>CM076569.1:684299548-684904996 GCA_034641835.2 Pinus albicaulis | reverse complement strand
CAAAGGATGTGGCAAAGGCATGGGCAACAGAAGAACAGCAGAATTGCAGAGATCAACGATCAGCAGCAAAGCTCAGAGGAAGAATACATTTACAGAGATAAACAGTGCATTGAAGGAGAATTAAATCTTGATGGGCTGCAGTCACAAATGACAGAAGAGAATTAACAGGTGATGGGCAGAGCCGTTTTAACAGTGGAACAAAGATATTCCCGTAGATTTAATTTACGGAGGAGAAGAGTCATTCAAGACGAGTCATAAAATTGAATTAAACAGGTGGAAGTCTTTTATTTCTGATTTGGCGGGACAAGTGGTCCCCACCACTTAAGCTCTAAATCAGAATCGCAAGTTATTCCTGCGATGTGATGCGATCCAATCGCAATCGCAAATCGCAATGTAAATGAAACATAAAAATGTCTTGTGGATGTGGCAGTGTTCCATAGTGGAACGGTTGTACACAATACAACCAAATGTTACATTATAAATCGCCCCCACCAACAGTCGAGGCCCGTGGTTCCAGTTGACCACGTGGCGATGTTTTAATGGAATCGCATGTCTTGAATCGCAAGGTTCAATCGACGGAGCTTTGTTATGTGCTCCGATCAAAGGCCGGACCCGATCGAGTTATATGCCTCAGTTTATTGCAAATCGCATCCATGTCTTGTCCTTGATGAACTTTTCCATGGTGCCCACCGTTGCATTTTTGGAAGGACAGTGCTGTATGAGCCATGTTTTATGTGGTCATCGCGTTCGGTTGATCAATCGTAATCGCAAGTTTTGTTTGACACCGTCGATCCGCCAACTGCGATGTGGGCCCAGAGTCGAAGATTGAATATTATTTGAAGAACCCAAAAGGTTATATGGATATATATATTACTGATGAGTCAGTGGCACGTTAATGTTTATAATATTATATGGCGGAGACAAAGATTGGGGTTTCAAATTGGATTGGCACAATTATTAATACAAAATGATTGAGATGTATGGCTGTTCTGCTTGCGGAACTCACCACATCAACAAGACACTTGTATATGGAAAAGCATTGGATATTGTTTATAAAATCCGAAGGGTTAAACTTTGGGTTAAAGGTGTGGCGCACATAGATAATTTGAATTTCCTCGTTTGAATGAAATAAATTAAAAAGAAATTGAAGAGCCCCGGGGATAAACTAAAGGGAATATTGACAAAGGAATACCATTAGCGGTAGAGTGGTTTTAGACTCATGGTATTGAGAAAGGTGAGAACTATATAAAGGGCAAAGATCATTATTCGAATATGACAGAGGTGCGAGAGTCAAGCATGGAAGAAGAGAAAATTCCTCTAAGGAATATCTGTATGGACAGACGACGTGCTTAACTGATAATTCTGAGTCCATGTTGCACCCATCGAAAGAATGAATCTGGGATTCATTCAATAGAAGAATCAATGAAGAGCTAACGCATGTCTGATGAAGATTTTTTATCCAGAAAGCCAAACGGGATGTCGAATGCATACATTTTCTGAAATCTGGGGTTGCGGCTGTGTGATCCAGTCTGAAAATTGATGAAACGAGGTCCACAGTGGTGCTGAAGGTCGAAGCTTTCAGTCAGGGGGTTGTAGCTCCCTTCCAGAAGAAGCTGGTAAACGAGAGAAGGTTGTAGCCTTCTGCAGGTGGGTGCCTGCGTGCTGGTATGAGTCTGCACCAGCATATATTGTAAGAAGTTTTCTCTATAATAAAATATTGAAGTCTGACATTGCAGCAGCGATGGTTTTCTCCCAAATTGGGTTTCCACCTTAAATCCTGGTGTCCATATGTGTAGTTCATGTTTGATGCTTTGTTCTACTATTCATGCTTAATGCTTATCTGATGCAATGCTCTAAGTAAAAAATATAATAAGATAGCTGAACGTACATGATTGGATGCAGTAAGAAAGAAAAATTGTTCAGCTTTAAAATACTGATTCACCCCCCCCCCCCCCCCGCTCAGTATTTTTCCAGCAAGTTGTTCAATGTGTTGCATACAAAACCATCATGACTAGAGAAGCAAGAAAGAAAATAATTGATACTGGAATAAATAAGAATACTTATAAAAAAATTTCTCCTCTTCAGAATGAAATTGAATGTGCTTATTGCAATAACTTTGGTCATGAAGAATCTGAATGTAGGAGCAAACTTCAGCCAAAAGAGTATGTTCCTTCAACTTCCAAAGTCTGGAGAAAGAAGGAATTACAGGTTGAGAACTATGGCATAGCCTTATTTGCATAAGGAGAAGAAAATCAATGGTACATTGATAGTAGATGCTCAAAACACATTACAAGTGACAGAAATAAACTTCTTCCATACAATGCTCTAGTAAGAGAAAAGAATGTTACTTTTTGAAATGATACTCCTGTTTTCATTAAGGGAAAAGGTTATGTTTTTATAAAGGAAAGGTGAAAGCTAACAATGTTATGTATGTGGATGGATTAAAGCATAACCTGTTATGTGTAACTCAGATGTGTGATCAAGGAATTGAAGTTGTCTTTAGCTCAAAAGAATGTGTGGTACATGATCGTGACACAGGAAAAACAATTATAAAAGGAAATAGAACACCAAGAAATTTGTATGTATTGAAAAGATGTAAAGAACAATGTTACTTGGGTAAATCTTCAGAAAATTGGTTATAGCATAGAAGATTGGGGTATTTGAGCTTCTCTCAAATCAACAAATCTAGTAGACTCAAAGTTGTTCGTGATATTCCCAATATTACTCTTCCTGAGAGTACCATATGAAAATCTTTCCAATTCGATAAGAAAACCAGAGTGCAATTTAATGCCACAGAAGGATCAACAAGTAAGCCTCTTGAACTCATTCATACTGATATATGTGGACCTATGAGAAAAAGGTCACCCTGTGGAGAACAATACTATATTTTGTTTATTGATGATTTCTCTAGAATGTGTTGGATTGGGTTGCTAAAACACAAAGATGAAGCATTCAAAAAATTTCAGATCTTCAAAGCACTGGTTGAAAGAGAATTAGTTCTAAAAATCAAGTGTCTTAGATATGATTGAGTAGGTGAATATATATCAGATGAATTCTTTGATTTTTGTGAACATCATGGCATAAAAAGACATTTTTTTTGTAGCTGGTACCCCACAACAAAATGATGTAGTAGAAAGTATGAATAGAAAATTTCAACAGATGGCTCAGGCTATGCTTGATGATTCAGGAACACCTGACACATTTTGTGGAGAAGAAACACATACTGCAGTAAATATTATTAACAAAGCACATGTTCATGTAAACAGTGATAAAACTCCATATGAGCTCTGGTATGGTAATCTTCCCACTGTAAATAATTTTAAAGTTTTTGGAAGAAAATGTTTTATCAAGAAAAATGATGAAAAACTTGGCAAGTTTGAACCTAGAGCAGATGAAGGAATATTTCTTGGTTACTCTTCTAGAAGTAAATCATATAAATGCTACAATAAAAGACTTCAGAAGATTGTTGAATGCATTGACGTTGTAATTTATGAATCTCTCTCAGCTCCAAAAGGGGAAATACAAACAACAAATGAAGGTGATGATGATGTATATCTTCCTGCATCTAATATAGATAATATAGAAGGTGAACCCAATGAAGCAGTAGAAGAAGATCTATCTAAAAAGGCTCCATCCAAGTATGTTCAAAAGAATCATCCAGAATCCCAAATTTTGGAAGAAAAGGGATCAGGTGTCCAAACAAGAAGAACTCTTGTAGGGTCTACTAGTTATCTAGCATTTTTATCCACCATTGAACCACAAAATTTCAATCAAGCTAGCAAATATGAATGTTGGATTCAAGCCATGAATGAAGAACTTGATAAAATTGAAAATAATCATACTTGGGAACTTTTTCTAAGACCTCACGATAAAAAAATTATTGGAACAAAATGGATATTCAAGAACAAGTTAAATGAAAATGGGGATGTTATTAGAAACAAGTCTAGACTTGTTTGTAAAGGGTATGCTCAGCAAGAAGGTATAGACTTTGAAGAAAAATTTTCTCCTGTAGCTAGACTTGAAGCCATCAGAATGTTTCTTGCCTTTTCAAGCGTTCAACAAATCAAACTTTATCAAATGGATGTTAAATCTGTTTTCCTCAATGGTGATCTAGAAGAAGAAGTTTGTATAGAACAACCAAAAGGATTCATTTTGGGAAATGATGAAAAACTTGTTTGTAAACTTAAAAAGGCTTTATATGGTCTCAAACAAGCTCCAAGGGCATGGTATTATCGTCTTGAAAAATATCTTCATCAACAAGGATTTTCAAAGGGATCTGTTGATAGCAACTTATACACAAAAATTGAAAAATGATAAACTATTGATTATGGTAGTATATGTTGTTGACATCATTTTTGGAAGTAATGAAGATTCCATGAGTCAGAAATTTTCTTCTCTTATGCAGCAAGAATTTGAAATGTCTTTACTTGGGGAACTAATATTCTTTCTTGGCTTACAAGTGCAACAAGCAACAGATGGAGTCTTCGTATCACAAGAAAAATATCTTAAGCAAATTCTGAAGAAGTATGCGATGGAAGATTGCAAACCTGTAAGTACACCAATGATAACCGGGTGTAACCTCAGTTCTCATGATGATTCTTCCATGGTGAATCAACTAGAATACAGATCCATGATTGGAAGTCTACTTTATCTCACCGGGACAAGACCAGACATTATGCATATTGTTGGGATTCTTGGATGATTCCAAGCTAATCCAAAAGAGTCTCACCTTCAGGCTGTAAAAAGAATATTCAAATATCTACAAGGAACTCAAGACTTTGGACTATGGTATCCAAAGAATGCTGATATCACTCTTCATGCTTACACAGATGAAAATTGGGTTGGAAATGTTGATGATCAGAAGAGCACTAGTGGTGGTGCATTCTATATGGGGCCCCGATTAGTATCTTGGTTCAGCAAGAAGCAAAGTTCTATTGCCTTATCAACAGCAAAATCAAAATATGTGGCTACCGCATCATGTTGCACACAAATTCTTTGGATGATGCAGACTTTACAAGACATTCAAATCAAATGTTCACCTCCCATATCCATTATGTGTGATAATAAAAGTGCCATCATTATCTCAAAGAATCTTTTTATGCATTCCAAGATCAAGCACATTCCTATCAAGTATGACTTCTTATGTGAACAAGTGCTTGAACAAAAGTTGAAATTGGAGTATGTTCCCTCCAAAGAAAAAGTTGCTAATATATTTACTAAACCTCTTCCCAGGGAAGCATTCGAATATCTCAGAAAAAAGCTGGGAGTTTTCTTTTCTGCTCAGAAGTCTATCAGAACTACTTAAATTCAAAATATTAAATTGGATATGCAGATTTCATAAAGGACAATCGCATATATATGTGAGTTTATACACATAAAACCGCGTATGGGTTTTTGCTAGCACAATTTTTAGGGTCAGCATTTTAGATCATTTGTAGTGTTGTTGGGTATCTCTGGTGATTTTCCAGTTCTCACATTTATATTTCATTCTTGAATATTTTCTTTTGATGAAGATGCCTTGATGATTTGCTGTTGAAAGTGTTTAGGGTGCACAAGATAAGGGGGAGCACTTGTCTTGTGGGAAAGGATGCATTGTTGGCATTTTAAGTGTTTGATGTGGTCTGATCTCATGATTGAGATTCATTGGTCTTTCTTATAAAAAATCATTTGATGAAAACGACATGTTGAGATCTATGATGTAAATTGTTATATTTAGTCATGTAAGGAATTGTTCCAATATGTACACCCACTTGGTTGGGTAGTTGAGTCAAATATGTAAATCCACTTAATTGGATCATTGATGCAAGTATGAGTAATTGGTGATAGGAAAGGTCATACTCAGTTGATAAGTCATGTACTTCATTGAAAAATATGTTTGGATATTCAAGCATGAACTCAGGGGGAGCTTGGTAGGAATGTTGATCTACCCTTTTCCCTTGATGTCAAAGGGGGAGAATTCTGAGTTGAATACAGATGCATCATGTTTTAATGATTATGGTTTCCATCAAGTCCAAAGGGGGAGATTGCTGGCAATATGATGTAATGTGTTGTCCTTGATGGAAACCTACTTGATGAAGTTGTCCTTAATGGAAATCTACTTGACGAGCTGCCTATGTTAAGCAACCTATTTGTTAAAGATGTAAGAATGATGTATCAACAGATCAGTTCAGATGTGACAGAGAAAATAATTCCAGCAAGTGTAAGAGAAATGATAAATATGATATGTCACAATGTATATATGGGTTTGTAAAGGCCAAGTCACATATGTATGCAGATAAGTATGTCTCAAGTCGCGTATGCCTATTTGTGCTCCAAATTTATAATACCAGGGGGCTTTACCATGGTATAATATTAAGCGATGTATTATCTATTTCATTCCATCTAGGATTACCATCAACAGTTGAGTGGTTTTGACTCATGGTATTGGTAAAATCCAAATCTATTTAAGAAGAAGAAGTTCATAGTGCAAGGTGTGCATGAGTAAGGGTTGTTAATGAATAAATTTCTCTAAGGAATATATGTATGGATTAACTCTATTTTTAATTGATAGATTTGAATCTATGATGCACCCATGGATACAATGATGATTCAAGATCTATAGATATAAATATGATGAAGCTCTAGTATGATCTACTGAAAAAATGATGAAGAACTGGCGCAAGCCTGCTGAAGAAAACAAAGAAATCTGGGTAACTTTTATAGATCTGGTCTGTTCTGAAAAATATTCTTTTACAGATCTATATGCTTGTTGGTATGAGTGAAAACGCGTATATGCGTGGGTTCGCTTCATGAAAAGCACATATGGCAGTTAGGGTTTTCTGAAGAATGTATACACAGAATTATACGTGGGTTGGTGTGCAGGAAAGTGCATATGTATGCAGCTTCAGTGAAGCAAAGTAGCGTATGTTATTTAAATTGATGACTATTCAGGGTTGAGTTTGTATCTACATATCTATTCTGAAGTCTGGGTTATTTCTGAAGTTCTGGTTATAGTGTTTTCACTGTTCTAATTGAAGTATTGGGAAAATTTTATAATTGTTGATAAAGGGTTGTGTTGATGTTCTTTGATCCAGTATGAAAATTGATGAAACATGGTCTATAGTGGGTCTGAGGGTTGAAACCTTCAGTATGGAAGTAGAAACTTCCTGCCAGTAGAAGCTGGGGTCATGTTCAGGGGGTTGAAGCTCCCTTCCAGGAGTGGCTGGTAAACGAGAAGAAAGGGGGTTGGAGCTTCCTTCCAGTAGCAGCTGGAAAATGAGTGAACATTGCAGCCTTCTACATGAAGAAGCCTGCGTACTGATATGAGTCTGCATCAGTACAAAGTTGTAAACAATTTTCCATATAATAAATATTGAAGACAGAGACAATAGTAGCGGTGGTTTTTCTCCTGTATTGGGTTTCCACCTTAAATATTGGTGTTCATGTGTGTTCCACTTGTGTGATGTTTTATACTGTTGTTACTGCACATATTTACTGATTATCTAACCTGGTGCATAATTGGTAAATCTGATTTAAAGACTGTTTCTGAGAAGGTTTCTCAACTAAAATGTTATATCAGTATATGCTAGTTTCTTTTAGCATATCCGCGTGTATACGCGGGTTCGGTTCATAAAAGTCGCGTATGGAATTTTGTAAAAGAAAAAGTTAAATTTATAGATATGAGCTCTAAATAAAGATTCACCCCCCCTCTCAGTATTTTTTCCCAACACTTAGTTGAAAATTTAATATCTTAGATTTGATAACATGATATAAAGATCATACAGATGATTGAGATTAGGTAATAGCTAAAGCACTGCAAACAGGTTGTTCAGGATTGATGAAGTCGCAAAAAAAACTGGGTTACGTTGAAAAGTGTTGAGGTTGAGTTTTGTGTTACTGAAAGATTGAAGAAGGAAGCTTCTAATGATATGTATTTGTATAATTCCATGATGATTTAAGCAACATATAAATAACTAAATAACCCAAAGGTTATTTATAAACACATATATATAGAAATTTTATTGTTGATTGGGGTTGCGATTATGTAGGATCTCTGCATAAGAAGGTTCAACATTTGAAGCATGTTTGGTGGATATATATAGTTTACTTGATAAGGAGAGATGAAGAATCTTGGGTTGACAAGATTCTTCGTAGGAAATATGGTTGACCTATGATGATGTCTATATCTTGATGTAGGGAGGGTGGTCTTGGACTTGGAGCTTCGACCTTGGATACGCACCTAGATTCCTGGGTTGGCATTACAACTAAAGCATCATGGTACCTAGTGTGGTTAAAGCTTGTAACACACCTTAGTCCCACCCGATTAGGTACCTTGTTCAAGTATCTAATATGTAGCATTACCTTTGTTTTTACTCTTTGTAAGAGCTTATCGCTTTGAGATCATTCATTTACCTATGTATATATGTAAATATAAATACATCCCTAGTTAAGAGGGAGTGTTGAAGAATTTAACTAGTGTCGTTCTTCATAATTGTACTTATAAAGAGAAATAAAAATAAATATTTTATTTGACTTATTAAAGCATGGGATACATGCCTAGGTAAATTTTCAATAGGTCAAAGCACTCAATGAATTACCTAGGATTTTTGTACTAACTCAAAGTAAAAATCATTATGTAAAATACACTTCTTGGGCTCAATGTATCAAAGAAAGATCTTTATTTTAGTCATGTTTAACCATCCACCATCAAGTCATCCTAAATCAACAAATTATCCTGAAACACACATGTTGGCCTCAAGCTCAACAAATTGGCCTCAAACCCACATGTCAGCCTCAATCACATCATGCTGGCCTCAAAAACATAGTCCAACCACTATAAATAGCAAGTTATATCGACCTATTTGGCATTGCTTGGATCTACAACTCAAGAAAATAAGTATGAAGTCTAAATATAAAAAACATGCCTATCCAAAAGCAAGAAAGAGAAGGAAAGGCCCAACGAAGAAGGAAGAAGCCTGAAATTTTTCTGTTTTGTCACACGTGTGAAACTATTAAAGGTCTACATAATGAAGGAATAAGGTTATGATTACATAATGAATTGTAGAAGAACTGAAGCCCTAAAGGACTAGTTGGATGGATTGTTTGAGATATGACTTTATGGATGAAGGCAAGGTCTTTGTCTTAGGTCAATATTGTCTCAATTTGATTTGTGTCTACTAGTGGAAGAGTTTGACTACGTTTTCTCCTTCATAGGTTATTTTCCCTTGTTCAGTGCCTACATCATGTGTCATCTTTTATGTTTTTGATCCAAAATTGTTTGTCATTTTCCTTGATGATAAGAACTTAACAATTAGAAAGAAGAACAATAAAATTCATAAGAAAATGTCATGGTAAGAGAAATAATCATAATAAAAATCTATCTCTGATACCATAAATGATTTCTCAACACTTCATTTTGATTTTCTACTCATGTTTTTTATGAGCATATTCCTTATTTACACAATTTCCCTTGACTACTTCAACAAAGATGACATGTTCCTTGCCTTCAAGTGTTTTTTAGCTTGTATCTCCTTCATAGCCCAAACCAATCTTGATATATGGAAATTGTTCAATGTTTAGACTAAGTTGTGCTTTATTATTTTCTAACTCTTTCCTAAGGGAGACTACCTCCTCCTCAAGTTTTTCACATTCCTTTCCTTTTTCTTCGAGTTGTAAGAGAAAATTATATTAAATCTTCTTTACTTCCTTTATTTGTAGAATAAGATCGTGCCAAATTTTTAAAGTTTCCTTTTTCTTTTTCAATGATTTCCATCATCTTTTTTTACATCTTATTATTTTTCCTTTTCCTTTGAATTTCTTCTAAAGAACTCATCAATTCACCTTCCAAGTATACTTCAGCCACTTCTTCACTAGTATGTACATGTTCTTCTTCTAGAGTCTCTAAATTCATGATCATGAACTCCTTTTTACTTCCTTTATCTCTATCTTCATTAAAGGATTGTCCATATTCATCTTCTAAGGAACTATTATCTTCATGGAAAATTTTAGGGGCTAATATTCGCAGGTGGGCTAATTTTCCATGGTTTTTCCAAAAAAAAGATTCACCAATTTCCTTTTTTTTATAAAAATGATTCGCCCAAATTTTACAATATATAATTATTTTACATTAAAAATCACCCACATTATATAGAAAATATATATAAAATCATTATAAATTTGAATAATTTTACAAATACATTAATAAATATTTTATAGTTTACATATGAGGGACTAGTGAGATTCGCCAATTTTTTAAACTTCAAGATAATTTTCCATCCTTAAAATTATTCCCGATTATCTTATTGAGTATAAAAACCATTATGTTTTACATCCTTTTCTTTTTGTACTTTTCTATACTTATTCTTATGTTGACGTCCATTTTTTTTGTGCGCATTAATATGTATAATGACCTACTCTACCATAGTTAAAATATTTGAAAGGAAACTTACCTTTGTATTTATCGGATCCTCTCTTCAATGTCGTAACAAACCTTGCCTCCTCTTCATCTAATTCACAACTTCATTCATCTTGACCTTGTTTGGATTTTTTGTCAAATTTGAAGGTTTCCTCCTTTGACGTAGTTTTTCCTTTTGAAATCCTTATTTCATAAGTATTCAATGTTCCATGAAATTGATCCAAACTTAATCTGTTGAGATATGTAATTTCCTTAAAAGTTGTAAAATTGGAATTGTGTGTTTTAGGGAGTGACCTAAGAAATTTTTGAACAAAAATGGACTCAACCATTATTTCATCAAGTCATCTTATTTTATTGACAACTTCCTCCACTCAAAGGAAGTTTTTTTCTATTTTTTCATCCTTGTAGAAATTATATACAAGATGCATGTATATATCTATATTCTCCCGATCTAACAATATTTTATGTTCTTTCTAAATACAGAATCCTTCCACTGTTAATCTTTTGCATAAATTAAAATCAATTGCAAACACATGAAACAATAAAAATAATCGCACATAACACAGTTGTTTAACGGGAAATCTTGAAGCTGAAAACCCCAACTATCATATATTATGTATCATGGAGATCATGTAACACTCTCATACAAAGCTTAGTACATCAAGCTCTCAGTACAATCAATCGTCACACACTAATAAGAAGAAATCTATAAATCCATGCACTGATTTCTTGCCACCTGATAGCCTACCTCCACTGCGCAATCCCTGCTGAAGAATAGCTCTAAATGAATTAAAATTACACTTTCCTTGACTACGCAATCCTCATTGGAAACTCCAATGTGTGTGTGATGCAATCAATCCATCACTATAGTCACAACAGATAGTTTGTCTTGCCCTTTCACCTCTCTCCCCACTGGGTCTCCACTGGATCTGACATGCACTATAGTTAACTGCTATATTGTTCAGATGATTAATGAGTTATTATTTGTGAATTAATTAAATAATTAATTCACTCCACTCTCACTAGTGTATCATTTAGTTAGACTAGATACAACTAGCTCAACTAAGTTTAACTCCATTAAATGAGTTAAACTGAATAACATCTCCATGAACTGCTCTTCCAACTCTGTCATAACTTTGCCACTTCAGTTATAACTAAGTGCTCCATGCATGAACCACTAGTAAACCCTAGGAATTGTGTAATTCCTTCAGCCCACTGATTTGAAAAATCTGTACACTGAAATTAAGTGCTCCAAGATAATAAGTTGATGTTTATTGTCGAATTATTATTAAGAGCTAATAATAATCGACACTTCTATTTTTAGATTGACGATATATAAATAGACTTCACCCAATATTCTAAAAATAGAATTTCATCTATTTTTCCAACGTGACCAACCATCCACAAATAGCATCTTGCAACTTTTGAAATATGATCACCATGTCTAAAAATAGACATAGTCTAAAAATAGACTTACACCTAAAAATAGCCCACGGGCCCACTTAGTGAAGGCGAATCATTTTCATTAAGCTCATCATATTTTTGAATCTCAAAACTCCCTCTCAACAAGATAGGGATTATCCTTCACCTTGATCTATGATATTCGAATTTTCTCCTGCGGAGTGCCTTCATCAAAATATCTACATCCTGATCCTCCGTAGGAATGTACCGACGCAACATGACCTTCCGCTGCACACAATATTTGATATGATGATACCAGATATCAACATGCTTAGATATATCATGAAACACAAGATTAATCTAGATTTTAATGCAACTCTGATTATCACAATGTATCACTGTAGGATCTAAATGTGAACTGAACAAACTGACCAGGATCTTCCTCATCTAGATAGCCTCACATGCAGCTTGAATTGTTGCCATGTATTCTTCTTTCGCTGAACTGAGTGCCACGAATATTTTTTTCCTGTTGTGCCAAGAAAAAGTTGTAGATCCGATACTGAAAATCCCTCCCGATGTGCTCTTTCTATCCGTTGGGCTACCTACCCAATTTTCATCCGTGAAGCCATGCAAATTCACCTCATCCATTTGTCTGTACCATAAGCCATACTCATATGTGCCCCTAAGATACCTCAAGACATGCTTTCTTGCCTTCCAAAAGAGATTGGTAGGCTTAACCATTGCTTGTGAAAGTTGGTTCACCGCATAGCATATGTCTGGTCTTGTATTAACTAAATACATGAGCGAACCCACCAACTATCGATAAACAGTGGCATCCACTACCTCTACCGATGTAGCATTCTCTTTCCTCCAATTTCCTAGAAGAGGAGTGTCAATAGGCTTGCAGCCTTGCAAGTGAAACTTCTCCAGTATCTCCCTAGCATACTTGCCTTGAGACACAAACAGTTCACCTTCTCGCTGCCATATTTCCAATCCAAGGAAATAATGAAGGAGGCCCAAATACTTCATCTCAAACTCCTTTGCAAGATCTGCCTTGCATGAGTGTATAAACTGCTCATCACCCGTTAGTATTAAATCATCAACATAAAGAAAAATGATTAAAATCTTACCCTAGACCACAATTTTGTACAGGTTTGCATCCGCCTCACTCTTGGTGAAGCCAAGTCCAGTGAAATAGGTGTCGATCTGTGTGTACCAAGCACGAGGTGCTTGTTTCAGCCCATATAGTGCTCTTTTGAGCCTACACAAATGCAACTCGCTGCTGAAGATCTAAAATCCTTCAGGCTACTCAATGTACACCTCTTCCTCAATGATCCCATTAAGGAACATAGTCTTCACATCCATCTGATGAATGTGCCAACCCATTTTTGCTAACAGAGCAAGGATGGTCCTTATGGAATAATATCATGTGATAGGTGAAAAGGTTTCTTCATAATCAATCCCCTCAATCTGTGAGAAGCCCTGGGAAAAAAATATTTCCTTATACTTCTCGATGCTCCCATAAGCATCTTGCTTTACTTTGTAGATCCATCTAGATCCTACAAATAATTTACCCACTGGCCTTGCAACAATATCCCAAGCATTATATCTGAAAATGGAGTCATCCTCCTCCACCATGGCATCTACCCATGTGGGCTCCTGCACTGCTTCTTCAAAAGAAGATGGCTCTGTCACGATACACTTGCTCATAAGAGCCATGTATCCAGTAAAATGGTCAGGTGACTATCTCTTTCTGTGCTGTGATGTAGGGACTCCTACATTCTATGCCACATCAAGCTTCAGTCTCTCAGCTTCTATGATACACTTTCTACCTTTTCTGATGTTTGGGTCTGTAGGAATGGACTCCTCCACCCCATGAATCTCCTCCTGTGGCTGATCTACATCTAGAGGCTCATCTTTGGGAAAAAGAAGTTCGTCCTTTGCATGCAAGTGTAGCTCCCTCTCAAGCTAACACTTCATGGCTTTCAGCTCATTGAATTTTATATCCCGTCGCACCATAGTCATCCGATTTTCTGGCAAATACACACAATAATTATGCGGTGTTTCTCTATACCCCATAAATATCCCAACTTCTACAGTCAACTCCAGCTTCTTCCTGGCGTCCTTTGTCACATGAATGTAAACAGATGAGCCAAAAAACTTCAAATGAGAAATATCAGGCTTCTTACCAGTAAAATCTTCTTTAGGAGTACTCCTGCCAAGTACTCTATCAGGAAAACGATTTTGCACATAAACCATAGTGTTGCATGCTTCTACCCACAAGTGCATTGGTAGGCGCTGATCATGCAGCATATCTAGTGCAACACCCACGATCGTTCTATTATTCCTCTCCGTGACCCCATTCTGTTGTGGGTTATGAGGTGCTATGAGTTCTCTCGAATTCCTTCTTTGCTATAGAAGTCTTTGAATTCGCCCGAGATGTATTCACCATAATTATCGCTTCGTAGAGCCTTCACTTACTTCCTCGACTCCTTCTCCACCAATGCTTTAAACTCATAGAACTTTGAGAATGTTTCTTTCGTATTCTACATGAATAATATCCAACATATACGAGAATATCATCAACAAATATAACATAATACCTATGTTTTTTTGTTGAAGCAACGGAGAAAGATCCACACACGTCTGTGTGAATTCTCTAAAGGATCACCAAAGCACGGTTCTCCTTCTCATGAAAGGTGGTCTTCACAAACTTACCCATAGTACATCCCTTGCATTGATCAGACTATGCAATAGTGCCCTTGGGAAGTCTAGTAGAAATCTGCTAGAAAATATTCAAAGCACCATGGTGAAGATGGCCCAATCTCCTATGCCATAATTTTCCCTCATCCCGGCTCACCACTTCTTCTGCTTTGCCCACCATTGCAACGCAACCATCTACCACCAACTTGTAGATATTCTTAACTCGAATCCCTATCCTCTTGGTTTGACCCATTTTTTTATGTTGCAGGAAAGCTTTTCCATCGCTAAAAACAACGCCATAACCTTTGTCTTCCAACATTGCAACCGAGACCAAGTTCTTCTTTAGACTTGGAACATGCATAACATCTTTCAACATAAATGGATTACTTGACTCCCTCTCAAAGGTAATGATCCGAATGCTGGTCGCACTGTATCGACCATCGTCGCCCATCTCTCTATGCATTTGAAGGTCCTTCTCCTCCAAGTCACTAAACAACTCCTTATCTCCTGTCATATGGAAAGATGCACCACTATCAAGATACCAGACCGATCCCATATAGCTTGAAACCAAGCATGAGATCAAAGAGAAATCAAGTTCAAATTTTGAGGCTAAGGCCTCTCCAGCTACAACTCCAGCAGCCTTCTTGTTCTTCTTCTTCTCTGGATAGTTAGTGGCGAAATTCCCATGTTCGTGACAATGAAAACACTTCATCTTAGACAAATCCTGCTTCTTTCCTTTAGCTTCAGATTTTGAAGGAAATATCTTCCCCTTCCCTTTCCTTTCTTTGGTAGCCAAAGCGCAATTCTCTTCATATTCATTCTTCGATGAAGAGCTATCCCTGGTACTTCGCCTTATCTCCTCCTGCACAAGATCCGACCAAAGTCGCTCCCATCCCGGTAGTTTCTCCCATCGATTGACAGAGTCTTCGTAGCTATAATAACTCTTAGAAAGCCCAAGGAGAGCCAATCTCACCAAGTCTTCATCATCAACAGTAATCCCAACACTTCCCAGTTCATCCCTACAGTGGAAAAACTTCATGAGATATTTTGGAATACTGTCGCCCTTCTCCATTTTTATTTTTCTGAGCTTATCTTTCAGTGCCAACTTCCTCTAGTCGCTGCTGCTTTGGAAAAAATCTATCAAAGCCTTCCACATTGAAAATGGAGTGGATTTCCCATGAAGGTTGGATACAATATGGTCCTTCACACCTTCCAACAGAATTCTTCTTGTCTTTGCTATCTTCTTTTGACATGTGTCAAGTAATGTAGCATCGCTAGATCCTGGCTTAGGAACACTGCTATCAATGAACTCCTTCAGTCCATTATCCTCCAGCACCGCCTCCATCCTATCCTTCTAGGCTATGTAATTCGAGCTCCCATAAAGGGCATACTCCAATCGCAACCCATTGAAAGACATTTCAATATCTACTCAACTATCGCACCAAGAAATTTCTGCAACAAATTCAAATTGTCCACTAGCACAAACTCAATAATTCTTCACAATTGCAATCTTCAAGAATTAACACTTCTCTGATACCATGTAGAAATTATATACAAGATGCATGTATATATCCATATTTTCCTGATATAACAATGTTTTATCTTGTTTCTAAATATAGAATCCTTCCACTGTTAATCTTTTGCAGAAATTAAAATCAATTGCAAACACATGAAGCAATTAAAACAATCGCACATAACACATTTTTTTAACGGAAAATCCTGAAGCTGAAAACCCCAAATATCATATATTATGTATCATGGAGATCATGTAACAATATTATACAAATATTTGTACATCAAGCTCTCAGTGAAATCAATCATCACACACTAATCAGAAGACATCTGCAAATCCATGCACTGATTTCTTGCCACCTGATATCCTACCTCCACTGTGCAATCCATACTGATGAATAGATCTAAATGAATTCGAATTACACTTTCCTTGACTGCACAATCCTCATTGGAAACTCCAATCTATGTGTGATGCAATCAATGCATTACTATAGTCACAACAGATAGTCCATCTTTCCCTTTCACCTATCTCTCCACTGGGTCTCCACTGGAACTGACATGCACTATAGTTAACTGCTATATTTTTTAGTTGATTAATGAGTTATTATTTTTGAATTAATTAACTAATTAATTCACTCCACTCTCACTAGTATATCATTCATTTAGACTACATACAACTAGATCAACTGATTTTAACTCCATTAACTGATTTAAACTGAATAACAACTCCATGAACTACTCTTCCAACTCTATCATAACTTTGCCACTTCAATTCTAACTGATTCCTCCATGCACAAACCACCAGTAAACCCTAGGAATTGCATAATTCCTTCAACCCACTGATTTGACAAATCTGTACACTGAAATTAAGTGCTCCAAGAGAATAAGTTGATTTTTATTTTCGGATTGTTATTAAGAGCTAATAATAATCGACACTTCTATTTTTAGATCGACGATCTATAAATAGACTTTTCCAAATATTCTAAAAAAATAATTTCATCTATTTTTCCAACTTGACCAACCATCCACAAATAGCATCTTGGAAATTCTGAAATATGATCACCATGTCTAAAAATAGACATAGTCTGAAAATAGAATTACACCTAAAAATAGCCTGCGGGCCCACTTAGTGAAGGCGACTAATTTTAACTAAGCTCATCATCTTGTTGAATATCAACAATCCTCATATATATTTATAGATTCAAACTAGATTTTGTAGCCTCGAAGTTTAGCTTTCATTACTTTACCATATCCTTCATATAAATTACTTATCTTGTCCCATATTTTCTTGTAAAATGTGCATTGCATAACTTTGACAAATTTCAATCCATTCAATCTAGCAAGAAGCGCATTCGTTGGATTAAAATTATAAGTGAATTAAATTCTCTCTTCCTTGTTGATCATGACTATGTCCTAGACTTATACACCAAGAGACTATAAGTAAGTATTTTTCCTTGCCTTCCAAACTGTATAGTTAGTTCTAGTAAATATAGGAATGTCGTCAATGCTACTTCCATTTAGGTTTGACATTATCCCTTATCTACCTTCTAGTTATTAGACAGTTCCTAAAGGAAACTACTCTAATACTAATTTTTAGAAACTAGAAAAATACTGAGAAGGGGCGGTGAAATAGTATTTTGACAATTTTTTACAATCTACTTGCTCAAAGTAAAATTACTGAGCACATAGTAAAAATATCATCACACCAATCTCATAAATTATGGACAAAATATTTTAATGTGAAAACCCGACTGTGAAAACCACCATCTCTTTTTAATTATGATGTAAAATAAACCTACAATTTTAGGTTACATCAATTTATATAGGCTACTACCTACTGAAGGCTTCAACTTCCTTTCTCTCTATAAGCACCAACTTATTTTTTTTTCAAGAACCAACCTAAATGAAGCACCAAATCTCTATTTATAAGCACCGACTCTGTGTTGTGCAAGAAGCTACCTACATAGCCTTTCAAATCCTCTTTTCATAAATTTCAAACTCAAATACTGAGGCTTCTCTTTTACCAAATATTAACTTATCAATTTCTTTGTCTCAAATCGGTTCTTTAGCCCAACACCCAACATTCACCTTTATAACTCCATTTTTCAACATTGTTGATGCTTATAAAGATTTAGAGTTGATTTTATCTTCAAATGATTTTCTATTTTAAATTTTACTTGTATTTATGATTCATATCTATTTGATCTTAACTATTGTCTTCATTATGTTCCTTAATTGATCAATTAGTTAATGTGTGTTGCAATTTTTTTTACTCTTAGTTTGTATGTGAAAGCCATCTACTCTATTGAAGACATAGCTCTAGCTTTTTCTATATTTTTCCTAGAACTGGGATTTAGTTTCTAATATAAATTAGTCTTTTAATTTTAACACTAGAATGAGAAATGTAGAATGTAAATATTGAAACACTAAATTTACCATTGTAGAATTTTAGATTCAGAACTATGCACTGTAGAAATTATACAAGCATATGTATATCAATGGATTAAATCCAATCAAGAAATGTACTAAAGCTAGATACTGAATCCTTCTACAAATCAATTGCAGAAAATAAACACAATCGACAATCAGAACAAGTAAAGAAAGAATAAAATCAAACCAAAATACATATATTTTCTTGGGGAAATCTTGCTGCTCAAAACCCCTCTATCTTCTATTGTATATTCACCAAGGAATCATGAAACGATTACAATGCACTCTTGTCACAAGAGTCTCTTGCACTCTGCCTATCGCCTCACACTGATCCGGACAAAATCAGGGCAACACTTAGCCAATTCTCAGCCTGGATTCAGCCTGCATTTCTCATGCAATTCGTGAAGAATGCAAACCCTATTCCTTAGGAATTTCAACCTTTCTCAACTGCGCTAGTATCATGGGAAATCTTGTGGTGTTTCAACTACATCTAGGCAGTTTGCTAATAACACAATTGATATTCAACACCCCTTTAAACTTTGTCTCAACTGGGTCTGCACTGGAATTGACATGCATGCAAATATTAATATTAAATCATCAATTGCATGGCAGATCACTGCATGTGAATTAAATCTTATTTAATTCACTTGATCTCTCACTAGTGCAACAAACACCTACAATTAGTTCAACTGACTTTAACTCACTTAACTGAGTTAATTTATTTCTCATGCATTAAACTCATGCACTTAACTGCAACTTGAACTCTAAAACACATAGAATCACTCTGCATGCCTCACCAACCACCCTCAACTTGAAATTCATGAGATAATGGAGTTTATCACACTTAGTTAACTATTACAAGTGTTTATGAGATAAGATTACAATTTATTGTCCAATTTAATTAAGGGATAATTAAATTAGACACATTTCCAATTTATTAAATAAATTTAATTTCACACTAATGTATCACTAGGACCCATCATTACATGACCTGTGGTCCCACACTAGTGTAGGTGCTGTCATGTTGCTTCTAGATGCCAATTTCACAGTTTCTTGTTGAAAACTTCAACAATCCCTCTCAACAAGAAAGGAATGTCCTTGCATGCGCACATGCACCTCTTGCATGTGACATGCAACTCTTTCATGCGCCATGCAACTCTTACATGTGACATGCAACTCTTGCATGCAACAATTCTCTATTTTTTTTCACATGCAACTCTTGCATGCAAAACTTCTTTAGTGTTTCTCACACATGCAACTTTTGCATGCAACACTTCTCTAGTGTTTCTTGCACATGAAAATTTTCATGCAACACTTCTGAAACTGAATAGCCTTCAAACAACTTAATCAATATAATGCATCTGTCATCAGAGTCTTCTGACTATTGATAGCTACTTCACATGTCTATTGGACTCTCTCCGCTATTGACATCGACATCCATGCACTCTACACTACTTCCAACTCTGATATGTGCTCCAATTTCTGACACCTATCACTCTGATTTATGTCCTACTGACATCTCACTGCATCAATCTAACCGATCCTTCCTGCTACTATTGTATTGTGAGCTCCCCGTAGCCAGGTTCGATCCATGAGATACACCATCTTTAGGACCCTATCTGGATTTTTGCTTGGGATTAATTCTACACATCGTCCCACCTCACATCTGGAGGTATATTTGCATGATATCCCTCTTCCCATCTAGCTCAAAATTTCCCCCTCCTGGAGGTCTCTTCATGAGTGGTTTCTGCCACTCCATGATCCTCCACATGTGGCTGCTCCACATCTTGAGGTTCATTATTTTGAACCAATAGTTCCTCATCTGCATGCAAATCAATCTCCCTCTCAAGGGACAATTGCATGGATTTCAAACACTTTCCCATGGTACATCCATTCCATGTGTCTATCTGTGCAAGAGTACGCTTTGGAAGCCCCATAGAATTCTGCTGCATGACCTTAAAATATCTGTGGTGTAGATGGCCCAATCTTTTGTGCCATACCTCACCCTCATCCCGGCTCACCACTTTGTCTGCTTTACCCATCAATGTTGTGCAGCTATCTACATCAAGTTTATAGAGATTCTTCACACAAATCCCAATCTTCTTGGTTTTTCTTGTGGCTTTGTGTCGAAGGAAATCTTTCCCTTCATTGAAAACCACATCATAACCTCTATCCTCCAACATTTCTATTGAAACTAAATTATTTTTCAAGCCTGGTACATGAATTACATATTTTAATAAAAATGGTTTACCTGACTATCACTGGAAGGTAACTGTACCAATTTCTATAGCGCCATACCTTCCATTGTCACCCATTCGATATGAATTTGGAGGTCCTTCTCCTCCAAGATACTAAAAAGTTATTTGTCTCCCATCATGTGGAAATATACACCACTATCCAAGTACCAAACTGATCCCATTTCACTTAACACCATGCATGCGATGAGTGAGAAGTCAAGCTCAAATTGCAAGGCCAAAGCCTCACCAGTTGCAGATCCTGAAGCCTTCTTGTTCTTCTTCTTTTGTGGAAAATTAGTGGCATAATTTCCATGCTCATGAAAGTGAAAACACTTCACTCTGGACATGTTGCGGTCCTTCCCTTCTTCGTCGAACTCAGATTTGGGATAATATTTCTTTCCCTTCCCCTTATTCGCCTTACCATCCAAGGAAAAATTTTCTTCATCATCTATCTTAGATGAAGATCCATCCATAGTAATCTGCCCGAATTATTTTTGCACCAAATCCGACAAAATTCGTTCCCAATATGGAAGGTTCTCCCTCCCATTGATAGAGTCCCTATAACCATGCCAACTCTTGGGAAGTCCTAGAAGAGGTATGCTCACCAAGTCATCATTCATGACAATAATTTTGACGCTCCCAAGCTCATCTTGACATTAGAAAAACTAGGTTAAATATTTCGGAATAGTGTCACCTTTCTCCATTTTGATTTTCCTGAGCTTGTCCTTCAGTGTTAATTAGCTATGATCACTACTGCTCTGAAACAGATCTGTCAAAGCCTTCTACATTTCATATGGAGTCACTTTGCCATGGATACTTGAGACAATGTGGTCTTGTACTCCCTCCAATATGATCCCCCTCACCCTTGCCACCTTCTTTTTCCAAGAATCAAGAAGAGTGGTGTCTATTGCTGCAGTCTTGGGAATATCATTCTCAATGAATTTTTTCAACCTATTTTCCTCGAGAATTTCCTCCATTTTTTCTTTCCATGCAATATAATTAGAGCTTCCCTCAAGTGCATACTCCAATCTCAAGCCATTGAAAGCCATCCTGATCTTTTGTTGCACCAAATAATACTTCTGCAAATTCGAATGTTATTTAGTCACAAACTCAATTTCTTCTCCACTATAGTGATTTCATGTGCTCTGATACCATGTAGAAATTATACAAACATATGTATATCAATGGATTCAATCCGATAATGCAATGTACTAAAGCTATATATTGAATCCTTCTACAAATAAATTGCGGAAAATAAACACAATCGCCAGTCACAACAAGTAAAGAAAGAAGAAAATCAACCCATAACACATATATTTTCCTGGGGAAATCTTGCTTCTCAAAACCCCTCCATCTTCTATTGTATTTTCACCAAGGAATCATGAAACAATTACAATGCACACTTCTCACAAGAATCTCTTGCACTCTTCTTATCGTCTCACACTGATCCAGACAAAATTGGGTCAACACAGCCAATTCTCAGCCTGTCTTCATCCTGCCTTTTTCATGCAATTCATGAGGAATGAAATCCCTATTCCTTATGAATTTAAACCTTTCTCAACTACGCTACTATCATGTGCAATCCTATGGTGTTTTAACTACATCTAGGCAATTTGCTAATAACACATCTGATAGTCCACTTGCCTTTAACCTTTGTCTCAACTGGGTCTCCACTGGAACTGGCATGCATGCAGATATTAATAGTAAATCATTAGTTGCATAGATCAATGCATGTGAATTAAATCTGATTTAATTCACTTGATCTCTCACTAGTGCAACAAACAGTTACAACTAGTTCAACTGACTTTAACTCACTTAATTGAGTTAACTGATTTCTCATGCATTAAAATCATGCACTTAAATGCAAATTGAACTCTAAAACACATAGAATCACTCTTCATGACTCTCCAACCACCCTCAACTCAAAATTCATAAGATAACTGGTTTTATCGCACCCAATTAACTATTACAAGGGTTAATGCGATAATATTGCAATTTATTGTCTAATTTCATTAAGGGATAATTAAATTAGACACATTTCCAATTTATTAAATAAATTGAAATGCACACTAATCTATCACTAGGACCCATCATTACATGACCTATGGTCCCACTCTAGTGTAGCTATTTTCATGTTTCTTTTGGATTCCAATTTCACTGTTTCTTGTTGCAAACTTCAACATGCACAATTTCCAATTCACTAATCCACTTACTCTTGAGCTCACTTCATGTTGGCCCTTTTCCCATAGAACTATGTGCTTGAACCACAATCTTACTTAGAGGTGCTCAACTCCAAATAGAGATCCAAGTCCTTTTAACTTTACCTTTTATGCATGAAGTCACAGATCCCTAGATATTTGGATGCACCTTTTATCATGAAACCAAGAAGAATTGAAACCTTGACCTTTGAACAATGTTTGTTTCTTCCTGAAATATGATATCTGAGGATTTTTTTTCTTGGAAAATTCTTGTGCCCATTTTCTCTTAGATCCCTAGATTGTCTAGATGTCCAAATACCTTGCAACAAGTTAAGTACTATTTTGGTCCCACTTCCCAATCATCATCCCTTTTTCGGAAAACTATTAACACTATAAAAATTACAAAAATGACCCCTGACCATGAATCTCGATGATTTGCCACATAATTTATTGACGCCATGAATCCATGTGGCATCTTATGAATGGTGCCATGTGTGACCCAAAAATAGGCCACTTGGCCACCCAAATTAGGCCAAAAACACTTGACATGTGTCATGTGCATGAACCTATCACATCATTAAATTAGCCATGACATGGCCACATGTCACTTTATCATTGGGCCACATTGTTTGTTTTCTACGTCATCTCCAACTATCTCTAGTGCGTAAAGGGGGTTCTAGTTTTGTGTTTTTCCCAATTTTTCTATGTTACTTGGAAATTCCCTCTATATTAATTTCACATTTATTAACCCTAGCAAGCTCCTTTTCTATTTAGCACCATTCATCCCTTGTCGCGTTGCAGCTCCAACAGATCATCGTAACATATCTACTAATCCTCCAAGGAACAAACATGAATATATATGTCTCCATGATAGAGACATTCATTTATGGCACCTTTTTGAAATGCACCATAGTGCCATCACTCATCTCTTTGAGCATTTGACTTAATCCTCTATGATGTGACATGATATTGTACATCAGGTAAAAGAATTATTTTCATCTCTTGGATTTTTCTAATTTCTCCATAGCATAATTCCTCTATAAAATTTTCAACTTAAGCCTTACATAGTGTGATTATTTGTCACATAAGTTGATATGTCCTTCCAAATGTCACATTATGCCATTAATCATTACATGCTTCACCTTTTGAGTGGTTCCATGTGTCAGTCAACAAAGGTCCACTTGGGCAACTGAAAATCCATAATCCACATGCCAAATTTCCTCTGTCATACAATACTAAGTTAGGATGTTTTCCATGTCATTAGGTATGGAAAGAAAGCCTCGGGGTCTAACGGTTTTTCATCATTTTTCTTTGTTACTTTAAAATGGTCTAATTTTGTCTTTTACAAAGACAAAAAAAAAAAATTGTCCCTCGGAGTTTATTAGTCATGCCATCACAACAATTCCAAATCCCCTATGAACTTCAACCTACACTTTCTTCATCGACTGACATTAGATTAATTGTACCCACACTTAATCAATGCTCCTAGTTCATTGTGGGCTCACCTTGCCTATCCGAGGGTTAACAGAGGGGTGGGGTCTATAATGTTTCGCTTCTATGGATAACCTTGTAATATCCCCTAGTAAAAAGGAAAAAAAACAACTTATTAGGTATTTGATTTATCTTTATTTGCTGAACAGGGAAACTAATTAAATTTTTTATGTTTTAATAACTAATTATTTATGCTTTCATGTGTGATGTTGATTATTTTTGGGTCACAAAACCACTATGAGGATGATATGAGAGAAATTATACTGGGAACTAGAATAGTTACGGGAAGCAGGCAAGGTGCTTACCTAGCTAAACCTCCCTCACATGGGATTTTTTTGTTTAAAATAAAAGGAGGCCGACAGGGTAGGGGTACATGAGGTTGAGTAAGAGAGAGAAAATATTATTAGAATTTTGGATTTTGTGGATAAAAAAGTGGAATTTTTGAGGCAATGGTGTTTAATTAAGGGAACCATGTCTGGTTGGGACTAGATGGCCTTTACCCTACACGATAATTTGCTCTGAATCTCAAGTGTGCAGTGGATCGGGGGAGAGACGCAATAGCATCTGGTCTCATCGGTTGGGTTGAGTATGACTCTCTAGTGTGAGATTGTGAATCCGCAGACAACTTTGGTAAAGTAACAGATAATTATAATAGACTAGAAATTTTGGTTAAATGGTAGGGTATATATTTTAGGGAGGAGAAAATGTTTTGTGTTTTCCCTTGCAAATAGGAATTTGAATATCAAAAGGAATACAAATTATGATAATAAATTTTGTGTTAATTTGAAATTAGAAACTTAGAAAAATTCCATGTGAATAACTTCAAAACGAATTTCTCTAAATTTTCAGAAATATTAGAATTTATGCTTCTACAAAAAATTTATTATGTAATAGGTAATGCATCAACAATAACTGAATATTGTCACAACATAAACCACAACCCTCCATAGGACGAGTTAGCTCTAGATCAAACCTATCTTGGAAGGAATGTATTGAAGCTATCAAATTTTCACACAAAACATAATATTCTTATAGGCAAGGCCCGGAAAAAGAAATTAAACAGAATCTCAAATAATCTCCATTAGATACAGTACAAAATTAAACCCATTTTATAACAACTTGGCTGCAACATGTGGGAATTAACATGAGAATAGGAGACAAGAAATTTACCGAAAAAAAAAGTAAGGAAGTTCTATGATAATTTTTTACATGTTAATGTCAGCATTTGCATCCTGCCACCTGTGATCAAAAGATCTCTTTTCATATCATATTAGGGTTCCATTCTGAAATTTTTATCATTCCATTAGTTCATCATGCAAAAATTTGGTCAGTAATTAGGGTATTTATATCATTACTACTCATTTTACCTCCATGGTCAATCGACATCATCATGGTCAAGTCATTCATTATTGAAAGAGTCCCATAGTCATCATGGCCATCATTTATCTCTTTCTTCGATGTTGTGTCATCATTAGGTCATAGGGTCAAAATCATGAAAATTGGTCATTTCACCATCAAATTCATCTTTTGAAGGACTAGTAATAGTAAAAGTTTTTCAAAAAAAGGTTTTAAAAGAATTTTTTATCTTAATTATGATGTATTATATGAAACTAAGTTCTAAGGCTCTAGTTCAATCAGAATGCGAAAGTACATGGTGGATCCACTAGACCACCAAAGGAGAAAATTTGATTTTTAAAGCTAAAAATAAAGTAAAACTCAAGTTAATTTTCTCATTCCACATTCAAGATACATCTCTCTAATATGAAAACTCACTCCCACTCTCATAAATTCCATTTCATGCCATCAAAAGAAAATTTTTCCGCTTGTGTTGCGCTTTTGCCAAAGGGAGTGGTTTTTTCCCAAGGGTACTCAAATCATCACTGCAGAAGGTTGCTTCAACTGTAAGTATGAATCTTTTGTCGAAGTGTACGAAAAAATACCACTTTAGCTATGCATAACTAATAGCCCTAACATCAAATATGGCTACCAATATCTTCAGATCTGCAGTTAGTTGATCAAGACAAGAGCTGCAAAAACCAGATCTATGCATAGAAAGACATTAAGCAGTAAAAAGAAGGTTTTGCTCCATATATCCAATAGACAAGACAAGAAAAATGTTTTTTGAAATAATTTTTGTATTAAGGGCACCTGGGAGGAAAACAAGAAGGTGTTTCCAATTCTCCTCAATGGGATGGGTTCTTGGAAGTCCTCAGCACTTCAGATATAGTATTTCTCTCTCTTGTTGGTGTAGAAAACCTAGACAAAGATAGAAATCAAAGGGAGCTCACACAGAAAATAATGGAAAATATGACAATGATAATGGCTCAAAGTCAGACCAAGAGTTTAGATCCAGAGTGATCTAATAGACAACAAAAGGTGAGGAATGGTAGGAAAAACCCTCCTATTTATAACAAAATATTGGGTCATTCTAGATCTTGGTGCATGATTAAAATAATGTTAACCAAATCTAGATCCACCTTTTATGGAATATTTTATTATATTTGTTGGAGGGAAAAAGTATTTGACATGGGTCAAATCCCTTTATTTATCAATAATAAATAAATAAATGATTTATTTATCATTTTAAGGAAGTGGTTGAAAGATAATCAAATAAATAATGATTTATTTAATTATTTATGGGTGATTTAGCCATATTTAACAAGGAATTAAATTATTCCTAGAAAATAATAAGATAAACAAAGATTTATCTAATTAATTTCTTTGTTTTGGGTTAAACATGACCAGGAATAATAATTAAATTATTGTTTAATTAATTATTCCTTGAGGAAAATCAAACAAATATAGGTTTGTTTAATATTTCCTTTTGGGGTTTCCCGTTTAGACCATAAACAACCTAATAAATGTGTTTTATTAAGTTATTTTACATAGTGAAAGCAATTTTACTTAGGGTAAAATTGGTCTTACATGGTGTACTTGGGTCCATCTAATGATAGTAGGTTAGATGACCAAAAAATGGTGTAAGAGATTGCCCCACAGCGTGCGAGTGTTAGGAGCAAGTCGTATGACTGAAGTACGTTGTAAGAACTCAATCACCAGACATCGAAAGGGAAGTGAGAGAGAGAAATGTGAGGTAGACTAATGTGTTGAATAACTAGACCCTGAAGAGATGAGACTTACAGGTGCAAAAAGTCTCTTTTTATGAGAGGGTACCTGTGCTGAAGGCGGTGGGGGAGGCATACCTATGCCCGCCGAGAAAAAGTACAAAAGAATAGTGTGTTTAGTAAACAAGGGACCGAAATATAAAGTACAACCAACATAAAAATGAGCCAGATAAAAATACAATGATGAATCCCATATACATGGTGTGCCTGGGATAACAGCTAGGACTTATACAATAATATCTGAGTACATGAGATACAAATACAACCCAAATGCCCCCTGTAAATGGGGAAGGGCTCGCAAAATATTACTGACACATGCAAATCAAAGAGGCGCTGCAAGTGGCTAAGGCAAACATCATCAAATATATGGAGTTGCATCAAAGGCTGCAAGGAAGAGGTCATCTGGGCATGTGGGGGGCTACCTACAGGGCCACCCCCTCATGAGGGTTGAGACATCTCACACAAACCCAGGAATCACCAAGAGCTACTGCTGCATCATTGAGCCATCAAGTATACAGATCTCGATTATGATGAAAGGAGCTGGAGTGGAGAAGCAACCAAGTCAAAGGGGAAGGATAGGTCCCTTTTCCTGATCCGAGGCACTAACCAAGAGTGGAAGCTGGAACCAAGGTACACCACCCTCTATACCTGTCTGCTGGAATGAAGGAGCTGATGTCGACAGAAGGAGGTCCGCCATAGGTGAGGCAATGAGAGATCCTCAACTAAGGCACGAGAGAAAATAGTAGAGCGACTGACAGAATAATACCAATGATGATGATGAAATGGAGGGGACTGAGTAGCGAATGGACGACCTCCCTTGCTAGAGCATAAAGGGCATGAATGACATGGAAGCGACTAACACAATATCATAAGGGATAGGGGACAGTGGGAATGAAGGCCATAATGTGCGACACAAGAGAGAGACCAAGCAATGAAGGATGGAGGACTATAGCGGGGTACAAAGGGACTCGGGATAGACTCCATGAATGCAATGATGACTCAACTTGGATGCTCTAAAAAAGGGTGACTCGATGGTGCTGCCACACAGTAAAAGTCCAATGGGGGACCATGAAAACATGAGTACAAGATGGTAACTCACGATGAACATCAACACAAGCATGGATAAGTATGGAGGCCAAATGGTGCCCCTAGTATGATTGTTGCAAGTGAAGAAATTTGATTTTGAGGAGGGTTATGGTTGAGGGGCATAGGTGCCCCCAAGCATGGTGTGGTCATGCCAAAATGTATTTAGAAAAAGGGAAATCTAAACATATTTTAATGATGTGGTGCGTCATTTGTTTTCGTTATGGTTATGCAGTTTGAGAAAGCTAATGGAGGATTACCGATCTCTTTTGGTATTGCATATAGGAATCAAATGGACTTTAAGTTTCTGGGTTGGCATACCTGGTGTCACTATCCCAAAGAGAGGAGTTGGAGATAATGAACTGATGCTCTCGTAGAAAAGCTATAGGTTGGTCAACAACAATGTCTAAGAGACGAAGTTGCTGATGTAAGATGAAGGAATGATAAGGGGTATCATCCCTAGAGTGATCTGAAGTGAGATGGGACTCTAGAGGTTCTTCTAAATGTGGAAGAATAATGGTACTAAGGTCGGCATGACCAGATACACTAGGAGAGTTGCGGAGAATTGCTTCTATTGGTCTCTCAAATGTGGGTGTCCCCTTACCCAAACATTAGGTTTCAATGTAATGGGCATAAGGTATATGTGGTGTGAATGCATGGGTTCGATGTAAGGGGGAATAGATAAAGTTAGGGGTGGGGATTTGTTCCATAATGTCATCATCGTGATAGAAGATGGGGTGACTGGTGGAAGAAAGGCCACCTGACGTGGCGAAGCTACCTGAATCATCATCATGAGAAGAGAGGTTCACATGCGCATCGTCACAAGGGGTGACAGAAGAGTAAGTAGATAAAGGATCTACCGATGTTGAGCCCAAGGTGATCGCTGAAGGAAGGTCAAGTGAAACAACAGGGGAGGATTCAGATGGAATGTTCCTCGAGGGTCTCATGGATGATGATAGGTAGAAAATGCTGGACGAAGGCTCCATCATCTCGACATCAGGAGGGGGAATGTCAATGGGAGCAGTCATGTCTTGTAGTTTTGCCGAAGAAAAATGTGCAAATAGGGGAGAGGTGGGCTCATTGCACTTGGCCTCAAATTGGCGGACCGTGGCTAGAGAGGTGTGGAAGTCGGCAAGGCGGGGAGAAAGGTGGGTGTAATGGCCATGGAGATCACACAAATCACAGGGGTGGTTGGTGTGAATAGTCGTGGGGTTCTTGGTCGCGGTCGCGGAAGGAACAGAGGCTTCCGGGACCGTGGACTTAGGGAACGTGACATTAACCATGGGCTTGAGATGAAGCAATTTAGGACAGGTATGGGTGGTGTGACCGACAACATCACACAAAGCACACTGGATGGTATGTTGTGGAGGTCGAGGAGGGGCCGGGTTTGTTGGGGCAGCCTTGTCCTTTGATGCCCCCTTGCGAGCTTTTCCCTTCTTACCCAAAGTGGTCGCAACAGGAGGTGGTTCCTGTTGAGGTGACTCAGGCACTGTTGCAGCGAGAGAAGTCATGGGGACCGGTTGAACTGGGGTCAAAGCAATATAAGGTTTAGGTTGACCAGGAAGGGTTGCGACTGGAGGATCATGGTACCAGATGGGAATCCAAAGGGTCAGGTTAGGAAGAGAGAGGGTGGCCATGACCGGTACCTTGTAAATTCCTGGTGGGGGAGCTAGGAACGGTATTTGACCAGAGGGGTAATGACCAGGTGGGACGGCTCCTAAATGGCTAAGGCTTGGAGGAACCGTTCGAGGAGGGTAAAGAGGCTCATGAATACCAGCTGCAGGTGAAGGGCTAGGAGCAGGTTGCGGAGAGCGCAGTTGCTGACTAGCCGAAGCAGGTTGCTTGAGAGCAGCCCGAGACGATTGCATCATGCAAACATTCGATGAGCTGGGGTTGGAGATAGGAGGAGGAGGAAGACAAGGGAAGGTTCCAAGCAAAGAGGAGTCTTTGTAGACGCCGGGAGAGACACTGGTCAAGGAATCGACTGTTTTCTTATTGGCTACAGGAGAGATGGTCGTCTCAGGGGAGGTCTGAGATTCTAGCTCATGATATGTCAACTGGTCAATGGTGACTATCTTTCCATTATGAGGGAAAGACATCTTGCGGAAAACCGCGGATGGGACAACAGACATGGCATAGGTGTAGCTCTGCCCTAAGAGAATGTTGTAATATAGAGGGGCGTCTATGACTTCAACGTCAACGCAAACAGTATTGCCCGCAAGAGTGATAGGACAATTACGGAATAGGCCAATGGGCTGGGAGGCGTGGCCATCCCATGCTCAAAGGGTGATCATGGAAGGGGCCAACTCAGGAGAGTCGAGTTGTTTCCAAACCGAAGCAGACATCACACAGGTGGATGCCCCCTCATCAATGATACACCGAGAAATGTTAGCGTTCTGGATTTTGACTGGGATTTGGAAGGCTACGGAAGCAGGAAGAGGAGGATGATCCGATTGTTGGGCGTAGAAAACAATCAGTTGGTCATCAACAGGATCTACAGCACCCATGGAAAATAGTAGAGCCTTATTTTGGGAAGGGCACGACTGGAGGAGTTCCAATGTAGAAATGGCAGCAAGAGACTGCGCCAAATCATCTACTATGCTATACGAATGAGCAGCTCAACCAGAAGTAGTATTTCGGCGTAATGGTCCCTTAGGAATCTAGGTATGAACCTCAACTTTGGGCTGAGGGATATGCAAGGGACCATTGGATGCCGAAAGAGGCTCTGTAGAACCTGAAGAAGGTGACTCAGGGACAGACGAAGCAGGAGGCTTGGGGTACTGAGGGGCCCGAGTTTGAAGGTTAAGGTTGACGGTTGGAGGTGGAGCAGAGTTCATCATGAGGATCTGGTAATTAGAGGAACCAGAAGGGGAAGGTTGAGTGGCCACCTGTCTGTCAGGTGGTTGGGTAGCCATGAATCCCTTCCGTGCATCCACCTGCTCTTGAGGGGGCGGTGACTACGGTTGCAGGGGTTGAGAAGGCCAGGGAGGTAGAGGTCCGGATGATGGAGGAGCTGGAGCACTAAACTGCGGATACGAATAAGAAGGGGGTTGGGTAACAGTATGGTGACCAGGAGGTTGGGCCAAAAGAGGAGGTATGTTATATCCTGGATACGTGCTACTAGGAGGGGGACAAGTGCGGGAGGTGCTGCCCCCTCCCCCAGGAAAACCATAACCCATGGGAGGTTGGTCATATGGATGAGAGAGAGCTCCAATGATACCGTCGGCGGCATGAGGTGCCCCCGGTGCATTGACACCACCAGGTTTGGGGAGATCAGGTAGAACGGTATAAACATAACCTGTCTAAGCATAGATCAAGTCATATTTTAATGCCAGTTGGAGGGCGGCTTCTTCGGTTTGGGGAAAATGCGATGCGACATCTTTCCCGATAGGAGGCAAGAGAGATCTAAGGAACCAGTCCATGTAGACACGGTCTTCAAAAGTAGGGGATTGACATAGGCTCTTTCTTCTCTGCCATTCCTATACATGATCGGATAGGCGGGTCGCAGATGATTGACAGAAAGAAGTCAAAATTTTGATACTAGTGTCATAACGAAGGGGAAGCTGGAAGTAAGATAAAAAAGCTCGGGCAAGAGTCGCAAAGGTGGTATTAGAGGAAGGGGCCTGATCAACATACCACTTAGAAGCCGCGCCTATAAGAGTTCGTTGGAACAACTAAAGATGGACAGAGTCATCGGTAATGGAGGTAGATGACCACCACATGTGGAAAGATCAGACATGATTTGAAGGATCTTATCCAGCAAGGCCTTCAAACTTTGGGATGTCAGAAGGGAGCTTTCTCGGCATAGCAGGCCAACTAGCGTCATGGTGTATAGGGTCATTTTTCAACCGGTCCAAATCGGGGAGGCTGAGGCCTACCATGAAGGGGAGCAAGGGCGTAGTCGAGGTAGTTCCTATGGCAGTTCCGCTTGTAGCAGTCCCGGCATTAGGGCCGGGATTACCGCTAGCATTAGGCCCTGGACCAGACATAGTGAAGGTGACAGAGGGAGAATCGGAAGTAAAAGGAGAACCCAATGAACCAGAAGAGGAGTCGGAGTGCGGACTCGGAGGAGGACTAACTCGACGACGGTGGGAAGGAGTAGGTCGACCGACCGGAAACTAAGGGTGGAGGCCAAGAAGTCTCTGGGATGTGCGCCTTGGGGGTGCAATGATGACAACACAAAAACGACACAAGGGGAAGAATAACGACCAACAAATGCAGGGAGGTGCAAACCAAGAGATTACAATGTCGAAATAAGGGCGGATAGGTGCAGTGTCAATTGATTTTAAAGTCTTTGCCTGGCGGTGTTAACCAGGCTCTTCTTCGGTTAGGGTGAGTGTGTGGTGTGTGTTAATTTTAATTTTTAAACCCTTGGTGTTTTGAGATCAAAAGAAAAAGTGTGTTGCGTAACTGAAAATAATTCTGTAGAAAACAGTATATAATGCTGAAATAACAGAAAATTAACAGTGATTAATGCATCGATCTAACCCAAGAAGGCGGGTCTCTCAAAACTAATCTAAAGAGGAAAAAATCTATTCAAAACACACTAAAAATTGGCCAACATATCTAAGGTCAGGAGGGACAGGGATCTAAAGGGGAAAACTGCTGAAAAGAGGTGCAGAACACAGCCAAGAGGCAAAGGCAAGGTGGCTGTAAAAAAGGAGGAAATCAGCAAAAGGAAGAAGGGATAAGGATGAGGCCCTAAAGGTAGATCCAAACAAAACTTCAGGAGGTGATTTGAAAGGGAGAGGAGCTGATTTAAAGGGATCTGAAAAGGAGGGATCAGATCTGAAAACGAAATGGCTAAAAACTCTGAAAATTTAGACACTTACAGTAGCTAAAACTCTTCCAAAAAAAGTGGAGGGTACTGAGGCCCTAGGGGTCTATATTCCCACTTAGTTGAGTAAAAAAGAGCAAGAATAGGTCTAAACGGGTGGATATGGAGGTCAGAAAATCGTGACAGAAGTTCAAACAAAACCCAGAAAAATTTCAGAAAAATTCCATAAAAAAGTCTAGGTCGCAGTTTTTGACCTGTTTTTCGCTCAGCTAGCAGTTTTTGGGCTGTTTTCCGCTACCCAGGTCGCAGTTAATGGGCTAAAAAGTGCGAACTAGAGTCCAGGTCGCAGTTTCTGGGCTGAAAAGTGTGACCTGAAGCTCCGGGTGTCCCAGCGGCAGATTTCCGAAAAAGTTGTCGTCTCAGTTGCGGCTGATGTCTGTCACCTGTGCAATAGGGCCAGAAACATGCGGAAGTTAGAAATTTTAATGTTTTAGGGTTTTATAGGTGAAAAAAAAACATAAAAATAGGAAAAAAAAAAGCTGAAAAGATACCCTAGGGTCTGAAGTAGCTGGATATGTAGGAATATGAAAAACGATAGCGGTCGTAATTGAAAACCCGTGTGGAGTCGCTAGTTGTTAGTATGAATATTTTGTCGAAGTGTACGAAAAAATACCACTTTAGCTACGCATAAATAATAGCCCTAACATCAAATATGGCTGCCAATATCTTCAGATCTGTAGTTAGTTGATCAAGACAAGAGCTGCAAAAAACCAGATCTATGCATAGAAAGACATTAAGCAGTAAAAAGAAGGTTTTTCTCCATATATCCAATAGACAAGACAAGAACAATTTTTGAAAGAATTTTTGTATTAAGGGCACCTGGGAGGAAAACAAGAAGGTGTTTCCAATTCTCCTCAATGGGATGGGTTCTTGGAAGTCCTCAGCACTTCAGATCTAGCATTTCTCTCTCCTGTTGGTGTAGAAAACCCAGGCAAATATAGAACTCAAAGGGAGCTCACACAGCAAACAATGGAAAATATGACAATGATAATGGCTCAAAGTCAGACCAAGAGTATAGATCCAGAGTGATCTAATAGGCAACAAAAGGTGAAGAATGGTAGGAGAAAACCTCCTATTTATAACAAAATATTGGGTCATTCTAGATCTTGGTGCATGATTAAAATAACATTAACCAAATCTAGATCCACCTTTTATGGAATATTTTATTATATTTGTTGGAGGGAAAAAGTATTTGACTTGGGTCAAATCCCTTTATTTATGAATAATAAATAAATAAATGATTTATTTATCATTTTAAGGAAGTGGTTGAAAGATAATCAAATAAATAATGATTTATTTAATTATTTATGGGTGATTTAGTCATATTTAACAAGGAATATTATTTAAATAAGATTTAAATATTTATTCCTAGAAAATAATAAGATAAATAAAGATTTATCTAATTAATTTCTTTGTTTTGGGTTAAATATGACCTGGAATAATAATTAAATTATTGTTTAATTAATTATTCCTTGAGGAAAATCAAACAAATATAGGTTTGTTTAATATTTCCTTTTGGGGTTTCCTGTTTAGACCATAAACAACCTAATAAATGTGTTTTATTAAGTTATTTTATATAGTGAAAGCAATTTTACTTAGGGTAAAATTGGTATTACATGGTGTACTTGGGTCCATCTAATGATAGTAGGTTAGATGACCAAAAAATTGTGTAACATCAACACTTTCAGGTTCCAAACTATCATTTCCAAGTAAGTGGCTTTATTCTTACCATATTTTTCTCTCAATTATGCTTGGAAAGCTCATTTCCCTCTCCTAGGATTTTGTGGGAATTTTTCTTGGTTTCATGACTTCCATGGTTAAATCATCAACAAAAATTGTATATTTATACTCCTACACCTTCCCCTATCCATAATATACCTTCCTAAATGCTTCCCATCACTCTTATCACTCAAAATCATTAGGTTTCCATAAACCCTAGCCTATCACTAGAATTTGACCTTTTCTAGGCTAGGCTTGTGTTTTGACCTTTTGGACCCCTTCCCCTCACTCAATCCTTGAAATTAAACTTTCCCCTGCTTCTTAATATCCCTCCCTACCTAAAATTTTTTTCCTAATAATTTAGAAGCACCCTATCCCCTTTATTTCCCTTCATTCTTATAAATTTCCCAAATCCCCTGTTTTTCCTACGTTAAACCGTAATTTCCTCTCCCATTGAGCTAAGTTTTTCTATAGAATCATAGACATATGAGTAGAGGAGGCATAAGGGAGGTCATATAAGAATGTGTGATTCCATTCTAGATCATAAACATCATGTCTCCATCATTTTTCAAGAAGTCATTCCAAGGGACAAAACATTTGCTACAGATAGGCCCATTTTTGCTTCAAAGAATGTTTCTAACCAAATGGAGATTAATTTCACAAAATTGAAAGAGGTTTTGGTTAATCATATTCCAAGGAATTAAAAACTAATTCTAGTTTTACACAGGTGTTATGGTTTTGGAGCAATGCTAAAAATATAGTTGCTACAGGAGAGTTGTTGCACTTCTGGAGTAGTCTTGGGAAAATCAAATTTTCTCTCTGATGGAATGTCAAAATGACTTTCTTGATTAGTGAAATTATAACTAGATAGAAATTTATTTCCAATGAGCTAAAATATAAATTTGGATTTCAAGAAGTCCTCCACAAGTGGCCTGCAAGAGCACGCTCTGCTTTTTGCACCCCCATTCTGCACTTTTTTACAAATATTGGGGGAATTGCTTTTTGAGGGGCTATACTTGATGATTTTCAGTTCTTGATATGTCCATTGTGTAGAAAACATAGATATATTTCCAACGAGTTCTCATGAGCTCAATTTGGATTTCGGTAAGTCATCCAAAAGTGAGCTAGAGTACGGTACTGCACTTTTGCCACTGGCACTGTGCTTTTGCCAATTCACTGATATTTTCCAGATTTTGTTTTTTCTCAGCTGATCAATGGATTGAATGCCATTTTACTGATGCAGTTGATGAATTTAAATCTAATTATGTTCCTAAAGGTTACTAGAGGTAGATAAATTTGGTAAAAGTGTATTTTTGGATAAATGAATCAGTTTCACCAAAGTTAGGGATGAGTTTGTTGACCTCCCTTGTCTTTGGGTTTCCAGTTGAGAAATTTAGGGGTTAGTTCCACAAGTCAGGGATTCGACCCCTGAGAGTGGAAGAATTAGTTTCCAGCCTATATATTTCATTCCTTTTGAAATTACAAGGGTTGGATGTTGTTGGATTGATCACTCAACACTATTTTAATTAGATTTTTAGCAAGTAATAACAGACTGAGTTGCAACTATTTTGATGGAATTCTTATGGTACAATGATTTGACATTGTTTCTTCTCATGTTTTGGAAATGTGTGAATTTATGTGAATTCATATTCATTCCATTTCTAAATGTAATTGTTTTCAAATTCAAAAATACATAATTCATTAAGCTTATGCTCTGTTTTGGAGGAATAGTTACAGTTTGTTTCATTTTCTTCTTAGTAGAGAATAATTCATATCTCTTATGCCCTTTTCTCAAACCCTAGAATTCTAGACCACTCCATCAAGATATCATTTTTTTTTTTACTTTTTACCTACCTTTATCCATCAAATCCCTGTAATTTTGATCCTTGTTTTCTCTAATCTCATTCCTTCCTTGACCTATTAACCATCCAACACCTCAAAATTAAATCAATCAAACCCATGTACTACTCTAGCTAGCCTAATATCTCATTTATCTAGTCATATTGACTGAGATCCATTGGAGAGAGACCTCTCCTAGGCTATTAGGGCTAGCTACTTGGAAAAATATTGGTTTGGGGTTACCATTCTTGGTCTCTTCTCAACGTCAGTGATCCGGTGGAGTGGTAACAACTTGGAGACCATATTTGGGAAGAAAGTGACATATATTCCACAGGATGGAAATAATCAAAGTTTAGATATGGTTGCTATTGGTGGACAATGTTCAGATGCATATGAAGGTTGAATCCTTCACCTGGTGAGTCCAGTGTTGAAGAATCCAAGGTTCATAATTTTCATGGTAACTCCACTTTTCAAGAATGGATCGATCTCAAATCCCTGGATTTCCAGATCATATACCTTATGTTGACTAGTTTACACATCTTCCCATATTCAGAGATGAAAAGAAGGATGATGTTTATTTGCATTTAGTAAAGTTTCATATACATGTATGTAGAATGAGAAATGAGTTTCCTGAAGACTATCTCATGAAATTTTTTATGGCCACTCTTGAAGATAAATCTAGGGTATGGTATGAAGGGTTACCAGAAGGAATCTTATGTTCTCTTAAAGATTTCCATAAGATGTTTTCCAAACATTATGTGAAGCCTAATATTTCTTTATCTCTCTCACAAATTTTTTTTCATTAGAGTGAAGGTTTTATTTCATATCTTGAGGGTATTGATGATATCAAATGCATGAATGATGGAGAGATCATTGAAGCCTTATATGATTTCTCCCTTCAACAACAATTTGAATAAGTTAGTCAACTTGATACACAAGATCATATTCATCATAAATTATCTTCCCCTTTGGTTGAACATGAAATAATTTTGCATATTGATAGTCAAATGGAATCACATGAAATAAATTAGCAGCCTCATGAAAATTTATATATTCAACATCCTTGTGAATATATTCAACATCCTTGTGAATATTTAGGAGGGAAAGAAGACAATTATTGTTTCATCCAATGTAAACAAAGCGTACTTCCTCCTTTGACTGAAGAATAAATAAATCAAATTCTAAATTTTCAAATCCATATTCCATCCATTAATAATAATGATGTTATTATACAGTCTTTCCATTTTCCAAGTGGTTATGAAGAGGAGAGAAATGATAAAGAAGAAGTTGTTTTAGAGCCCCTTGCAGATACAAATCTTTCTCAAGGTTCAGAAAATGAAAAGTCTACTGATGAAAAGGATTTTTTCCTAGATCCCACAGATGTCGAAATTTATTTTGTTAAAAAAATTATGGAGAATCATTTTCATAATTTGTTACAACCATATGTAAATAATTCTTATTCGTCTCCTTTTATTGATCCACCAAAGGTAATGCTTCATGATTTTCAAGATACCTTGGGCAGTCTTTTGCAAGCATTGGAGAAGATGAATATTGTCTTGTTTTTCAGCATAAGTCTTGGTCTCAATTTTTTTTATGAGTTTCCTACAAGTACATCATTCTTCTTTCTCGAGGAAAGTGAGAGCAGAATTTCAGTAAGTAGCCATCTGCTGGATTGGTTACACTGGAAGGATCATTTCACCTAATGATCAATTGTGCAGTAGATTAGCGTAGGTTGGATCATTTCAGTTGGATTTGATTTTGCTTTTAGCAGCAATTTTACTTCAATTTCAGTTTTCTGCAAAGTGTGAAGTGGAGAAACATTGAGGCTTGGACCCCGAGGTGAAGGCCATAAAGTTTCATTGGTTTTCTGTTGTTTTCAAAATTTTCAAGTCAGTTTTGAGTTAGTCTTGAGTCATTTTATTATATCAATATTTCAGTATTGAGTATGTTTTTAAGCTTTTGACTCCATGCCCAAAGGATATGCTACTTGGTCTATGATGTTCTTGACACCTCCAAGTAGCTGCCTTCCCCCAGCTGGAGCCAATATTAATGTCAGCATTTTCATCCTGCCACCAGTGATAAAAAAATATATTTTCATATCATATTAGGGTTCCATTCTGAAATTTTTGTCATTCCATTAGATCATCATGCAAAAATTTGGTCATTTATTAGGGTATTTATATCATTATTACTCCTTACACCTCCATGGTCAATGTACATCATCAAGGTCAGGTCATTCATTGTTGAAAGATGTAATATTCCCAATTAGCCATGAGCTAGTTGGAATATTAAATTTTGTTTTGTTGTTTTGTTTTATGAATAAGAGGACAATGGAGGTCCATAAGTCTCCTTAATAATGAATAAATCAATGCCAATGTAAAATGAAAGCATCTTTGCATCTTAATTGAGCACCCTTAGCTATGAAAGGGGCTGGAACACCTTAACTGGGTCAACTTTGACCAAATCAACAACACTATCATGGAGGAGTGGCAATCAATGAGGGATGACACAGTTTTAGATGGAGACACCTTGCATGGAAGTAGGGTCATAAATGAATAGGTCTTAGGGCTTGGAATCTAACATATTATAAAAGGAAGAGGATGGCAGCCATATTCATTATGTATTGGTTATTATATTTCTAAATATATGTTCTTTTTAGACATATAGATTTCTTTGGATTTTTAGCTAAGATTGAAAGTGATGTTTAGCACTGGGTGTTCCTGATCGGGAATCCCACCTCTTCCATTGAGTCTCTCTTGAAAGAGTCTTGTACTTCACTTCCACTATTAGGAATTTGGCCAAAGCTTCATCTTACATCTACAATGCAGATCATGTTAAGGGTTGATTTGTTTTGTAGGTTGTAGTAGTGGAGACCACATTTGGGTCACTTTAGTGCTTATTTTCAGTGGAGAAAGGTTCCTTTCCAATCGGAGGATAGTAAGGAAGGCCCTTGAGAATATTTTCATATCTTGGCACTAGGCCATATATTTATTTGCACCTACAGCGCAGTTTCTTTCCATATTTGCATTATTTTGAGGGAGGAGTTGCTGGGTGGTTTCAGTACACCATTTTGAGAGGAGGTTTGCTAGAGAAGGGATCAACCTTTCATATAGGAGATCTATTCAAGGAGGCTGCATTATTTCTTATATCAGATCAGCCACACTTTCTAGATCTATATGTTGCAGTGGATCTTCAGCCCTAGGGCTTAGATTCCCATTTTGTACATGGTGTATTTTTGAAAACCCTTGAGGGGTTATTTATTGGAGGTTGTATAGTGTTTGGTCAATTTAGTGTGTCCTAAATTGCTACATTAATTTATCAATCCGGGATCCGTAAGCTGATGAAGTATGGCGCACTATATGTGCAAGATAACGTATTTCTTACCTTTTTGTCGTTTTTGTTTTTCTAATGTGAGATGGAAATTATAAAATAAAAACAAGTATGGTTATGGTTGTTCAAGGCAATGATATCCTTTATAATGATTTACCAACTTCAAACTTCAAAAGGAATTTGAAACATACAATGAAAAAACTTGAAAGGAAATGAAAATGTGCTGCTAGCCTAGTAAATCAAACAGTGAACTATTGAGCATGAAAACCAAACTATCCTTGCTGCTGTCTAAACACAAAAGAAACTATGCTTAAAGAAATCCAAGAATTGCAACAAAGTAAATATAAATCAAATTACATCAACTTATATTCTGATCCCTCGCCATTAGTCTAGCTATGGCTTTCGAAGGTAACCATAAACAACTTGAGCAATCTGATATCTAATTTGCAGAAAAAGAAACTAATATCAAACTACACACTCATACTTCAATCCCTCACCATTAGTCCAACTATGGTTTTCGGAGGTAACTGAAAATGACATGAGCAATTTAATATATCTAATTTGCAGAAAGTAAACTAATATCAAACTACACACTCATACTTCAATCCCTCACCATCAGTCCAGCTGTGGCTTTCGGAGGTAACTGGAAATGACATGAGCAATTTAATATATCTAACTTGCAGAAATTAAACTAATATCAAACTACACACTCATACTTCAATCCCTCACCATCAGTCCAGCTGTGGCTTTCGGAGGTAACTGAAAATGACATGAGCAGCTTAATATATCTAAATCTAACTACTGAAACAAATGTGCAAGACTGAAATAAACAAAGCAGTACTGGAATTAAACAAAAACTAAGAAAAATAAATTAGCAGCAGAACAATATTGATTCCATGTCATTAGTCAAAAGATATGCAAATGCCTGGGCTGTCTATTTGTAATCTGAAACAAGAACACTGATCAGTTAACAACAACATAAAACATGAAAAATTATGGACAGAAGTAAAATGTAAAGCATGAAAGATTATGAACAGAGATGAAGCATAAATACCATGAAAGATGCAATGTATAAACACGTGAATGACTTATGGCACAATGAACTTAAAGAAATAAAACAAGAAAATATACAGTAATTCACAAAACCTCAGCGTGTTCAGGGGCCCTCTGCACCAGCCTTGGGCAACAGCCTTCAAATACGAATTATGCTTGGAAACAAAGTCTTCTTATATATTAAAATGCATTCATAACAGAGAACTGATATTACAGCACAGTGGCAATGCAATTACATTACAGAGCTATATGGAGGCTAACTATTATGCGTATGAAAACGTGTTATTTATAACAAAGGTGATATAAATAATTCCCTAAAGTTTATGCTGATAGAGACACGTGAACCATCACGTCCAGAGATCCAGTATCATGGCCGCGGTGAGGAGTAAATATATAAAGAGTGGATGTTGGATTCGGCTTATGGAGCCATGTATAGGTGTTGATGTGTCTCCCGTAAATTAGAAACAGTCATACAAATCTTCACGTGATGAGAAACAAAGTCCTGTCACCGTGGGACTCTACGGTTGACTTCCACTTGGCCACCTTTGACCACAGCCTCCTTAGGTGAATTTTCCCGAGCCAATAGGACACGATCCATGTCCACATCATTTCTGACTTGCCCATGTGGCTCGATTTGCCTGAAGACACCTGCAACATAGAATTTCACAAAATGGCTGCGGAAAGTGGCAAGATTCCGCAGCTAAATGAGCAAAAATCTAAATCAAATAGCAGACACAAAACATAGTTAAAAATCATTTTAGATGCTCTTTTACAATTAATATGCAATGATATTGACGACTTAGAAGGTTCAGGTGAATGAAAAAGGTCTATAAATGTGTATGGAAAAGATGCAGATTTGAGACTCAACATATAGTACCCAGATCTGTATTAGATATATCTTTTGAGGCATATATAATCCCATTATATTTTTGTATTCATTTTGCTATAGCAGTTCCTTTAAAACTGCGCTGTAGCAGTGTTCTGGTATTTTGATATATATAGCAGCACCTCCTTTGAGGGTTTTGTCCATTGGAGGCTTGTTTTATCTTCTTGTACATATTATGGCGCATTTCTTATGAATATTTTGCTATTTTTATTATGATTAGAAGGTCTCCATATTTCCCTCTTGATTTTATATGATGAATAACACTGCTATTCCAGCGTTTTTCACTATATTATTTTTTTTCCATTTGGGAATATTACAGTGGTATCAGAGCATAACATTGGCACAGCCTGTGCATCTTGAAAATCCAATATGTCATCTAAAGAAGGAGATCCTCTTACTAATGGAGAGAAGGGGTATCAAAGAAGAAGACACTGGAATTTTGACTATACAAATGATAAAGAAGACAAGGGAAAAACCCCTTTATCTAGAGGAGAAGATGAGGAGAAGGAGTTTCCTAAGATTATTCTCAAAGCTATGCAAGACATTACTAGAGAAATAAAGGAGATGAGGATGGATAGATACAAGGAATCTCATAAAGGATTTCAACATGGTGAAGGCTCTGACATTTCTTATCATGGGAGTGATAAATTAGTGCAGCAACAACAAGTTTCCCAACACTCTACAATGCCTACATTCTTATCAGTGGGAAATGAAGGGTTTCAAGAACAAGAATCCCTTGAATAATATTTCATGGAGTATGAGTCTGAATCTCAAAGATTCAAGGACCACTTGATTTTTCAATAATTTTGTCAAATCAAGGATAATAGGAGACCCGAGCATCACAATAGAGGTGGAGGATTCATTCAGAATCATGACCTACACCGCACTATGGGCAGATTTTTCTTACCCAACTTTGATGGGTCATCTAAACACACTTCCAAATCATGGGTAGAGAAGCTTGACATCCACTTCTAGCTAAACAAAGTACCAAATATGGAGGCCATTAAGGTAGCAGTGTTGCACCTTGAGGGTGAAGCACATGATTGGTGGTTCCATGGTTTGTCTACATTGGGTCATGCCAATGTGACTGCATATTCAAAGTTCATAAGGAGTTTGGCGGATAGGTTTTATAGAAGAGATCCTGATGCACCATTCATGGGGCTTTCAAAGCTTAAATAATCAAGTAATCCAAAAGCTTATATTTCTAAGTTTTTGAAACTTTCTGTTATGGTTCCTGATTTACCTGCAGCAAGAAGGGTCTATATGTTTATTGATGGGTTAGATGAACCTCTTCATGGGTTGGTTAAGTCTACCAAGCCCACTACCCTTCAAGATGTCATTGAAAGGGCTAGATATTTACAGGATACCTTGCCAAAAGCAAAGGAAAAATTTTAGCACAAAACCCATTTTCCATTAAATGGAAAATATGAGAAGGCTCCTCTTTCAAATGAGAGCCAAAATAAAAAACCTCTTGATGATGATGTCCGAAGAGATTTGAGGAGGAGAAATTTTTGCTTCACATGCCAAGAATCTTGGGCACCCAGACATAAATGTGTAGTAGGAAAGGCACACTACATAGAGGTCTTCTAAGATGATGAGGAGGAAGAAGAAGATGAACCAAGAAGAGGTCACAACGTTGACACAACAAAAGATGAACCAACACCATCAGGTGGTGGGAATGGGGCATTTACTCCAATTTGAAGGGCTCTTGCATCATTGACATGAGTACCTAAGTACTTGACCTTGAGGGTTATAGGTTTCATATTAGATCATAGGGTTTTTGTTTTGATTGACAGTGTGGCTACCCGCAATTTTATTGATGCCCAAATAGTGCAGAGGAGGGCAATACCCACTGGTGATTTTGAGGGATTTCCTGTTTTGGTCCCATGAGATAGAACTATGCAATGTATGCCCTATGTTCCATCCTTATCTATCACCATGGGAACATATAAATTGACTGATCACTTCTTTGTGGTTGACATACCTGATACCAATGTGATATTGGGTGTGTAGTGGTTGATTACTTTTGGGAAAGTCACCACAGATTGGGAGACTTTGCAGATTGAATGGGTTAATAGAAAGAGTGGAAAAACTCAAATGATTAAGGACATGCACACATATCCCTCACATACAGCTTCCACATAGAAATCAGAGATGGATTTTCACAGTGGAAGAAAGGACCTAACAACCCCATCTATTATGCGTATGAGATTGGCTCATGAGACATCATTGTTTTATGGAAAACCACCTGGGAGGCCACCTGATCCAGATTTGGTGAGACATGTCTCACATCATGATGCACCATTCATATATCCAAGAGTAATGGGAGAATTAGGAGGCCATGATACAGCGCTGAGAGTCTTGGGTAGACTCAAGGAGGAGGGAGACATTCTCCCAACATTATCACTACCCAATCTCATTTCAGATTCTACATTGTGGGAGCAGAAGCATGGGAAGGATAGTAGCCTTCCAACATATACCTTTGGCATGGGAGATGTCAAAGAGAAGAGAAGCCATATGAAAGATGTTCTTTGTGGTAGATCATTAGCATTGTCACTATGGAGGATAGATCCATATTGGAAATCCCAACTATTGGTGGATTATTCCAAGGATATTTTTACATGCATGATACTTGATGACTAGCTACATGAAGAGGGTTATTTAGTCCAAAATGAAGTCATCTATTATCATGATAGGATCTTATTTTCTAGAGCCTCCAAGCTCAATGATAATTTTCTACAAAGAGCTCATGAAGAATTTCTCTTCAGCCATACTTATTCCATGAGAGCCTACAACACTATCATGGAGAGCTACACTTGGGAAGGCTTTGAAGAGGAGCTATATCAGCATTTGAAGAGATGCATGGACCATGTGGAGATGGGAGAGATACATAAATCAATGAAGGATTTATCACAACCACCTCGTTCCTCTTTTGGAATGAGAGGGGATCTATCTATGGACCACTCCATTTGTATGAGTAAAAATTTTGGTAAGGAATATGCTTATATACATGATGTTTCATTTGACGGTTATTTGCATTGCTTTACCATGTATATGCAGGCCATTGCTCCAAGGAGGAGCATTATTCCATATAAAATTCATGGCCAACTTTGGGCCATAAAAATTTCTGAACATGGCTAATCCCTTGGAGGTTATAGGGAGATGTTGTATCACTGTGGGTGCACTCCAAAGGCACCAAACATTTCTCACATTTTCAGCCATTGTGAGAAGACTTGGGTAGCAAGTATGTGGTGGGGAAAACACTTACCATATCATTATCTGATGCAGTCAGGAGATATACTGTGTTGGTTCTACATGTGTGACTATGACCCACCTCCATTTTTACATATTTCTATTTGTATGTACTTAATTTTGATCCCATACATTGATGATGTACTTATTCTTTTTATGGGAATTATTGGAGGGAATATGGGAGGATCGTATGTGCCCTATGGGAGAGATATTCTCCATGTTCATTATGGTACATGTTTCAGGGAGAACATTGGGCAAACCATGTTTTTTTCATCGGATCTATTGCATCCTTGTGGGATGGATCATTTGCATCTCATGAGAACTTTGGAGGAGAATTTCATGGAGGGATGGATTGGGAGACACTTAGCTTATGAGGGAAGCTTACCACATGATGGTGTCACCAATGATGGAGGAGAAGAGTTGCAGCACTCACCTTATCAGTTTCTTGAGGACAAGAAACATTTGGGAAGGGAGTATTGTAATATTCCCAATTAGCCATGAGCTAGTTGGAATATTAAATTTCGTTTTGCTATTTTTTTTTATGAATAAGAGTAAAATGGAGGTCCATAAGTCTCCTTAATAATGAATAAATAAATGCAAATTTAAAAGGAAAACATCTTGGTAGCTTAATTGAGCACCCTTAGGTGTGAGAAGGTGTTGGAACACCTTGACTAGGTCAAATTTGACCAAATCAATAGCGTTGTCATGAAGGAGTGGCAATCAAGGAGGGACAATGTAGTTTTAGATGGAGACACCTTGCGTGGAAGTAGGTTCATAAATGAATGGGGCTTAAGGTTTGGAAGCTCACATCTTATAAAAGGAAGAGGATGGCAGCCATATTCATTATGTATTAGTTATTGTATTTCTAAATATATGGTATGTTTAGACATATAGCTTTCTTTGGTTGTTTAGCTAAGATTGAAAGTGTTGTTTGGCACTAGGTGTTCCTGATCGGGAATCCCAGCTCTTCCATTGAGAATCTCTTGGAAGAGTCTTGTACTTCACTTCCACTATTAGGCATTTGGCCAAAGCTTCATCTTACATGTACAGCACAGATCCTGTTGAGGGTTGAGTTGTTTTGCAGGTTGCAGTAGTGGAGACCACATTTGGGTCACTTCAGTGCTTATTTTTAGTGGAGAAGGGTTCCTTTCCATTGGGAGGATAGTAAGAAAGGCCCTTGAGCATATTTTCATATCTTGGCACTAGGCCATATATTTATTTTCCCCTACAGCGCAGTTTATTTCCAGATGTACGATATTTTGAGGGAGGAGTTGCTGGGTGGTTTCAGTACACCATTTCGAGAGGAGGTTTGCTAGAGAAGGGATCAACCTTTCATCTAGGAGATCTATTGGAGGAGGCTGCATTATTTCTTATATCAGATCAACCACACTTTCTAGATCTATATGTTGCAGTGGATCTTCAGCCCTAGGGCTTAGATTCCCATCTTGTACATGGTGTATTTCTGAAAACTCTTGAGGGGTTCTTTATTAGAGGTTGTATAGTGCCCATATCTGTATTAGATCTATACTTTGAGGCATATATTAGCCCATGATATTTTTTAATTCATTTTACTGTAGCAATGCCTTTTAAATTGCGTTGTAGCAGTGTTTTGGTATTTTGATATATAGTAGCAACACCTCTTTTGAAGGTTTTGTCCATTGGAGGCTTGTTTTATCTTCTAGTACATATTGTGGCACATTTCTTATACATATTTTGATGTTTTTATTAGGATTATAAGGTCTCCATATTGGCCTCTTGATTTTATATGATGAATAAAACTCTTATTCCAGCATTTTGCACTATATTCCTTCTTTTCCCATTTGGGAATATTACAAAAGAGTCCCATAGTCAGTATGGTCATCATTCATCTCATTCTTCCATGTTGTGCCATCATTAGGTCATAGGGTCAAAATCATGAAAATTTCTCATTTCACCATCAAATTCATCTTTCGAAGGATTAGTAATAGTCAATTTTTTTCAACAAAGGTATTAAAAGCATGTTTTATCTTAATTATGACGAATTATATGCAACTAAAACTCAAGTTAATTTTATCATTCCACATTCAAGAGACATCTCTCTTCCAAGAAAACTGACTCCCACTCTGACAAAGTCCTGTCATGCTATCAAAAGACAAATTTTCCTCTTGTGCTGTGATTTTGCCAAAGGGAGTTGTGTTTTCCCATGGGTACCCAAATCATCATTGCACAAGATTTATTCAACAATTTCAGGTTCCAAACTATCATTTCCTAGTAAGTGTATTTGTGTTTACCATATTTGTCTCTCAGTTGTGCTTGGAAAGCTCATTTCCCTCTCCTATGGTTTTGAGGGATTTTTTCTTGGTTTCGTGACTTCCATGGTTAGATCATAAACAAAAATTGTATCCTGATGCTCTTACACCTTCCCCTATCCTTAATATACCTTCCTAAACACTTCTCGTCACTTTTATCCCTCAAAATCATCATTTTTCCACAAACCCTATCCTATCACTACAATTTGACCTTTTCTAGACTAAGCCTGTGTTTTTCCCCTTTTGACCCCTTCCCCTCACTCAATCCTTAAAATTCCAATTTACCCTATTTATTAGTTCATCCCTCCCTACCTAAAAAAATTATCCTAAGAATTTAGAAGTCCCCTCTCCCATCTTTTCCCTTCATTCTTATAAATTTCCCAAATATCGTGTTTTTCCTACATTAAACCCTAATTTCCTCTCCCATTGAGCTAAGGTTTGTTATGGAATCATAGACATATGAGTAGAGGAGACATAAGGGAGATCTTATTAGCAAGTATGAGGCCATTCCAACTCATAAACATCATGTCTCCATCATTTTTCAAGAAGTTTCTAGTTGAGAAATTTGGGGATTAGTTCCATAAGTCACAGACTCGGCCCTTGAGAGTGGAAGAAGTAGTTTTAAGCCTATATCTTTCATTCATTTTTACAGTACAAGGGTTGGATGTTGTTTGATTGATCACTGAACACTATTGTAATCATATTTTTTGCAGGTAATAAGAGACTAAGTTACAACTATTTTGATTGAATTCTTGTGGTAAAGTTATTTGACATTGTTTCTTCTCATGTTTTGCAAATGTGTGAATTTATTGTTATTTCATATTCATTCCATTTCTGAATGTAATTGTTTCCTAAGTCAGAAAGAAATAATTCACTAATCTTGCTCTATTTTGAAGGAATAGTTACAATTTGTTTCATCTTCTTCTTAGTAAAAAATAATTCATATCTCTTATGCTCTTTTCTCAAACCCTAGCAATCTAGACCACTCCATCAAGATATCCTTTTGTGTTGAACTGATTACCTACCTTGCTCCATCATATCCCTGCAATTTTGATCCTTGTTTTCTATGACCTAGTTCCTTCCTTGATCTATTCACCATCCAGCACCTCAAAATTCAATCAATCAAACCCCTGTGGTACTATACCTAACCTAATATCTCATTGATCAAGTCATATTGACTGAGATCCATTAGAGAGATCCCTCTCATGCCTAGTAGAGCTAGCTACTTGGCCAAATATTGGTCTGTGGTTACCTTTTTTGGTCTCTTCTCAGCCTCAGAGATCCAGTGGAGTGATAACAATAACATTCATAAAAACCCTCAATAGAGGAACGGTAAGAACAAATTGGAACTAAAGAAATGTATCCATTTTTTTGAATAAATAGTACATACTTCCAAAGGAGATTCAAAAGTTATAAATTCCACTCAAGGTTGAGGCCACATTGTAAATAATATAGATTAGTTTGAACCCTAGTTTGAATGTAAACTGTAAACCAAGTATGGCTGCAAAGTCTTAAAAATAGTAACCTATAAGAATTATACGTTGAGTAAACTATAAAGGACTACTCTCAACCATATCGATGGCCACAAAGGCTCTATTGCAACAAAGTGATTAGGGTTTTAAACATGAACCCTAAGGAATTAAATGATAAGAGTACTTGTAATGAGAGAAATCATAAGTAATTTGTAGTAACAGACTCGATCTACCAACCAACGTTTTATAGAAGGGAGAGTACCTATCAAACCAAACAATACACAATTAGTAGCAAATTTTGGCTGAAACAAAGGGAGAATGAAATACCTTTCGGTTCTATAATCCAAACCCTTACTTGTAGCAGCAGTTTGAGAAGCTCCTATTTAAAATTGTCAAGGCAAGACCCAGGACATCATATCATTGGAAAACCAAGCTAATTTGTCAATTTTATGTCCAAAATAAATAAAAGGGAGAGGATTATTACCTCTACAGATCTCAATGGTGTCCACGGCTGAGAGGCTAGGCTGAAGGACATTGGACTGTGTCTGCGCAAGCCCTAGATTAAGATACTCCATATCATAAATTAATGAAACCAATATAGGATGCAATTGTGTAATGAGAGATGGAAAATTCTAGGAAATTTATCATAGTTTTCTGTGGGTATGGATGTGGAGAGTTGCAAAGCTCTCAAACTCTCCCTGAGATCAGAATAATGGAAATAAACCTTTCCCATTAGCATAAAGGAACAATTACCCTATCTTCTTGATCTTGTAGCTTTTGATCTACCCCGGAGCATGGTGACCATCAATCACCGAAGGAATCCTGAGGTGAATATAACACTTGGTAGAAGATTAGAAACACTCGAGAACCTTCATTTCTCAGTGGGTAGAATGGTTCATTCACTAGAGGATAGACATAGGATGATATTACATTATATCAAAACCTTAATCAAATTTACATGTCAATTTTAGCTCACCATGAGACCTGTAAAGTCTATCAACCATTGCTAAATTCATATGCCAAAGTAAAACCATGGTAAGAGTCTAATTATCATAGCCAAGTGTTGGTAGAATTTCACGTCCCAAAAATTAAACAATAATAAAATATAGCTAGAACACTTTTACCATGAAGAGAGGGTGACCACCATTAGATTGTTTGACATGTTTGATTGGGTAAATACAATAAAAAATATATATATATGATATATTGTATGCTTTAATGGTGTGAACTAGGTTCGTTAGAAACTCCATTGCAACTTTATTAGCGTGCTAATGCAAAAAGCACCCAATCCATGGATCCAGTTCTTGGTATTAATTGCAGGGCAACCCCATATGACTAATGGATAATAGAGGGGGGGTCTAGAATTTGCCTCAATGTTGAACCATGACCTTCAAAATGTTGATCAGCAGTTGTCATTGATGTGAACCAAAGCAGCACCAGGGGCTAACCCAATATTGCATGGGAATTTTGACCTACCAAATTAATATATTTTGGGTCAATAATGCTTTTGATGGTTTCTACATGTCGAGATGTTACCGTTGATATATGGCACGCCATGTAATTCTTCACGATTTGAGAGATATTCATGTTTGAAGTTTGTACCCCTAGTTAGTGGGTTAAAACCCCATGGGGTTGTGGAATGGGTCATTGAAAAGTCATAATTAATATTTTTTAAGCTCATAAAATCCCTCCCACGTTCTGTTGAAGCCCCTCTCAACCTAAGAATTTATATAAATTGTGATCCTCATATCCTCCTCATGCAAGGGATTTTTCCAATCTTAAACATGTCATCGTGGAATTTTCGCTATAATTTTTTTTCTACGAAGGTTCAGAAGCGGAAATTTTTATGAGGCGAAGCCGAAATCCTGAGGAAGCTGCTGTGGAAATTTCAGATCAAGGTGCACAATATTTGCAGAGATATGATCTGTGGAGGTTAGTGTTTTTGCGGGCTCCTGAAATTCATCTCAAAGAAGTGACCTTGGGAAAATCTTCATAACTCTATCTCTGATTATTGGATTGGAATTCCGTAAAAAGTGGTAGATAGTTCGCAGTATTTAGCTTTTTCTCTATCAATTTCAAAGTTTAATGAAGAAAAAATGACATGTGGAGCACCATACAAGTTCTCTTTGCTGAATAAATCCATAATTAGGGCATTGTGAGAGATTGGGTATAACTCTCCCTTGAAGAATCCAAATTGGATCAAACCTATGGCATTGGAAAGATGACTCAGAGGAATACTACAATACTGTAAATCAGATATTGGAGATCTAAAATAATAGAGATACACCAGATTTAATATCGAGCTCCTAGAAGGAAAGAAAAAGCTATATCATGTGTTGTCAAGGGCTGCAAAGGACCGAACTTTCTAGGGAAGAAAAGAAAATAAGGTGTAGCAGAGTGTAGCATGAAAAGAGTAGAAACCAAGGTTCATAACAGCAGCAAGAAGTTCATCACATGAAGTCTTCAAGTGGGCAGCACTGCATCCAATCATTCTAAAGGTATCATTGTACTAAGTCATTGTAAATACATTATTGTACAAATTTTGCTAGTGTCTATCTACCAAGAGTTGAAGAGGTAGTGTCGGGTGGTCTAGGATCATCATTAGGGGGTTGTGTCATAGTTGGGGTTATGTTCTAGTGTGTATTCTTCTTCTAAATCATTCTATATCATTGTAAAGTGGACCATTTTCCCTGGTATCGGAGTCCATTATTCTTTTATTCTTCTACAGGGTGGTAGGGTGGTCCTAGGGTGAGTTGTGGCTCATTGGGTGTTGGGGCATCCATTCAGTTGACGACTGAAGAATCTCGGGTGTTGGAGTGTCCATCCAATGGGAGATGGAGAAGAATGCTTTTCTATATTCTAGGAAGTTCGAGCTTTATTTTCAATTGGAGTTGAACATTAAAGAATTATTAGAAAAGAATTAGGTGGTTTTTGTCCCGGAGTGGGTTTCCACCTTAAAAACTGTGTGCATTTTTGTTCCTCTTGTTTGCTGCTATCATTGTACAAACACTTATAATAATTGAATATTAACTAATGCTCTAATTGAAAGGAATACTGATTCACCCCCCCTCTCAGTGTTTCCAAAAATTGGTATTAGAGCTTGGTTCCTTCAATAGCAGTTTAACAACTGGAAGGAGCTCATGGAGCATACCAAGAATGGTTTACCTCTATTCAATGAAAATAATTATTCACTCTGGAAGGGAAGGATGGAGGTCTATCTCTTGGTGCAAGGTTACGAAGTATGGGACACTGTTCAAAAATGATTTACATCAACCATGGATGAACAAGGTAAGAAGAATTTGGTAAATGATGCAAAAGCAAAGAATATTGCTATCCGTGGACTTATTGAATCTTCTTATCATAAGGTGTTGGGTTGTAAAACTGCCAAAAATGTATGGGACAAGCTTGAGAATATATATGCAGGTGACTCAAATGTCAAAGAAGCAAAGCTTCAAATCTATAGAGAAAAATTTGAGCAACTCAGAATGAAAGAATATTGCAACATTGCTACATACTTCCAATAAGTTGTTGAAATAACCAATACTCTGGAAGGATTGGGAGAGCCAGTTGATGAGAATACTATTATACGAAAGATTCCTAGAACGTTACCAGGAAGATTCAACCCAAAGGTATCGGTCTTAGAATACAGTGAAAATATGGAAAAACTCAACAAAGAGGAATTACATGGAGTTCTCATAGCATATGAAATGAGACTTGATGAAGAAGAGGGTACGTCGCATCTAGAAACTGCGTTCGTTGCATCTAAGAAAACCAATAAGGAAAAACAACCTTCAATTGAAAATACATGCACCTGCAAGTGTGAAGAAAAGGGAGATGATGAAGAAGGTCTTTCAGATGAAGAATATGCTTAGTTCACGAGAAAACTACAAATTGGTAAGGGAAAATTCAAAGGTAAAATTCCATTGATATGTTTCGACTGTGATGAGGTTGGGCATTTCACAACAAAATGTCCAAATAGAAGTGATGGAAACTCAAAAGGAAAGAAAGGCTTTAAGAAATTCAACAAGCAAGGATCCAAAAGGAACTTTCTCTCTAAAGAAGATATCTCATCATTCGATGAAGACAATGACAGTGAAGAAGAAGCCAATGAGAGAGTATTTTTTATGGCCAAGCACAATAAACAAGAGGTATCAAACAACGAAGAAGAAGGATTGACCATAGAATAATTTTATAAGGAAGCAATCAAGCTTATAAAATATCTGAAGGCAGAGAAGATCCGTTCCAATACTCTTGAAGAACAAGTTCAAGGTCTCAAAATTGAAGTTGAAGAACACAAATGCACTGAAGAGTCACTTCAAAAGAAGTTGGAAGAAAGCAACCAAGAAAGGGAATAATTAGAAGCTAAAGTAGTCTCGCTGCGTGAGGAAGTGAAGAAAGGAAAAACTATCCAAAGCTATGCCAACAGCTCAAGGGCATTGGAAGAACTCATCAACAATCAAAAATCATACAATGATAATACTGGCATCAGTTACAAAGAAGAAGAAGCAGGACCTTCTACAACAAAATACAATGAACCTATGAGATCTGACATGCATGTAGACTTCATTGGACAAAATTCACAAGAACAGCCTTGGAATAAAATTCCTTGACCAAAATTTCCATCCATGCACCAACATATTTTTATGGCTACTATTATTCATGTGGAAAATTTGGTCATAAAGCTGTAGAATGTTGCACGTACCCTAGGAACGAATACAATTCCAGGGGATCTGTCAAATATGAACCTCCCAAGGCTCAACGAAATATCAATAGATTTGAACATTTAAGAAATAATATTGAATGTTACAAATGTCGAAACATTGGACACATAGCCAAAGACTACAGACTTGAAAATCCTCCAGAAGAATATTTGAAGCCACAGAACGAAAGAACATGGAAGAAGAAGAAGACTGATAATTGTGCTCTCGATTTCAAGGCTCAAAACAAAAAATATGTGTGGTATGTTGATAGCAGTTTCTCAATGCATATGACTGGAGATATAAATAAATTTGTATCTCTGAAAGAGAAGGATGGAACTGTGTCCTTTGGAAATGATGGATCTTTAAGTGTTATAGGATCAGGTACTGTCACTCTTAGAAGAAAATATGCTCTAGCCAAGAATGTTCTATTGGTTGAAAACATGAATCACAATCTGCTCAGTGTTGGAAAAATGTGTGATCAAGGACACACAATACTATTCAACTACACAAAATGTGAAATTAGGAAAGGCATGTATGGTAAAATTGTGGCTACAACAAGTCTAGATCCAAATGACATATATGTTCTGGATGAAGCAACTAAAGCATGTCTAATAGCTAAAGAGGATGATATAATATTTGGTAGCAATGATGATTGACTGAGTAAGAATTTTGCTACAATGTTGCAAAGTGATTTTGAGATGTCTTTAGTTGGTGAGCTCACATACTTCTTAGGGCTTCAAATTTCTTAGCAAGAGAAAGGAATATTTATATGTCAAGCCAAGTACATCAAGGAAATTCTCAAGAAATTTAAAATGGAAGATTTCAAACCCATCCTTACTCCAATGGTAACAGGTTGCAAATTGCGCATAGGCGACTCATCTAAGGATGTGGATCAAAGCCTTGTACAAATATATGATTAGTAGTCTTCTATATGTAACAGCCTCCTGACCAGATGTTATGCAAGCAGTTGGACAAGTAGCAAGATTCCAAGCAGAACCAAAAAAATCACATATTATTGCCATCAAAAGAATTCTTTGATATCTAAAGGGAACAACAAAATATGGCTTGTGGTATCCCAAGGGTAAAAATCTCATTATTCATTCTTTTACAGATGTAGATTGGGCAGGAAATGTTGATGATCATGGGAGTACTTTTGAAGCATTGGAATATCTTCGCCAGAAGCTTGGAATTCTCCCAAGTTCTCATTAGATTTTCCTTATTCATAATATAAAGGGGGAGTGGAAGTGTGTACATGTCCACAGGATGGATGTGTGTCAGGGGGAGTGGAAGTGTGTACAGGTCCACATGATGGTTGTGTTTCAGGGGGAGTTACCCTTTTCCATTGATGTCAAAGGGGGAGAGAATTTGTAGGAAGAGATGTCATGATCGCAGGGGGAGTACTTGTGATGCCATCAATGCCAAAGGGGGAGATTGTTGATCACCAGTTGCCATTGATGTCAAACCAAGCAGCACCAGGGGCTAACCCAATATTTCATGGGAATTTTTACCTACCAAATTAATATATGCTGGGTCAATAATGATTTTTATGGTTTCTACTTGTCGAGATGTTTCCGTTGATATATGGCACGCCATGTAATTCTTCACGGTTTGAGAGATATTCATGTTTGAAGTTTGTACCCCCAGTTAGTGGGCTAAAAATCCATGGGGTTCTGGTATGGGTCATTGAAAAGTCATAATTAATATTTTTTGAGCTCCAAAAATCCCTCCCACGTTCACTTGTTGAAGTCCCTCTCAACCTAAGGATTTATATAAATTGTGATCCTCATATCCTCCTCATGCAAGGGATTTCACCAATCTAAAACAGGTCATCATGGAATTTTCACTATAACTTGTTTTCTACGAAATTTCAGAAGCTGAAATTCATATGAGGAGAAGCTGAAATCTTGAGGAATCTGCTGTGAAAATTGCAGATCAAGTTACGCAATATTTTCGGAGATATGATCTGTGGAATTCAGCGTTTTTACAGGATCCTGAAATTATTCTCAAAGAAGTGACCTTGGGAAAATAATCATAACTCTCTCTTTGAGTATTGGATTTGAATTCCATAAAAATTGGAAGATAGTGCATAGTCTGCAGTTTTGTCTCTATCAATTTTAGAAGCGAATGAAGAAACAGTGACACATGGCATGCCGTACAAGTTTGATCTACTAAAACAGTCCATAATTAGGGCATTGTGAGAGATTGGGTATAACTCTCTTTTGAAGAATCCAAATTGGGTCAAACCTATGGAATTGGAAATATGACTCAGAGGAATACTACAATACTACAAATCAGATATTGGGGATCTGAAATAACAGAGACACACCAGATTCAATATCGAGGTCCTGGAAGGAAAGAAAAAGCTAGATCATGTGTTGTCAAGGGCTGCAAAGGACCAAACTTTCTAGGGAAGAAAAGAAAAGAAGGTGTAGCAGAGTGTAGCATGAAAAGAGTAGAAACCAAGGTGCATAACAACAGCAATAATTTCATCACATGAAGTCTTCAAGTGGGCAGCACTGCATCCAATCATTCTAAAGGTATCATTGTACTAAGTCATTGTAAATACATTATTGTACAAATTGTGCTAGTGTCTATCTGCCAAGAGTTGCAGAGGCAGTGTCGAGTGGTCTAGGATCATCATTAGGTGGTTGTGTCATAGTTAGGGTTATGTTCTAGTGTATATTATTCTTCTACATAATTCTATATCATTGTAAAGTGGACCATTTTCCCTGGTACAGGAGTCCATTCTTCTTTTATTCTTCTACAGGGTGGTAGGGTGGTGCTAGGGTGAGTTGTAGCTCATTGGGTGTTGGGGCATCCATTCAGTTGACTACTGAAGAATCTCAGGCATTGGAGCATCCATCCAGTGAGAGCTGGAGAAGAATTTTTTTCTATATTCTAGGAATTTGGAGCTGTATTTTCAATTGGAGTTGAATATTAAAGAATTATTAGAAAAGCGTTAGGTGGTTTTTTTCTCGAAGTATATTTCCACCTTCAAAACAGTGTGCATTTGTGTTACTCCTGTTTCCTACTATCATTGTACAAACACTGATAATAATTGAAGATTAAATAATGATTTAATTGAAAGGAATACTGATTCATCCCCCCTCTCAGTATTTCGAACACAAAACCTTGCCAACACTTCAGAATGAAATAACCCTTGATCTCTATATTTTCTAAGTTCCATATATCAATTGAAAGGTATATAAAAGGACTATCCAAATAAACAATTTTCATCTAATTTTGAACACTATACCTATAAATAAAATTTCTTCAAGAATGGGCATAATATTTTACCAAAACACAAAAGTTCCTAGATTCCAGATTTTAGGAAGAAAAGTTCAATGTCCAAATGTCAAGGTTTCATTTGTTCCTAATTTTACAATAAAAGGTGCATTTGATTATCTAACAATCAGTCACCTTTTGCGTACAGGTTGTAACCACCATCCTCCCACATTTACCCAAGCTAATTGATCCACTTGAGTGAACATGGGATGAGCAGCAACTCTAATGAGATTCAACTCCCCAGGTACAGTTAAGGAAGTGGAACCAACAAAAAAAACTTTATAAGAACCAATAAGATTCAAGAAAAATGTACAACCAAAATAAAATTTATAAGAACCAATAAGATTCAAGATGATGATGTCAACCATGGGGGATGATTCACCATTTTTGGGGTAAAAAAGTAAAAAGATTAAAAATAATAAACCAATAAAACTGTTTTTTCAACTTGTATTTTCAAGTTATCTCCATAAGGTTTTACCAAAATTTCAAGCGGGATTAATCATTAGATGGAAAATTTAATTCCTCATCCAAGGAGCTCCCATGTTGCATACTTTCAATGGACCCTGCTACATGAAAAATGCGAAATACATGAAATACGTGATTACAATCATGTTTTTCATGTATTTTTCATTTTTCATGTAGCAACATCCATCAAAGGTATGCAACATGGGTACTCCTTAGATGATGAATAAAATTCTGCATCTAATGAGTGTTCCCGCTACAAATTTGACTAAGCCCATAGGGCGATAAGTTGAATATACGAGTTGAAAAAGTAGTTTTTTCTTTTTTCCCTCCAAAATTTTATTATGTAATATAATCTTATTTTATTATTTCCACTATTATTTTATAATTTCCTTAGGAGGCCCATTTTAGACCTCAAAATTCCCCTAATGACCTGCCTTAGGAGCTACATACCCCCCAAGGGGAAACCAACCCTGCCATGAGCCTAACCCTGAGAAATTTTGTCATTTCAATGATATTGAGCCTCATCTAGTCCCATGAAAAACCATGCATGCGATTGAGTCCTTCCAGTCTCGCCCTCAAAAAGGCATGCTAACGATTCTAGCCTTTTTCAGGAAGTTCTCAACCAGCAACCCCAAAATCTGAGCTAATTTTTCGGGGCTCGGTCTTAGGCCACTACCCAGAACTTCATGAAACTTTAATAAATGATACATAACGATGAAACCAAGCTAATAATTCAAACATTTTCTCACATACTTGACCGTACCCCTACTAGCCATGATAGACATTTCGTCAAACATATCACAAATATATAATATATAGGTCATAAAAACATTTATGAGCATAGGGTTCTCATACTTATCTGAGATTCGTATAGAAGAATTGATTCCTTATCACAATAAATACATTATCAGATATTAGGTCATATATTCATTGTTCATTCATTTTCTAATCAAAACATGATAAGGGCCCTACATGAAATTTGTCATAAAGCATTCTCATAACCAATAAAAAGGATATATCAGCCATAAGAATCACATATGAACAAGTGAATTTTCACAGGAAATAGCATGGAGAAGGAGCTCTTATTAATGAATTCACAAGCTAACCAAGTCAGGGACTTCCATGAACCACTGGACCATATATTGGGTTGAACCAATCCTTTCTTTCAGCCAATCACCCTCATGCCATATTCCAAACATGAGTGTGAGATCTCATGGAATAAACCAAACAAAAACAAACAAGGGATTCCATAGGCAAAACTGCCTCAACCCTTAACCATTGATTCCACCTCAAAATCGTGCATCACTAACCTTCACCATTTCGTTCTCTACCCAACCAATCTAGGGCTCTAGAGCATTGTTTCCAACCAGGGCTTCCAAGACTAATAGATAAACCAAAAATTGTTGTTTGGATACTAGATTTTTTGTCAAAGCAGGGCTTCCAGGCCTAGTAAATCATCCCAACAAGAGATATTGGAGTGTTTTTCCAACCAAGGATTCTAGGACTAGTAACTCAACCAAAGTTGTTACAAGGCTTCTAAAATGTTTTTCCAACCAAGTGTTCCAAAAAATAGTAGCTCAACACACAACCATAAGGAACATGAGAACCAACCAGAAAACAAAAGGAAATAAACCCATAAAACCATGGATATATAATAAATGCCAAGGCTAGGAAAAACCCCTATCAATGTAGGAAATCCTCCATGCCAATGACAAATCATAACTAAGAAATCACATGCATGTGTCATTCATGCCAAAACTAGCAAGTAAATCATACATGCAACTTGGTACCAGCAATTAAAATCCAATATAGTTGTTAATCCAAATTTCATGTTTCTCTTTCCTACTCATCCATTTCATTCTTGCTCCAAATCCCAAGTATGCCACACTCCTCCAAGAGTGCTCCAAGAAACTCTAAGATTCCAAGAGTATGAGAGAGAGAGAGAGAGAATAGAATGAGAGCTCCAAAACTGAACTGGAAAAATGTTACAAACTAAACCTTAGAAGTCTTTTTATTACTGAGGCCTCTAATTTATTCCATTTCCATTATTTTCTTTCATTTTCCTCTTTAGATACAAACTGCGACCTTTCACCTTCCTTTTCTCATATTTTCCATTAATTTCATAAATAAAATGTCAGAAATGCCACTTTTCCTTTCCAAATCATTTTCAATTGATCCGAATTTATGCAGAAACACAAAAGAATACAAATATAAAAATATACGCAAAGATGTAGCAAAAATATAACCTCATTTCATTAATATCAAAGACTAAAATATGCTTACATACAAAATGGAAATAAACTAGCTCGAGCGATGGTAGCTTATCTTTGAGAAGAGATGTGGTAGCTACATGCCTCTTAACTATGTTACAATGAGGCTCAAAGGCCTATTTATTGTTGAGAAATAATGGAAAACCATAAAACTCCAAAAACCTAACCCTAAGAGATGAAGCACCAAAATTATGGGCCCCATTTGGGTAAATTGATACATCAGTTTTCTCGGAACGTAATTTTGGCATACGATCTTTGTTTGACGCGCACAATACCTTTTTAGAAATATGTATTCGAGGACTGCAACTTTTGAGTGGCCAAAATTAATTATATACTCATGTTGGCCCCGGTTTTACCAAAAAACATCGTTTAGGGCCTGAAAACGACTCTGGAAGCTCAGGACCTAAGAAACTACCAAAAATAGTAAAATGGGATGTCATTAAGGAAACTAGAAAACTAAAATAACAATGGTGGGGGTCCAAGTGGAATAGGTGGGTGGCCACCCATATCCAGCTGGATCAGTCCTCCCCCTTTAGGAAGCAATAGTCCCCATTGCATTGAGTTCCTCCATGAGATGAGGAAACTCCTGTTGAACTTTCCCTGTGGTGAGCCACTTGCCTTGGTGCAGGTGTTGGCCAGCTTTGACAACCTGATATAGGTGGATCCTCTATGTATGAGTTTTCTTGATCCATGTGTCCATGTTTTGATCAGTTGTGTCATGGTCCATGCATTCAGGGTTTAACCCTATTAGTGTGAATTGTTCTACAACATCTGATGTGTCCATTAATGGCGGAAGGTATGGTCGAAGGTGTTAGTATGAATCTTAATCGCAAATGTACGAAAAAAGACCACTTTAGTTGTGCATAACAAAAAACCCTGACAGCAAAGATGGCTGCCAATATTTTCAGATATGCAATTAGGTGACCAAGATAAATGTTGCAAAAATCTAGATCTATGCATTAAAAAACATTAAGCAATAAATAAAAACAAGAGTTGCTCCATGCATCCAATAGACAAGACAAGAATATGTTCAATGAATTTTGTATTAATGGCACCTGGGAGGAAAACATAGAAGGATGTTACCAATTCTCCTCAATGGGATGGGTTCTTGTAAGTCCTCGGCACTTCAGATCTAAAATTCCTCTCTCTTGATGGTGTAGAAAACCTAGACAAAATTGGAACTCAAAGGGAGTTCACAAACAAAAAGATAGGAAAATATGACAATGATGGTGGATCAAAGTCAGACCAAAAGTATATATCCAAAGTGATCTTTAGGCAACAAAAGGTAGTGAATGAATGGAAAAACCCTTCTATTTATAACAAAATATTTAGTTAGTCTAGATATTGGTGCATAGTTAAAATATTATTAACCAAATCAAGATTCAAATTTTATGGAATATTTTATTATATTTGTTGGAGGGAAGAAGAATTTGACTTGGGTGAAATCCCTTTATTTGTAAATAATAAATTATTTATTTATTATTTTAATGATGTGGTTGAGTAATAATCAAATAATAATGATTTATTTAATTATTTATGAGTAATTTAGTTGAATTTAACAAGTAATATTTTTTAAATAAGGTTTAAATAATTATTCCTAGAAAATAATAAGATAAATAGTGATTTATCCAATTAATTTTCCTGTTTTGGGTTAAATATGACTAGGAATATTAATTAAAATGATGTTTAACTAATTATTCCTTGAGTAAAATCAAACAAATGTAGATTTATTTAATATTTCCTCATGGGGTTTCCTGTTTAGACCATAAACAACTTAATAAAGGTGGTTTATTAAGTTATTTTTCATAGTGAAAGAAATTTTACTTAAGGTAAAATTAGTATTACATGGTTTACTTAGGTCCATCTAATAGTAGCTTGTTAGATGAATAAAAAATGGTGTAACATATTTCCCCCCAGCATGCGAGCGTTAGGAGCTAATCGTATGACCGAAGTACATTGTAAGAACTCAATCACTAGACATCAAAGGGGAAGTCAAAGAGAGAGAAATATAAGGTAGACCGAAGTGCTAAAGGAATAGACCCTGAGGAGGCGAGACTTACAGGTGTGACAAGTCTCTTTTATGAGCGAGTACCTGTGATATAGGTGGCGTGGGAGGCATACCTATGCCCACTGAGACAAAGTACAAAGAATAATGTGTCTAGTAAACAAGGGACTGAACAATATATTACATGCTGGCATAAACATGAGCCAAGTAAAAACATGATAATGAATCCCACATACATATTTTGCCTAGGATAACAACCAGGACTTACACAATAATATCTGAGTACATGAGATACAAATACAACCCAAATGCCCCTGTAAACATGAAAGGGCTCCGAAAATCTGATTGATGCATGCAAAAAAAAAGGCGTTGCAAGAGGCTAAGGCCGACATCATCAAATATATGGAGCTGCATCAAAGGCTATAATGAAGAGGTCATCCGAGTATGTGGGGGCTACCCATAGGGCCACCCCCTCATGAGGGCTGAAACATCTCACACACACCCAGGAATCACCGGTATCAGCTGCTGCATCACTGAACTATCACGTATATGGATCTCGATCATCCTGAAAAGGAGCTAGACCTATGAAAAAATGAAGTCAAAGGGCAATAAGGAGTCCCTTTGCCTAATCTAATGCACCAAACAAAAGTGGAAGTTGGAACCAAGGTACACTGCCCTCTAGATCTGTCTTCTGGAATGAATGATTTGATGTCGAAAAAAGGAGTTCCGCCATAGGTGAGGGAATAAGGGATCCTCAACTAAGGCATGAGAGAAAATAGTAGAGTGACTGACAGACTGACACCAGGGATGATGATGAAATGGGGGGTACTGAGTAGCAGGCAGACGACTTCCCTTGTTAGAGCATAAAGGCCATGGATGACCTGGCAGCGGTTGACACAATATCATGAGGGATAGGGGACAGTAGGACTGAAGGCCATAATGTGCAACATGAGAGAGTAACCAAGAAATGAAGGATGGAGGACTATAGCAGGATACAAAGGGACTTGGGATAGACTTCATGAATGCGATGATGACTCAACTCGAATGCTCTAAACAAGAGTGACTTGATGATGCTGCCACACGGAAAAGGTCCAATGGGGACCATAAAAACATGAGTATATGATGGTTATTCATGAAGCAAATAGACATGAGCATGGAAAAGTATGAAGGCAAAGTGGTGCCCCAAGTACAAGTGTTGCAAGTGAAGAAATTCGATTTTAAGGAGTGGTGAAGTGATGCTTCATGGAAAAAATGTGTCATGGTGAAGTATCAAATCATGGAAAACTAATAGATACCCATTTGAGTGCTTCGTGAGAGATTTCCAATGGTACAGACAGTTTTTCAAACTGAGCTACGGTTTGGCCGCAGTAGGCGAAAGAAAAACCAGGTGTTTCTCTTTTAATAAGGCAATTTCCCTCAAAATTCCCTCATTTTCATGTGGAGTTGTGGTGAATTTAGAGAGGAGAGAAGGCCCTAAATCTTGCGATGATCGTAACAGAAAAACCGACCATTGGAATCAAGATCTGTGAGTTGCAGGTAAGAGGCTTAACCCTACTCTTTTATTTCAGTGGATTGAAAGTTTAGTTTAGGTACCTAGAGCTTAGGAACAGAGTCCTGCTCCTCTTCACAGTTGGGTCGCACTTTTTGGGGAAAAAACTGCAACCTGGGTAGCAGGTTTTGGGTAGAAAACTGCAACCTATCCTAGGAATGGGCCTAAAAAGTGTGACCTGACAAGGATGGGTTTTTCTATGTTTTTTTTTTGCTGAGAACTGGGTTTTTATGTTTGGATACAGTCATTCCTATATGTGTACTAAAAAATATGATGGTTTTGTGCAGATATGGCAGAATTACAGATCAAATGGAGAGAGAGAGACCTAGGCACATTACGGTCGGAGATCTGGGAGGATCAGGGTGTCTGCAGTGCATTGGCCAAGTTTGGGGTTCTAAAGCTTTTGGAGAACCCTTTGATGAGAGCTGGAGAGCCCTTATTGGCCTATATTTTTAGATATTGGGACCCAGACCATGAGGTATTTATAGTGCAGGGGCACCAAATCGAGTTGACAGTCCAGGATATATATTTTCTGATTGGTCTCCCACCAGTTGGGATGGTCAGGAATACTCAGCTAGTGTTACCGCAAGGGCAGAACATGATGGATTTTGTAGAGCGCTATTGTCGACCAAGTCTCCATGTCAAAGGGACATGGATAACCATCGGGGATCTAGAAAGGTTAGAGACCGGTGTTGTGGCCGTAGCGGTGTTGCGAATCCTGGGCAACCAGACACTCCATCACATCATTGGAGGGAAGATGATGCTTGTGGAGAGTGTGTTGAGTGGGACCTACTATGGGTGGGCCCAGATGATGTTTTCATTGTTGAAATGACAGTTTTCGCTACGCAAGCGGTAGGTGAACCATGACTATGCATATGGGATAGTGTTGTGCTCGCTCTTCTTTGAGAATATCCTGACACTTTGAACTCACATACAGCTCCAGGATGGGGGCTCGAGAGAGCCTAGGATGCGCCAGTGGGGGGACTACTGTGCAGAGGAGGAGGTGGGGCGGTCGGATGGGTGTTCTGACCTGATTTCTTTTCTCATTAGGATCATATGCCACATTATACATAGACGACTATCCCTATAGTGGGATGAGTTATCGTGGGGACTCGGACTTTCCACTGCCACCTGGTTGAGTATGGGGGCTGGACGGTAAGTGAAAATTTACATATATTTTATGTTCATTGTAAAGTTTCAGAATATTGTATATGGTACTCATTCTTTCACTTTTGGTATGCAGATACAGCACCGGTAAAACTAGTCGGGTATATGGGATGACCTGCAGTATCAAGAGCTGTAGGACCTAGTGGATCGAGGGTGCCACAAAATGAGAATGCAGCATCCCTCTTGGAGGACATCCATCGTAGATGTGAGAGGCTTCTGACCGGTGTTTCAGAGAGTGACTGGAAATACTTAGAGGACCAGTACATAGAGCCACATATTAGTCTACCCTCTGAGTGGCGAGGGGTCATGTGGCACATTGCGGTGGCTGGACAAGGGATGCAAGATCTAGGAGCTACGAGAGCAAAGCCATTGGCTCGAGATCCTCTAGATAATGATTAGTGTGTAGGGGCAGGTGGTGCCCCGAGTTTTTAGTTTTTGTAACATGCTATGGGCATGTCATATGTATCAGAGTTGATGGACTCTAAAACATTTTATACGACACATATTATGGATATGCATCATTTTGATGGTTTTATGTTATTGTCTTGTGTTAAATGCGTGTACTAAATGCCAATCTAGAATATTATTTGCAATGCTATCTACATAGTGATTTTTTTCTCTAGGTACATGAATGAATTTAATGATTTCAAATTCATGCATCAAAAGCTTCACTTGTAAATATCTTCTAAAAAGGATAGGATTATAAACACGATATACACCATTAAATTGCATGACAAGAAGCAGGGAATCTAAATGAACATGAAGGTGGAGGATGCAATGTGAAAGGGAATCGGCTAATAAACCTCACATTGCATCATATTCGGCCAGATTAATGGTAGCAGTACCAATGCATATACCATTTGAAAGAACAAGCGAATGCAAGGGGGTAAAGATGGCCCAACCTGCCGAGGCTAGATTCCGGGAGTAGTGACTTGCACCATCGGCATAACCGATATAAGGTGTGGAAAGGAGGTCCATATGAATGGTGCCACAAGACAATAAATGGGAGGATGATGAACAATGTTGGCAACCTAAGTGCAAAGTATAAATCGAACACAGACTACGAGAGGGAGTGATCTGGGTAAGATTTCTACTACTCACATGCTGATGGTTAGGTGGAGTGTGGGAGCTACCGGAGGTTTATCTTGTGCTCAGGCCACGAAAGTCACCATAGAAATAGATGATGCCATCCCACTTATGGGCAGTAAAGATGAAGTCAGGGGTGGAAAAGGCTTCCATGATGTCAGCATCACAGTAGGAGATGGAGGGAATGGAGGAAGGGAGACCACATGACATGGTGAAGCTCCCTAACTCATCATCATGAGAAGAAAGGTTCACATGCGCATCATCATGGGGGATGACGGAAGAATAGGTAGATAAGGCATCCACCGATGTTGAGCCCAAGATGATCATTGAAAGGAGGTCAAGAAAACCAACAGAGGAAGTCTCAAAGGGAGTTTCCACCGAGGGTCTCATGGATGATGATAGGTAGAGGATTGTGGCTGCAGGCTCTGTCATCTCAACATCAGGAGGGGGAATGTAAATGGGACCAGGTAAATCCTCAAGCTGGCCCACAACATACTGTGCAAGTACGGGAGAGGTGGATTGGTTCTGTTCAACCCTATACTCCCAAACTACCTCTAAAGAGGTGCGATAATGTTTAAGGAGGGGACAATGGTGGGACTAATGGCCATGGATATCACACAAAGCACAGGGTTGATTGGTGTGAATAGTATTAGGGTTATTGGCTACAGTCGAGGAAGAAACAGAGGCTTCAGGGACCGTAGACTCAGGGAATGCAACATTAACAATGGGCTTGATACGAGGCAATTCAGGACAGGTATCGGTGGCATGACCGACGACGTCACACAAAGCACAAGTCTTTGGATGCAGAGGAGGAGTAGGGTCAATCAAGGTAGCCTTTGTCTTTTGATGCCCTCTTGCAAACTTTTCCCTTCTTACCCAAAGTGGTCGCAATAGGAGAGGGTTTCTGTTGAGGTGGCTGAGGCACTATAGTAGCGGGAGAAGTCATGGGGACCGGTTGAACTAGGGTCAAATAAAGATAAGGTCTCAGTTGACTAGGTAGGATAGTGGCAGGGGGTTATACGTCCCAGATGGGAATCTCAAGGCTTAGGTTAGAAAGAGAGAGGGTATCCATGACAAGTACTGTGTACACTCCAGGAGGGGGAGCTTGGAATGGTATCTGACCGAAAGGGTAATGGCCAGGCGGGACGGCTCCAAGATGGTTAAGGCCAGGAGGAGCCATTCCAAGAGGGTAGAGAGGCTCATGGACATGATATGTAGGTGAAGGGCCAGGAGGAGGTGGTCTAGAAGGCTGAATCGAAGGGCTAGAAGTAGGTTGCAGAGGGCGAGGCTGCAAAATAGTCAAAGCAGGCCGCTTGAGGGAAGCCCGAGAAGATTGCATCATGCAAAAATTTGATGAGCTGGGATCAGAGACAAGAGGAGAAAGACTAGGTAATGTACCAAGAAAATAGGAGTCTTTTTAGACTCTAGGTGAGACAGTGGTCAATAGATCGATGGTTTGCTTATTAGCCACCGAAGAGATGATGGAATTAGGGGAGGTTTGAGACTTCGGTTCATAATATGTCAACTAATCAATGGTGACTATATTTCCATTATGAGGGAAGGACATCTTGCGGTGAACAGCAGATGGGAAAACAGACATCACATAGTTTTAGCTATGACCCAATAGAATGTTGTAATCTAAGGGAGCATCAATGATTTCTACGTCAATGCAAACAATCTTGCTCGCAAGAGTAATAGGAAAATTGAAAAATAGGCCAATGGGCTGGGAGGCGTGGCCATCCCATGATTGAAGAGTGATTGTGGAAGTAGCCAACTCAGGTGATCTTAATTTCTTCCAAACCAAAGAAGAAATCACACAGGTGGATGCCCCCTCATCAATGATTCATCGGGAAATGTTGGTGTTCGAGATCTTGACTGGGATTTGGAAGGTGACGGAAGTAGGAAGAGTAGGATGTTTTGACCGATCAACATCGAATAGGATCAAGTGATCATTGGAAGGATCTACAGTGCCCATTTCATATCGTAGATCTTTTCGTTGTGAAGGGCACAACTGGAGGAGTTCCAGCATTGAGATGGTAGCAGGAAATTGTGCCAAATCAGCTACTATGCTATACGAATGGGCAGCTTTTCCAGAAGTAGCATTTCAGCATAGTGGTCCCTTAGGGATCTTGGTATAAACCTTTGGCTTAGGCTGAGGGATCTACAAGGGACTGTTAGGTGTCGAAAGAGGCTTAGTAGAACCCGAAGGAGGTGGCTCGGGGACAGTCGTAGCGGGAGGCTTGTTGTACTGACGGGACCAAGTCTGAAGATTGATATCTATGGTTATAGGTTGGTTAGAATTAATCATGAGAATCTGGTAATCGAAGGTACTATATGGAGGAGGTTGAGTGGCCACCTGACCTTGAGGTTGTTGGGTAGCCACAAATCCTTACTGAGGGAAAGGATTAGTAAACACAGCCAGCTGACTAGGTGCAACACTATGAGGGATGGAAGGGGAGGCTTGCTATCCTCACAATGTTGCTTGAGACTCCCACATCTGCTTCTTTTGTGGTAAAAGAGTAAAATTTTGCATGTAATGACCATAAACACCATAACAAGAACAAGGTTTTTTCGTGCGAATAGGCCTATCCTGCTTGGGCTGAGTGCCTTGTTGCTGGTTAGAAATGTTAGGAGCATTATTTTGAGGATTAAGTCCAGGATTACCGGAGGTAGATTTATTTTGAGTGCCTTTTCTCTTATTTTTGGATGGAGGAGGATTAGTTGTGCCCTGTTATGCATACACCTACCCCTAAGGGGGAGGTGGCTGCTATTGCGGGGGTTGAGAAGGCAAGGGAGGGGGAGGTGCTAATGCTGGAGGAGTCGGAGCACTAGGCTATGAATACAGATAATAATGAGGTTGGATAACATTGTGGTAAATAGGAGGTTGGGAAAAAGGAGGAGGCATGCGGTATCCTGGATACATGCTACCGAGAGGGGGGAAAATGCAAGAGCTACTGGCCTCCCCCTGAGGAAAACCATAGCCCATGGGAGGCTGAGCCTATGGATGAGAGAGAGCTCCAATGATACCGTCGGCGGCATGAGATGCCCCCACTACGTTGGAACCATCGGATCTAGGAATATCAGGTAGAATGGTATAAACATAACCCAACTGAGCATAGATTAGGTCATATTTTAATGCAATTTGGAGAGCGGCTTCTTCAATTTGAGGGAAATGAGATGCGACATCTTTGCCGATAGCAGGCAAGAGATACCTATGGAACCAGTCCATTTAGACACAATCTTTGAAGGTATGGGCTCGACATAGGCTCTTTCTTCTCCACCATTCCTAGCCATGATCGGATAGGAAGGCCGCAGATGATTGACGGAAAGAAGTCAAAATTTCGGTACTAGTGTCATAATGAAGAGGAAGCTAGAAATAAGATAGGAAAGAGCAAGCAAGAGTCGCAAAGGTGGTATGAGAGGATGAGGCCTGATCAACATACCACTTATAAGCTTCACCAGTAAGTGTACGTTGGAACAACCGAAGACAGACAAAGTCATCGATAATGGAGTTAGACAAACACCACATGCGAAAAGATAGAATGTGATTGGTAGGATCTTCTCCAACAAGACCTTCAAAATTGGGAATTTTGGAAGGGAGCTTGGTTGACATAGCAGGCCAAATAGCATCATGGTGTATAGGGTCATTGATAAACTGGTTAAAATTGGGAAGAATAAGGCATGCCATATAGGGGAGCAAGGGAGAAGCCTGGGTAGTTCCTGTTGTAGTCCCACTAGTAGTATTCCCAGCATTAAGGCTGGGGCTACCACCAGCATTAGGTCCTGAACCAGACATGGTGAAGGTGACAGGGGAAGAACCGGGGACAAAACTAGAAGGAGAACCCAATGAACTAGAACAAGAGTCAGAGTGTGGACTTAGTGGAGGACTAACTTAAATCCTACGTGGAGGAGTAAGTCTTCCTATCAGAAACTAAGGATGAATGCCAAGAAGTCTCTGGGATAAATTCCTTGGTGACACAATGATGATGGTAAAAACACAACACAAAGGAAAGAGATACCAACAAGGGAAGAGAGGTGCAGGATCAACTGATTACAATGTTGAAACAAGGGTAGAGAGGTGCAGGATCAATTGATTTCAATGTTAAAGTCTTTGCTTGGAAGTGTTAACCAAGCTCTTCTTCACTTAGGGTGTGTGTGTAAAGTGTGTAAATTTTAATTTTTAAACCCAGAAGTTTGTAGAGAAAAATAAAAAAGTGTGTTATATAACTGTAAATAAACCTACAGATAATAGTATATGAAATTGAAATAACATAAAATAAACAGCTAATAATGCAATAATCTAAACCCAAGGTGCCGGGACTCTGAACAACTAATCTGCAGGTGGGCAAAAAACTAGTCAAAACACATCAAAATAGCCAATATATATAAGGTCAAGAGGGACAGGGATCTAAAGGTGAGATCTGCTGGAAATAGGTGCAGAAAAACAACAAAAAATTATAGGAGAAATTGTTGTAAATGAGGTGGTGAAAGGCTATCTCCTGGAGGGAAACGGAGAGGACCCTAGAGGAAAACCCAAAACAAACTAAAAGGAGGTGATTTGGATGGATAAATAGCCAATCTGAAGTGGATCTGAAAGTAAGGTATCAGATCTGAAAAAAGGCTGAACACTCTGAAAATTTCAGACAACCTGCAACAGCTAAAACTCTTCCACAAAATGTGGAGGGTAATGAAGCCCTATAGGGCTAAGTTCCCACTTAGATGAGTAAAAAAGAACAATTATAGGTCCAAAATAGGCAGATATAGAGGTTAGAAAACCCTGAATAGACTCCCAGACAAACCCAGAAAACTTTCAGAAAAACTCCCGCAAAACGTCTAGGTCGCAATTTCTGACCTAATTTCTGTAGAGGTCATAGTTTTAAGCCTGTTTTCTGCACCTTGGAGGTTCAAGTCACAGGTTTTGGCCCAAAAAGTGCAACCTGCACTTCTGGCACTCTCAGGAGCAGGTTTCAGTAGAATGTGTCATCTCAGCTATGGTTGATGTCTGTCACCTGCGCAATAGGTCTGAAAACACACGGAAGTTAGAATTTTTAATGTTTTAGATTTTTATAGTTTAAAAAAAACATCAAGAAAAGAAAAACAAGAAGTTGAAGAGGAATTCTAGGGTTTCAAGTAGCTAGATATGCAGGTATCTGAAAAACAACAGAGGTCGTAATCATAAACCCGTGTGGATTCGTCAGTTGTTAGTATGAATCTTAATCACAAGTGTACAAAAAAAGACCACTTTAGCTGTGCATAACAAACAACCCTAACAAAAAACATGGCTGCCAATATCTTTAGATCTGCAATTAGGTGACCAAGATAAATGCTATAAAAATCTAGATCTATGCATTAAAAAACATTAAGTAGTAAATAAAAACAAGAGTTTCTCCATGCATCCAATAGGCAAGACAAGAATATGTTGAATGAATTTTGTATTAATGGCAACTGGCAGGAAAACATAGAAGGATGTTACAAGTTCTCCTCAATCGGATGGGCTCTTTTAAGTCCTCAGCACTTTAGATCTAAAATTCCTCTCTCTTGATGATGTAAAAAACCCAAACAAAAATGGAACTCAAAGGGAGTTCACAAGCAAAAAGATAGGAAAATATGAAAATGATGGTGGATCAAAGTCAGACCAAAAGTATAGATCCAGAGTGATCTTTAGGCAAAAAAAGGTAGTGAATGAATGGAAAAACCCTTCTATTTATAACAAAATATTGAGTTAGTCTAGATATTGGTGCATAATTAAAATATTATTAAGCAAATCAAGATCCAACTTTTATGGAATATTTTATTATATTTGTTGGAGGGAAAAAGAATTTTCCTTGGGTCAAATCCCTTTATTTGTAAATAAAAAATGATTTATTTATTATTTGAAGGATGTGGTTGAGTAATAATCAAATAAATAATGATTTATTTAACTATTGATGGGTGATTTAGTCAAATTTGACAAGGAATATTATTTAAATAAGGTTTAAATAATTATTCCTAGAAAATAATAAGGTAAATAGTGATTTATCTAATTAATTATCTTGTTTTGGGTTAAATATGAACAGGAATATTAATTAAACTGTTGTTTAACTAATTATTCCTTGAGAAAAATAAAACAAATGTACATTTATTTAATATTTCCTCATGGGGTTTCCTGTTTAGACCATAAACAACTTAATAAAGGTGGTTTACTAAGTTATTTTTCATAGTGAAAGAAATTATACTTGGGGTAAAATTAGCCTTACATGGTGTACTTAGGTCCATCTAATAGTAACAGGTTAGATGACCAAAAAATGGTGTAACAGAAGGTAGTCCACGTTGAAAACTGGGTGCAAGCCAAGGATTGGGTGAATGTTGAACTCAAAATCATTGTCCCCCACAACCTTGATGATGGTGTAAGGCCCATATTGGAGTGGTCTAAGCTAATGATGGGCTCTAGTTAGGTGTTCGTTCTACAAATGCAATCAAACTTTATTGCCCACCTAAAACTTGTGTGTCACTTGATGTTGATCATGTTGATGCTTCTACTTGGCATTGGAATTTTGTAATATGTCGTGAATCTACTGGAAGACGTGCTAGATACATTCAATAAATTTGGTTGCTTTATCATCCTCACACAATACATGGGTGTATTATGTTTGTGCAGTCACATGAGGTATGACAACATCAATCAGACACAATGGCTGAAATCCTAGACCCACTTGAAAGGGATTGCGACTAGTTGAGCTATGCAGAGCTCTATTATAACTATGTTGCACATAGTGCTGGAATACTAAGAGGGGGGGTGAATTAGTATTTATTTCAATTAGAGCATTAGTTATTCTTCAATTATTATCAGTTTTTGTACAATGATAGCAGCAAACAAGAGGAACACAAATACACACAGTTTTTAAGGTGGAAACCCACTCCGAGACAAAAACCACCTAATGCTTTTCTAATAATTCTTTAATATTCAACTCCAATTGAAAATAAAGCTCCAACTTCATAGAATCTAAAAAATTATTCTTCTCCAGATCCCACTAGATGGATGCTCCAACGCCCGAGATTATTCAGTAGTTAACTGAATGGATGCCCCAACACCCAATGAGCTACAACTCACCCTAGCACCACCCTACCACCCTGTAGAAGAATAAAAGAAGAATGGACTCCCGTACCAGGGAAAATGGTCCACTTTACAATGATATAATGATGTAGAAGAAGAAGACACACCATAACATAACCCCAACTATGACACAACCACCTAATGATGATCCTAGACCAGCCGACACTGCCTCTTCAACTCTTGGCAGATAGACACTAGTACAATTTGTACAATAATGTATTTACAATGACTTAGTACAATGATACCTTTACAATGATTGTATGCAGTGCTGCCCACTTGAAGAATTCATGTGATGAAGTTATTGTTGTTTTTATGCACCTTGGTTTCTGCTCTTGTCATGCTACCCTCTGTTGCACCTTGCTTTGCTTTGCTTCCCTAGAAAGTCTGGTCCTTTACAGCCCTTGATAACACATGATCTAGCTTTTTCTTTGCCTTCCAGGAGCTCGATATTGAATCTAGTGTATCTCTGTTATTTTAGATCCCCAATATCTAATTTTTGGTCTTGTAGTACTCCTCTGAGTCTTATTTCCAATGCCACAAGTCTGACCCAATTCGGATTCTTCAAGAGAGAGTTATACCCAATATCTCACAATGCCCTAATTATGAACTATTTCAGCAAAGCAAACTTGTACAGTATGCCACGTGTCACTATTTCTTCATTTGGCTCTAAAATTGATCGAGCGAAAACTACCATCTGTGCACTATCTACCACATTCTACGTAATTCCAATCCTATACTTAGAGAGAGAGTTATGACGATTTTACCAAGGTCACTTCTTTGAGATGAATTTCAGGAGCCTGCAAAAACACTGACTTCCATAGATCATATCTCTGAAAATATTGTGCACCTTGATCTGAAATTTTCACAGTAGTTTCCTTAGGATCTTGGATTTGCCTCACAATAATTTCATCTTTTGAACCTTCGTAGAAACAAATTTAGAGCGAAAATTCCACGATTACCTATTTCAGATGGCGAAATCCCTTGCATAAGGAGGAAATGAGGATCGCAATTTATATAAATGCTTAGGTTGAGAGGGGCTTCAACAAGTGAATGTGGGATAGATTTTAGGAGCTTAGAAAGTATTAATTATGAATTTTCAATGACCGATGCCACAACCCCATGGGATTTTAGCCCACTAATTGGGGGTACAAACTCCAAACATGGATATCTCTCAAACCATGAAGAATTACATGGCATGCCATATATCAACAGAAAAATCTCGATGAGTAGAAAGCATAAAAAGCATTATTGACCCAAAATATATTAATTTGGTAGGTCAAAATTCCCATGCAATATTGGGTTAGCCCCTAGTGCTACTTGGGTTGACCTCAATGACAACCGCTGATCAACACATGGGGGTGGCTCTCATCCCAATTTCATGGATGTTTATAGTTGTACATGTGAAGTATGTGCACTATCATCCTATTGACGACCTATATGTGGCCATCAGTTTGGGGATGGAATGCAATCAACTTGGTGAGCTTGGTCTCCAATAGTGTCCAGAGGATTGACCAGTATTTTCTCAAGAAATTGTTATCCCAATATGATATAATGGTCTGTGGGGTCCCAAAATGTACCCATACTCATTCAAAGAAGATTTTTGTAGTGTCCTTTGTTGTGATACTCTTCTGGCAGGCCACCAATCTAGGTGTTGGAACAAGGTCCCCTAGCTGTGTTTTGATGTATATTTTAAGTTGTTATTTAATATATTTTGGTACAAATTAGCCTAGCGACAGGGATTTGGGGTAGTTAAAAGCCCCAATGATTTGTAAAAGGGGTCAAAGGGTAGACCTACAGTCCGCAAAGCACAGTTTGCGGACCATAGGATAGAAAGGGCTATGTCGATATAAATAGATGAATAGTTTGAGTCTAAAGGTAGGCAAGAATTAGAACTGATGCTATGTGCGAATTTTTGAAGATCTGTTTGGGTTGTTTTGGGGTAAGGACTCCTACTGGCTGTGAGCCTGAAGATCCTCAGTCTTGCTGTGTGCGGACTGTGCCAGGCTATGTGCGCAGACTATGTTTGGGTTGTAAGTGGATATTTGATATTAATGAATACGAAGTATAGTTGGAGTATCTTTGTGTTATCTGTCTTGATTTTGTTTACTACTGAAGTGTATCTGTGACATTTACTTTAAATCCGTGAATATATCTGTGATCTCTAATTACCGCAAGTATATCTATGATCTAAAATTAGTTGTGATTCTAATGCTCTGTGATGGTATCTGGTAATGTGCACGTGGATGCGAATGTTCTAATTAGATCTATTGATAATAATAGCTTTGTTACGGTTATATGCAATTCACATTGTGAAAAGAGCTGTGAATAGACTCATTATGTGCGAACCTAGTAAGCTACAACCTAGATCGGACTTGAATTTCCTACTATCTTCCAGGGTGCAGAAACCTCGTTCCAACACCCTCCCATACTACTTCGAGTGAGACCTTGGCCTGCACAAGTAGGTCATTGCCGAAAGGGCCAGTAGTATAGGGGTTTGTTGGCAAACCTTAACCTCCAAACCTGGGTCAAGACCCCCCAAGCCAAAAAATGGTTCCGTTGCTGGGACCGGGAGCATTTTCAGAGAGAGATTGGGTAATTCCATGAGGTCATTGGAGACTTGAGAGGGTGGAAATTGAAGACTAGTTTGAAAGACAGATTCAGGAATTTTTTGTAAAGGAAAATCACAACGTGAAGCTGACAGCTAAGAAGTGGAAGAACAAGTACATTTTCACCGAATTCTATGAAATTTTCTTTGTAGCCTTTGTGCACGAGATTCAAGAGTGGTTGGCAAGGCTCGTAGAATTACAGACACATTGGAAGGATGATCAAGTTACGCAGTGGACACCAAAATTGATTCAACAATTGGAGAATACTGACAATACAATCACCCGTATGGTAGATCACTAGATGGATAGTGTGCTGGGAGGATTTGTGATAGAATTCACAGTCAATTAGTTCGTATCCTATTCTAAAGTAGAGCAGAGGTTCTTCAAAGGTTTCTGGGGTAAGTTCTTGAAAAAATTAAAATTGTTAATCAAAATATTACTGTGCGAAAAGGGAGTTCTATGCAGCCACACCAAATGAATGACCTTTGATCAGAGCGATAGTACCACAAAAAGTGGTAAGTACTACCAAACCAATCGAGAAGGGGATAGATCCATATATAGTCCGCTAAGAGAGTCAGCTGCGCATGAAGGAGATAGTCCTTCGGCTACACCACCTTCAAGTCAGCATAAAGGTAGGAACTCACCCACACCTCCGCCACCCCCAGAAGAAGATATGGCCAGACACATGAAGCTACCCACCTTCAAGGGTGTAGGACATGAATATATGGACCGATTTTCGTTTGTAGCAGAATCAGTATGGACTGCACAGAATGTGGTTACCGATGTTGTAAAGAGAGTGCAACTATCACTCGCCTTTGAAGGAAGGGCATTGGACTGGTATATGTGATATATAGGACAGCACACGGATCTGTCTATTCAGAAGATTAAGAAAACTCTAAAATAGAAATTATGAAAGCCTAAGTCCTACTTGCAGCCGGTAACTAACCTAAAATACTTTAGACAAGGACCCACTAAGTCTGTATGGGAATTTGATCAGCGGTTAAAGAAGGTTATCAGAGATGGAAGATTTCAGTATGGTGATAGGCAACACAAGGAACGGTTTATCGCTATGCTTCTACCTCACCTGCATGGACCTATGGGTCAGTAGGAAATTTAGACACAAGAGAAATCCTTGGAGATTTCTATGAAAATAGAGGCTACGCCAAGAGAAAATTCCTAATTCGGGCTGCAGTAGATCAAGGGACAACTGGAGGCAATGCACCTTGAAATACATAATATGTGAAAAGAACAAGGGAAAGAGGATAGTCCAAACATATGGTGCATAAGATGTAGGGCTTCTAACCATACCAAGGATTAGTGTCCTCTGCTGACTGATTACATGTATGTTGGGGGACCTAGCCCATTTCACCCTAAGGAGGCCGTAGGGCCAAATGGTCTGAAGTTATGGTGCACTGATTGTCGTATTGTTGGGCTACATGATACTAACCATTGTCCCCATCTTGGTGCTTATGTTACAGAATTAAAGTGACAATGGTGTCGAATTTGCTCATCTGTGGGACATGATGAGCATAACTGTCGAACCTATGACTTGATGATAGATCAAGGAAACTTATATAGGGTACAATCTAATCCTTCTTCACCACTCACTAGAAAATTTGGCACAATTTCCGATGGCCAAATCGTCGCTATTCCGACACATAGTCATCGCAAGAGTGACAGTTCGAGGTCGAGAAAAATGTGGTTTGTGGTGCCATCGCAATTCCGACGCATTTACAAAGTGTCTCAATACCGACACTTTTTCCGTCGCTTCCAAACACGCGTCGCTCTTCCGACGTTTCCCAAACCGACGTTTGTAAAGTGCCGCCATTCCGACGAAATTTGGTCCGACGTTTTTAACATCGCTCTTCCGACGTTTGTAAAGTGTTGCCATTCTGACGAAATGTCATCCGACGTTTTGAACGTCACTCTTCTGACGTCTTTATACTGTCGCTCTTCCGACATGTATAAACTGTCGCATTTCCGACGTCATACAAAAGTGTCAGAAGACCGACGTATTACAAAAGTGTCACAAGACCGACGCTTTCTAGAAGCGTCGCAATATCGACGCCAGGAAGAATTGTCGCAATTCCGACGAAATGTGGTCCGAAATTTTGAACATCGCCCTTCTGACGTCTTTGTGCTGTCACTCTTTCGACGTTTCTAGACTGTCGCAATATTGACGGACATCACAAGACCGTTGAAAATGGAAATCGTTCAAAACGTCATAAGAGCGACGCTTACAAGGCGTCGGTATACCGACGATAGTTTCAATTTAAAAAAAAAAAAAAAATGAAACTTTAAAACATGACAGTAAATCTCTAATATTTGTTATCACAATAATAAATCAATGATCAATGATCACGTCAAATTTTCCTCGTAGCGTGACGGGTCTAATAAATTTTATTGTAAAGGTTGCTGGCTAGTGACAACTGCAGCATTGAATGAAATGCATTAAATAAAATTAATGAGGCTGCGAAATCCAAGCCAACTGGCAACAACCCTGATAATTTTCCTTACCAACTTCCAAGTTGTGACTCGGGCTTCAGACTCCAAAGCTAAGAATTTTCTTTTCATCGTGTTGGATAAGACAACTGCAACCTACAGCAAAAGAGAAATTCCTCAGTCTCACTGCTCAGGACTCGGAGTCATTCCTTGCTAACACAGCATGTGGAAATTTTGATAAGATAACTTTCTTCACCCTCATTTTTACTAAATTTATTCTTTTGAAAAGGGCCTGGTTCCATTTCGGAAATTTTCAACTTTCGACTTCTAGAATTTGTACATATGATTTTTGGACTAAGGTTTTGTTATTAATGAGGAGATAGTGTCTTGGTTCTATCTGTATAAAATAATTGCATCTTTTTTTTCTTCATGTTCAGGGTCTTTGATTTTATCAAATCCTATCTCTCTTTTAAGCATGCATGCAAATTAATATATTCCAGGAATGTACACAATTTCAGGCTTCATGTACAACATATTGTATCAACTATATTTTAACAAGTGAGTTGCATGCCCATATAGTGTTACAGATTACAGGGCTTCATTTGGAGAATAAATGATAAGCCTGGCAGCACTAAATCCAAGTAATTCCCCTCATCCCTTAAAAGACACCTCTAAATATAACTAGAAATTTCAAATAGTTAGTAAAGGAAAAGTACAAAGATATAACATATATGTGTTGAGCCAAAAACCTGTGCATTCACAACAAAAATGGGATGGATAAAACTTAAAAACAATTATGGAATTTGACAAAAAATCGTCTTATGCATACAAAATGAAAGAAGCATTGGCATACTACTATGTTTACAAATTTAAGGACAGGCAGAGTGAGTCTCCGGGAAACATAGTTTCATGTGGAGACCTTAGATCCTTGTACCCACAATATCTAGTGACTTAAAAAATGATTTCCAAAACAATGCCTTTGCTATGCATGTAAGAACACCACCTGTATAATGAGGGAGATGTAATATTTTCCGAGAAGCAAATTTATACAGAGTGGTCCAAGATTGTGTATTTATGGAAGATACAACTGATTTTGGCATGAAACATGTATCCAAGATTTCAATGTGGCCTTATTTCAGAGCCCATTGATGATTTACTATGAAACCTAAACTTTCAAAACAAACACATTGAAATCACAGGATCTCCATCACGAATATCATAAATATTAACCGTCTTTTGGGCACTGGCAGTAGATACCATAAGAGGCCCACATGGCCTGTACCACCAATGTTGATTCTCTGGCACAACATTTGCAAAGCCAAAATTTCTCCTCGAGACATCCCTCTCTGCCAAAACTGGAGAGATGGTACTGGATGTTGAAGTGAAGGCCTCTGATTCAGTATGGAATGCCATAATTTCTTTATTATAAAAGTCCCATGAACAGAAACCTGAGTTTAATGTACAACCTGTAGATGCTGCCACAACATATTTACCAGAGTGATCATCTGAACCAGCTGCTCTGATCAACCAGCAATCACCCCACATGTTTGGGGTAAGCCCATATGGAGCTTTATATTCAGCCTTCTCCTGGAGATTGGAAAAAAACAATACTAAGTATTACTCATACATCAACTTCCCTTTATGTTAAGGGAAAATTTAAAGAGTGCATAAATATTATTGAAATCCCAATCATAGTTTCTAGAAAATTTCAACAGTCTTTGAAATGAACTACATCCTATTTAAACTACATCAAATATTTAGGCAAATCATTTTTTTAAATAGAAATTGGTGAATCTTATTTCAAATATAGAAATTTAAACCATGAGAATAATCTAACCCCTAGGATTTTCCCTATTTCTAATAGAAAATCCCAAAATGTATAAATTATAACACCCATAAACCCCAAAATTAAGTACAATAATTAAAACCTCCACACCTCTGAATTTGCTATATCGTGAAAAGAGCAGCATCCATCATCATGGGCAAGCAAAATCGATTCTCCTTCTGATACAAACCAGCCCGCAGTAGATGTCTTATGGCCGAGTTGATTCAATCGATCAAAGGAAACCTCTTCAGTTTCTTCAATATTGCCAAAATGCTCTGGCTTGTTTTCCTGATCATCAAAGTCCATATTTTCATCACATTGAACTAGTTGGGGTTCATTACGATCAGGTCCAGTGCCTATTGCAGAGCTCCGGACATCTAATCCAATATTGGAACTACCATACCCATTCCCATTAGAGATTGTAAATCCTGTTTCTGGCTTTAATTCGGTAAGTTCAAGAGCACTAGAACTGGATTCAGTTGATTTAGACTTGGTATAGTTGTCCTCTAATTTGTATTTCGATACAACACTATACTTGTGCTTCAACGCAGACAGAAATTCTGCAGCAATGGGATCTTCATCTATGGGGCTTATGGATCTGCCCTCAAAATCATCCCGAATATCTGATTCATTTTCATTCAACTGATCATGCAAATCCACCCTCGTCTTCAGCACAGCAAGCTGAACTGAAGGTCCGTTTTTCAGCAATTTATGGTGGGGGTAAAGCCTGTCTTCCAGATCTTGACTATTTAAGTGTTTAATTGGTTTTTTCAGAGACCTGACCATAGAATCAAATGAATCCTACGAATCCTATGAAATAATAAAAAATAGTAAGGCCATTATTTATTGGTTTGAAATAATAAACAACATGCAACAAACCCGCGTAATTAGTAAATTATTTAAAGACAATGTTGGCAATATGTTTCCTGTATCCTATTATATGATTTTCCTTGATGGCAAGCTCTGTATTTAATGGAGAATCGATATAAATAAGGACGCATTAATTCATGTGTGAACATATGTATACATCCTGATGAAGGATAATTGACATCCGTAAGAAACCCTGTGCTCTGTATGTTGATCGAGGAACCGATGTTAATACAGTTGACAATGTATCCAAACTGGTAGATAGTGGATTTATATATATTTGTTAAATATATGATGGAAGGGTCTACGCTATTAGTAAGGAGCTGACTGGATTTCATGGAGAAATGAATGAGGAGCGAGAGAAAACCAGTTATAATGCGAAAGAACTAAAATAGAGTATTTGGCATTGAACTTTTGGTGGAACACGGACTAACCCTTTGGAATCATGAACAGAACCTGGAAGGAAAGAGGTGGAACATAACAAACGGAAGCACGATGGAACCCTGCGTGGAAGAGCGGAACTGTGACTGAGAAAACGGTAAAGGTGGTTTGTGGTTTCTATCGCACCACCTTCGATGGGCAAGCAGTTTTCAAGAGGTTGGGAGCAATTCCATAGAACGCGCGACACGTGTCCTTGTACGACTCCACAAAACCGCTTGTCACTGCACGCCATCGCACATTATTGCTCGACCCAGGATGCCCAGCGATATTGATAAGCACCGTTGATCTGGGAAGGCATCATCGGACGGTGTTCATTTTCTATAGATGTGCGAAAGTTACCCAAGGTACGGCACGCCATCATGCATTATCATCTGTGCATCATCAATGAACGATATCCGTCAGATCATCTGATGCCGAGTGATGTGTTCTCCGTCGTCGGATGGAAACGATCGTAAGCGATGGGCCCCAGTTTTTTAAATTATATTGATTGGGCCATCGATTATGTATGTGGGGCCGGAACCAAAGGTCTATTTAAAAGCTTTTTGATAAAAGAACTAGTTATTACTATAAAGTTCTATTATATATTAAAGCACATGACACTGGTTTCTGGCAGAAATGCAGGCAGACAACATACGGGACAGAGGAAGTGAGGGGAGGGAATCGTCTCAGAGGTCTCTTGCGGTATTCTAAAGCGTGCAAGATAGTATCACTTAATGGTATACAGAAGAGTGGATGGGCTTTTCGTAGGCCTTTGATTAATATTTACATCCGAACGAAAATAGTCAGAAGGTTTAAATTTAAATTTTTTTCTGTCAATTCATTCAACATTAAAACATATTTGTTCTAGTGGTATATGCCGTTATGGACAATTTAGATACCCTCAGAATGCTCCAGGGATTTCCGCAAGTGGAAATTGTAAGTAATGGCAATTTCTCTCAAGAGACAGTTTGAGAGAGAGGTTCTTCAGAGCACCAAAAAAGTAGCCCATAGGACAGTAGTGAACAGTGGGTAGAGCAGCACAGAGGACAGGGACAGTGGGTAGAGTAGCAAGGGAAAAGCAGCTAGTTTTCAGTGGATAGTGGGCAGACCAAAAAGGATAGAGCAGCAAGTTTTTAGTGGTCATACCAACAGATATTGAAGATTTAAGCATAAAACATGCTAGCCCCCTATGGTATTCTTGACAAGCAAGCTGGGGGCTGAGTGATTGTGGAGCCTTCAAGGAATGCCTTTCCTCTGAAAACCCATTCTCCTTGAAGCCTCTGAGTGCTTTGCCTTGTATAAATCCTATCTGCTACCCCATTTCCAGAAAGGCCGTACATTTCCCCTCATATCACTGCAAACACCACGTTTTCCCCCTAAACCCCTCCAAAATCCCCATCAAATTCTCCATACATCCTTTGTTCCACCCAAATACACCTTGGTCTTTCTATCGTTTCCCTCCCATGGCCTCAAATTACATAAAAAAAGCTTGAAAACCCACTCTAAACATTATATTGAGCCTAGCCCCTTCCGCCATTAGCCTCCGCACTTTTCCTCTCATGAAACCCAGCGCCGTGACCAATGCTAGACCCACCAGGCGCTTAGCCTCTCCGACCCTTTCTCCTCTCGGAAAATCATAAAAAACCTCTGATAATTCATATTTTCGGGTTCTTAAATAATTTTCAAAGGTTGCGCACCGGTTATAAACACTGTTATAAGGTTTTGATTAAATATTCGAGGCCACAGATCTGCCGTCCATTGCTACCACAGATCCAATGGTGTCGATCCCGCTGGGCCACACACCCCACGCCCGCGTACGTCATACACCCAGAACCCGCCGGTTTTCCCCGCACCACTAATGGGGTTCAAGCGGTTTTCCCCAGAGAGCCAGCGATTCCACTCAAGAAATGACACGTGGCATCTGTACGATGGCGAAACCACCCCCATTTCGCACGTTAACCTTCAGTACAGGGCACTCAGCGAAATATACGACCACCGTTATATCTTGAGATTTTCATCCAACGGTCTCCCTTCGCCCAAGCTGCTCGCTCGTTAATCGGTCTCCGCCACACCTGCAGGCCCTCCATCTGTCACCCTCACCGTTGATCTGTGTCCAATCAACGGTCCAGATCAGCCCATCCACCGTTGACAGTTCCTCGTCACCCCGCCTTGCCACATCACCTCCACGTGCGCGCCTCGTCCATCCCACGTTTCCGTCACCATATCATTGGTTTTTTCGTGTTCCCATTCGTTATTATGTGTTTCTGCTCTGTGTTTCGCCATTTCCCCGCCAGAGCAGTTTTTATCATTTCCACTGTGAATTCTTACCTCCATTTCATCATCAGCATCACCATGCCCGTCGCCCTTGCCACCTTCATCATCCGTGTCCATGATTTTTCTCACAGGTTTGTTGTTTTGCAGGGTTTCCAACGGTAGCAGACCGCCATGGTTCTACATGGCAAAGCTGCACAGTCAGAATTAATTCCAAGAGCTAGTACTGCCGTGAGATAGTCAAAGAAAGCGGCAGGCAGGGTTCGCATTAAGAAAAAGATCGATTCCAAACTCTGAAAATCTCCCATCACCATTAAAACCCGAGCTACCCTGTCAGAAGAAAAATGGAACAGAAAAGCATTTCAGTATAGGGCAAAGGGAGATTAGGGCGAGCTAATGACGATTTCGAGCCTTTAATCAGAGGTTTAGAAGGCAGAGCAACAGTTTGAAGACCCCAAGGATCAATCCAAAAGATCCTGAGCACAGTAGTAGGTACCATCTGGTTTTTTCATCTGCAGAATGTTTGTCTCCATCACGTACAGGGTACCCATATAGCTCTTATTATGCAGAAGGTCCCTGAAATATTGTCCACCCTAACTACAGTTTAGAAATAGTCAGACATTTATGAAGCAAACTTCTCAGCGGTTGATTCACCATTTGTTTATTCCCCACAAGTACAACAAAGTATGGCCACCAGAATGCAGCAAAATCATGTCAAGAGTAAAGGTAAATCTGAGGAAGATCACTCATGCATAAAGAAATGACAGAAATTAAATACACAGCAGTCAAACAGAATGGGTTTCAACCCTACATTCACTTTTGTGTTTAATGTTACTTTTAATTTTCACCTACCCTTTCAGTCGACCTTCTGTCCATCATCTGCTATAAAGCATAGAAGGAAACATTGTATAGGTTGTTGATGAGATATCAGTGGGACACAAGAATTTTCCTCTTGAGACAAGTTCTCTGTGTAATATTGTAAGATAGGTTGAGATATGATGTATTCAGACTGAATGTTCAAGCTATGGATGTACCTGATTGGTGTTGTTTTTAATATGACAAGCATGTTTCTTTGGATCCTCATCTAAAGCAGCTGGTGATGTTTTCCTTTCTCTGTATTTGTAATTGACTTTCTTTCATTTCATTATGTTTATTCAGGCTTGCATCAGAAGTTTAGCATAATATTTACCCTTGATAGGTACCTTATGTTGCTGCTCTCCCAGCCCTTAACGTTTTCTGCTTATATGTGTATCTAAATGTTGGTTTCAATTGATTTAACCAGTGTAGTGGATGCCATTGCCTACTCTCTGATGTATGACTTAATGAAATCTGTGTTTAGATGTTCTTGTTAGGATTTAGTCAGATGAGTTGAGAACACTGGGAGGTCCAGGACCCTGTCTCTGCCTCACTAGGATCTTTCCATCTCATTAAGCCTCTCTAAGATCCCTTGTCTTACCTCTAATTTTTTCCAAGCAGGCCTGGAGATAAATGACCTCTAGCCTGATCTATAGACAGAGTTGGTTGGTTCCCCTCCTTTCATTTTCTGTCCTTAATGTCCCATCCCACCAATCGTCCTTTAAGATCCAAATGCTCTAGATGACTAGCCCAACTGAAAGCTTGCACATTGATTACAAATAAATCCTTTCTTGACTCCATAGCCCAATGGCCTTAATGTTCTTTGAGTTATCTGTTTCTGCCTAAGCTTCCTCTTTGCTCATCCTTGTCCCGTGATAAACCCTTCCTTCCTGATTCCCAACAACCAAACTCTTAATCAAATAAACAAACCCTGTGCATATAACTAGCCTAAAATCATAACTTAGAGCCTTAAAGACATAAACCTTTAACTATCATAGAGAGATCCCTCTCTGGACCTAGGAGGGCTAGATCCTAAGGTCTAAAAGTTGTTCTATGTTGTCTCATATTTTGGTCTTGTCAACCTGGCCAAAACATGGGAACACCAACATAATGGCGACCATACTGGGGATAATCTGAGTGAATTTCACCTTAAACAATCCTAGAAACTTAGAACTCTGGTCAGGTTGACAATTAGTCACTCCTTTCATGAATCGACCTCCATTATTGAATATCCATCATACTCTTAGACAGATTTTGGAAAGGGCCAGGTAGCCTCCAGATCTCATCCTCTTTAGGAGGTGACATATCTGGTAAACGCCCTCCCAGTCAATCTCTGGTTGGAGCTTGCTGTTTTGGAGGAAATTCCTGATAGGTGATAGTGAATGAGCACTGTGGTGGACAGTGTATCCCCTTAGAAACATCCTAAACCCTCCACCTGGCGACTCCATTGTCCCTAAAAGAAAAGACTCCACTGGTGATCAGTAGGCCTACTGATTATCTTGGTTTCACAATCAGACTCCACTGGAAGACCAGCCCCTGTGAGACAACATTAACCACAAAAAAAGTAACAAGTAGGGTTAAGCTGCCTGGGTAGAAGCATAACATTCTGGCTTTCAAAACCATCCACACAAGAGCTTATCCCAACCCTGACCCGCCTGAAATAGTTGACAATCCGGAGAGTATCCTCAAGGGAGCTCCTACACCTAACAGACCGACTATTTCCAGTCACATTTATAGAGCTAATTCTGCACCAAAAGACCTAACAGCTCTATCACATTCTCTCCCTGACCTAGACCTGTCAAACAACTTACTTAGAGCTAGGTCATTCAATCACCTAGACCAGCAAGACCTTGAGCCTCGCAGTGCACCATCTCACAGTGGTCAACACACTAGGGGCAGAGGAACCCCTCCATCCACACCACCTGATATCCACTTCCTTCAAAATTTGGGGCTCTCCCACCCTAGATCTACTCAGCAGACTTCTACTGGTCCTAACATCCTTGTCATCCAAATACCAGCTGCTCGAGCCAACCCTATACCTCATCAAAACATTATCATGGCAGCTTGGTACGCGCCTTTTCTCTTACCTCAACCCTTGTTACCCTTACCCAATGATTATCAGTCAAAAATCCCACACTTCACTGCCAAAGAATCCATTACAGCTCAAAAACATGTAGATAAGATGGAGGATTCTTTTGATTATATGGAAATTGATGATGAAATAATCAAAACGAGAATCTTTGCCCAAAGCTTAGGGGGTGAGGTGAAGAAACGGTTTAAGATTTTACCTCCTGGCAGTATTCAAGATCTCCCCACATTATACTAGACCTTCATAAACAAATGGGAGGTTAGAGAAAACCCTTGCCATCTCCTAGCAGAATACATGTCCCTTAAGAGGAATGTAGGAGAGAGTGTTCACGATTACACCACTAGATTCAACAGCATTTACAATGCCCTCCCTCCGCACATGAAACCTCCTCAAGGTATGGCCCTAGAAAAATATCCTGATGGATTTGATGCTGACATGGCCTACGAGCTTATAGATAAAGAGTACACCACCCTGGAAGACATGCAGAAAGGAGCCATAACCATATAAGAAAACTTAATGGAAAGAAGGGAAAGATTAAAAGCTGAAAAAAGGGTGACATATAGGGATGACAACGTAGCTTCCACATCTGATCCCAAATATGACAGACTGTCTAAAAATGTGGAAGAACTGCAAAAAATGATAAAGAGGATGGTTGTCCAAAACAGAAACCAAAATCAGAACCAAAACATTAGAAGAAACAATGCTGCTTCCAATAGACAAAGAGAGTCAGATCAACAAATTATTCCCCCATTTCAAGAAAATTTTTTAGATGAAGACGAGGGAATCATTGAAGAGTCTGAAGGGAATGAAATAAACATGTTTGAAGCAGAGGAATCAGTCCTTAATTATGATTCGGAAGAAGATCAGCCCTCACCTTCATATTTGGGTGAAGAATGGTTAGAAACTGAAGATTACAGATTAGGATTTGAAAATGCCATGATGCAGGTCAAAGAACACTATGACCTTAGGAGCAAAAGGAACCAAGAAAATCCTAAAACAAAGACTCCTGAGGTAACCATCAAGAAAAGACCTGATAAAACTTCTAAAGCAACCTCTGTAAATAGAAAATCAGCAGCTGAAAGTTCTGGTAAACATAAGGAGAAAGACAACCGAGATACTGAAAAACAAAGCCAACCAACCAGTAGTACTAGCACTTCAGTTAGTACCCCTGATATGACTATTCCCAATCTTGTACATAGTGAGAAATCACAAACTGATACAGCTACTAAGGCAGTAGCAAATAAAACAGAGTTAAACACTCCAAAGACCCAATCCACTTTCAATCTGGAGAGTGAGATTGCCAAAATCAAGATCTTTGTACCATTAGCTGAGTTGGCCACTCAGAATGTATATAAAGGCCAAATTTTGAAAGCACTAAATTTAGGGGAAAACAATGACTCTGTAAATTTGAATGATGATCAACTTGCCCTCCTATTTGGTCCAAAGATTGAAGGAAAATTTCAGGAGGGGGTAGTTCCACCTTTCTATATCAGTCTCAACATTCATGACAAAATACTCCACAATGCCATGCATGATTCCAGAGCATCACACAATTTAATGCCTAAGGTAGTGATGGAAAGGCTAGGCCTAGAAGTAACACGACCTTACAAAGATCTATATTCATTTGACTCTAGCAGAGTAAAATTCCTAGGCCTGATCAAAGACTTATGTGTGAACTTAACCCAGATTCCTGCCAAATGTATGATCATGGATGTGGTGGTGGCAGATGTGCCACCTAAGTATGGCATGTTACTATCCAAATCATGGGGGGAAAAACTACAAGGAACAATGCAGATGGATGGCTCTTTTGCTACTATCCTTATATTTGGCCAACTTAGAAGACTGTATAGAGAGTCCCAAATGAAATTCCTAGTCAGTAGCCCCAAGAAACCTGAAAACTCACCATTATACTCTGTACATACAGATCTACACTCTTTCATTCTCTACAATGACCAATCCTCAGAAAAACCGAGATCAGATAATGGAGATACAAACATAGAGCCCATGGATTTCAACATAATGGCTACTCTAGAAGAATACGATGAAGAGAGCCATGGGTCGGATAATGAAAACAAAACTCAGAATGAATCAGAAACACTATGCAGTCAGCCTGTTAGTCACACCTCTCAAACTGATACACCACGTGAAGAACTAGACAACCCACAATCTAGTGCAGGCTCCCCAACGCAACATAATGGCGAACCCCTATGGGAAATTAATTTTGATGGGTCCTGTACTAGGCAAAATGCTGGAGCAGGAGTGTGGCTACGTAACACAGAAAATCACCACGCAGAGAGCCATGCTATGAATCTGCATTTCAAATGAACGAATAATATTGCAGAGTACGAGGTTCTCATCCTGGGTCTGAATTTATTGAAGAAATTAGGAGCTCGAAGGATAGCTGTGAGAGGAGGCTCTGAGTTAGTTATCAAATAGGTGAATGGTGAGTATTCAGCAAAACACCCCAGGCTTAGGGCATACAGGAATGACACTCTGGATTTGCTGAAAATGTTTGTTGAATATGAATTAGCGTTCATTCCTATGGGTCGAAATGCAATTGCAAATGGATTATCTTGTCTAGCTAGCTCATATCTTAAGATCCCAGTTGACCAACAGATCATTATTCAGACCAAATTCAGGCCTGCAGTACCAAACAATGAAAAATATTGGCAAGTCTTCGAAGGAGATAAACAGATCGAAGATTTCCTAGTGGGCAGAAATGAGTTTGAATTTTCTAATTTAGACTCGATTTCTGATGATAGCTTCCCAAGCGAGGATCCCCCAGATGAACAAGAAACACCCTGTAACGTAGAAATAAATTCTTTGTCTGAGCAAACTAGAAATCCAACCAAAAATTGTGAAAACGCAGACAACGAAGAGATAGAGGTGATGCATGCCAAAGATAAGAATATACCCAGAGGCCTGGCACCCCTAGAGGACCTTTTTGACCTTGATGACGTAGCAAAGAGGCCCACTATAGAACATGCAGAATCAGACATAGAAGAATGCAACATAGGCACTGAAGACAAGCCCAAAATGATCAAACTGGCTAAGTTTATACCTGCAAACATGAAGTAGAAATACATCGAACTGTTTAAAAAATTCATTGATGTGTTTGCATGGATTTATGAAGACTTAAAGGCCTATGACACCAACATCATTCAACATAAGATACCCTTGAAGGAAAATCAAAAGCCTTTCAGACAGAAACTCCGTAGGATCAACCCAAAACAATTGCCTGCAGTTGAGGAAGAAATCAAGAAGATGTATGATGCAGGCATAATAGTTCATGTGAGGTTTTCTGATTGGGTGTCAAATCTAGTGGCTGTGAGGAAGAAAACATGGGAGATCAGATTATGCATAGACTTTAGAAACCTCAACAGAGCCTCCCTAAAAGACAACTACCCCTTGCCTAGAATGGAACACATCTTACAGAAGGTAGTGGGCTCTAAAAGAATCTCCCTACTTGATGGTTTTTCAGGCTATAACCAGATATTGGTACTCCCAGAAGATCAACTCAAAACAACATTTACCACTCCATGGGGCACCTTCATGTATGTGAAAATGCCTTTTGGATTGATGAATGCTGGCGCCACTTTCCAGAGAGCGATGGATATAGCTTTCTCAGAGGAGGTAGGAATCTTCATAGTTATCTACTTGGATGACTTGACTGTTTTCTCTAAAACCGAAGAGGAACATCTAAAAAAATTTAGGAAAGTTTTTGAGAAATGTAGAAGGTATGGTCTGTCCCTGAATCCTAAGAAAACTATTTTTGGGTTGCAAGAAGGTAAACTTCTTGGTCACATTATATCTGAGAAAGGGATCAGGATAGACCCACATAGATTTGAGGGAATACTCCAAATCACACACCTAAGAAACATCATGGAGTTACAGTCCTTCATTGGGAAGATCAACTTCCTTAGGAGGTTCATTCCCAACCTTGCTGAGCACCTTAGAAAAATGACTGAAATGCTAAAGAAAGGTGCAGGAGTTAAGTGGACTGTTGAAGCCAAGAAATCTTTTGAGTCAGTAAAACTTGCACTCACTCGGGTGCCTATCCTTATCAGCCCTGAATTCTCAAAATATTTTCTGATCTTTTCATTTGCTTCCCAACACACAATAGCTGCAGTTTTGCTACAAAAATATTCAGAAGGCAATGAACAACATATAGCGTTCTTCAGTAAAGCTTTAAGAGATTCACCCTTAAAGTACAACATCATAGAAAAGCATGCCTATGCCCTGATCAAGGCCTTAAAATACTTTAGGGTGTACATTCTTCATTCTCACACCATTTCCTACGTGCCAAATATAGTGGTCAAAGATATCTTGTCCCAGGACCCTGATGGGAAAAGGGGCAAATGGATTGCTACAATATTAGAATACGACCTTGAAATAAAACCCACCAAGCTGATTAAAGGTCAAGGCCTGGCCTAGTTAATGGTTGAATCAAACCTCCATGCCTTGGATATTAACATGGTGAATGCCTTGGATGAGCAAGAGGGTCTTCCTGACCCCACTGTAGAAGAAAAATTTCAGAACTCTCCATGGTATTCTGGTATCCTCTATGTCCTCACCAATCTCAATACCCCCCCAGAATTGTCAAAAACTAAGGCCAGATTCATAAAACTCAAAGCTATAAATTATTGCATTCTGAAGGAGAATCTATATTGGAAAACTCCAAATGGCCTATTGCTAAAATGTTTGTCTGAACCTGAAGCTGAAAATGTTAAACAGGAGTTTCATGCTGGAGAGTGTGGAGGACACCTGAGTTGGAAAGCCACTGCAAATAAAATACTCAGGGCTGGCTATTATTGGCCCACACTGTTCAATGTTGTCCATAAAATGATACTTGCCAGCCACAAATGCCATATCTTTGAAGGCAGAAGAAAACTCCTCCCCCTTCCCCTACAACCCATCACTGTAGAAGGTCCCTTCATGCAATGGGGTCTAGACTTTATAGGCGAAATTCATCCTTCTTCTTCTGGGCAACACAAGTGGATCCTAACAGCCACAGATTACTTCACTAAATGGATATAAGCCATACCCACTAGGAAGGCCACTGATTCTGTCATTATTAGGTTCCTAGAAGACTTCATCCTATCTCGGTTTGGCTGTCCAAGGAAAATAATCACTGACAATGCTGCTGCTTTTGGATCCAAAAGAATGGTTGATTTATGTCACAGGTATGGAATAGCACTTGGACATTCAACTGCCTATTACCCCCAGGGTAATGGCCTAGCTGAATCATCAAATAAAATCCTGGTTACAATCATTAAGAAGCTGCTGGAAGAGAACAAAAAGTCATGGCACAAAAGGTTAGTGCATGCCTTGTGGGTTGACAGGCTCACCTCAAAGAAATCTATAGGCATGTCACCATTCCAGCTGATTTATGGGACAGAGGCAGTATTCCCCACTAGTCTTGGAGTTCCAGTGATCAAACTTGTCCAGGAGATCCAATCAGAAGAGGACAACATGATAAGGAGAATAAATGAAAAAATACATCTTCAGCAGACAGGGGATCAAGTCTACAACAGAGCATTGAAAGTGCAGCAAAACATGAAGAGGCAGTTCAACAAAGGAACCAAAGCTTTGGATTTCAGAATTAGTGACAAGGTTCTGAAATGGGATTCAAGAAGAGAGGACAATGGAAAACATGGCAATTTTGACAGATTTTGGCAAGGTCCATATATCATCCAGGCCACTGTAGGTCCTAATGCATTTTTCTTACAAGAACTTGATGGTATAGAGTTGTTTGGGGGTCCTGTCAATGGCAGGATGCTCAAACATTATTTCTGCTTATTTTACATTTCCAGTTCCACTTCCATTGTACATACCATTGCATTTTTTATTTCAAGAAAACAGAGAAAATGTTCCAAAAAAAAGAAAGAAAGGAGAGGTTCAGACAGGCTCAAAACCTGAACCTCTGAAATGCAAAAGAATGGCTCAAACATGATCAAAATCTGAGCCAAAAGGAGCAGAATAGCTGGTCCTAATACGCTCAAAATCTGGACCAGTTGTGAAAGGGAGAATCAGCTCTAGTGTGCTCAAAGCCAGAGCTGAAATAAAAGGAAAGATGACTCTAATAAGCTCAGAATCTGAGTCACAAAGAAAGAAGGATACTTCGAATTGCAGGTTTCTTGCCTTCACAGTTTTGTTTGCATTTTTCTACAAGTTACAGTCCAATAAGTCAGACAGCCTAATCCTGACTTGGTCGTTTTTTAGATTTCCTGTTTTAGAATGTAGGAGAAGAAACTTGTTGGACAGTTTAATCCCAACAAGTAATAGATTAGGTAGAGAATCAGATGAGGCCAACAGTCTAATCGGGCCTCATGGAGAAATAAGGGTAGATTTAGAATAGGTTTGTTTTTGTTTTGAAAATAAAATGTAAAGGGTCTGCTAGCTCTAACGCACCCAAAGGGAAATTGTTAGGACTGTAGTTGGGTATGTAGATGGGTTGGAAAATATTTCTACTGATGTATCTAACATATTGTGGAAATTGAAGTTCAAAGAAGAAAGATGGCTTATGATAACAGGCATCTGGCCTACTCCAAAGATCATATCTGGTTTCTTGGCTCCTCCAAGGAGAAGCCATCCCCATGTGGAGCCACTGTTAGCCCCCTATGGTATTCTTGACAATCAAGCTGGGGGCTGAGTGATTGTGGAGCCTTCAAGGAATGCCTTTCCTCTGAAAACTCATTCTCCTTGAAGCCTCTGAGTGCTTTGCCTTGTATAAATCCTATCTGCTGCCCCATTTCTAGAAATGCCATACATTGCCCCTCATATCACTGCAAACACCACGTTTTCCCCCTAAACCCCTCCAAAATCCCCATCAAATTCTCCATACATCCTTTGTTCCACCCAAATACACCTTGGTATTTCTATCGTTTCCCTCCCATGGCCTCAAATTACATAAAAAAGGCTTGAAAACCCACTCTAAACATTATATTGAGCCTAGCCTCTTCCGCCATTAGCCTCCGCACTTTTCCTCTCATGAAACCCAACACCGTGACCAACGCTAGACCCGCCAGGCGCTTAGCCTCTCTGACCCTTTCTCTACTCATAAAATCATAAAAAACCTCTGATAATTCATATTTTCGGGTTCTTAAATAATTTCCAAAGGTTGCGCGCCGGTTATAAACACTGTTATAAGGTTTTGATTAAATATTTGGGGCCGCAGATCCGCCATCCATTGCTACCACAGATCCAATGGTGCGGATCTCGCTGGGCCGCGAACCCCACGCCCGCATACGTCATACACCCAAGACCTGCCGGTTTTCTCCGCACCACTAATGGGGGTCAAGTGGTTTTCCCCAGAGAGCCAGCAATTCCACTCAAGAAATGACGCGTGGCATCTGTACGATGGCGAAACCACCCCCATTTCACGCATTAACCTTCGGTACGGGGCGCCTAGCGAAATCTACAACCACCGTTAGATCTTGAGATTTTCATCCAACGGTCTCCCTTCGCCCAAGCTGCTCGCTCGTTAATCGGTCTCCACCACACCCGTAGGCCCTCCGTCTGTTGCCCTCGCCGTTGATATGTGCCCAATCAACGGTCCAGATCAGCCCATCCACCATTGACCATTCCTCGTCGCCCCGCCTTGCCACGTCACCTCCACTTGCGCGCCTCATCCATCCCACGTTTCTGTCACCATATCATTGGTTTTGTCATGTTCCCATTCGTTATTATGTGTTTCTGCTCTTTGTTTCGCCATTTCCCCACCAGAGCAGTGTTTATCATTTCCACTGCGAATTATTCCCTCCATTTCATCGTCAGCATCACCATGCTCGTCGCCCTCGCCACCTTCATCATCCCTGTCCATGGTTTTTCTCACAGGTTTGTTGTTTTGCAGGGTTTCCAATGGTAGAAGACTGCCATGGTTCTACATGGCAAAGCTGCGCAGTCAGAATTAATTCCAAGAGCTGGTACTGCCGTGAGATAGTCAAAGAAAGCGGTAGGCAGGGTTCGCATTAAGGAAAAGGTCAATTCCAAACTCTGAAAATCTCCCATCACCATTAAAACCCGAGCTACCCTGTCAGAAGCAAAATGGAACAGCAAAGAATTTCAGTACAGGGAAAAGGGATATTAGGGCGAGCTAATGATGATTTTGAGCCTTTAATCAGATGTTTAGAAGGCAGAGCAACAGTTCGAAGACCTCAAGGATCAATCCAAAAGATCTTGAGCACAGTAGAAGGTACCATCTGGGTTTGTTCATCAGCAAAATGTTTGTCTCCATCATGTACAGGGTACCCATATAGCTCTTATTATGCAGAAGGTCCCTGAAATATTTTCCGCCCTAACTACAGTTCAAAAACAGTCAGACATTTATGAAGCAGGCTTCTCAGCGGTTGATTCACCGTTTGTTTATTCCCCACAAGTACAACAAAATATGGCCACCAGAATGCAGCAAAATCATGTCAGGAGTAAAGGTAAATCTGAGGAAGATCACTCATGCATAAAGAAATGACAGAAATTAAATACACAGTAGTCAAACAGAATGGGTTTCGGCCCTGCATTCACTTTTGTGTTTAATGTTACTTTTAATTTTCACCTACCCTCTCAATCGACCTTCTGTCCATCATCTGCTATAAAGCACAGAAGGAAACATTGTATAGGTTGTTGATGAGATATCAGTGGGACGCAAGCATTTTCCTCTTGAGACAAGTTCTCTGTGTAATATTGTAAGATAGGTTGAGATATGATGTATTCAAACTGAATGTTCAAGATATGGGCTGTGATTTACCTGATTGGTGTTGTCTTTAATATAACAAGCATGTTTCTTTGGATCCTGATCTAAAGCAGCTGGTGATGTTTTCCTTTCTCTGTATTTGTGATTGACTTGCTTTCATTTCATTATGTTTCTTCAGGCTTGCATCAGAAGTTTAGCATAATATTTACCCTTGATAGGTACCTTATGTTGCTGCTCTCCCAGCCCTTAATGTTTTCTACTTATATGTGTATCTGAATGTTGGTTTCAATTGATTTAACCAGTGTAGTGGATGCCATTGCCTGCTCTCTGATGTATGAATTAATGAAATCTGTGTTTAGATGTTCTTGTTAGGATTTAGTCAGATGAGTTGAGAACACTAGGAGGTCCAGGACCCTATCTCTGCCTCACTAGTATCTTTCCATATCATTAAGCCTCTCTAAGATCCCTTGTCTTACCTCTAATTTTGTCCAAGCAGGCCTGGAGTTAAATGACCTCTGGCCTGATCTATAGACAGAGTTGGTTGGTTCCCCTCCTTTCATTTTCTGTCCTTAATGTCCCATCCCACCAATCGTCCTTTAAGATCCAAATGCTCTAGATGACTAGCCCAACTGAAAGCTTCCACGTTGATTACAAATAAATCCTTTCTTGAATCCATAGCCCAATGGCCTTAATGTTCTCTGAGTTATCTGTTTCTGCCTAAGCTTCCTCTTTGCTCATCCTTGTCCCCTGATAAACCCTTCCTTCCTAATTCCCAACAACCAAACTCTGAATCAAATAAACAAACCCTGTGCATATAACTAGCCTAAAATCATAAATTAGAGCCTTAAAGACATAAAACTTTAACTATCATAGAGAGATCCCTCTCTGGACCTAGGAGGGCTAGATCCTAAGGTTTGAAAGTGGTTCTATGTTGTCTCATCTTTTGGTCTTGTCAACCTGGCCAAAACATGGGAACACCAACAAAACAAAGGGTCAGTTTTGGGCAGAGATTTTGATTTCCCTTAATATCATCATGATAATGGGACAAGAAACTTTAGAACCCATGGAAACAAATGATATAGGGCAAGTGAAAATTGCCTCATCAACGAAAACTGGGAAGTGGTTTTGGGTCAATGCCAAACAATATCAGGGCATTTTAAAAAGGAGAGTAGCTCATCTAAAATGGGAGAAGACAAGGAAAAAATGTCTCAAAGAGAGAGTATTGGTCGCAAGAAACAACATTCAAACAAGTCTTCTTCGCAAACATGTGGCAACAAGTCCAAAGGAGAAGAAAAAGTTAGTGATTATTATGCTTTATATAGTCCCACATCCACACCTCTCACTTGGTCATCTGATCTTTATGTGAAAGAACTCTTAAATGTAAAAGAAAGGTTGGAAGTAGTAGAAGCTAAAGATCTGGAAAGAGATTGTACAATCCATATAATAACAGCTAAAATCAGGCTTTAGCAGAAAGTAACAAAGTTCTGAAGGAACAAGTGTCATTACTGCAGGAAGCTCTCCGAATAGGGAAAACAGAATGGCAACGCATGAAAGCAGAGGTGCAAAACATGAATAAATTTGCAGTGGAGAATACAGAGGTGATGAATGCGAAGCCATCTCAGGATAAGGGGAAAGAAGTTGCTCAAATAGACAACAATGAAGAAACATCAATAGAAGGGAGGAAAGGAGATCCCACAAAACCTTCCAAAACTTGGGCTCAAGTTATTAGCAATTCTGCTAAGAGGGAAGGAGAAACAAAAATTCAGGTTAACAACATGCAAGATAGAGAAAGCAAAGAAATACTAGATAGAGCAACAAACATAATTATTAAAGGGGTGAAGGAGTATGGGAAAAATGAATGTACTCTTGACCTTGCAAGAGACTTCTTGAAAGACAAGATCCAATGGCAAGGACAAATATGTCAAGCATGGAGAGTAGGTAAGCTTAACAGTGAGAGAGCCAAGCCCATAAAAGTCATCATGCCCAACTTGCGTGATAAATATATCATTCTAAGCAAGAAGCAACTCTTAAGGGGTTCTCGGTTTTTTCTAGAAGAAGATTTAACTGTAAGACAACAAGAGGAAAGGAGGGATGAAATGACAAAAGTTAGGGCAGCAAGAGATGAGGGAAAAAGAGCATGGATTTATAAAGGTAAATCCATGATTGCACAATTTGGACCTCCTTCCAAAGCAAGGCAGCAAAATGATAACAAAGAAGAGGCAGCAAACTCTTTAGCAAGAAACGAGGAAGCAAGGTCATTATGGGCAAGCAGGGACAAAGACTCAACTGTGAGTCTTGCATGTAAAAAAAAATAGCAATCAAGTCTTCCCAGGTTTCCTTAAGATTATTTTGTTGGAACTGCAGGGGTTACCCATGGAGACGAGGACCTGGGTTAGGGCCTATTGCGGAAGGTAGAGACATAATTTGCCTCATAGAAACACATGAGCATGAAGGGTGTAAGACACCTTTGTTTGAAGGGTACTGGAAGATAGCAGTGTGGAACAAGGCAGCAGGGAATGGAAAAGGGCATGGGGGTATCATGGTATTAGTAAGAGAAAAAGAAGGTCGTTTCATTCAGCTAGAAAAAGAAGACCCAAATAAGCAATTTATTTGGCTTAAAATATCAGAAAATGGAAATCACATTAGAATTGCAGCATGCTATTTTGCGCCGCAAGTTTCAAAAATCTACAAAAGTAGAGGGCTTGACCACAAATATCCCTTTGCAGCCCTAAAAATAGATATTGCAATATATTCTCAGCTAGGTGAAGTCCTTATAGTGGGGGATTTTAATGCTAGAACTACAAGTGAACAAGATAGCATTCTTTGTTGTAAAGAAGACAGTGACCCTATCTGGCTTACAGAAGAGAGTAATCATCAGTGGGAACGAATTTCAGAGGATAAAGGCTGCAATCTCTTTGGAGAACAACTGCTTATGCTATGTGGGGCCTTCGATTTAGTCATTTGTAATTGTTTGACTAGATGGGAAAAATCCGGTAATTTCACTTGCAATACTTACAATGGAGCAAGTGTAGTAGATTATGTAATTTTCTCGCATAGTTTGTGTGAGAAAATGGAGGAAGTGTTGATTGGAGATCAAATTTGGGATTTAAAATTAGATCACAAGCCAATCTATTTAAGTTTCTCTTGGACCGGAAAGAAGCAATTAGAGTCAAAAAATCAATGTGTTCAACAAAATCTCCCAAAGGGCAGAATTCTCTTGAATCCAGAGAATTGTAATACCTTCAAAATAATGCTAGAGAGGCTCTTCAAGAAGGATTAAATCCCATCTCATGGCCTTCATAGTCACATATTAACACATTTAATTCAAAGCGCACTAGCGGAGTGAAAAAGAGCAAAAATTAAGAAGTCTGAAACAAATAGTTTTCCGGTTAATGCTTGGTTTGACGAGGAATGCAAAAAGGCAAGGAGAAGGTGGAAGGAATTAGACACGGATAACATAAATCTCAAAGCTTACAAGCAGATAGTAAAAAAGAAAAAAGTTGATTTCATGGTTTCAATGAGAGAAGAACTAATCTTCCTTGGGAAAAATAACCCCAAATTATTTTGGAAGCAGCTCCAATCAAAAAAGGTGCAAAATGAAAATAACATTACAGCTTCTAAATGTTTTGACTATGCAAGACAACTTTATGAGCAGGATCCCAAGGTTGACCCTCCTCCCTTGGTCAACACAGACACAAAACTCTTCACGATGCAAGAGGTAGAGATGGGTATCAAGAGGTTGGGCGCTGGAAAAGTAAAATACTTAGATGAACTCCAAGCAGAGTATCTAAAGTGGGGCTTAAAAATTCTTTCACCTCACATGACAAAAATTTTCAACAACATCTTACAGCAGGGGTTCCCCACAGATTGGACAACTAGTATGGCAATACCTCTTTTCAAGAGTGGTTACGTCAATAATCCCTCCAATTATAGAACCATAATGATAAACCCCTTGTTTGCAAAGTTATTTGGAAGCATGTTAGAAAATAAAATCATTAAGTGGGCAGAGGAAAGAGATAAGCGTGCTAAAGGGCAAGCAGGTTTTAGACCTAAACATTCCATAGTTGATCATTGTATAATTTTAAGGCACATCTTTGAAAAAATTTTGGAAGAAAAGGAAGAAGTTTTATGTTGCTTTGTTGATTTAAGAAAAGCCTTTGACACGGTTCCTAGGGATAAGCTTTGGGGAAGAATGGAGGAACTCGGGGTTCCCAAGCATTTGAGAGCAGATGTGCATAGGTTGTATGAAGAGGTGAAAGTCAAAAACAGAACTTCAGCTGGCATTTCTGAAAGTTTTAGAAGCGATATCAGGGTCAAGCAAGGTTTCCCATTGTCTCCTACCCTTTTTGGGTTATATATTGACAAGCTTGAAGAGTGGCTAAATTTGCAAGGGGGTGATGGTATCCATTTGGGCAAGTTCATTATCAGGCTTCTTTTGTATGTAGATGACCTTATATTGATTGCTAAATCGGCTCTTGGTTTGCAAGAGAATTTATGTTCCCTGGAGCATTTTTGTAGAAGGGTTGGGATGCAAGTCAATATTAGCAAAACGAAAGTAGTGGTTTTCTCTAACAAAAGAAAGCATAACCAACATAAGTTCTATTTTGAAGGCAGCATTCTGGAAGAAGTTGCAGACTACAAATACCTTGAAATTGACTTCAACAGAAACTTAAGTTGGGATGGTTGTAGAAATAAAAGAACTTTAGGGGGTTGGAAATCATTTTATGCTCTTCAAAACAGGTGTAGAGAAGCAGAGCTGTGGGACTGGAAAACCACTCTAACTCTTTTTGGGCTTCTAGTGATTTCGGTGATTCTCTGCGGTTGTGAACTGTGGGCCAGCAGCACAACCAAGATGCAGTGGAAACAAATTGAGAAAATTCAGAAACGTTTGATTACAAACAGATTCAAAATTAAAAGTGCAGTTCCTTATGCTATCCTGTTAAGTGAAACAGGGGCTGCTCCTGTTGAAGCAATTGCTATGGTGCGAGTCATAAGGTATCTGAAAAAAATTGAGCAAATGGAAGAGGGTAGATGGCCTAAGGTGGTGTTTAGTGACAGATTGTGCAAAAGACAGAAGACTTGGATGCGGAAAAATAACAAATGGTTTAGTAAATGGGGTATTTGCTTGAACATGTGTCCTACAAACAGTGGAGAGATAAAAACTTTTGTTATTTATAAATTCCACAAACATACTTGGAAGAAAGAGCTAGAGAGAAAGAAGAAGTACTACATGGAATATTTTAACCCCACGCAGAACCATCAACAAAAGGCATACATAGGGGCTAATATTTCTTGGAGATCTAAAATTATTATTCTCAATTAAGGACTAATTCTCATCAACTCCGTTGTGAAACAGGGTGCTGGAAAAGGCCAAAAGAAATTTGGGAAGAAAGAGTATGTATTTTTTGCTCCTCCGGAAAAGTGGAAACAGAAAAACATTTCATTCTAGAATGTGAGGCCTTCAAAGACACCAGGGAAAACTATGCAGGTATTCTAGCAGCTAATTATTGGGATAAGCTATTCAGTGAAGAGTTTGTCGATAAGCTGGGAGTGGTCATTGTAAAACTTCATAGGAAAAGGGCCGAATACAAGAGTCAGATAGAGAAGCAATCTGTCCCATAGGCTATTTTTAGCCTCGTGGACATTAAAAATTCTTTCTTTCTTTCTTTCTTTCTTATTTAATTTCCAAAGGTTGTGAATAATATTTATTTATCAAATTCCATGAATTTGATAAATAAAAGAAATAAAACCATCAGCGGCACGTTATTGGTACTTTACCTTGGCTATAGTATTATTTGGCAGAGATAGAGATTACCTTTGGGAAAATTCGAGCGTGGAAGAACAAAGATCAGGATTTCAATTTGGATTGGTTCGACTTTTAATAATACCATTAGAAATTGAATGGTTTTGACCCATGGTTTCAATAAAGGCGAAAACTATATAAGGTGATGAGAATCATAGTACGAGGTGTGCATGTAGAGGCATTGTAAATAAAAATCTCTTTATGAGATCTGCATGATCGAACTCTGTTGTCTGATAATGCTGAATCCATGATGCACCTATGGAGTTGATCGAGGAAATGAAAAAGCTCTAGGAAGATCAGCAAAGAAATAATAAAGATCTGATGCAAGTCTGATGAAGAAATTGAAGAAATTCGGTGGATCTGAGGGTTGAAGTCTTTTGCATAGAAGTGGAAGCTTTCTGCCAATTCAAGCTGGTGTTAAATCATGGGGTCGAAGCTCCCTTCCAGGAGAGGCTGGAGAACAAGAGAAGGTTGAAGCCTTCTGCAGGTTGGTGCCTGCGTGCTGGTATGAGTCTGCGCCAGCACAAAATTGTAAGATGTTTTCTTTATAATAAATATTGAAGACTAAGACGACAACAGCGGTGGTTTTCTCCCAAATTGGGTTTCCACCTTAAATACTGGTGTTCATATGTGTTCCTTTTGTGTAATGGCTTATTCTGTTATTTCTTTTCACATGTTTACTAAAATAATGATGCAATAATCTAAGTAAAGAATTAACAACATAATAAGATCTCTGGTGAAAAGTTTTCAGTCAGCCCTAAATACTGATTCACCCCCCCTCTCAGTATTTTTCCCAACAGACAATAATTCCTACATATTAAAATATAAATTTATAACATACCAGCTCATACTCGAACATAACATCTGTATCAATATTCTTCTTTTGTATCTTCTTGATCTTCATCCAACTGATCGACATCTATATCAACATCTGATTCAGAAACGGTGTTGAAATGATCGACCATGTCATCATCATCATCAATTATGTCATTTTCAATAATATCCTCATCAACATCATCATCAATAATTGTTGCCTCATCTCCTATGCCTGGTTCATCTTCTAAGATATCTTCTTCTTCTGTCAATGCATCTTCCTGCTCATCTGCCACTGCATCATCTTATTCTTGATCAATATCATCTTCTTCCTCTACAGTATACTCTACTGGCCTTCCTCTTGGGTCATATCTAATAGCAAATGACCATTTGTTCTCACTTGGAACCTCTGAGTAAAAGACTTGTTCGCATTGGCTTGGAAAAACATCGCGATATTTTCCTACTTCAAACTGCGATGTTTTAACCATTGGAAATACATTTTCATGTTGAATAAGTGTTCTATCATCATCATGTACATTCATCCGTAGCATATACCATTTGACATCGAACAAAACTATTTTTAAGGAATTAAAGTCACACTCAACTATATCATCTAAGAACCCATAATATCTATTTTCAGATTCTCGAGGATGTCTATCACTCCTGGAGGAAACATTAGTGACCTAGAATACTGCAGTTATACCACTATCAGAAGTTTTCTTGTTATCATCCAACTTTTTAACGTGAAATTGACGACCATTGCACCACATAGCCTTGTGGTGTTTCAACTTCAATATGCCAAACATGAAAAAGATGCATTCTCAATTAATAATTAAACATATAATTTACACAGCATGAAAATTAACTAAAAAATCAAACTTCTTGTCACATTATAAATATAGTATAAAATAAGTAATGAATAAAATAGGTGAATTAATTGCTTACCTTTCTATCTTTCAAACCATATGCTAAATCGATTTCCCTATCCGTAACGTTCCCATATCCACTATGATACGCTTCTCTAATCAATTCAGACAGTAGTTGCCATGATAACCTACCGTCGTTACGTGCTTTACATGTTTCAATCCATTCACTCATCCACTCAATATTGTTTGCAATGTATAAAAGTAGTGCCTCATAATCTTGAGCACCTGAATAAGAAAACAATAATTCACCAATATTAATAAATATTACTTATAACCATGGTAAATTATATTAATTAATAAACTATGAAATAATAAGACCTAAATGAATATAATGATCATATACATGATGTAAAAAAATGAAACATTATATGTATTATACATAATAAATCTTTTACCTCTCAATTTCTTCATTCTACCTTTTCCCAACAGGTGCTCCTCTTCAAAATTTTTGATGGAGTTCACATCCAAAATGCAATCCACCACCTTCATGGTTGGCGCAGATAATTTAGGAAGATAATGACTAATATACACCATGGATTGATATACCACATATCCCTCCACCATAGAACCCTCAGGTCGTGCTCTTTTTTTAACCAAAGCCTTCAAGGATTTCAGGTGCCTCTCGACCATCCACATTGACCCTGTGTGTACTGGTCCACACATTTCAATCTCCTCAACTTGGTGTATCAAGTAGTGTTATTGTGCATTGAAAAATGTTGGAGGTAGATACTTTTTCATTTCACACATTAGCTGAGGAATTTCTCTCTTCCAATACTTTATTTCATCTTGATGGATTTATTTCAATGACAACCATCTGCAAATCATTACGCAAGGTTATTTCAATGAAAAATAATATATATTTCATTACAACTAAATTAATACATCATTTCATCAAGTACGAAAAGAAATTGTAGCAATTAGATTTTGCGTATAAATCAAAACTACTTACTTCATGTATTTACTAAGACCATATATAACTTGTTTGACATTGCTGTCGAAGTCGTTTGGGAGAGATACAGGTAGAACATACTATAACAATAAAAAATGAATCGTTATTGGTTTCCAAATTAAACAGAAAAAAGGAAAATTTAAAATATGTATTCAAGAAATAACAAACAAAAACGTATACCAAAAAAATTACCTTAACAAAGGTATGCCAATCATGTGTTTTCACCCCACTGAAGTCACCTTTCTTCGTTAAGATATTATTTATGTTTGAAGCAAAACCTGTTGAAAATTTAATTCTTCTAATGACCTCTTTTACATCATTGTTTTTTTGTTCTGTTAATAACCATGGAATATTATTATAATTTCGACCTCCATTGTTATCTGATCCGTTGATCACACTTTTCATTGCATGATTTGATTTCTCAATGTCAGCACAAATTTTGTAAATTTTATCTCTATCATGTGCACCATCTATGGTTCGCCATAAAATTTCTGTCACATTCTTCCCGACATGCATTGTATCAAACAAATGAGCTATTTTTATGTACTCATAGTAGGGAAACCTCGCGAATTGAGAAGGATAACATTTCATTCTAGGTGGAAGTACAATATTAGTACCTTCACGGCTAAGATGACCTTGATATCAAAGAATAAAATAAATCAGAACAATATTAATTATAAAATACAATAAAATAAATTCATTAGTTAAAAAAAAAAATCCAAACATTACATAAACAAATAATATATATATACACACACAAATTACATACCAGCTGCTCGACGATTATTAATTCTGTTATATTCCAACATCCACAACTGAGGTGTCATTCTTCGTGGTTTTAATATAGTTTCTTCTTTATCATTGAAAAGATGTTTTTTCAGTAGTACAATACTTATGGTTCCTAGGGAGGAAGTGCCTAAACTAATCAAACACCATCTTTTTTAAGTCTGGCGAATGACGATACTTCATCTTAGGGCCACAAACTGGACATGCAAATCTACCCTTTGTTTGAAGATCTGCAATAGATGGATCAATAACAATTAATATACTATGAGATCATTTTTAAAACATGCAATATGGTATATCTAATTTAGATAATTATGTATTATTTTAAAGTGCAATGAAATATTACATACCACAAACATGTGTTAGTCCTAGGGCATCATGAATTGTCCATACAAGCATTCCATGACATTTAAATCTCTTCTTCTTGATTGGTTTAGTGATGTCATACATAGTGATGCCATGCCATAACTGTATTAGCTCATCGATAAGAGGCTCAATATATACATTCATATCTTTGACCTGGTACTTACCTAATTGTTCAAAATTACGGTACATAATAATTACTCCCATGATATATGTATATATAAGTAAGTAAATGAATAAAATATATATTTATGCAAACAACGAGAGAAATGAAAATGTTACATTCAAAGAAATAATGTATCAAATACCTGGAATAATCATAGTCAACATTATGTGCTCTCTCTTTATTGACATCCAAGGAGGAATGTTATTGTTGATAACGAAAATAGGCCACACTGAGTAAGTAGATCTAAGCTCTCCGAATGGACTAACACCATCAGCTGCCAATGAAAGCCTGACATTACGAGGTTCATTTTTAAAATCTACATATTTTTCCTCGATTTCTCTAAATGCAGAACCATCTACAAGCATTCGAAGAACACCATCTCCACTTCTATTATTTGAATGGTAATCCATAAACTGTGCTATGTTGTTACACCTGAACACTCGATGCAAACGTGGAATTATGGGAATATGATGAAGAACCTTTTGAGGCACCTTTTTGGTTAGTTGATATGTTCAATATCTACTGGTACCACATTTCGGACATTATGTTTTCAACGCATGTTCTCCGTAATATATAATATGATCTTTAGGACATGAATCTATAGTGTTATATTCCATTCCAAAGTGTTTCATAATAGCACATAGATCTCGATATGTTCAAGGTAAAGTATTTGGTGATGGTAACAAATATTCACCCAACAATCTACAACAGAAACAAAAAGTAGTGTCTTGTAAAGATTATTAATCATATATATATATATATATATATATATATATATAGTTATTAAAACTGGAACCGGTGACCGAACCGGTGGAGCTAATGAACCGGGTTTCGAAACGGAACCGGTCTAACTGGTAGCGGTCAGATCTCAATGAATCGGTTTTAAAAAAAATACATTAAATAATTATTTTTTAATAAAATGAAAAAACAAAACTATTTTTAATATTTGCAACCATGATTCCAAGCCAATAGAGACAAAATATAAAAATTTTGCTCATTTATATACCATGCAAAGGTGAATATATCAAAATGGCACCAAATGCAATACATATCATCGAAAAATACATAAGCAAACTTGTTGAAGTAATGTATCAGGTTTCTCTTATATTATTCACTATGTTTTATTGCTGAGTTAATATTATAATATACAATCTGTCCCTGCTCAGATCTGTTGTCAATTCATTGTATCAGCCTTAAAGACAATTATGGGTTCAGTATATATATATATATCAGACCAGCATTTTGAAGATCTTGTATTCTTCATTATCTATGTTTGCTTGCCAATAAATTTCTAGAAAAACATCTACAACACTTAGAGGTATTGAATTGGTTTGTGAAACCCACTATTAGTGCTATTTGTAACAAGTTGAGAGAGCATTACAACTTCAGCAGTCTGCTCACAATGTGTTTGACAAAATTTATCACTGAAAAGATTCATTAAAACCCAGAAAAATCAGTAGCCAGTTTAGTGCATTTTCAAGCGGGAATTTTCTAGTGGTCAATTTATTATTGCAAGTCACATTTTCATTAGGTTGTATGTTGTTGTCCCTTGAGTGGCGTCAGACCATTTTCATCAGTCTTGATGCCATGATAAAATTGTGTGTATGCTGTGTGAAAGGTTTTGTATTTATGCTGCTGCTATGTGTGAGCAGAGAGAGAGGGTCTGACAGTTCCTAGCTGAGTGTGAAATAAGGTTGCTGCTGATTGTTTTGAGAACATAAATTGTCATCAAGTACACTTGATGAGTTGCATGCTGCCAAGGATTTTATGCTAGTCAGCCTTGTATTTATCAATCATCATGTGTATTGTTGCTACTATAAGGTGTTGAGTATGAGTTATTAGACAAGTTTGTTGCTAGTATAATAGAGGAATTTGCAGCTCATGGAGGAGACACTGAGGAATTTGCAACTCATGGAGGAGCACCTAACCGGCCGGTTAAGTACGGAACTGACCGGTTTATGCATAAAATGGCTGGTTCCTTACTTAACCGGCCGGTTAGGTCCGGTTAACCGGCCAAAACAGGTGAGAATAGGCTATTGACCGGGTTGCAAGGCCGGTTCCAACCGGCAGCCGTCCTGACCGACCGGTTTTGATAACTATGATATATATATATATATATATATATATATATATAAGTTATTATTTTACACATTTATTACAACTAAAAAAAGGGAAAATAATCAACATTTACATATATGTGATCATATATACATATTGCATACCTTAGGAGTTGTGTCATACATCTGTTCGACAAATTATTCATAACCTTTAAGTTCACCAGCAACAATAGCAGAGAGTTGGTGAACTTAAAGGTTATGAATAATTTGTCGAACAGATGTATGACACAACTCCTAAGGTATGCAATATGTATATATGATCACATATATGTAAATGTTGATTATTTTCCCTTTTTTTAGTTGTAATAAATGTGTAAAATAATAAATTATATATAAGTTATTATTTTACACATTTATTACAACTAAAAAAAGGGAAAATAATCAACATTTAAATATATGTGATCATATATACATATTGCATACCTTAGGAGTTGTGTCATACATCTGTTCGACAAATTATTCATAACCTTTAAGTTCACCAGCAACAATGTAGCAGAGAGAAGAGTTGCATTTGAGTGTTCAAAAATTCGTTCACTTGACCTTTCAATCAGAGGTACATCATAAATACCGTCACTGCTATCTCCACCATCATCATTTGACTCACCATACAAGTCTTGGAGAATTTGATTTGTCCCATCATTAATGTGAACTATCTCATTACTGTCATCATGATCTACCGCCATGGGATCATTAAAATTACCTTCATCATTCACTTCATGTTCTTCACCTTGTACAACATCATTTCCAATACTAATATTTGCTGCAATATTCTCTTGTACTGGTGCAACATCATCTAATCTACTACTATTTTTATGTGGAAGCTGGTTGATCATCTGCAAAAGCTTGGGGGACAACTGTGCCTTTACGAAAATTACAAACATTAATAATTAAACATTAGTGCGCATATAAAAATATTAAAATAATATAAAATTTTACGATATAATCAAAATGAAGATAGATAATTAATTACCACGGGATGATAGTCATTCGATCCACCATCAATGTGCCCATATTTCCTACAGTGCACTGTTTATGTTGCTATTAAAACTCTAAAATTATTTCTCATACAAATTTTTTTACAAGGGCAATAAACTCTGCCATCACCCCTTTCACCCTTTTTGAATTTTTTTCCCAGCTCCAATGTTTTCTTCCATTGATGCAAGTTATCCTATAAAGAAAACAATAAATCTATCTCAATGGTGTAGAAAACCCAAGACTTGTTGAACTCAATGGGAGCTCAATATATAAGCAAAAAGAAAATAAAAGTGGGCATTTTACAAATTGTGAGCTTTTTACAAAATGTGGGCTTTTTACAAAATTGTGGGCTTCTTACAAATTGTGGGATTTTTTTATTCTTAATGCATTTTCTGTAGAATACTAAACAGATTTGTCCAAAATTTCAGATGCAAACTGTATTCTCTACTACGTTTGGAAAATTGGAGGTTTATAAAAGATAAACTGCGAACATAATTGTACCACTATGATAAGACGCTGTCAGAAGCATTCCTTCTGCTTAACAAACGTGGAACTACCTTAAGAATTCTTATGGTTGATATAAATATTAGAGCATGGCAGTTAAATTTAGTAGTTATGCTAAAATACTGAATAACAGCTTGAGAGTGCTCTTCAGATATTGTACAAATGCACCAAATTAAGGCTGTACCATTACTAAAGATGAATGGCCAAAAATAGTCAATTTTGATATCGTGAAGTTATGTCTTTCTCAGTAGAAAACTGGGGATAGGATGGAAAATATGAGAGAACTAAGTTCCAAGGACTAAAAAACCAAGGCCAACATAGTTCTGCCTTGAATCAGAGACAAAACAAAGCTTCCCATAAAATTGTTTGAGAGCACCCATTGAAGCTCCTATATATAGCAGAGTCAACATTTTCCTATTGAACAAGTTTGTATAGTTAAAGCCACAGCAATATCAGATAGCCACGATCCTAAATGAGAACCAGAGCCAAAGCTAAGACAGATCCACTTTTAGTAGAACAAGACAACCATAGCAAAGGATTTGACCACAGAACCAGATCATGAGAGATAGCAAGATTCTTGCTTCCACTGTGGAAATGTAGAAACTGTACAAGGGCTTTGCTTCCAGCAGATTTCATTGTGACAGTAATTGCTATGGTGTTGTAAGCGCTCATTAGTAGAATCTTAAAGCGATTCTAGAATTATTTTAACCCGGAGAGGGTTTTCTGTGGTTATAAATCCTCATGTTCAAATTCCATTATGGATTGGTTGTGTTTGATATTATTTTCTTACTGTCCGTAGTTGAATTTTCTCATAGAAAATTATCAGTTTAAAGCGGAGCAATTTTGCGATGTTTCTTTTGCTTCCTATTGTGAAGTATTTTGCTCAGAACTCTACTCGTTATAACAGAGGTCTTGGGCATAGAACAGGGGACTTGGGTTTTTTGGAATCAAACTTCAGGTTAAGATGCTCATCTGAAGAATGGCACAGTGAGCCTTAGCATGGAGTTGGGAGTACCAATTTGAAGTGAAGGTAGGGCATTGTACAATAGACCAGTTAGACTTTTGGACCCTAATACAAAAGTTTCTTCTTCTTTCAAAACGTGTTTCTCCTTTTCTGTAACCAATGTGGGTCCTGTTCTTGTTTCAATTGGGGATGGATGAGCATTTTTTATTGCTCCAAATGATCACACTCTGGGTAGCCCTGGAGGCTATTTGGGGGTGATGAGTCCAATAGGTCTCAATGAACTGTTGCCCTCGCTGGGGAATACTATTGCAGTGGAATTTGATACTATTTTGGATGTTGAATTCCACGATCCTAATGGAAACCAGTACCTTCAGCTCCAGTACCTGTTCAAAAAAGAGGGTGCCATAGTCATTCATGCGTGCAGAGAGGGTGAATTGCAGGCATTGCAACAGGAGGTGTTGTTTTTTTTGCATTGGCCACTACATTGTTTGTCTGGTTCTATTACAAGCACAGAGTATTGAAAAGGACAGACAAATTTAGTTCAGATATTGTGAAATTGCCTCGGAAATTCACCTACAAAGAGCTCAGCAATGCTACGAAAGACTTTTTTTGAATGTGATTGATAATCGATAATTGCAAGCAAGGGTAATGCCCTTGGGAAACCCAAATTTCTAAGCATTTTATAAAACCTGATGATGGAGTCATTGTAATGAACAAGCGCCTAGGTCCATATTACGTCCAAATCTACCAAACACCAAGATATATAAAAAAAAATCCACAGTATCTGCAAACTAAGAAGAAGAGGTAGAAAATGTATTCTGCTTACCTGTTCGAATAGTGGTTGGGGTTTACCACGACAAAAATTTGACAGAGCCCATGTAGCATTTCGTATCATTGAAATTCTGGAAGTATCATTCAACTGGGCAAGCACCTGCCTCGAAGATCCATGACTGAGGGCAAGATCCCTAAATGATGCAGAGTCTCCGATAATATTTCCCAAAGCCCAAACAACCTTACATGAACACCAGTTGAACTCAAAGTTGAGTAGTAGTTTTTTAAATCAAATTCCAAAATTACAGACGTATAAAGATAGTTGGGAAGAATAATTTTATGCCTCTAAAATGAACATGCTACCTGTTCTCGAACATTATCATTCCCAGAGGTAAGAAGTTCCACAAATATAGGCAGTGCCCCGTAATCAATCACAACCTTTGTATTCTCAGAGGCTCCAAAAAAACCCAAATAGGGTCAACCCTACTACAAGAGGAAGGGTCTGCAGTAAGAACCTACCATTTTGCAAGAACTGAGGGCGAATGCTGTTCTGCAAGAGCTGAGGGCGAATGCTGAGGGCGAATGCTGTTCTGCAAGAGCTGAGGGCAAATTTTTTTCTACAAGAGCTGAGGGTGAATGCGCGCGTGATATCATACGTTAATGTAGTTTTTAAAAAAATCATTTTTATGTACCGTGCATTTGAATTTTAGCATTTCAAATCATTTTTATGTACATTTGATTTTTGCATTTCTAATACAAGTGACAAACAAATTTCTACAAGAGGTTGAAATTTTTACTAGATAGCCATGAAATACTAATTAAAATGGCTTAAAATGCAAGTGGAACTTCAAAATAAATGTAATTGAAGGTTCTCTCCACTAAATTTTTGCAAAAGTGCTTACATTATTTAAGTTATCTAGGATATTTTTTTGTATTACACAATCAAAATTAAATAATGAAATAGTTGGGTAGTCTTATTGTTTCAAATTAGGACACAATTTTTAAATGGTGATGAAGTTTCATGTGATGATTAACTGACAATATTCTCCTTTCCTATCCTTGAAAAACTATACAAGGTTCCCTGTTGCCACATGAAACTCTGACTCATGTAGCAGCATAGGACCAGTCCTCCATTTTTCCCTTCATAAGGCATTTTGCACATATTTGAAGACTAGAATTTGCGGATTCCCATTTTCCATGAGGTGCTAGGAAGGATAGAAGACTTAATTTTGACGTTTGAAATTTTTTCAAAAATGTTCTTATGCCCTTTAATTTCCACTTACCAATAATTTTGCAACACTAGTCCTCTTCGGAATTGCAAGGTTGTACTCAAAAAGTAAGGAAAGTTACTTTTTTGGCTCACTCAATGATCCAGGTGGATACTGGTGGCCACCTGCATATTCCACTTGGGGCCCCACCATTGTCTCTTTCAATTTTTCAGTTTCAGCACAACTTACTATTTTTAGCAGTTTTTCGGGTCCTGAACTTCTAGAGCCGTTTTGAGGCCCTAAACCACATTTTTTGGGCATCGCGCCTCTAGTGAATATCATTTTGTATCATTCCATTCCAAAATTATATTCATGGTGAAATTTTTAGTCCTCAGATAGATCTTTCTAATGATGTATCATGTGCGTCAAACAGAGATAGTATGCCAAAGTTACATCCCTGGGAAGTTGAAACACCAATTTACCCAAACGGGGCCCATAGTTTTGGCGCTTCATCTCCTAAGGTTAGGTTTTTGGATGTTTAGGGTTCTCCATTGTTTCTCAATAATAAATAGGCCCTCGAGCCTCATTGTAACTCAGTTCAGAGGCCTGTAGCCACCACATCTCTCCTCAGAGATAGCTACCAGCGCCCTAGCTAGTTTTATTTCCATTCTGTCTGTAAGCAAATTTCAGTTCTTTGATATTAATGAAATGAAGTGTTATTTCCGCTGCATCTCTGTATTTATGGTTATGTGTTTATTCTGTTGCGTTCCTGCATAAATCCGGATCAGTGGTATCAGAGCGGTCTGCTTTTTCTCGATCCTTCCTTGCATGTCCCCAACGAGGTCGGGGTATAAGGAGCTAGGGCTTGATCTGGTGGAACCTTTGCAAGATCAGCCTCGCAAACCTCGACGGACGCCCATGGGGGACGAAAAGAAAGATGAGGGAGCAGGAGATCCTATCAAAATATTGCTCGAGGAGGCCCTCGAAAAACAAAGGAACCCGATGATGGATAACTTTGCCTGCATCCTTCAACGGCTAGCGTCACCGTGGCGCATCCGCATTCAGCTATACCACTTCCGGGAGGTGCGACTTTTAAGGTACAAGTAAATTTTGACATTCCCATATTTGAGGGTCAACACGTGTATGCCATAGATATATATGGCTGAATTTATTAAGGATATTTCTGCCTACATCTTTTTGGATAGGGAAAAGATTATTTTGCACCTCAAAGTTGCCCCCATGTGAAGAATCGGGTGGGAAACCCACCGTGAGAAAAAGGAGGAGACAGAACCCTCTCTGTTCTCGGCCATACCAACTTGGAATTATTTACAAGATGCCATCATGGAACAATACTATCCCGTGGAGAGCTATGAGGAAAAGTACATACAATGGACCACGCTACAACAACAAAGGGATCAATATGTGCATGAGCTGACGAATTTGTTCCTTACCCTACACACCAAGTTGGGTATCAAAGATTCAAAGAAAAATCTGGTGCTAAAGTATCACAATTTTCTGCATAGATACATTCAAGAGGAAACGGAGTTCCTTGACATCTCCTTGCTTGGTACGGCATACCGGTATGCTGCCAAGATTGAGCAAAAATTCAAACAGAAGAAGCGCTGTAGACTTGATCTACGAATCAAAAATCAAGGGAAAGGGTGCTCCCAAACCACATAACAAAGGATAGAGCCAAGGCACGGTGACTCAAGACAACCCGTCAAAAGCTAAAGAAGGACACGGGGAGTGTTGTGGAGTTCCGGATAAGAGCTCCACTCACAACACGTTGGAGGGCCCGGCCAAGTAGTCGGTGCAAGTCGAGATGCGGCCGAGTCGATGCATGCTTTGACTCCTGGACCGAAACTCCGAAGTATGGAATGATGCGGTGATTGATTATTGATGCAGAGCCCAATTCCACTGTTGCCACTACAAAGATCCAGAAGGAGGAACCAAAAGATCCGAAGGAGGAGGAACATCTCTTCCACTCCCAGATGTGGGTAAAGGGCTCCCTGGTACAATTCATTGTCGACAATGGGAGCCAAAAGAAACTCATTTCAGAAGATTCCGTGAAGCGGTTGGGCTTGCTGACCACAGCTCACCCACATCCATACACCATCGGGTGGCTTCACCAAGGACGAGATCTCTGCGTCAGCCAGCAGTGCCGCCTTCCCTATAGCATCAAGCCTTTCACGGATGAGGTATTATGCGACGTTGTTCCTATTGATGTTTCTGATGTATTATTAGGACAACCATACTTGTGGAAGCGTCATGCAGTGTATGAGTCTCGGCCTTGTGCTATTATTGTTACTTTGGGAAATAAGTTGTATAGGATACCAGAGGTACCACCTCCTACTACTATCTCTTTGGTTACTGCAAAACAATGCAGTAAGCTCATTTCCCAAACCAAGAAATTCATTTTCCTGATGATCCGCCCCCAGGGCAAGAAGAAGACTATGGCCACGAACTCCAGAAAAGGCTCCTCTGCATGACAACAACAAATGGATAAGGTTGTGGAAGAGTACGGGGACATTTTCACCTCACCCACAGGGGTTCCTCTACACTGTCAAGTCAAGCACCCGATTGATCTGACCCCAGGTGCGCCATTACCCAACGGACCGATCTATCGGTGCTCTGTTCTGGAGAACAATGAAATCAAGAGGCAGATTCAGGAGCTGCTGCAGAAGGGTCACATCCGACCAAGTTCGTCGCCCTGTGGGAGCCCGATAATTTATTATTGTGAAATCATAGTTCTAAATTATCTCTTCTTCTGTGAGCAATGTAATCTATTAATTGTAAGTAGATTCATTATAAAAATTCAAACTGATTTTAGCATGAATGATGAAAATTTATATATTAATTGGTTTTTAAGAGTATTTGTATTATGTAGGAGCACTGGAAAGATAAATCAGACTTCATTTTCTGCTTTTCCTTATTTTATTAAATAACTAGAAATTGATTATGGACAGTGAGTTAATTGTAATATCACGCTACAGCCATATACTCAAGATGACCATAAAGTGGGGAAGTATAAAAGCATGGATATTCACTACTCAACATGATTTTGTGAGAAATAATACATAGATTGATTTCTCTGAGTGCCTTAGCGTTCTTTGGCTCATTTTTTTAATCACAAAAACAATAAAAAATACACTGAGGATTTGTTCTTAGTCCGATTATGCAATTTTTATAAGACAGATTATGCAATATTAATAATAAACATAAATTTATTGCAATTTAGGGAAAGCTCGTTCATGTTTTTTTCTTTATATTGGAAGGTTTATTTGATTTTTGAAGTAATTTTTAGTAGATCATAGCATATATTGAGGAAAGTTTAGTTTCGATAAGAATCATTATTTCTCTTGAAACTTTAGGTATTAAAAGTCCATGACACAGATATATGACACTCCAAAATCCAAAGAAAATGGAAGAGCGTTCAATTTTTTTAATCAAACTTTTATTGGTGAAGGGTTAATTTATTACGAGAACATCATTAATGAAGTGAAAAATTTTAAACGTAATGTTTATTGACTAGAAAAATAATAACCAAAACGTCAAAAAAAATTGTGTGACGGGTAAAGAGAAATCCAAATTCCAACCCTGCTTGCCACTTCTTGGTGAGTGGAGGTTATGCAATTTTCATTTACAGCTTACCAGGTTACTCATGATACCAATATTTTCACATGGCTCACTTTTAGGTGACTACTTATTTTACTTCTTCTTTATAAAGAACAATTGGTAGATAATTGTATATATTATTTAAAATCTATAACAAATCCAGGCAGCAAAATTACAACAAATAGAAAATTATGCAAAAAATTCACCAGGGCACTACTAATGTGTGGATACCCTATCATTTCTTAGATCCTCATAACTTACCAACACCTACTATATTGGTATACACATAATATGGCATTTACCCGTTATTTCATATGTATCTAGAAGTAAATAAGTTGTATGACAATTGTTATAAGTATATAAGATGTATATTATGTTTATATTTCAAATTTTCTTAAGTATATCCATGTCCATATAGACTACAATTACCAAATATATTTCAGTGAAGATGTAAGATGATCTCTCAATAGGTCCTAATTACTTAAAGAATCATTAATTAGCTTTCCAAATGAATAAAATATGTTAACAAATTAGTAAAAACTAGTGGGAAAACAAATCATGCTTTAAAAAATATGGCACAATGAGTCACACTCCGAGATTTATTTAATTACTCATCAAGTGTTGCTACAACATATGTATGATCACCATTACCATATAAATGGGACATGTGACCATCATTTTGGTTTCTCCAATGACATTCCACATCATGAGCATTTTTTTAGGGTTGATTGTGTTGATTTTTTTTTAACAAATCATTTATACATTTTATGGAAATTATAGACACAATTTATAATCACATTACAAGATCATGATGTATGGATATTCCTTATCATTTCTTAGATACTCAAAAATTACCAAAACCTAATAGATTGATATACACATCATATAGAATTTACTCCTAGAATTCCACATGTATCCTAAAACAAATTAGCTGTATGAAATTGTTATGGTGCATATATGATGTGTATTACAATTTATCTTATAATTTTTTTGAAGTAGCATACAACAATTTACATAGTGATATGAGAACCACTCTCTAGAGTATACATCGATTTTGTACACATGGTTTTTCAGTTGTTTTTTAAGATATATCATTGGTGATGATCACATGATTATATAATGAACCATTAAGTTGAACTATGAAATTATTCCTCACAACACACACACACACATATTGATGAAATAATATTTTTTCTCATATAAGTTTTTTAATCTATTTAAAAAAAAAAAAATATTATATATAATTATTTCTAAGAAGAACAAGAGAGAATTCCTTACCATATCTTCATAAAACATATAATAGCTACATTTGGAGCGCCTGCCTAGCGACGCTTTGGTGTTAGTAACATGAATTGAATGACTTTTTCTAAGTGCCTGCATGAATCTGAGACTTTTCTCTAAATGTCGGTATAGTGATGGTTTCCCAAGATCAATGGCCCAAAGTGAACTCGCTAACTTACCTTTTCCCCGCACCTTTCCTTTTGATCGTGGTCGTTCACTCATTGAATCCAGATCTGACGACGCTAATACATTTTCGCGCTCATAAAGTAATCGTTTGATGTTTTGGCAAAGCCGTGCGAAATGGGTGGTTTTTCCAAGCCACCCGCGCTTACGTGTCGCCACCACGTTGTATCGCGTTCGAAAAGCTAGTTTCTGCTTACCACCATTTACCCTCGCGAATACCACTGGCGGTATTCCCTAAACCTCACCCGTTTAACCCAAGTTTAATGTCATTTAACTATGGTTATACCATCGTTTAATACATTAAAATTATATTTTTCATTCAAATTTTCACCTTTTCGCTTAAACCTGTAAAAACATTGTAGAACCGTTTTTCCTCAAAATCACGCCGTTTGAACCCTGAAAAACTTTGCAGAGCCATTTTCAACCTACCAGTACCATTTTTTGACGCCCATTTCCCTGAATTTCCATTACAAAGTACTACATTGTCCTCTGCGAAGTCATTTTCAAAAAATTGAAGACTGAGCACCTCTGCAACGTCTTCAACTGAATTCCGTTGGTTCTCCACGTACTTTTCTTCGAACTTGCCCTCTGAGATTTCAAAATTCCTGTCGATTTCAAATAATTACCAAAGTTACTACAAGAAAGTGTCCATTTTTCAGGGGAAACTCTGTCAAAATTTCCCTGGAATCCGTAATTGCCCTTTCTCGCAGTTTTTTCCATACCCTGGTCCGTTTTGCTGTTGAAATCGATTTTAAATACACGTTATGAGATTTAAATTCCTTGCATTTCCTAAAAACCCTACTTAGAAACCCCATTTTCAGTAGAAATTCGCCAAGAAATCCCTGTTTCTCGTAAAGGAACTTAGCAAACCTTTTAGCTTGCTTCATTCATATTAAAAATGACTAAGAAACAGGTAACCCCCAAGAATGGAGGCCCAAAATCTCAAAAGAAGTCTTTTGCAAATATTCCTCAGCCTATGTCGTTCAAAATCGACAAACCAACTCCTGCACTCACAGCTGATTCTACAGAAGTGGTCATACCAGTCCAGCCTCCAGTCATTTCTCCAGAGAACAGCCCTTTAGTTGATCTGGACTATAGAATACCAGACCCTAATGTAGAATTTAACATGCTTGATGTCTATAATTGGTGCTATGGAAAATCAGTGGAAAAGGGTGACAAAGATATTCCAATTTGGGAATCCAATCTGCCTAGATATATTGTCCCTCTCACTCATTCCGTTCTTGACTTTATCAGATTATGCCAAGCCTATTATATGCTAGAACAAATATGTATTGTAAACATAGAAAAAGAGATCATGTTTTACATCACTGAAGAGTTCATAAATGCCATGATGCAAATGAATCATGACCCCAATTCTGCTTCCCTATCAATAGAAGATTTAACCCAATTATATCTTGACTTGGATTTCAATACTAGATTCAGAATATACCAGAATTTTTGTCCAAATCAAGTTGATATTCCTAAGTTAAATCCTCCTTTCGACATCGTTGATTTCCCATATGAAACTAGACAGATTGTCTCAATGCTCTCCTTCATACTAGGATACACTAGTGATGAATTCACTGATGTGGCTATCCTAAGTTTTCTGTCAACTCTAAGCCCTCGTCAATCACGATCCATTCAGTTCAATTTTTCTAGATTTATTGTTGAAATTATGCATTATCAGTTATCCAGATTATTAGAAGAAGGAGTTTTCAGATACTCCTCTTATCTACTCCACCTCTTCCTATATTATCAAACAGATAAGTTTCCAATTGAATGTCAGAAAGTGGAAGCAGAAGGAAAAGTTCTATCAGTAGTATTTTGGTCATCTATTCTAAGGAAATGGAACAGAAAGTATAGTTTTACAGATTTCAATGACTCATTTATAGCCCCTGATATGTATCTCTTGGAAGAAGAGGAGATCCCTATTATCAATGATGAGACAAGAATAATTTTGTAGTTATCAGAGAGCTACAAAACTGTAGATTGGTATTTATATAAAAATCATACAAAAATCAGAGTGTATGGTTCATCCTTGGCCCCATATAAGTTACCTAGATTTGTTACTACAAGAATATTTGCTCTAGAATATCTGAGACAAATATTGAATGTAGATGAAATCAACTTCATAGCTTACAAGAAAAAGACCCAGTTTAAGCTGAAAAATCAAATTGGGCCATTCATTGTGAATAACAGAGAAGCTTCCAATGAGATAAATGTAAAACTTAAAGAGTATAATTTCCCATGTAGTTTTACATGGAAGTATGAACCACAAGGTATTTTGAGTGCAATAAGGGTAAAATGTAAGTTGACTGTTTACTTGCATGATCCTAAGCCCCATATTGAAAGATATGTAAATAAAATTGAATGGGAGCCAAAAACCCTATCTGATGATGATTCACAGGCAGTACAGGTAATATAGGTAGATAGTGGCAAAGGCAAACATATTGAACAGACACAGGTGGCTTCTACAAGCAAAGATACTGATAATGTACATAAAAGAGACAGAGAAGGAGATAGTTTCATAGCTGAGACTATTGGGGACATAAAATTCAGAACTCCTTATAGTAATAGAAGCAAGTCAATAGAAGAAGAAAAGGATAAGGCTGTAAATATTGATATAGATGGTGAAGCAACAAGAATAGTCACTGAAACATTAAAAGATCTTCAAAATGTAAAAATTGGAACAAAACAAAAAGATACAGTCATGAAAGAAAACTGTGCTATCGTCGATTTGACTCCTCCTTCTCAGAAAACCGACAATACAGAGTCGCAGATTTAGATCACCCGTACGCATTAAAGATAAGAATGAAGAGCTCAAGAATCAAGCTCATTCTAGATTTCTTAAGGAAAAGCCTGGAAACAAAGATAGGCTTCTTTCCACATTTGATTATTCATCCAATAAATTGGTAATGTCATTCTTGAAGCCTACAGTGGCTGAGCCAGAATCAGTGGCAGATTATTCCAAAACAGATCTTGAACTAGATGCAGATGCCATTCATGAATTAGATCAAATTGAATTTCATAGGACCAATACTGAAATGCTATATTCCAAAATTGTCAGTAAAACTATAAAATCAATTAGGCTTGAGAAAACAGTGCTCAACCTCCAAAATAAAATGAGGTTGGACAAAGCCTCACTGCATGCTAATAATTTAAGAATAAAAGCACTAGAACATATAGTGATTGAAGCAAGAAAATCTACCAACATTGAAAGGGAAAAAGTATTAATTAAATAGAAAAATGAGGATATAGTTGCTCTTAGAAAACAATTGAAGTTGCCTCAAAGTGAAAACTCTCAAGCAAAAGAAATTCTACAACAAAAAACAGAGAATGATGAATTAAAGTAGCTTGTACATCAAATGAAAAATCAGATAAAAACAATGGAAAGTCAAATAGAAGCTCTAATGAAAGAGAATGAAGAATTAAGAAAAGCACAACCAATGGTCATTCCTACAATGATCCCCACTGTAAACATTGCTATACCATCTACTTTGGCAGAACACTTGGCACCGAAAGGAGTACCGACAACTGCAGTGCCAACTACTTCTCTAATCTCTGCCTCTTCTTCTTCATCCTCATAGAAGAGCACACTACAAGACCAAGATAAAGAGATTCTTAGTTTGAAAGGCATTATTAAAAATTTAGAAAATTCCAAAAATGATGCCTTGGTTACCTCTAGAGGACATGAGAAAAGGGCCGATCGACTACAAGAATAGGTGAAGATTCTGCAAGCACAAGTAAACCTTACAGATCAAGTGGCCTATATAAAAAATCAGTTATGGACCAAAATTATTGAAGGCATTCATTCTCAATGGCCTTCAATTCGGATAATTTATGAACAGAGAGAGTTACTTCAAGTTGCTAGTGCAGAGATTGACAAGACTAAGAGGGAAATTGACAATAAACCAGCTCAAGCAATCCAACTCATAGCTTTTTTGAACAGAAAAAACATGGAAGAGTTGGAAGAATTGAAGATTACTGATAGGACAAAGACCATCCTCCAAATCAAGAAAGTCCTGAACAAAAGAAACATGATGAAAGTCCTAAAAATGAGATGTAAAGACATGAATTTGGCTATCTCAAGATTTTGGGCCAAATACAAGATATTATCAGAAGGAGGTTTGCCTGATATTCATGCATTGAATGACAATTTGATGCTTCAGAAAGATTATGATCTAAAAATCAGAAATCATGCAAAAGAGGAAGCCAAACAACCACTGCCACAAGGATCACCAACTGGAAAAATACTTCTTCAATATTTTGAAAATCTGTTCTTTTTAGATAATGATATCAAGCATATGTTCACTATCAAGCCTAACTTTGCCAAGTATACAAAGGCAGATGAAAGTTACAGAAAATTGAAGACTATGAAGATCGCCTCTGTAGCAAAATGACAAGAATTCATAGATCTGCTGTTGAATTGATAGATAAAAAACAGGAAAATCACTTGGAAATTTATATTTTACTGTTACCTCAAAGGTAAAAAATACAGGGTTAAAGTACAACAACAATCATTTCAAATTAATTAATCGTCATTTTTTCTTAAAAAGGCATTGCAAACTTATTTTGCATCAGTCTTCTTTTAAGTTTTCTTTCCTATTTTTTATTAAAACATTATCTCAATTCCTGAGATATTTTGTAAACATTTTTTTGTATAAATACTTCACAATTCAAAGTATTCAATGTGAATAAAATTTCTCAAGACAACTATAGTTCCTGCTTTCTACTTGGCATTTTAATGTTTTCTACTTTGTTCGTGCTCTCTACTTGGCCATTGGCCTGTGGGTGATATGGAGTTGTAATCTTGTGCTGAATTTGGTAGTTTTGCAATGTTTCAGCTAATTTATTACCTACAAATTGTGGTCCTCCATCTGAGATTATGTCCCTTGGGAGACCATAGCGCACAAAGATTTGGAAAATAAACTGTACTACAGAGTCCTTTGTAGCTTTTGAAAGTGCCTCTGCTTCGAACCACTTAGTGACATATTCGGTTGCAACTAGGATGTATATTTTTTGGTTTGAGGGAGGATTAATAGGGCCAACAAAATCAAGTGCCCAGTGTTCAAATGGTTCAATCACTAGTTGAGGGTTCAAAGGCATCTCATCAGACTTCCCAGGGTGTCCTGACCTTTGGCACCTATCACAGGCCTGCACGAATTTTTTGGCATCCTTAAAGATGGTAGGCCAGTAATAGCCTGTTCATAAATCCTTATGGGAAGTTCTACGGTTCCCAGTTAGATCCCCTTCTTCAATCTTCTTATCTGCAGCTTAAGGATTCTTAAGTGCCCTTTTGCTCAGATTCCATATACTCCATAAAATCAAGCCTATAAATAGCCTTAGAAGGTCACCTATCTTGCCCTTAGCACATTTGCATCTCTTAGCCTTATTTCTTAGTTTTGCTTGCCTAGAGAGTTGACTCCATTTCCCAATATTCTGGTAGATCCTTCTGGTTTACCTTGAAATCTCTTTATTCCCACCAATCTTTTAAAATAAAACCCAAATACACAATCATAGCTAGCCTAATATCTATTAATAAAACAAAGCTAAATCATACGGAGAGATCCCTCTCTAGAGTTCAAGAAAGCTAGATCTTAAATTCCCAAAGCGGTTCTTGGTTACCCCTGGTGTTCTTAACTAAAAAAATCCCTATCCCACAACCTGAGAATTACTAGGGTGATAACAGGCCTTTGGGGTATTATGATCCTTGGAGGAAACTCCCACAGCTAGAAGAGTTGACAGAGAAAATTGGATCGAGTACAAAGGTTGTATGTGTGGGTTTCACCTGCTGAATTGTTATGGTGCATATATGATGTGTAGCTATAGTTTATCTTATAATTTTGTTGAAGTAGCATAACAATTTACATAGTGACATGAGAACCACTCTCTAGAGGATACATTGATTTTGTACACATGGCTTTTCAGTTTCTTTTTAAGATATATCATTGGTGATGGTAACATGATTATATAATGAACCATTAAGTTGAACTATGAAATTATTCATCACAACACACACACACACAGATATTGATGAATTAATAATTTTCCTCGTATAATTTTTTTAATCTATTTTGAAAATAAAATAAAATTATATATAATTATTTCTAAGAATAACAAGAGAGAATTTCTTACCATATCTTCGTAAAACATATAATGTTAAGAAAATTAATCTATTGAAATTTATTTCCAAACATATTCATGCGGAGTAAAATGAAGGATTAAAAGGAGATATTCATGGATTTACCTATAACATCATCTCATAATTAAGAATGTAAATGTACACATTTATGATACATAGGCTAGGGAGAAAATTACTCTATTGAAATTTCATTTCCAAACATATCTATGGAGTAAAATGAGGATTAAAAAGAGATATTTATGAATTTACTTATAAAATCACCTCATAAAAGTGTAAATGTCCAATATTGATAAAATTTATTTATATATGATAATTAATAAACCTTTATCTCACATGTATCATATAATCTTATAAACAAACAATTGCACCGTGGGTGCAATCCTCAAAACTTTTAAACTGTCTAATGTATATGTACCTATTTAAAGTATTCGGGGCCCACATTACAAATGCCCAAAGTGAAATATCTGTGCATATGTTATATATGAGCCAATGGTTTAAATAACTATCGGGCGGTGAAACAAAACTTATAACAAAATATTAGTAAAACTATATCATACGTCCGGACTTCAAAAAAATAAACCCGATTTCAATCACAAATTTGCGTTCCAAAATAGCCTGCTGATGTCACCCCAATTTGTGACGCAAAAAATTCATAGAATACGCCATATAAAAATTCGGGTCCGTTTTTTGGCTTTTCGTACGGAGGAAAACTGTGACGCGAAAATCAAATTAATTCTGCCCTATAATGTTTCGGGTCCGGAATTCCACAATGCAGACGGGCCAAAAAATAACGCGATCGAATCGCCTGCTTCCACGTGGATGGCTGATTTTGTCTGTGGTATGTGGGACCACGTTCTTCTGAATTAAAATCTCCCGCGTTTACTATTAAATTGCTCTATTTCCAAAACAATACAGCGCTCTATTTTTAATTGTGCGGGGACTGTGATTTCAAAACCAAAATTGACTGTTCATCATTTTTAGAAAGTGGCTGTTTGACAGAGCCATTCAAACAGATTTAGAAATCTGCCAGAGGACAGGGTAGTTGAAATTAATATTTCAACATCCCTCATTCACTGAGAATACCCTCCTTGGTTCCTTCTTCGCCGGACTACGATGTGTTCATCAACAGTCGTGAACCCGATGTCTGTTTCTTCGCCAGGCATATTCACAACAGTCTTGTTTCCATAGGATTGCGAGTCTTTCTTGACAGCATAGAATTGCAGGCTGGAAAATCCATACCTTCACAAATCAAAGACGCAATTAAAGGAGCCTCTCTCATTATTACTATTTTCTCTCCAAATTATGCGCAATCGCAAAGGTGCCTCCATTAACTACTCCTCGCGCTGCTCTGTAAGCCGACCATTTTTGCAAAGGCATATAACTATCGTTTATTGCATATAAGTGTCGTTATACCGATGAAGACCAGCGCGTTACTCATGGATCCCTCTAAACGTCGTAATTGCAACATGTAGAGCCTCCAAACGTTGCGATTGCGACACTTAGACATTGTGTCACAATTGCGACGTTTGGAAGCAGCCATCGCAATAGTGACGCTTTGGGGCATAGTGTCACAATTGCGACGTGTTCCTTCAAACTTCGCAATTGCGACACTTTGTTTAAGTGTTGTTATTGCGACACATTTCTCTAGACGTTGGTATAGCGACGGTTTCAGGCAGGATTGAAAAAATTTGGGGAAATTTCCAACATTTGGTCAAAAGTGTCAGAACCAACTGTCGGAATTTCCGCCAAATGTACTACTGACTATCTCCCTCAAGTAGAGGAGGCTCCCCATCAAGAGGCAGGGGAGGGCACTTCGTAAGGGACTGTTTGAAACCTGTGCGACAATCTTGTCGTTACTGTCGACAATTGGGCCATGTGATTGAAGATTGTCTAGTCTTGATAGCAAAAATGAAGGAAAAACAACAGACACCTATGTAGAATGTGAGAGGGTTAGGGTGGAACAACAGATGAAGGACCAAGTATTAACGTTATAACGCGTAGTGGCATGGCTATTGGAGGAGCTGAAGAGAAAGCCACGGCTAAACCTATTATCCGGAAAGCGGCTGTCAAGTAGAAAATCTTGGACCTACAGAAGGAGAAGGAAACCCTCGTCATAGCTCGAAAATACTTTACTAAGGATGAGGTGTCTAATTCCAAGACTCCAACAAAACAAATAACAGGCAACGAAGTTAAACCATTTATACAAGCATGTATGAAGCTACTATGCAACCATAAGGGAGTAGAAAATCTTCAAGCACTAATATATAGCTACACAGAAATAAATAACCCTCCCATAGAAATTAAGGATGTGCACAAAATTTACAAGCATAAGAAATGCATTGGTCGGGAAATGTGGGTCACAACGCATATTGGCAACTATGAAACGTATCAGGTTATCTTGGACCTGGGCTCATATGTGAATGTACTTCCCAAGTAAACTTGGCAGTGGATGGGAGAGTCTAAGCTGGAATGGTGTACTATACAGCTGCGCATGGCTAACCAACAAAATACCATACCATTGGGGAGGTTGTCAAATATTATGGTCGATATCACAAGAGTTAAGGTATGCACCGACTTTGAGGTAATTCAGATTGTGGAAGATGCAGACCCTTATCCTACACTCCTAGGACTGGATTGGGCAATAGGCATGGGAGGCATTATCAACCTAAAGAAAAGGAGTGTGGTGTTTGAGAATAATGTTACAAGGGTGATAGTCCCACTAGAACCTACGGAAGGAGACTGGTATACAAAACTGGTGCACGAAGAAGAGGATGTGGATCACATCATTAAATTAACTACTCGGGATGAGGATTGGATCAATCCTACGGCTGATGGTGTGATTTTATGGGAGAAGGTTAGCGAATGCCTCTCTGAATTTGATGGGGAGATATAAAATTGGCATAATTGGGTACATGATGTATCTACGCTATGATGTCTTAGAATCACAAAGGACTTTTGGTGTATCTCCTCAGAGATATGACAACTGCCCTACTTTGATGGTTCTAGTAGTATTAGGGAATTTTTGTGAACATTTGAAGCTGAAGTCCCAAGGGAGCGAAGGATGTGAGCCGATAATATATCCATGTGCACAACCCCCACGAGGTGGTGGGACACACATAATGTGAGCCCGTAATCTAGCCATGCGCACAACCCCCGTGAGGTGGTGGGACATTTAAGGATTGGGAAGTGTGTCGCGAGATGATGGTCTTGTCATTTGAACCCAGAATTCACCTACGCGTAAAGAATTTCCTTGGCCCAGGGGACCTAGCGCGAGCACTTTTCTACATGGATGGAGGAATGGTGCGAAATAACTATGGAAAAATGGGTCCACCTGTTCATTCATGCCTTGGAGACAGTCCCCACCACATGGTATTTATATGTAGAACTACACCAGGGCACTCGCCACTGGGAAACCCTACAAGACGAGTTTGTAGGGACATTTGGTTTGATAGGCTGAACAGAGGCACTCGATGAAGCTTTGCAGGATATAGATGCCTTAGTATTTGATGAATCATGCCCTTATGCAGTACATGGGGCACCAACGTGGGAAATGCAGATGCAGGATATTTTCAACTGTCACAATCTGTCAATGGAGGAATGTGATGAAGACCCGCGAAATATCTCTATCCTGGAGTTGGAGGGAGAGCGCACAATTGCTGGACCCCCACTGTAGACCTTCGATGTCACTAAGCCTCTGAAGCTGTGAGAGGTCAACATTGTGATGGAGGAGCAACCTAAGATAGCTAAAATAGGGGGCCACTGGGATGAGGATAATGTTGGAAGAGTCGCGAAACTCCTCACCGAATACCAGGACCTATTCCCAATGAAATTCTCAAAACTCAAAGGGATTACAGGGGACCTAGGGGTCATGCGCATCACTTTAAAGCTAGATGTGTGCCTTGTGAAGCAATAGCCTTATCGATTGAACCCCAAGTATAAGCAGAAAGTCAGGGAAGAAATTGACAAAATGATATCTGCAGGTACCATCGAACCAGTTGAACAGTCAGATTGGCTAAGTCCTATGGTGGTTCGGCAGAAAAATACTAAGGGAGAGATATATATCTATGTTGACCTGCACAAATTTAATGATGCCTTCATGCATGATCCCTTTCCTATGCCATTCTCAGATGAAATCCTTGACAGTGTTGGGGGGGTAGGAAGCGTACTCGTTCACGGATGGGTTCTCGAGCTACCATTAGATTAGGATTTCACCCGAAGGTCGTAGCAAAACCACGTTCACCAACAAATGGGGATCTTTCCAATACACTGTCATGCCATTCAGGCTCAAGAATTCCCCAACCATATTTTCACAGGTGGTGGTCGCAGTATTCAAGGAGTTCATCCACAAGTTTTTGGAGGTATATTTTGATGACTGGACCATATTCAGGTTGGTAAAGAAGCATTTCTCAAACTTTCGCATGATGTTGGATGCCTATAGGAAGCACCAAATTTTCCTGAATATCAAGAAGTGCATATTTTGCACACCCTTTGGGATCTTGCTAGGCCGCATAGTCTGTCAAGAATGATTGATGGTTGACCCTGCCAAAGTCACAGTTATCCTCAACCTGGAAGTACCTATGACTAAGAAACAACTGCGCTCTATCCTCGAACATACCAGCTACTACAAGAATTTCATTCAAGCGTACACGTTGATGAAAGCGCCAATGGAAAAGTTGCTAAAGAAGGAATTTTCATTTTTTTGGGACGAGGAGTGTCAGAAGAGCCTCGAACTACTGGAGGAGAAGATGGTCTCTGCACCTATCCTCATATTTCCTGAGTAGGCGAAGGTTTTCCATGTTCAAGTAGATGTGTCATGGATCGCCCTGGGGGCCATCCTTACACAGCCTGGAGACGGAGACATTGACCATTCAGTTGCATTTTATAGTAGGAAACTCTCTGGTGTGGAGTGCAACTACTCGACCACTGAGCATGAGGGGTTGGCCATGGTATACGCCCTACAAAAATATTGGCACTATCTATTATGAGGGCACTTCAAGATGTTTACAGATCACTCAACTTTGAAGTACCTAAGGAATAAGCCTATGTTGGGGGGAAAATCTGTCGATGGCTACTGCTATTTCAAGAATATGACTTTGAGATCATCGTAAAGATGGGGAAGTTGAATGCTAGGTCGGACCACTTATCCCGAATCGAAAGTGGCAAAGAACCAACCAACCTAGAAGAAGGACTACCTGATGTGCAGCTGTTTACTATTAAGGTAGTTGATGCAGACTTCACCGACATCATTCAATTCTTAGCTACAGGGATGGCACCTGCAGAGTATTTGATACAACAAAATAAAGAGTTGCTAACCCACACAACAGATTTTACCATCATCGTGGGCCATCTGTATAAGCTAGGAGCTGACAAGGTACTGCGAAGATACGTTTTGGAGCATGAAAGGCATGCCATCTTAGCAGAAGCCCATGAGGGAATGGCAGGAGGTCACTATAGAGGAAAAGAAACAACGCAGAAGATCTTGAGAGTTGGGCTATGGTGGCCCACACTCCATAGCAACTCTCACGGCTATTGCAATACCTGCGATACATGCTAGAGGACATGAATGTCGTCGCGCAGAGATGAAATTCCCTTGCAACTACCATTGGCCCTGCAAGCGTTTGAAAAATTGGCCATCGACTTTTTTGGGCCCATCAACCTGCCAGGAAAGAAGACGGGTGCCCACTACATCATTACCGCAATTGATTATGTAACCAGCTAGGCCAAAGCATAGGATGTCAAGCATTTCACTGCAGATACCATTGCACACTTTATCTTTGAACATATTCTAACGAGGTTGGTTGTCCAAATATCTTGATGAGTGATAGAGGTATGCATGTTGTTAATGAAAAAATATAGGCTTTGATTGAATAATTTCAGATTCACCGCGCAAAAAGTATCCCTTATCACTCGCAGGCAAATGGAGTAGTAGAAGATTTTAACAAAATCTTGGAATAGGCACTGACCAAGGTTTGTAATGTTGATCGAAGTGACTGGGACGTGCACATCCTGTTGGTTCTCTGGGCCTATCGAACCACTTGCAAGAAGTTGACTAGGAAAACACCGTTTCAGATCGTTTATGGAAAGGAGGCCATTATTCCCATGGAGTATATTGTTCCTAGCTTGCACATCGTAGCCTTCACGAACATGGTGGAGCTCGATATCATGGAAGAAAAATTAGCACAACTAGTTGTCTTAGAAGAATATTGATTTATTTCTAACTTCCATCAGCAAGTTCAGAAGGCCCGGGATAAAGCATGGCATGACAGGCATGTTCGGCAAAAGATCTTTTTGGAGGGAGAATTGGTCCTACTCTACAATAGCCAGTTTGTGAAGCACCCAGGGAATTTTCGTCAACACTTGTTAGGCCCCTATATGGTAAAGGAAATCACTGATGGAGGAGTTGTCCGATTAGCCACACTGCGTGGTGATATGCTACCAGGTTATGTCAATGGCAGCCGGCTAAAGTCGTACTGCATCAAATGACTATATGGACAGAGTAGCTATGACATGAGTGGTATGTGCAGGTTTGGTGCATGGGAATGGATGCACAAGGTTGATGCGTAGGGAAGGTGCTCTCTGTGCTGGGGGAATATGCAATGGGAAAAACTAGTCGTTGAAACGAGATAGGCACTTGGGAAACCGTGCCTCTCGTTTGGGGGAGTGGGTTACAAGAAATTAATAGGGTGACCTACGAGGACTTTTTACCATTCCCACAATGATGAAGGGAAATTAAGGCGCTATGAGATGGCTTCCCCTCAGGATGGCTATGAAATAGGGATTGTTCAGACCATGGGGTTCATGCCTTGTTCTAGGTTATCAACCTTCGAATGCTCTAATACCTATCATCTTTTGGTTTTCCACATTACTTCTAAAAGTGCACCATCTGATGTTAACTCTATTAAATTTGTCTTCCAAGCTAGGATGCCTGGTGCTAACTTTGTTGGCCCCCCGCATGAGATGACCTCTAAAGAAGGTGAATTCGATGAAGTTCGTGAAGTAACCCCCGTAGAGGAAGAATTTTCTTCCACCTCAACCACACAAAAATGAAAAGGGAGGGTTAAGCAGGCGTGGTGGATGGGTAGAAAGCCTCGTAATTCCCCCCGAACTAGGTAGTCCCCTAAGAAAGTACCTAATAAGCAATCACTGGTTTCCCCTCTGAATCGTATGGACCTCACAGCAGAAGGTATATAGGCAAACCCACTGACCTGGTTACCGGCATATGTTTGGTTGCATAAATCAGCGTCACGTATGCCCAATGTGGACCTTGTTTGTTCCTATCTTTGGATGTTGTTGGTCCCTGAGGGTGTGCCTCAGCTAGTGGATATGGTTTGCCACCTCCCCCACATCACGTTTGACGATCGTGACTTGGGTAACCTAGATGATTTTCCTGTGCTAGCTCCATACCTATACTTAGAATAGGTCATTGAGGATGGTGTACCCAAGGTGGAGCCGATGGTTTGGGCTAAGGGACTAGCTGGTGCCAGAATCCTAAATTTACTGCACCTTCCTCACTTCAGCCACTAAAACATCACTAGCCTGGTTGTTTTCCAATTGATGGCACTGGTTCATGATGGTTATTTATGGCTCCAAGACCACATACCAATAGATGTTGCTTCACCGCATTACTTCCCTCCCTATGCATGGGCCTAGTTCATGGGATGGCACAGGCAAGAAATTCTAACATCACCTCGCTCAAACCATCTGGGCTGAATATGAGGTTAGGCATAACAATTTGGGCTTCCTGATTGATACAATTATAGACCCTGGCACCCATCTGGGTACTCAGATGCTCCCCTGCAAGCTGATGCAAAAAAAGTTGGGCATCAACTACCCATGCTCATGTCATTCAGGTTGCGAGCCAGTGTGAGAATGGAATCTATTTTAACTAGTCCCAGTACCTAGTAGAATAATTCCTCGACAATGTGCTTGAGGCTCAAGAGCAGGGTAAAGAATTCTACTACTCGTGGTCAATCTTTCTAATTGTGTTAGTAGCCTGGGAACTCCCGAGAGACGTGGTCTGTCCCCCCCTAAATAATGGCATGTGTGAAGGAGCATGGTTTGCCAATCTCTAGGACTCCAAGGACCCTAGTGTATTGAGGAAAATAAGACCTTCTAGATACTCTATGAGGGCAGTATCTCTGCAGCCATTGATTCCCAACCATTCCTATCCCCAATAGTCTATGACAAGTACAAGCACATTGATGCCTTTCAGGTTACAATGCATGATGTGAAAATTCGGGCTCATAAGGCACGTACTTGGCATAGTCTACCATACATGAATACTGAGGAAGAAATTAAACAATTTATCGATGTTGGCCAGTAGAGTGGAAGGTCATCGTCCCACCCACCACCCTCGATGCAGCAGGTACCTTAGGCCCCCTAATATTACCCGAGCCTACCATTCCACGTAGCTCAACAACGGTGCCAGAGATTCCACCACAAGTGACTCCCAGTAGTACTACTGTGCCACCTGAAACAGACTCCAAGCTAGACTAGACCCTCAACGATGAGGAAATGGCAGGTATGTTAATCCTGGAGAATCTCAAACATGCCTGCAAATCATCCCAAGGACCTCGCAGGAAGCACAAAGCCAATAAGGCTAGCACCAACGTGGACAGTACCCTAATAGAGGATGACCTGGACAAGATTATTGATGCTTTCACCACCGTGGTTGCTGATCAATGGCTTACTTGAGAAGAGCGGAACAAGGCTACGTTAGCAGTTTTGTAGACAGAACTACAAGCCCTTCGGCTCACAGCAGACAACCTTCAAGCGAGTGTTGATCAAGTGAGGCAGAGTCAAGAAAGCACAGGTCATGCAAGGAAGTTGGGCCAGCAAGGCCCTGTTATGGCCTTATCATCCACTGCAGATAGCCGAACCTGTCAGCTCCCAGGTGTTTCCCTTACAATGGAACCCGCTGAACTCTTCCACCAACTCTAGGGAGGCCCAGTCATCCTTGATGTTAGTCGACTACCCAACGATCAGCTGCATGATATACTTACCATCCTCACCAGTGAAGTACAACAACGAGAGCTTTGCAGACAACAAAACCTCAGTGAGGTCGAACAGACTATTGCAACCCATGTTGCCAAAGCTTACCGAACCCAAGTTGTGCATGTTTCCCTTATTGCACAACAAGCTACTTTGGAACAACTGGTCAACTGACTATGTGAAGATATGCCTAGGGTAATTTCCACGTCTGCTAAACCCCAAGCTAATATTGAAGGTCTGATAACTTCTTTGAAGGTATCTTGAGCTTAAGTTTCAACGATGAGGACTGAGTTCGAGCTTCAGGTTGCGTCGTTGTAGGCCAAGCTCCAACCTAGAACCCCCCCCCCCCCCGCCCCAGAGGAACGTGCTTAGCGCGGTACACTAATTACAGAGGCCACTACTACTCTCTTTGTACAAATCAGTCAGGGTGTTGCTTTGCTTGAAAATGCTATGGAAATTTGGTCCCAAGTGTAGCACAATCCTCTCCTCTGAGAGATCGATCAGGAATTGACCCAGAAGGAGTAGGACTTCGAACAGTTGGAAGCTACGATGTCTACCCTTGTTCCAGCTCAGTTTTTTCCACGACTCCAAACCAGCCATGTGCTTTGTACTAACATTTTTACGCTCCAAAAAAAAAAAATCAAATCCTCAATGACCATTTGACACCTTGGTCGGAGGATGCCCTTAAGTTCTCACAGGACGTAGAAAGGGCGGTCCAACGGTTGAACCAGGATCTTGACAGGTTCACTGCTACTTCAGAAGGACCACCATCTCAGAAACTGGTGGAGATCACGTAGACGGTCGTCGCGCAGATACTTCACGTGCTACCTCTGCTTACTACCACCATGGATCAGCTCAAAGAATGAATGAAAATTCCACCCAAGTTGTGACTCGGGATGAGTCAGAAGATTGTGTTGGGGTTCTGTTGGAACAAGGTCCCTTAGCTGCACTTTGATGTATATTTTACACTGTGCTTTAATATATTTTGGTACCAATTAGCCTAGCGACGGGGCTTTGGGGTGGGTGGAAGCCCCAATGATTTTTAAAAGGGGTCAAAGGGTAGACCTAGAGTCCGCAAGCCACAGTTTGTGGACCATAGGATAGCAAGGGCTATGTCGATATAAATAGATGAGTGGTTTGAGTATAAAGGTAGGAATGAATTAGAACTAATGCTACATGCAAATTGTTGAAGATCTGTTTGGGTTTTTTTGGGGTAAGGACTCCTGTTGGTTGTGTGCATGGAGATCCTCAATCCTACTGTGTGTAGACCCCACTAGGCTATGTGCACGGTTTGTGTTTGGGTTGTAAGTGGATCTTTGATATTAATGAATAAAAAGTATAGTTGAAGTATCTATGTGTTATCTGACTTGATTTTGTTTACTACTAAAGCATATATGTGACATTTACTTTAAAGGTGCAAATATATCTGTGATCTGGAATTAGCGCAAGTATATTTGTGATATGAAATTAGCTATGTTTCTAATGCTCTGTGATGGTATTTGGTAATGCGCACATGGATGTGAATGTTCTGATGAGATCTGTTAATAATAATAGCTTTGTTACAGTTATATGTTGGTCACACTGTGAAAAGGGCTGCGAATAGACTCATTTTGTGTGAACCTAGTAAGCTGCAACCTAGATCGGCCTTGAATTACCTAATATCTTCCAGGGTGTGGAAACCTAGTTCCAGCACCCTCTCATACTACTTCGGGTGAGACCTTGGCCTATGCAAGTAGGTCATTGCTGAAAGGGCTAGTATTATAGGGGTTTGTTGGCAAACCTTAACCTCTAAACCTGGGTCAGGACCCCTCAAGCCAACACTAGGCATATTAGAAAATCTGTCCACGACCAAAAATACACATTCATTACCATTATTCATAGAAGGGAGGTTAGATATATATTCCATGGAGATGGATTCCAACGGCTGGCTAGGATTAGGCAGAAGAGTTTGTTGATCAGCGGTTGTCATTGATGTCAACCCAAGCAGCACCACAGGCTAACCCAATATTTCATGGGAATTTTTACCTATCAAATCAATATATTCTGGGTCAATAATGCTTTTTATGGTTTCTACTTATCGAGATGTTTCCATTGATATATGGCATGCCATGTAATTCTTCACGGTTTGAGAGATATTCATGTTTGAAGTTTGTACCCCCATTTAGTGGGCTAAAACCCCATGGGGTTGGGGCATGGGTCATCGAAAATTCATAATTAATATTTTTTTAAGCTCCTAAAATCCCTCCCACGTTCACTTGTTGAATCCCCTCTCAACTTAAGCATTTATATAAATTGTGATCCTCATTTCCTCCTTAGGCAAGGGATTCGGCCATCTGAAACAGGTCATCGTGGCATTTTCGCTCTAAATTTTTTTTATACGAAGGTTAAGAAGCTGAAATTTTTTATGAGGCAGAGCTGAAATACTAAGGAAGCTGCGTAAAAATTTTAGATCAAGGTGCGCAATATTTTTGGAGATATGATCTGTGGAAGTGAGGGTTTTTGCAGGCTCCTAGAATTCATCTCAAAGAAGTGACCTTGGTAAATTCTTCATAACTCTCTCTCTGAGTATCGGATTGGAATTATGTAAAATTTGGTGGATATTGCATAGTATATATTTTTTTCTCTATCAATTTCAGAAACAAATGAAGAAACAGTGACATGCGATACGCCGTACAAGTGTGCTCTGCTGAAACAGTCCTTAATTAGGAAATTGTGAGAGATTGGGTATAACTCTCTCTTGGAGAATATAAATTGGGTCAGACCTATGGCATTGGAAAGAAGACTCAAATGACTACTACAAGACTAAAAGTTAGATATTGAGGATCTGAAATAACATAGATATGCCAAATTCAATATCGAGCTCCTAGAAGGAAAGAAAAAGCTAGATCATGTGTTGTCAAGGGTTGCAAAGGACCAGACTTTCTACGGAAACAAAGCAAAGCAAGGTGCAGCAGAGGGTAGCAAGACAAGAGCAGCAACCAAGGTGCATAACAACAGTAATAAGTTCATCATATGAATTCTTCAAGTGGGCAGCACTACATACAATCATTGTAAAGGTATCATTGTACTTAGTCATTGTAAATACATTATTGTAAAAATTGTACTAGTGTCTATCTGTTGAGGGTTGACGAGGTAGTGTTGGGAGGTCTAGGATCATCATTAGGTGGTTGTGTCAAAGTTGGGGTTATGGTCTAGTATATCTTCTTCTTCTGCATCATTCTATATCATTGTAAAGTGGACCATTTTCCCTAGCACGAGAGTCCATTCTTCTTTTATTCTTCTATAGGGTGCTAGGGTGGTGCTAGGGTGAGTTGTAGCTCATTGGGTGTTGGGGCATCCATTTAGTTAACTACTAAAGAATCTTGAGCGTTGGAGCTTCCATCCAGTGGGAGCTGGAGAAGAATGCTTTTCTAGATTCTAGGAACTTGGAGCTTTATTTTCAATTGGAGTTGAATATTAAAGAATTATTAGAAAAGCATTAGGTGGTTTTTGTCCGGGAGTGGGTTTCCACCTTAAAAACTGTGTGCATTTGTGTTCCTCTTGTTTAATGCTATCATTGTACAAACACTGATAATAGTTGACTATTAACTAATGCTCTAATTGACATGAATATTGATTCACCCCCCCCCAGTATTTCCAACAATTTGTATCAAAGCTTGGTTCCTTCAATAGCAGTTTAACAGCTGGAAGGAGGTCATGAAGCATACCAAGAATGGTGTACCTCTATTCAACGAAAATAATTATGCACTTTGGAAAGGAAGAATGGAGGTCTATCTCTTGGCGCAAGGTTATGAAGTATGGGACATTGTTCAAAATGGATTTACATCAACCGCGGATGAACAAGGTAAGAATAATTTGGTAAATGATGCAAAAGCAAAGAATATTATTATCAGTGGACTTATTTAATCTTCTTATCATAAGGTGTTGGGTTGTAAAACTGCCAAAAATGTATGGGACAAGCTTGAGAATATATATGCAGGTGACTCAAATGTCAAAGAAGCAAAGCTTCAAATCTATAGAGCAAAATTTGAGCAACTCAGAATGAAAGAAGATTGCAACATTGCTGCATACTTCCAATACGTTGATGAAATAACCAATACTCTGGAAGGATTGGGAGAGCTAGTTGACAAGAAGACTATTATACGGAAGATTCTTAGAACGTTACCAGGAAGATTCAACCCAAAGGTATCGGTCTTAGAATACAGTGCAAATTTGGACAAACTCGGCAAAGAGGAATTACAGGAGTTCTCATAGCATATGAAATGAGACTTGATGAAGAAGAGGGTACTTCGCATCTAGAAACTGCGTTCGTTGCATCTAAGAAAACCAATAAGGATAAACAACCTTCAATTGAAAAGACATGCACCTGCAAGTGTGAAGAAAAGGGAGATGATGAAGGTCTTTCAGATGAAGAATATGCTTACTTCACGAGAAAACTACAAATTGGTAAGGGACAATTCAAAGGTAAACTTCCATTGATATGTTTCAGCTGTAATGAGGTTGGGAATTTTGCAACAAAATGTCCAAACAAAAGTAATGGAAACTCAAAAAGAAAGAAAGGCTTTAAGAAATTCAACAAGCAAGGATCCAAAAGGAACTTTCTCTCTAAAGAAGATAGCTCATCATCCGATGAAGACAATGATAGTGAAGAAGAAGCCAATCAGAGAGTATTGTTTATGGCCAAGCACAATAAGCAAGAGGTATCAAACAACGAACAAGAAGGATGGACCATAGACAAATTTTATGAGGAAGCAATCAAGCTTATAAAAGATCTCAAGGTGAAGAAGATTCGTTCCAAAACTCTTGAAGAACAAGTTCAAGGTCTCAAAATTGAAGTTGAAGAACACAAATGCATTGAAGAGTCACTTCCAAAGAATTTGGAAGAAAGCAACCAAGAAAGGGAAGAATTAGAAGCCGAATTTGTCTCGCTGTGTGAGGAAGTGAAGAAAGGAAAAACTATCCAAAACTATGCCAACAGCTCAAGGGCATTGGAAGAACTCATCAACAATCAACGATCTTACAACGACAAAACTGGCATCGGTTACAAAGAAGAACAAGCAGGACCTTCTACAACAAAATACAATGAACCTATGAGATCTGACATGCATATAGAATTCATTGGACAATATTCACAAGAACAGCCTTGGAAGACAATTCCTCGACGAAAATTTCCATCCAAGTACCAACATATCTTTTATGGCTACTGTTATTCATGTGGAAAATTTGGTCATAAAGCTGTAGAATGTTGCACGTACCCTAGGAACGAATATAATTCCAGGAGATCTATCAAATATGAACCTCCCAGGGCTCAGCGAAACATCAATAGATTTGAACATTTAAGAAAAAATATTGAATGTTACAAATGCCGAAACTTTGGACACATAGCCAAATACTGCAGACTTGAAAATCCTCCAGAAGAATCTTCAAAGTCATAGAATGAATGAACATGGAAGAAGAAGAAGAATGATAATTGTGCTCTCGCTCTCAAGGCTTAAAAGAACAAAGATGTGTGGTATGTTGATAGCGGTTTCTCAACGCATATGACTGGAGATAGAAATAAATTTGTATCTCTGAAAGAGAAGAAGGATGGAACCGTGTCCTTTGGAAATGATGGATCTTCAAATGTTATAGGATCAGGTATTGTCACGCTCAGAAGAAAAGATGTTCTAGCCAAGAATGTTCTATTGGATGAAAACATGAATCGCAATCTGCTCAGTGTTGGACAAATGTGTGATCAAGGACACACAATACTATTCAACTCCACGAAATGTGAAATTAGGAAAGGTGTGTGTGGTGAAATTGTGGCTACAACAAGCCGAGATCCAAACGACATATATGTTCTAGATGAAGCAACTAAAGCATGTCTAATAGCTAAAGAGGATGATACAATAATTGGTAGCAATGATGATCGACAAAGTAAGAATTTTGCTACAAAGGTGCAAAGTGATTTCGAGATGTCTTTAATTGGTGAGCTGACATACTTCTTAGGGCTTCAAATATCTCAGCAAGAGAAAGGACTATTTATATGTCAAGCCAAGTACATCAAGGAAATGCTCAATAAATTTAAAATGGAAGATTGCAAACCCATCCTTACTCCAATGGTAACAAGTTGCAAATTGAGCATAGACGACTCATCTAAGGATGTGGATCAAAGGCTGTACAGATCTATGATTAGTAGTCTTCTATATGTAACAGCCTCCCGACCAGATGTTATGCAAGCATTTGGACAAGTAGCAAGATTCCAAGCAGCACCAAAAGAATCACATATTAAATATTCACCAACATTGGAATATATTCGCCAGAAGCTTGGGATTATCCCAATTTCTCATTAGATTTTCCTTTTTCAGAATATAAAGGGGGAGTGGAATTAGATTATAGGTTTGCAAGATGGTTGTGTGTTAGGGGGAGTGGAAGTGTGTACAGGTCTATAGGACGATTGTGTGTCAGCGCGAGTGGAAGTGTGTACAGGTCCAGAGGGTGGTTGTGTTTCAGGGGGAGTTACCCTTTGCCATTGATGTCAAAGGGGGAGAGAATGTTGTAGGAAGAGGTGTCATGATTGCAGGCGGAGTACTTGTGTTGCCATCAATGACAAAGGGGGAGATTGTTGACCAGTGGTTTTCATTGATGTCAACCCAAGCAACACCAGGGGCTAATCCAATATTGCATGGGAACTTTGACCTATCAAATTAATATATTATGGGTCAATAATTATTTTTATGGTTTCTTCTTGTCGAGATGTTTCCGTTGATATATAGTATGCCATGTAATTCTTCACGGTTTGCGAGATATTCATGTTTGAAGTTTGTACCCCCAGTTAGTGGGCTAAAACCCCATGGGGTTGGGGAATGGGTCATTTAAAATTCATAATTAATATTTTTTTAAGCTCCTAAAATCCCTCCCACGTTCACTTTTTGAAGCTCCTCTCAACTTAAGCATTTATACAAATTGTGATCCTCATTTCCTCCTTAGGCAAGGGATACGGCCATCTGAAACAAGTCATTGTGGAATTTCTCTCTAACTTTTTTTATACGAAGGTTCAGAAGCTGAAATTTTTATGAGGCGAATCTGAAATCCTGAGGAAGCTACAGTAAAAATTTTAGATCAAGGTGCACAATATTTTTGGAGATATGATCTGTGGAAGTGAGGGTTTTTGCAGGCTCCTAAAATTCATCTCAAAGAAGTGACCTTGGTAAATTCGTCATAAATCTCTCTCTGAGTATCAGATTGGAATTCCATAAAAAGCAGTGGATAATGCACAGTATTTAATTTTCTCTCTATCAATTTCAGAAACAAATGAAGAAACAGTGACATGCGGCACGCCGTACAAGTGCACTCTGCTGAAATAGTCCTTAATTAAGGAATTAATTATGGTCTAGTATATCTTCTTCTTCTGCATTCTTCTATATCGTTGTAAAGTAGAAAATTTTCCCTGGTACATGAGTCCATTCTTATTTTATTATTCTATAGGGTGGTAGGGTGGTGCTAGGGTGAGTTGTAGCTCATTGGGTGTTGGGGCATCCGTTCAGTTGACTACTGAAAAATCTCGGGCATTGGAGTGTCCATCTAGTGGGAGCTGGAGAAGAATTCTTTTCTAGATTATACGAAGTTGGAGCTTTATTTTCAATTGGAGTTTAATATTGAAGAATTATTAGAAAATTATTAGGTGGTTTTTGTCCTGGAGTGGGTTTCCACCTTAAAAAATATGTGCATTTGTGCTCCTCTTGTTTGCTGCTATCATTGTACAAACACTGATAATAATTGAAGATTAACTAATGCTCTAATTGAAATGAATATTGATTCACACCCCCCCACCTCTCAGTATTTCCAACAGGGTTTACATGCCTTACTTCTTGATGGTTAGCTTGGCAATGGCACAGGAAGTGCAAGATCTAATATATTTTCCAACATCTAGTCCAAGTTTTGTACAATAAAATTACTTATGTACTACAACCATAGTTTTATCCACACCAAAGTGGCCTCTGACCTAACTGTAGTGCGCATCCCAAATCAACCTGGCACGCTCGCTCGAAGGAACACAAATGTGGTCGAGGTAGCATAATAATGCATCTTGGAGGTGGAAATCAAGAAATTTCTTTCCATCTACTAGCATCTGGTATATGGAGGTGAAATATGGATGATTTTTGTATAGTAGCAGCGATTTAGAGCTCTTATGGCCACAAGAGTTGAGAACAATAGTTAGTGCTACAATTTGAGGTCAGTTGAGGTAGTCTACAACATTATTGGTGTTTCCCATTTTGTATGTTCAAGTGGAATTGTTGCAGATATGTAGACCACTTTTGATGGAGATCATTCTGCAACTTCCCTCATGTCTGTATAAACTAAATAGGTCTGTGATTGGTTTGGATGAGTGTCTCCTTCCTAGAATGTAGTGGTTTCATTGCCAGCACGTGTGCACAATGGAATACATATCTTTATCATAGGTGGGGTACTTCCGAATTGTATCAAAAATTGTCTCACTATGATAGGCCACTGGATGCCTATGCTGGGTGATAACTGCACCAATAAAATATTAGGAGGTGTATGTCTCAATTTCAAATGGTTGTTGCAGGTTTGGAATTATGAGTATCGGTGCAAAGCAAAGGTGGTGCTTCAACTCAACGAACACCTTTCCTTGGGATTCAGACCAGGAAATATTTTCTTTCTCCCCACCATTAGTAATTAGACTCATATTCTAAGTGATATGGGAGAATACCAACACAAGCCTTCGATAAAAAATTTCAAGGCAAAAAAAAATGTGAAGCTCTGATAGAGTGGTTGGGGCAGGCCAATCCCAAATGAATTGGATCATAGTTGGATCCACATGAATGGCACACTCATCTATGATGTAACCCAGATATTGGACTTGGATCATGCCAAAGGTGCATTTCTCCAAGTAGGCACACAGTTTTTGATGTCGAATGTGTTGCAAGCGTTCTTCCCATCTCTTGTTGAAGATGAGGATTTCATCCAAATAAAAATCCACAAATGAGTTGGTGAAGGGTTGGAAGATGTCATCCCTTAGCCTCATAAAAGTAGTAGGGGCATTCGTTAACTCGAATGTATAACCAACCATTCAAAATTGACTTCCTTGGATTTGAAGGAGATCTTCCATACATATGTGGGCTCTATTGGAACCTGGTGATAGCCAGAGTTCAGATCAATGTGGTTGAAACACATGGCCCCCTTGAGTTGGTCCAGAAGCCAATCAATTCATGGGATTGGATACCTATTCCTAAAAGTGATTTTTTTTAGTGCTTGATAATCAATGTAGAGCCTCTAGGTCCCATCCTTATTCTGTACAAGTACAATCAAGCTCCCACAAGGCAAGGAACTTGGTCGGATGTGCCCTTTTTGAAGAAACTTCTAGATTTTACACTTGATCTATTCATTTTCTAGAATGGAGGGGTGATATATCGGCCCATTGGGTATAGGTGCTCATGGTGTTATATCGATGAAATGCTTGACCTTATAGTGCAAGAGTACCTCTGCAGGTGAGGAGAATATTTCCTTATATTCTTCCACGACTGTATCCACCTGCTTATGCTGCATGGAGGAACCCTTCCTAGGGGCTGTGAATGTGGCTACAATATTTCATTTACTTTGAGAGCGAATCTGAAAGAATACAAATTTCCTACTCTCGGAGATGATCTTACTACATTTCTTAACAAAGATCAAAGGGATGTTGGTAGATGGGTATACCTCTGGTATCGTGTATAACTTTTCACCCAAATAAATAATAATAGTGTGAGGCCTAGAATCGTACATGGAATGATGCTTCCACATTTATGGTTGTCCTAATAATACATCGGAAACTTCAAGAGGAGCTATATCACACAATACCTCATTCAAGAAGGGCTTGATGCTATAGGGAAGGTGGCATTGATGGCAGACATGGAGATCTTGTCCTTGGTGAATCCACCTGATCATGTACGGATGTGGGTGTGGTGTGGTCTGTTGGCCTAACTACTTCATGACCTCTTTTGAAATGAGTTTCTTTTGGATCTTGTTGTCGACAATGATTTGTAGTGGCGAGACCTTCACCCACATCTGTGAGTGAGAGAGGCACACACCCTCCTCTGGATCTTTGGGTTCCTCCTTTTGGAGCTTGGTAGTGGCTAACGTAATAACCAATTTTGCGTCAATGACTTGCTTACCCTTGTCGGTTCCCTTGTCAAGTTCCAGCTCAGAATAAAAACATGCACCGATCTCTTAGTCTCTCAACTAGGCCACTAGTTCCTTCTTTACATGACATTCTTGCATGTTGTGAGTGGGGATTTTATGGAACTCACACCACTTGTCGATGTCCTTTTCCTTTTTGTAACCCTTGGTTTATGGCTATGAGGAGTTTCCCAGGGGATCCCAGTCAGGCTTTGTCCTTTTCTCAGTGGCTTGGGGGAGCATTTGTTCTGATTTGGGTTTGCAGATAAAAAGTGTCCCTTCCTATACTTGAATTTATGCTCAATTTTGGCGGCATATCAGTATGCTGCACCAGGAGAGGAGATTTCCAAGAACTCGATTTCCTCTTGAATGTATTTATGCAAAAAATAGCGGTACTTGAGAACCATATGTTTCTCAGAATATTTCATACCCAACTTTATACATAGGGTATGGAAAATTTTTGTTAGCTTATGCATATCTTGATCCCTCTGTTGCTACAATGTAGTCTACTATATGTACTTCTCTTCATAGCTCCCAACGGCGTAGTATTGTTCCTTGATGATGCCTTAAAAATAATTCCAAGTGCGTGCAGCCGAGAATAGTGATGGGTCCCCATCATCCTTCTTCTCACAGTAGGTTTCCCACTAGTCCTTGACATGGGAGACGAATTTCAAGAGTGAAAATGTAATATTTTCCCTATTGGAAAAATCATGAACAAAAAAATATCCTTTAAACGTATTTAACCATTTATCTATGACATTTTCATCTATATAGCCTTCAAACGCGAGCATGTGAAAATTGAATTATATCTTAAAGGGAGTGGTGCCTCCAGAGTGGTTGTCGGATGAAAATGTGTCAAGTGTGGTCATCTGCAAAAGGATCTGGGAAAAGCTATCCATTGTTGTGTTCCTTTGTTTCTCCTCGAGAAATATTTTGATAGGATCTCCTACTCCCTCATCTTTATTTTCTTCCACCATGGGAGGTCGTTGGGGTTTGCAAAGCTGATATTGCAAGGGTTTAACCAGTTAAAGCCCTAACTCCTTATATCCTGACCTCGTTGGGGACATGCAAATAAAATTAGAAAAAGAGTAGACCGCTCTGATACCATTGATCCTAATTTATGCAGGAATGCAACATAATACAAATATAATCATAGACACAGATATGTAGAAGAAATATAACTTTATTTCATTAATATCAAATACTAAAATATTCTTACAAATAGAATGGATATAAACTAGCTCGGCTAATGGTATCTTATCTCTCAAGAGAGATGTAGGGGAAACATGATTCTAAAATATGTTACAATGAGGCTCGAAGTCCTATTTTTTATTGAGAAACAATTGTAAACCCTAAAAATCCAAAAACCTAACCCTAGGAGATGAAGCACCAAAACTATGGGCCCATTTTGGGTAAATTCGTACATCAACTTCCTACAGATGTAACTTTGGCATATGATCTTCATTTGACACGCACAATACCTCGTTAGATATATCTATCTGAGGGTTGCAACTTTCGAGTGGACAACATTAGCCATTGACCCATGTTTACCCCGTTGTTCCCAAAAAATGTTGTTTAGGGCCTCAAAATGACACTGAATGTTTAGGACCTAAAAAAAAAAAGCCAAAAATAGTAAACTGTGCTACAAAAGGAAATTGAAAAAATAAAAGAACCAATGGTGGAGGTCCAAGTCTAATAGGTGGGTGGCCACCAATATCCATCTGGATCAGACATTTCCTTTTCCAATTTCCATAGCAATTAATTAATCACAAGTGATCCACATAACCATTTTTTTTTCCAACATTCAGCATGGAATACATGTCCAATCACCATGGTTATTATTTTTCATTTATTAAATTTATTACATGATTTTTTACTCGGGGTGGTTACAGACCCCTTGTCCCTAGGGGAACACCGTCCTTAGTGTTCAATGACACCTAGAACCAACAAAAACCACTAAAAAACAAAAACTTACTATGTATGGAGCTTTATAACATGGTTTAGTGCAGTATTTACAATGAAAACCCTGTTGAAAACATAGCCAACATGACAAGAATTTTTATGAAACCAACTCCAAAGATAGAAGAAAAGAGAGATCAACACCTTAGAAATAAGCCACTTGGAGGGGGCAACCTCCAATACATTACATAAATGAACAATTCTTGGATGATACAAATGACAAAACCTCCTCTCTATATATAGGATTCCATGGGGCCACAATGTAATCCTAGTCAGGCCACAATGTAATCCTAGTTGACCTAACAATAATAATGTAAGGGCACAATAATAACAATATGGGGGTTACAAGGGTACAACAATAACAATAAGAGGGTTACACTAACAACAATAAGGGACTATACTAGTAATATAAGGACCTAACATGCTCCTCTCCTTCAAAAAAAGTGTTGTCCTCAACGCTTGAGTAGCTCTGGGTGCTTATGTATAAAATTATCATCCTCCCATGTAGAATATTTAGTGGGTAAGTTCTTCCATTTGATGAGATACTCTGAAATTGATCGATTTTGTAGCTATCGAGTTCTTGTTTCTGTGACTGCTTCAGGTTCCAATATGGTTTTTCCTTCCTCATCAAGTTCTAGAAATATTGTTTGAATAGGAATTTTGTCCCCTATAACCTTTTTTAAGCATGAAACATGGAAAACTGGATGCACTCACGAACAAATAGGAAGATCCAACTTGTATGCCATAGTACCATTCTTTTGCAACACCTTGTAAGGACCAGGGAAAATTTTAGGGGCTAATATTCACAGGTGGGCTATTTTTCTATGTTCTTCCCAAAACAAATATTCGTCAATTTCCATATTATCTACGAATGATTTGCCCAAATTTTGTAGTATAAAATTATTTTACCATAAAAATCGCCAAATTTTTATAGAGACGATATGAAATTATTAGAAATTTGAATATTTTTACAAACATATCGCCAAACATTTTATAGTTTGAATATTAGGGACTACTAATATTTTCCAAGGTTTCTAAACCTTAAAATAATTTTCCACCCTTAAAATTTTCCCTTGTAAGGACCATAGTACTTTGGCGAAATTTTTTTATCCTTCTTAGCTTGCTTGGGGGACATTTGTTTGTGAGGTTGTAGCCATACAAATACCCAGTCTCCCACATCAAAACTTCTCTCACTGCGATGTTGATATTCCTATTGTTTCATTCGATTTTGTGCCAAATTTAGGTTATCCTTTAAGAGTTGGAGAACTTCTTGTTGATGCTTGATATGATCCTCCCCTGATTGAACCCTAGAATTTTCCCTTAAATAAGATGTGATGGATGGTGGATGATATCCATAAAGTGCCATAAATGGGGTCATTTTTCCTGCAGTATGGAAGGAAGTGTTATACCACCATTCAGCGAGAGGTAACCACTTGACCCATTTTTCTTGCTTATAAGATACAAAAAAACGAAGATATCCTTCCAAACATTTATTCATTATCTCTGTTTGACCATCGGATTGAGGATGATAAGATGAGCTATGAGCTAGTTGAGTAGCCAAACAAGAAAATAATTTCGTCCAAAAATTTCCTGTAAAAATCGGATCTCTATCACTTACAATAATCTTCGGGTTTCCATGTAGCTTTTGAATTATTTCCATAAATGTAGTAGCAACTGTAATTGCTTTAAATGGATGAGATAATGAAAAAAAGTGTGCATTCATGGTAAGTATATCAACTACCACCATGATGACACTCCTTCCTTCGGACTTAGGTAAACTTGTGATAAAATCCATCGAAATCTCCTCCCAACGTTGACTTGGAATGGATAAAGGTTGTAGAAGACCCAAGGTATTAATTGTCTCAACTTTATTTTGCTGGCAAACCAAACATTCCGCCACAAAATTTTGAATATTAGATTTAAGGCCATCCCAAAAAAATTCTTTCTTCACCTTTTGGTAAGGTTTTAATAAATCCCGAGTGTCCTTCTAAAGGAGAAGGGTGCAAATCCAAAAGAATATTTTGTTTTAGTTGGGAATTATTACAAATATATAAGTGATCTTTGTACCATAAGGAATCATTTTTCCAACTAAATGTTTTAGATGTACTAGGATCTTGCTGCAACTTTTGAATGAGTGTCCAAACTTCTTCATCCTTCTTCCATTCATCCCTTGCTTTGGTTATCCAATCTAGTTGGATAATAGAATGGCACAAAGCAATGCTTCCACCTCTTCATCCTTTCTTGAGAGTGCATCTACAACAACATTTAGCTTCCCTTTTTTGTAGATTATTTCAAATTCATAACCCAACATCTTTGTGATCCATTTTTGTTTCTCTTCCGGAGATAGTATTTGTTCCAAAAAGTGTTTAAGACTATCATGATCAATTTTTACCTTGAAGTGTCTTCCCGCTAGGTAAGGTCTCCATTTCTTTAGTGCATGTAGTATTGCAAACATTTCCTTCTCATAAATAGCCTTTTGTAAATACTTTCCATTGATTGAACGACTTTCAAAAGAAATGGGTCTTCCTTCTTGCATTAAAACAACACCAATTCCATTTCCCGAGGCATCACATTTCACAATAAAGGTTTTTGTGAAGTTTGGCGTAGCTAAGACTAGTGCTAGGCACATTTCCTCTTTAAGATGTTCAAATGCCTTAGTTTCTTTAGAATTCCATGAAAATGCATCTTTCTTCAATAATTTTGTTAGAGGTGTTGCTATTCTCCCATATTTCTTAACAATATTGCGATAATACCCTGTTAACCCGAGAAATCTGCACAACTGCTTTATGGTTGTGGGGAATTTCCATTCCTTAATGGCTTTAATTTTTTTAGGGTCTACCTTAACACCCTCATGAGATACAATATGACCCAGATATTCCACCTCTTTTACACCAAAGAAATATTTGGATGCTTTTGCATATAATTGTTTCTCCTCCAATAGTTTGAGCACCCTGTTAACATGTTGAACATTATCCTTCCAAGACCTGCTGTAGATTATTATATAATCAAAAAGTACTAGAATTTTTTTTCTAAGGAACAGTTTGAAAATGGAATTCATCAACCCTTGAAATGTAGAAGGTACATTGGTAAGGCCAAAAGGCATGACCAAAAATTCATAATGACCCTCATGAGTTCGAAATGTTGTTTTCGGAATATCTTCAGTCTTCATTCTAATTTGATGATATACTGAACGAAGATCCAACTTGGTAAAATAAATTGTTCCATGTAATTCATCCAATAATTCATTAATCACAGGAATGGGAAATTTGTCTTTAATAGTGAGCTTATTGAGCTCCCTATAATCTGGAAACATTCACCATGATCCATCCTTCTTGTGCACCAATTCTACTAGAGCAAAGAAATAACTTTGACTAGATTAAATTATACCAGCCTCTAACATTTCTGCAATCATACGTTCAATTTCACTCTTTTGGACATAAGGATATATTTAAGGCCAGATTTTTGGAGGAACACTTCCAGGAATCAAATGAATAGCATGATCATGATCACGAATAGGTGGGATTCCTTTGGGAGTATCAAACACCTTGGAATGATTGTCCAAGACTCTTTGGAGATCTAGAGAAATAAATGATTTTGATGTTGGAACTTCTAGTGAGCATAATTGTACGATTACTCCTCATTGTTATTTATTCAAAATCTTTTTCATGACATTAGAGCTTATTATCTTTCCTAGCTTCCCTATGATACCCCGTAATTCGATTTCCTTTCCTTTTCAAAAAAAATTCAAGAAAAGTTCTTGAAAATTAAAAGCTATCGTCCCCAAAGATTGTAACCATTATACTCCTAGCACAACATCAACACCTCCCATTGGGATGGAAATCATTGGGCTATTCAATGCATATTCCCCCATGGATAGCTTCATATTATGGCATTTTCCAGAGCAATTTATAGTTCCTCCATTTTCGACCATCACTTGACATTCTGGTGCTAGGTATAGGAAGCAATTCAATTCCTTGGCTACCTTACAATGAATAAAATTATGGATACTACCCGAATCAATCAACACTATTACCTTTTTCTTCTTGATATGCCCTTCTATCTTGAGAGTTTGAGGAGTGGTAATTCCTCCCAATGCATTACATGATATGGTCGGACTCATTTCTTCTTCTTCTAAGGTTGCTTCCTGGTGTATATCCTCTTCTTGTGAATTTTCTTGTTCATTTTCTTCCTCCTCTTCACAATCTATGTAAAATAATTTCTTCTCGGCACACTTATGACCTTTAGTGTATTTTCTATCACAACTGTAGAAAATCCCTTTTGCACTTTTTTCTTCCAATCGTTGTGGTCTGAACCTTGTAGGTTGTGGAAGTAGGAGTATCTACACTTCCATCTTTATAGATGTGAGTGGTAGGCTTCCTTGTCGCCATAATTTTAAATTCAACTTTTCTTGCCAACCTGAATGCCTTCCCTAATGAATCCAGTTCCCAAACGCGAACTTCATGTTGGATGTTATCCTTTAAAGTCTTTAAGAGGACATCAATCATGTGTTCCTCTGGAATATCAGTTACCCTTATATTCAATTTTTGGAATTCCTGAATGTGCTCCACCATTGAAACCTTTTGTTTGAGATTTCTAAATTGGCTGAAGAAGGTGTTTCTCTTTGTATCCTCATAATGTGCTATCATTTCCTCCGTAAAAAATGACCAAGTGACAATTTTTTTATGGGAGCAAAGCCATCGATACCATAAAAATGTATTTTTTTCTGAATGTAAAGTTGAAATTCGTACCTTTTGTGTGTTTTGCACATTATTGAGATCAAAATATTGCTACATATGTAGTATCCATGTTACGGGATCCTTTCCATCAAAATTCCTCATATCCATCTTTGGAATGTGGTGGTTCTTTAATCCAACATTAGAGTTTATGAAATAATGATTAACATTTATTTTTTTCTCATCATGAGTTTCCTCTACTATCTTTTTGCCATTAGGAAACATTTCTTGTATCAACCTTGCCAAACCTTCGATGTCTACTTTTAGATCATTCTTCATGTTTTCCACTTTTTCATCGATCTTAGCTTCCATGTCATCCATCTTAGCTTCCATGCCAACTTCCATGCCATCCATATTAGCTTCCAAACCATTCATCTTAGCTTCCACACCTTTCTTCAAACCATCCATCTTAGTTTCCATGCCTTTCTTCAAAACTTCCATTTCATTTTTTGTTGCTCTTTGCGATAGCGAAATTTGGTGCACTTTCTCTTGGAATTTTGATATCTCATGTTGCACTCCTTCATCTTCATGAGTCGTAGTAGAGCCTTATAAAGGCTTGATGGGTGTTGAATTCTTTTTAGGAGGCATTTTAGAACACAATACTGATATTTATGCTCAATAGGCCTTTGGAATCACCTAGAACTGATTTTTCAAACAAGACTTACGCAATTTGAAAAAAAATACACACCTTTTTCTTGATTTTGAGGAGCTCGTTATTGAAACTGAATTATCTATGTGATTTCAGATCTTCAATATCTGAACTTTTTCCCTGACGTGGCCCTCTAAAGTTTATTTCAAATGCCACAGGTCTGACCTAATTTGGATTCTTGAAGCCAAAGTTATGCCAAATCTCCTACGATGGTCTAATTATGGACTAGTTCCATAGAGCAAACTTGTATGACTTGCCATGTGTCACTGTTTCCTCCTTCGGCTCTGAAATTTATATAGCGAAAAACAAAGTCCATGTACTTATGGCCACTTTTTACAGAATCCCAATCCGATGCTCAGAGAGAGAGTTATGATGTTTTTCTCATGGTCACCTCTTTGAGATGAAATTCAGGAACCTAAAAAAATCCTAACTTCCATACATCATATCTCCAAAATTATTGCAAACCAAGATCTGAAAATTTTACAGGAGGTTCCTCCAGCTTTCAGCTCTGCTTTGTGAAAATTTCAGCTTCTAAAACCTCATAGAAACAAAGTTATAGAAAAAATTTTGTGATTACCTGTTTAGGTTAAATTGAGGATCCTGCAAAATTCCCTAACTTCCACAGATCATATCTCCAAAAATATTGCGAACCAAGCTCTGATATTTTGCAATGATGTTCCTCAGGATTTTATCTTTGCACTCTAAATATTTTGGCTTCTAAACTTTCATAGAAAAAATTTATAGCGAAAATTCCACGATGACCTATTTGGAGCAGTGAAACCCTAGAATCCAAAGCTCTAATACCAAATGTTATGAAACCAACTCCAAAAATAGAATAAAAGAGAGATCAATGCTTTAGAAATTAGCCACTTTGAGGGGGAAACCTGCAATAAATTACATAAATTAAAAATTCTTGGATGATACAAATGAAAAAATCTCCTCTCTATATATAGGAATCCATGAGACCATAATGTAATCCTAGTGGGGCCACAATGTAATCCTATCCAACCTAACAATAATAATGTAAGGGAACAATAATAACAATATGGGGGTTACAGAGGTACAAAAATAACATTAAGGGAAAACACTAACAACAGTAAGGGACTATACTAGTAATATAAGTACCTAACAAGAATAAAAGCATGACACCCATACTGCTTATTGGATATCTATAACATAGCTCATGGCAATATTTAAATCCATATACATATATACACATGTATCAAAACATCACACCAAATCATATGCGAAAAGAATTCTCTCAACCAGTGAATAGAGAAGGATACATAGCCTACATCTTATAAGTCATCTCCCAAGTAGCTTCATTGGGCCCAAAGTTCTTTCACTGCAATTTAACCTACTCGATTGCTCAATTTTAGAGGATGAGAATATTTCTTTGAAAAATGCATTGAGGTTCTAGTTGGAATTCTTCTTTTGGCTCCACCTAGAATATAAACCAATAAATCACATGATCAACATATTTAACATACTTCTTAAGCAATTAAACATGGAAAACGTCATGGAATTTCATTGTTGGAGGCATTGCAAGTCTATAGGCCATTGGTCCAATCCTATGAAGGATCTCAAAAGGCCCACAATACTGAGGTGCTAGCTTTGCACATGACCCAATCCTTAAGCAACCTATACTAAGCTTCATAACTCTTCTACCTATCCTATGTTTCTTTCAGATTCTGTTTGACAACCTTGATCTCTTGTTCCATATCTGCCAACATGTTTGGTCTAATCAATACCCTATTAATTGTATTACTCCATCTAATTGGAGGATTACAACTCCACCCATTGAGTGCATCAAACAGACTCATCCTCAAAGGAATTTGAGACCCATTTTTGTAATAAAAATCAACCAGAGGTAGATACCCTTCACACTTTCGTTGATTATGCATCACATATATTCTCAACATATGCTCTAAAATCCTATTGACCCTCTTTCTCTATCCATTTTTCTATGTATGATAACCTGTGTTGAAGGCCATATTTGTACCTAAACCTACAAATAACGTGATCTAGATCCTAGAAGTGAACATAGGATCCCTATATGACACAATATTCTTTGGTACACCATGCAACCTCACCACATATTTGTTGAATACTTGTGCCAAATCACTAGTTGAATACATAGACTTCACTGGAATGAAGTGCGCTACCTTTGTCAACTTGTCAACCACAACCATAATTATAGAATTAATTTTTCTATATGTCCTTAGAAAACATATAATAAAATCCATAGAAAAAATCTCCCATTTCCACTCTGGAATGAGAATCGGCTGTAGTAATCCACCTACATGCTTAAACTCTGATTTTGCCTCTTGAAAATCTAAGAATATAGCGACAAACTCTGCCACTTCCTTCTTCAGATTCAGCCAATAATAAAATTTATTAATTGTTGTCAATGTTTTATGATATACTGAGTGACCGGAATATGGCATAACATGAAATTCCCTTAAGATAATATTTTTGAGCTCACTATTTGTTACACAACATTTTTTCACTATCCCTGCAATCCCCATCTCGCACATTGGAGGGTGATTTTTGTGACTAATAAGAAGCGTCACACCTTGCAAAAACCATCATTGCACCCCTTTACATGAGGGAAATATTCCTTCTATTGACAATTCCCTGAGCAGAGCTTCAGAAACCCCTGTTTTTGCCTTGGTGCGAGTAGCCAGTTCTACCCTCACACCAATGAGGAAGATTAACACTGGGCCCCGTGCCAGTTAGTGCTCTATCCTAGTTAGCCACCCACGTCGAGTTTTTTATGGAATTTTGTTTAAAAATAGAGGCAGAGATTCCACTCTAACAACTTTGAGGATAAGTCATTGGGAATGGTTGGACTGAATAACCTCAGAATCCCTCCTTTAATTTATGGTTTCCACCTCTTGTGGGAACCTCCTAAAGGATAGGTCTCCCTTCCACCTTTGTAGGGATCCCAAGCTCCTCCTTTTTCCTCTATAAAAAGAAGCTATCTCTCCTTGCATAAGATATTTGAACATGGAGAACTGAGTATACTATAGCTGAATTGTTGAAGAGATAGAACAAGAAGGAACTTCGTTGAGATAGCTTAGGTCAATGCCCTCATCCGGTCTGAATCCCCTGATGAGCATCTGAGACATGCTTCGGTTGAACCCTGCTGGAGGAGACTGCGACGTCAAAGGTTTGGTTGTAACTCTTCCTTCTATAAATAAATATACGTGACTATTTTTTGGTTCCCATTTTGCGTTATGTTATTTTTTTAGTGCAATACGCTTAGCCCTCTTTGTGTAATGTTCCAAATCTGGAACTTGCTGCTCCATTGGGAATATCTTCAGATCTTCCACTTCCCTTATTCAATGAGCTATCACAAGTCCATTTCAGAGATTTACTGTTTGGGGATTTACAAGATATGTCTCCTTCCAAAGAAGGGAGAGATCCTAAGGCTAGCCGGCCCTTCACAAACTCTGCCTATGGATATGCAATATTCCACCTCGTGAATTTCTACTACAAGGTCCTTGAGGATGCTATATAAGGAAGTATCTGCAAAAATAAGATAAAACACTACTGGGATGCCTTAGAAAATACATCATACAACTCCTATGCAGAATATGAGCTCAAATAAATAACTCTATATGGGTTATTCAGATCTCCCCAATCTAGGTCTCTAAAACAATGCTCAATGAGAGAGCTTACAGCAATATATGAACATAACCAGAAACTCTGCAAATCTGAATATACCATAAGAGGGAAAATACTACAGCCATCATTATATTAATATATCAGCAATGAAATATAAGAAATATCATGAGGAATGAACCCCTTTTGCAATAGGAATCAACCTCCCATGATTACACCCTAAAATACAAATGTTGCTGCAACTACACAAAATGTTGGAGGACAATGCCTACGTAGTCTCTATGATAGAAGTAGATGTTGAATATGAATAAAATTATAATGATGTTTAAGGATACAAAGAAATATCCCAATACAAAAGGAATGGGCTGAAATAATAGATTTCTAGCCAATCTATGAGAGATTTCTAGAAATGCCAGAGAATACCAAAATGTGACAACAGAGTTGTCACTGCAACTGAACTGAAACAAGAAGAGGTTTTTGCTGATCTTAAATCTGATTTCCCTCCTCTGATAATGTCTCCAATACAAAGGGTTGATCCCTTTGTCTCAAAAACACTTCCTGATGAGCTCCATGAAACCCTCTCTCACTACCTCCTCTGAAATAACGCAGTTTCCTCCATGGACTGCGTAGTGGGAGATGATGGAAGTGTGGCCTCATGCCACTAATCTAAAATGCAGCCCGGGATTCCTCCTTGCAGCTCCTCCAATGAATATATCACTCCTCCACTGAAGAAAACAAGACAAGAGAGACTCCATGAGTTCCTCCTTTGCTGCCCCCAGCAACACAACGTCCTCTCTACTGTAGAAATAACGTTGTAGTTGATGGTAGTAGCTGTGGCCAATGCCGTATTGAGGAAAATCAGCTCATTCCTCATCCTTCCTTGAGGAAGAGGAATGGATTCCCGACCGGGAACACCCTAGTGCCCGAGGGCACCATCACCTTTCTAAACAACCCGGGGATGCAAGCTTTGCAGACCCAAGTCTGAAACTCAAAAACATGTATGCAAATGAGATTCCATCTCCTTCTTATAAACAAAAGGAACTATTCTCCACCAAGGTCCCACCAATTAGGGTTTCCACCCTCACATGAGTGTCTTCCCTCCAAAACTGCACAGCTTCTCTAGGAAGCCTCTCCTCCTTGGGCAGCGTTGTTGACTTTAGCCAAAGATGACTGATCCAAGTGAGATGGGTTCCATTCACACCCTTAGGTGTTTATTTCAACTGCTTATTTGTCCTCCTTTCACACATGGAGTGTTATTTCTTCATTAAAAGAGGGCTAAGGTGTCTCCTTACCCATTTTATTAAGAAAAAATAAAATATGCAACTCTAATATTCCATTTTAGCTTGAGGCTAAAATTGGGAACATTACAGTCCTCCCCTCCCACATGTTGCTTGCCCTCAAGCAACTGCATAGAGACAAAAAAAATTTCTCCCCCTTATTCTCTTGTGGCCTCCTCATCAACGGTCCCACCACTGCTCAAATATTTTGCAATAAATATGTCCTCCAATGCTCTCTCCCAAGTATGCAAGCTGAAAATGATGCTCCTCATGGAAAGATAGAATGTGTAGTCGAATCCTTCTTGCTGGAATGTGGCCTCCTAAAGGTAGGAGTGATGATATGCATGGGAAAATTTTTCTCCCAATCATGATCCTCTCATCCATGCAATCATCCAAATAAAATCTCAACCCCCAGTTTCTGCAATGTGTTGGGGTTGAATGGAGAGTTGTGCTTGTTATTCTCATGATGGCCCTCTCTCCATTTGAAGTGTGCATGGGGCTGCCTCTATCCTTGGGCTGAAATGGTATGGCCTCCAAGAATGGCCCCAGCTACCCCATCAAGAAATCCAGCCATGAAATGCCTCCTCAAATCCTCCAAGTGGTCCCTTCAACAAGAAGAGAAAGTAGCAAATGTGGCATTCATGGTATGCCCATGGTGTCTCCTGCAAAATGAAGCATGTATAATAGGGATAATCATGCTCCCAATGGGTTGTACATAAAATACTCTCCAAATAATTCTCCTCATGAGTGTACACCATCAGAAATGCAAGGAGCAATATACAATAGAAGCAAGTTGTCAAATGAAAACCGGAGAGTGGTTCATAGTTCCACTCATGGAACCTGCACAGTACCTCTTGGCCTACCTCAAAATCACCAATAACAAGTGCTATACTAGCCACTTGGTTACTGCCACAACATCTCCTCATAAGATGAAACATGAAATCACAATTTGGTGCCAATTGTGCACACCAAGAAGCATGTGGCTTCCCCCACAAACCATCATAAGAATGGCCACTCCCATTGCTGCAATGGGCCAAAAATACATCACAATAGGGACCATAAGGAGATTTGATCATCCTTATCTCATCAAGCTGTCCATAAGTAGTAAAGGAAGATAAATCAAAATGAAGATCTATACCTCCTCTACCATGTGCTCCAGTCCTTGAGCTGAGGCTCATCTGAATGCTCTCCCTTTCCTCCAATGAGTAAGGGAATGGTTGGGCCAACCTCTCCGAGAACATCCGATCTCTACATCTAAACATATGTTGATGTTGATCATACTAAATTACCTCCAAGTGAACTCCTCTAGCAAAGCAAAGTATGCATCCAAGTGCATAGCTAGGAATTCCTCATATGCTGCATGCAAATAATTTCTCCTTAATACTAGAAGCCCTAGTCAAGAAGATTTTTCCATAGTGTTAGATGACCATATCATCAACTCTACATCATTCATCTCCCTCCTGGTCATCAAGAATCATGCATGCACCAAGATCCTGGGGAATACTCAACCAAAGTTGAGTCCTCCATCCAAGATCAATCCTTCACATAGACAGCGCTAGTGTCCTGCAATATGGTGCTCCCTCACGCTGCTTCCTACTGCGTTGACATCCCCCATTCCAAATTCATCCTCCAATTTGTTTTCATTCCCATCATGCAGCTACTCATGCTCAAATAGAAATGTTGCTCTCTGGAAATGAGTCTCCCATGAGAGACTATCACCTCCAAAGAATCTCCTGATCCTGGGAAATGTAAGCATGAGTGGCCTCCATCTACTCCAATGCATGAAAGAGTCCTTCCTCAAAGGAAGTATCATCTATCTCACCAAATATATGGAGCAGTCATCTGGAATCATGAAGATGCTATCCTCCACCTCTGCAGCAACTCTATCTGCACAATAAAACTGATGAGAATGGGTGGTACTAAAAATGAGAGATTCTATCCCGCCTTCTTGTGCTTATCCAAAAACTCTTTGCACTGTGATGGATTCCTCCAATGTCTCCACCTCTCCATAATCCAAGAGTGGTGAACAAAATGACATGATGCCTCTCATCATCTCTAGATCATGTGGCCTCCCAAGTGGAAAGCCTCCAAAAATGATACATCAAGTTAGGTAGTGGACTGTATATATGAGAGGAATGAAATGTCCCTCTCTCTCTATTGCGCAGTGAAATACCTCTCCTATGTGAAGAGAACCTCTGAAATAGATAAGGGTGAATTTCCATCATCCCTTTATGTTGATCCTCTGCTCTTCTTCTTCTTCCAATGGTGCAACGTTGTAGGTTCTTCTATGCACCTCCTCTTTACCAACATGTGAGTGTATCTCCTCCTCAATGAGAGGCCTTGTATCTTGGCCTTCCTCTGAGAGAAATATCTCCACACCCTCACAAATGGAAGAGTGCCCTTCAAACAATGGGGGTCTTGCCTCTAGCAAGCCATCCTCCTTATTTACTCCCCCTCTAGAAAGATGGAATGATCTTTGTTTCATGATCCCCTTGCATGCATGCAAAGTGTTTGAAGTTTTGTCACACCATGTTTCACATTGGTTTTCATCAATCCCCTTTCCAAAACTCCTTGTGACTTCAACATATGATCTCTCATTTGCATGAAAACATGAAATAGAATTCTGAAACCAATCATCATGAATCATACCTTTGAGCTGCAGCGCTGCTCCTCCAAAGGCCTCAATTTTTTCCCTCCATCCTTCTTGCAATAGATATGGGAAATGTACTACACTGTGTATCTGCATGTGTGGCTAAATGCTCACACCCTTCATGAGAATATCTAGGGCTTGCTTCATCCACAAACCCTTTCAGAAAATTCCTCCAAAATTTCCCTTTCATCAGATCTTCAATAATCTCCTGAATGGTCTGGAAAAGAAGAAGGGAAACCTCCTCTTCCATCATTCCTTTCCTTGTTTCCTTTGTAAATATCCTCTCCTTGGATATAAGCTCCTCTTAATGATGGCAATCTTGTGCACAGGCCGAGTCAATATTGATGCTATGATACGACTGTAATGTTCCAAATCTGGAACTTGCTACTCCATCGGGAATATCTTCAGATATTCCACTTCCCTTCTTCAGTGAGCTATCACAAGACCATTTCAGATATTTAATGTTGGGGAATTTACAGGATATGGCTCCTTCCAAATAAGGGAGAGATCCTGAGGCTAGTTGGCCCTTCATGGACTTTGCCTATGGATATGCAATATTCCTCCTCGGGAATTTCTGCTACAAGGTCCTTAAGGATGCTGTATAAGGAAGTCTCTGCAAAAATAAGAAAAAATAATATTGGGATGCCTTAGAAAATACATCATACAACTCCTATGCAGAATATGAGCTCAAAGAAATAACTATAGATGGGTTATTCAGATATCCCCAATCTAAGTCTCTAAAACAATGCTCAATCAGAGAGATTAAAGAAATATATGAACGTAACTAGAAACTCTGAAAATATGAATATACCATCAGAGGAAAAATACTACATCCATAATTTTATTAAGATATCAGCAATGAAATACAATAAATATCATGAGGAATGAACCCCTTTTGCAGTAGGATCAACCTCCCATGATTACACCCTGAAATACAAATGTTGCTGCAACTACACAAAATGTCGGAGGACAATGCCTGCGCAGTCTCTATGATAGAAGCAGCTATTGAATATGAATAACATGATAATGATGCTGAAGGATACAAAGAAATAGCCCAATATCAAAGGAATGGGCTGAAATACTAAATTTCTAGCCAATCTATGAGAGATTGCTAGAAATACCGGAGAATACCAAAATGTGACAACAGAGTTGTCACTGCAACTAAACTGAAACAAGAATGAGGTTGTGGCTGAACTTCAATCTGATTTCCCTCCTCTGATAATTTCTCCAATACAAAGGGCTGATCCCTTTGTCTCAAAAACACCTCCTAATGAGCTCGATGAAACCCTCTCTCACTGCCTCCTCTGAAATAACACAGTTTCCTCCATGGACTGCATAGTGGGAGATGATAGAAGTGTGGCCTCATGCCACTGTTCTGAAGTGCAGCCTAGGAATCCTCCTTGTAGCTCTTCCAATGAATATATCACTCCTCCACTGAAGAAAACAAGACAAGAGAGACTCCATGAGTTCCTCCTTTGCTGCCCCCAGCAACACAATGTCCTCTCTGCTGCAGAAATAACGTTGTAGGTGATGGTAGTAGCTATGGCCAATGCCAGATTAAGGAAAATCAGCTCATTCCTCATCCTTCCCTGAGGAGGAGGTAGGGATTCCTGACAGGGAACACCCTAGTGCCCGAGGGCACCATCACCCTACTAAACAACCCTAGGATGAAAACTTTGCAGACCCAAGTCTGAAACTCCAAAACATGTATGAAAATGGGCTGCCATCTCCTCCTTATAAAAAAAAAGGAACTCTTCTCCACCAAGGTCCCACCAATTAGGGTTTCCACCCTCACATGAGTGTATTCCCTCCAAAACTGTGTAGCTTCTCTAGGAAGCCTCTCCTCCTTGGGTAGCACTGTTGACTTTAGTCAAAGATGACTCATCCAAGTGAGTTGGGTTCCATTCACACCCTTAGGTGTTTATTTCAGCCACTTATTTGTCCTCCTTTCACACAAGGACTGTTATTTCTTCATTAAAAGAGGGCTAAGGTGTCTCCTTACCCATTTTATTAAGCAAAAATAAAATATGCAACTCTAATGTTCCATTTTAGCTTGAGGCTAAAATTGTTAACATTACACTTTGACAGGGTAGTAGTTATGAATGAAGTTATTATGTCATATGTTGTTCTTGTTTGTTGATTTATGTCATTGCATCCAAGCATGATTGTAGAAGGATTGTGACTTGTCTAGGCAGGAGAAAGAGGCCACCACCACTACACTCGTGACGACAGCATTGGACTCCAGGTAGGTCGATCTATCGTGTCCTATTTTCATTTAGTAATTAGGAATCTAAACTCTAGCATGTCTCTTTGTTTCTAGACCCACGCTAGGGCTAGAGGGATCATCTATGTCCATAGAGAGGATTTACCTGCTTAACACTATTGTCTAGAACATAGATCATGTCACTAAATCTAAACAAACCATTTGTTGCTAGATGACAGTCCACATCCTAATCACTTGTACCCTTTTGTAACTTGTGCATAAGTTCCCTATACCTGTCATCTTGTTGATCTACCTGTAGATCTGTCCCATAAGAAATCATAACTTATATGTGATTTTCTTGTATTCGCCGGCTAAGAACATCTGCAAACTTGTTCTCTTTCCCTTTAATGTACCTGATCTTGAAGTCAAATTCACTGATTTTTCCAACCATCTAGCTTGTATGGCATTCAGATCTAGTTGATTATATAAATATCTCAGATTATCAATCCACTATAATCACTCATCAATAAAAACCTCCTACCAATAAGATAATGCCTCCACATCTTTAATGCATGAATGATCATTGTTAACTCAAGTTCATGTGTGACATAATTATGCTCGTAATTGTTTAGTTTCCTTGATTCGTAACATACCATATGTCCCTCTTACATAATGGCTCCACCAAGTCCTCTCTTGCTAGGGTCTACACATACCACAAACTATTTTTCTGGATCTATAATCTTTAGAAATGGAGCATATGTCAACAACTACTTCAAATGTTCAAAACCGACTATGCATTCCTCTGTTCATTCAAATTTCTTACCTTTCCTTTACAACGATGTAACAAGATAAGAAATATGTAATAATTTCTAGATAAACCTCCTATAATAACCTGTTAACCCCATAAATGACCTTACCCCATCCACACTTCTAGGATCTTCCCATTCCATGATAGCTTTTATCTTTTCTAGGTCCACTGCTATGCCTTACTGGGAAACCACATGTCCCAAGTAATTTACCTTCGTTTGAAAAAAAATTCATTTTCTAAGCTTAGCATAAAATTGATGTTATCTAAGCAACTTCAACATTGTTGCTAAATATTCGAAATTCTCTTCCTCATTCTTATAATATATCAATATATCATCAATGAACACAATAACAAACCTATCCAGATAAGGACACAACACACTATTCATCAAGCACATAAATTTTTTTGGAGCATTATTCAAATCAAAAGTAACTACAACAAACTCATAATTGCCATACATGGCGTTGAAGGTTATCTTGTAATATGCTCTTCTTTTATGTGCATTTCATGTTATGTTGATCTCAAATGAATTTTCGATAACACTTCTTCTCCTTTCAACTGATCTAAAAAGTAATCAATCCTCGGCAATGGATACATGTTCTTGATTGTCACCTTGTTCAACTGCCTGTAATCAATGCATAGCCTGAGAGTACCATCCTTTTTCTTCAAAAATAATAATGGTGCACCCCATAGTGACACACTTAGCCTAATTTATCCTTTGTCAAGAATTTCTGTCGACTGTGGCTTCAATTTCACTAACTCAAGTTTTCTCATCTTGTATTGTGCCTTTGATGTAGGTCCTTCCCCTAGTATTTACTCAATCAAAAGTCCACTTCCCTGTGAGGTGAAAAATCTGAAATATCTATGAAAAAACATCTTGAAACTATTTTAGAACTGGATAATTATTCAATACCTCCACATCCTCGAAATCCTTACCTTTATCACCAGAAATATGCACTACAAATAACACACACCCTTTCCTACAACTACACTTTAGCTACATAGTTGTGACCATTCAGAATGAAATTACCTTCTTCTTAACCTGCAAGATTATTTTTTCTCCATTATCATCCAAGCACTTAATAGGCTTATCGTAAGAACCCACCTTGGTCCTGTGAATATATATACAATCCATACCAAAAATAATATTATATGATAACAACAAAAGTACATTCAAAAGTGCTAATGTAGGCATACCATTCAGTTCAAATGCACAAACTCTTACCCACTAATGAAATATTTTCTTAGTACTTGTAGCCAAATTCACTAACCTATAACCTGTAACTGAACCTGTAACATGTAAAAAAAAAACCTACAAACCTAAAAACCTGTAAACCTATAGCGTACTTGTACCTATATAATACTTGGACCTATAACATACATGTACATGTAGCATACATGTGCCTGTACTTGGAGATCTGCCTACTTGTTATCAAATGCTACTTAGATTTGAGGAATGCTTTACCCAACATCCCCAATTGTTTGTGCCTCTTGAGCACTGTAGATATGCAGTATACCACCCTCATGAAGTGGAAAATCTTTCCTACGATGCTCCTTACCACAAGTCCAACACTGTAAATGCTTCCAGCCTACACCCTTGTTATGCTTCTCAAACTGAAATTATTGGCATATGTCACATGCATTGAACTTCTTAGGTAACGTTGCATTCTCTTTGTTACCTGTGTCCTGAGGTATCATTCATTTATTCCCCAATTTTCCTTTATATTTTTCATTACCTCTCCAATATTTCTTAGTCTTATATCTATGATTTGGTTGCTCATAACAATTCTTTAGCTTACTAATATCTTCCTACAAAATTTTATGTTCATCGAACCCAATCCTATATTTGAATGCTACTATAAACCCTCTGATGAATCTCTGAATATTCTCTTTATCCTCCTTCAGATAAGGCATATACATCAATAAATCCAACAATCATCTAGTTTACTTGTCATCGGCCATAGATCCCATATTCATCTCATAGAATTACTTTTCCATGTCATCACAATATCTCTCTGATAAAAAATTATTTCTCAATAGACTCTCTAACTCACTCCATATCAACTCCTCTTCATGAATACCTCTAACATTATTTACACATCGCCACCAAATATATTCTTAACCTTTAAGACTGAACGTTTTTATTCTGGCCTTCATGTTCACTGAGTAATCATTCAATATGAATAACTTATTCATTCGAAGCAACCAAGCTTCTATATCATTTGAATTACTCATTTCTCCATCAAAGGTATATAGATTTGCTTTCTTGAACTCATCTATAAAATATCCCCTATCATTCCTCCTATAAGGATGATAATGACGGTGATCACGATACCCGTCAAAACCAAAACTATAATATAACTTGTGTCCATCACCTCTCCTATCTAGTGTATCCATGAACCGACCATCTTTGATGGTGTCATCCCTATCTAACCTATGCCCACCATGAGACTGATTTCCATATTCCCCATTATTCCTATCCTCCTGCCCATGATTTATTCTAAGTGGCCCCTTTCTCTGCAAGTCTAACATGCTCTAAAGGATAACCGAATTAACTTCTTCTTGTTTCTCCTATACCCTAGAAAGTCTCTCTTGTGATTGAATGGTTCGGTCATTATATTCTTCACAACTACTTATTTATGCATTCAAACATCTCAAAGTGTCTCCTATATGATGGGTGTACTCATCACCATGATGATCATCTGATCTATAGGGAGTGTTAGGGTCCTATAAGTATAGGATTCATAATTTGGAATTGACTTATGATAATCTTGTAAAAATATGTACAAACCTTGCTTTCTGCAAGTTGTTTTCCCATATTTTGTAAAAAATAAAAAAAATAGAAAATCAAAAAGAGGGTAAAAGTCCTAAAAGAAAAATCAAAGGACTTAGAAAAAATAATATACCCAAAAAAAAAAAAAACATGAAAGTGTGCAAATTCAAATTCCACTACTTTTTCCTTTGTTACTCATGACTATGGCAGAGTGTCAATAAATAACATAATCCATGATGATTTGAACTCTTTAATCTTGACTTGCATGTTTCAATTTTATTGTTGTAGAATAGTGAATAAAAATTAGTTAGACAGTTTAATCCTGACTAATTAGTAGATAGGTAGAGAATAAAGAGGTTCTTATCTATTTAATCTGAGCCCTCGAATGATATAAGGTAGATTTAGATAGTTTTATTGCTTTCAAAACAATAAAATTTTCAAGGTTGCTAGCCCAAATGCACCTGCAAAATGGGAGAAAAAAATGTTAGATTAAAAGTTGGGTAGGTAGAACGAAGTGCGAAAATCATTGTATATATCTTTCACCAAGCAACTATTACTAATTTCCTTTCCCCTATAGTTATTCTGCATTCTAAAATTTCAGACAAAGAGGCTCAAAGCATTTCTCTAACTTCTGTTGGGACCGGACCCAAGGCTCAATGACTGTTAAGTTAAAAAATGTTGAATTTCTATATTAAATCTCTAATTGTCATCAATTAACCCTACATTCATACATTTTACACTTCAAAATTCATAAGTAAGTACCTTTTACTTAATGAAAATAAAATACCCTTTGATTAATTTCTTGCATTCATAAAAACATAAAAACCCTCCAAAAGTATTATATTATAAGTTAAAGTGGTTAAATTATAAATGATTTAAGCTTTTTGCTTGTTATATTACCACTTTGCTTAAGTTATGTAATTACATTTTGGTGTTTTCATTGTCCCTTTTTTCATATTAAATTCTAATTTATCTATTAAATCCCTATAAAAAGTTCTTGTCCTATTATTATAAATCATTTTATTTTATTATCCCTAAAAACCCACTACTGTAAGCTTTTTATGCTAAAGTAATTACCCACATGTTAAAAAAAAATCCCAAAAATATCCCTTTGGCATAAAACTATCAATATTCAAATATCCCACCCCCCTATAGTTTTATACCTTCCAAAAAGTCTAATAACTATATAATAAAATAAAAAACTTCCACGCTAATTATAAAGTTTAAATCAAACTAAACTTTATTCCCCCAAAGCCTTTGTAAAATACATCATTATTTTCCCCGCATAAGACTTAAACCCACGTTAAAGTCCCATTTTACCTATGTTTAACTCCATATCCCGCCTCACGCACATTCCAAACCATATATATAAAATCTCTTTGTATATAAACATTGTCGAGAAAACCTTTTGCATTATACCCCGCATATATATAAATCATTTTATATATTAAAACCTTGGTTACAAAGTTTATTTTTCAAAGGTTTTGTTATATTTATAATGCACCATTGCATAAATCCGCCCAGGCCCCACCACAACTTAACCCCGCCACTATATATAAAACCTTCATTAAATATTACATCTATAAAGGTTTAAACCCGCTATATCGACTGCCGATCCACATAGTATTTCCCCGGTCCCACCTCTGATTTGCCGCAGCTTTCAAATCAAATCTCAATCGTTCGCTTTCACGTTTAAGATCCGATGGCTTAAAACCTTTTTCGCGCTTTGAAACTGATCGATCCCTGTTGATTCAAAGTTGCAAGAAATAGGTTGTATTCTTAAAACCGCTCCCTGTGACATGGAATTTGCTCATTTCAACGCGTTCGTTTTAAAGAATACCAGTTACTGCCTATTGCCAATGCAAAACCCACCAATGGTTTTCGTAGTCGAAAGCCAAAATCAACCTCTCGCCTATGATTTGACTTGCATTTATGACATTTTTAAAGGTTTATACATAAAGATTAAAACCTTTGTTTATCAATCTTATTGTTATTATTTGCCTTCCGACTGATTAAAAAACTCTACCTAGCCCTGTTAAGCTTCCCAAACCCTGTTTTAAACCTTTGTCAGTCGATTTCATGCCTTAAAATTCAATTTTCATAGCAAATACCCCATTTTGAAGACTACAAAGGTTTTCTCGGCTCCAACAAATCAACAGAAGTCCAAATTCAAGCGGAAGCATCTCCGAAACCCGTCCAACTGTTGAAATACTTGCAATTCAGGTATTCTTCAACTATTTAAGCCTGCAAATCTGAAATTGAAGTCATTTTCACTAAAATACACCTGAAAAGGAGAAATTGACTGTATAAATTTTCCATAAAATGCTCAAAATCAGGGCAAACCCTGTTGAAATTTCCCCAGAAGCTGTTATATTCTCAAAAGCCTCTTTTTTAAGCTGAATCCTTAGTCTTTAATTCCTATAAATCACTTCCATGGCTTGAAAAGATTTTTGAATCAACAGATTACCTAAAAATCCCTTTTTTAGTCCTATCCGTTAAGAAAACCTGTGTTTTTTGTCTTAAACTATTCCTCAGATCCCAGATTCCTAAATTTTCAAAGATTTTCTTAAATTTCCTCTGTTTCTACACATTCAACTACTGAAAATAGTATAATCTAGCTTTAGTTATCTAAAAATGACCAAGAAACAAAGCACACCTAAGGCTGCGGGATCTAAATCTGTTAAAACTATATGATCAAAACCTCCTAAAATTGATGCAACAAAAGTTCCAAAGTCTACCCCTGTTATCACTGCTAAGTCCACTATCATTGTCAATCCTCTTCAACCTCCAGTGTCCACTGAAGAGGTCATTCCCTTGGTTGATGTATATTACAAAATTGTAGACCCTCAAGTGGAGTTCAATCTATTAGAAGTGCAGAATTGGTGTCATGAGAAGTTTTTAGAAAAATAATAAATGCCTCTCTAGGATACAAACATACCTACATATATTGTCCCAGTGACACATCCTGGTCAGGACTTGATAATACTATGCCAGAATTATTATGTCCTAGATCAAAGATCCATTGTAAATAGTGATAGGGAAATCCTCTTTTCTATTACTGCTGAGTCAATTAATGAAATGTTGAAATTCAAATTTTACCCTAGGGTAGTCCCATTATCCATTGAAGCCCTGAATCAATTATATTTAGGGATATATTTCCCTAAAAGATTCATGATTTTCCAGAACTTCATGCCCAGCCATGTGGAGATCCCAAAATTTAATCCTCCATATTCCACTTCCAAGTTCCCAGAGGGTTCTAGACATATTATTTCAATGTTGTCCTTCATCTTAGGATATTTCACTGATGAGTCCATCCTTGGATTCTTATCCACTTTGTCTCCTGGTCAGCCTCCTGCTGTCATCTTTGATTTTTCCAGATTTATTGTTGATTCCATACACCACCATTTGACAAAGCTACCCACTGAAGGGGTGTTTAGGTATTCCTCCTATTTATTCCATTTGTTCCTATTTTCACAAGAAGATCACTTCCCTATAACATTTCAGAAAATGAATATAGAGGGCCAACCTCTATCAATTATATTTTGGACATCATTGTTGAGAAAGGAAGGAAATGAATACAATTTTACATATTTCACAGATTTATTTATCAGACCAGCTATGAGTTTGCTACAAAAATCAGAACAACCAAGAGTAAGTGAGGAGATGAAAAGAATATTACAAATGTCAGAAGAATGTAAAACAGGAGATTGGTACTTATATGAGAAGCACACTGAGTTAAGAATCTTTGGATCCAATTTACTTCCATATAAGTTGCCTAAATTTTTTACTATTAGAGTCTTTGCTCTGGAGTATTTGAGACAAGTATTGAATGTTGATGCTATCCATTTTATGGCATCCAAAAAGAAGACATGGTTTAAGTTGAAGAACCAGATTGGTCCTTTCATAGTAAATAATAGGGAGGCTGAGAAAGAAATATCCAAAAGATTATCAGAATATCAATTTCAAGAAATTTTTCAGTGGAATTATGACCGTCAAGGTCTTTTGAATAGTATAAGGATTAAAAATAAGCTACCTCCTTTTATACATGAGTCAAAGCCAGATATTGAGAAGTTTTCCAATCAAATAGAATGGACAGAAAACAAATTGGTAGAAATTAATGCTAATACAAAGATAGTTAAAAAAAATAGAAAATTCACAGGCTATGGTAGTTACCAAGAAGTCAGAAGTTTCAAATAAAAGATCAAGGGATGATGAAGATTATTCAGCTCAAACTATTACTATGAATAAGTTCAAATTAATTTACAACAAAAGAGCCAAAATTACTACTGCTAAAAAGGAAAAGGCCATTGAAATAGATGATACCAATGATCAGGAAATGAATAAGGACCAGTCAGCAAATGAGGAAGCCACAGTAATAATAAATGAGACATTAACAAAGATAGAAAAAGAACAGGTTGTAGAAAATGAACAAGGCAGTGAAATGATTGAAAAGCGGGTTAATTTGGAAATTCCCTCTTCTTCTAAAATAGCAGAGGGAAAAAATTCCGATATAAAAGAAACATGCAAGCAAATTAAGGAGAAAAATGAGGAAATTAAAAGAGAAATTTACTCTCAATTTCTCAAAGAAAAACCAGGAAACAAGGATAGGTTATTAACTGCTTTTGATTATTCAACTAATAAAATGATCACGTCCTTTCTTCAACCAAAGGTTCCAGATCCCAAGACAGTGTCAGATTATAGAAATATAGAATTGGAAGTTGATTCAGAAAGAATCCATGAGCTTGATCAAATCAAGTTTCATAGACATACATCAAAAATGCTCTATTCCAAAGTTGTGACTAAAACCATGAGTACTTTGAATTTACAAAATACAGTCTTCAATTTACAAGATCAGATGAAGTTGGACAAAGCTTCTTTGCATGAAGATGACCTAAGGATTAAGTCCTTAGAATATCTATTCCTACAAATAGGGGTGGATCCATCAAATATACAGGGTGCTCAAGCATTGATTAAACATAAGAATGATGATATTGGTGCTTTGAGGAAGCAATTAAAACTTCCTCAAAGCAAACATCCACAAACAAAATAAATAATTCAGGAACAATCAGAAAAGGATGAAATGATGAAATTAATATTAAAGCTGAATGCTCAAGTCAAGGACATGGAAAATCAAATGGATATCCTTATGAAAGAAAACGAAGCTTTGAAAGAAACTAATGTTTCTTCTATTCCCACAGTTATACCTACCGTTGGCATTGTTGTCCCATCTACATTGGCAGAACACTTAGCACCAAAAGTTCCACTAGAAATTGCAGTGTCATTGCAATCTATTGATACTTCAGCCATAGGATCATCCACTACACAGGTACATCAAATAGGTAAAGTAGCAGATATAGTAAAATCCATGGAGGAGATGTCCCTAAAAAATAATGAGATAAACAATTTGAAAAAAACCATTCAAACTCTTGAATCATCTAACATGGATATATTGATTACATCAAAGGGACATGAACAAAGGGAAAAAAGACTTGAAGAACAGGTACAAACTTTGCAAAAGGAAGTGAACTTTAGTGAACAGGTGTCCTTTATAAAAAAATACCTTTGGACAAAAATAATTGAATGCATACATCTCCAATGGCCTTCAATTCAAATTATATATGAGCAAATAGATTTACTTTTGGCAGCACAGGTAGAGATTCAAAATACAAAGGAAGAACTTGAAAATAAACCATCTCAAGATTTAAAGCTTATTACATTCTTAAACAGTAAAAACAAAGTGGAACTTGAGGAGCTGAAAATACAGGATAGGACAGAAACAATACTTCAGATCAAGAAAGTCCTAACAAAAAGGAACATAATGAAAGATTTGGAGGAAAAGTGTGAGGCCATGAACTTATCAATAACAATTTTTTTGACAAAATATACAATGTTGAGGAAAGCTGGCCTCCCAGACATACAAGGCTTTAATGAGAAACTACTGGTCCAAACAAACTATGATAAGAAGATAAGGGACCATGCTAAAGAACAAGTGAAAAATCCTCTACCACAAGGCTCCCCCACTAGCAAAGTTATTCTACAATACTTTGAAGACTTATTTTTTCTGCAAAATGAGATTAAACATATTTTCATTGTCAAAACAAATTTTGCAAAGTACACTGATGCAGATGAAAGCTACAGAAAGTTGAAAAACATGAAGATACCTGATGCAGAATAGTGGCAAGAGTTTACAGATTTGTTATAGCAGCATAGAAGTAGAATAGTGAAGAAAAGTACAAATAAAGCAGTCAAGCTGAGAAGAAAAGAATAAAAAATCTTATTTGATTTGATTTTTACTTTTGATGAGTCTCTTTCTAGCAGTAAAAAGGTAAAAAGGGAAATCTAGTATGACAAAAAGATGCTATGACAGTGAACTAACTTTTCTACCACAGTAAAAATTCCTTTTACCGCTGTTAAAAGGTTAATATATCAGTTGAAAGTGTATCAGGATAAAGAAGAGGGTCAAAGAGTATCATAGAAGAAACAACCAACTCATTTTTTACTATTGTAATTTCGTTATTTTACAAGCAGTAAAATAATAGATGAACAGAGTGAAAGAGTATCAGGAATAAAGACAACATTAAAGGGTCTAAAGTGAAAAGAGTATCAATCAAGCAATCTTAAAAGAGATATTTTCCAAATATGCCAGCAAGCATGTACACCTAGTCAAAAAACTGTTTTGATTAGATAATGTTAGTTCTATTTTTTCTAAGTAAGAGGACAGCTTGCTAAGTTGTTAAGCAGCTGTCCCTCCTAATGTGCAAAGATATTTTTATTTCCTAGAGTTATTCCTAGATTTCTCTAGGATATTTTGTAATAAACATATGTATAGATACTTCAGTTTATGAAGTGTTTAGTGTGGAATAAAATTGCTAAGAAAATTATAGACATTTTTCTGGTACGTTGGAGGCTCACATATCTTGATTTCAAAGCAGCAGTCTAGACAATAGCCAATTGGACTTCATAATTTAGGATTCATGCGATAATTTGAAAAGTAAAGTGCATTTATATTTTCATTGTTTACTTTTTGAGTTCCATTCATTTCATATATGTTTTTCAATCTTAATGATTAAGTAGGAGTATTACTTCAGGACTAGTGTTAGAACTCCTTGTCTTAACTACTTAATCATTTAAATTTTTTCTGTTGATTTCTGGTTTTAGGAATTCTTAATTTATCCTGGTCCCATTTGATCCCTGCCTCCTTCCTCTTTTTCCGAATCAAAGGATTCTTCATTGCCCTTTATCCCGAAACAAGCCATCACATCAAAACAATCTATCCAAATATTTGAGGGTTATCTACCTTGCCCTGAATACATTAGCATCCTCTTGGCCTTGCCTTCTAGTTCTTCTTTCTCGACTTTGATTCCATAGCCCAATGGACTAGTAGATCCCTCTTTAATTTTTCTTCAAGTAATCTTATTTTCCACCAAACATTTCAAAACCAAAACCAAATTGAACTATCATAACTAACCTAAAACATTAAACAAAAACAAAGTTAAATCATAAAGAGAGAGCCCTCTCAGAAATTTAGGAAGGCTAGATCCTAAATTTCCAAAGTATGTTTGTGGTTTCCTCTATTTTTCTTAAAAATGAAAAATCCAAAAGCCCACAATCTTTAGAAATTACTAGGGTGATAGCAAGGAGAATCACATCAAATGTATTCTACCATCTTACTAGTCGTATTTTTCCTTATCTTCCTTCAAGGTATATTCTGTAAGCTAAAATAAATCATAAACAAACCAACATACCTCAGTATATTTTAAGGAGGATATCTCTTCTGCAAGACCAAACAAATTAGCATAATATATGTATAATCATAATCACAATCGTATATAGACATCATATCAATCACCATCAAGTTACCATGCATTATTCCACAACTATAACACTAGTTAGACACCATGCATGCATAGCAACATAGGTACAACACTCATGAATACACAATACATACAAACACAGACATGCATTCATGACGAACACATTCTAACAACATCACCATCAACTTCTGCATGTCATCACAACTACAACCATGAAAACCACCATGCATACGCAACAAGCACATAGACCACAAACACAAGGACACATATGAAACTGATGTGTACATATGACAACACATTCATCCAAGGAGATTGAAAACCAAACATCACAGAAGAAAAATGGAACCTTGTTTTGATACCACCCTATAACCACCCTCCTCCCACAATTACCCAAGCTAACTGGTCCAATGGGGTAAACATGTGATGAGAGGCTACTATGATGTGATTCAACTCCCCAGGTATAGTTAAGGAAGTGGATATTTCTTCTGCAAGACCAACCAAATTAGCATAATATATGTATAATCATAATCACAATAGTATATAGACATCATATCAATCACCATCCAGTTACCATGCAATATTCCACAACTATAACACCAACTAGACACCATGCATGCATAACAACATAGGTACAACACACATTCATACGCAATACATACAAACACAGACATGCATTCATGACAAACACATTCCAACAACATCACCATCAACTTCTGCATGCCATCACAACTACAACCATGAACACCACCATGCATAAACAACAAGCACATAGACCACAAGCACAAGGACACATATGAAACTGATATGTACATATGGCAACACATTCATCCAAGGAGAACAAAACCCAAACATCACCGAAGAAGAACGGAATCATGTTCTAAAACCACCATATAACCACCCTCCTCCCACATTTACCCATCCTAATTGGTCCACTGGGGTAAACATGTGACGAGAGGCTACTATGATGTGATTCAACTCTCCAGGTACAGTTAATGAAGTGGAACTAACAAAATAAAACCAATCTAACCTGCCTTAGGAGCTACATACCCTTAAGGAGGAAAATAACCCTTCCAGGTGCTTAACCCATTAGACAACTTGTCATTTTACTGATATGGACCCTTAGTCACTCCCATGAAAATCCATGCTTGTGACTGAGGCCTTCTAGTCTCTCCCATAGTAAGACATGCCATCAAATATGGATTTTTTTAGGTAATTCTGAGCCAACGACCCTGGAATTTGAGCCACTATTTCAGGGCTAGGCCTGAGGCCACTAACCATAACTTTATGGAAATTTCAAAAATGATACATAACCATGAATTCAAGCCAATAATGTAAACATTTGATCAATTACTTCACCGGACCCCTACTATCCATCATAGTAATTTCGTCAAAAATATCACAAATATGTAATATACATATCATATCAACATTTATGGGCACAAGGGTCTCATACTCACCTAAGATTCATAAAGAAGCATTGATGCCTTATCAAAATAACTAAATTATCATATATTAGGTCATATATTCATTATTCATTCATTTTCTAATCAAAACATGATAAGAGACATTCATCAAGTATGTCATAAAATTTACTCATAGCCATCATATAACTAATAAAAAGGATATACCATCCATAAGAATCGCATATGAGCAAGTAAATTTACACATGAACTACCATTGAGAAGGATCTATTATTAATCAATGCATAAGCCAACCAAGTAAGGGACTTCCGTGAACCACCTGAACATAGATTAGGTTAAAATAATCCTTTATTTAATCCAATCACCCTTGTGCCATATTCCAAGCATGAGTGTGTGATATCCTGGAATAAACCAAATAAAACCAAACTAGTGCTTCCAAAGGCCAAATCGCCTCAACCCCCAACTAGTGACTCTATATCATAGTCATACATGACTAACAATCACCAGATTGGTCTCTAGCCAAGTTGTTGAGGGCTCTAGAGCGTTTCTTCCAACCAAGGCTTCCAGGACTAATAACACAACCCACAATTATTGCTGATATTCCAGAGATTTTTTTTCAACCAGGGCTTCCGGGACTCACAAGCCAAGTTGTTATAGGGATTATAGAGATTTTGTCCAACCAAGGCATCCAGGAACTAGTAACTCAACCCATAGCCATACGAAACATGAGAACCAAACAAAAAAAATAAGAAAAGAAACCCACAACACCATGGCTATCTAGGAGATGGAAAGGCTAGGAAAAACCACTATCAATTCAGGAAATATTCCATGCCAATGAGAGATCATAACCAAGAAACCACATTTATGTTCCATGCATTCCAAAACTATCAAGGAAATCATACATGCAACTCGGTACCTACAATCAAAACCCATTGTAATTGATGATCCATATTTCCTCTTGTGCTTTCCTGCTCGTCCTTTTACTTCTTCTCCAAATTGCAAGTATGCCAAACTCCTCCAGGAGTACTCCAATAAACTCTAAGTGTCCAAAAGTATGAGAGAGAGAGAGAGAGAGAATAGAATGAGAGCTCTAAAAATGAACTGAAAAAAGGTTACAAATTGATCCTCAGAATCCTTTCTATTAATGAGGCCTCTAATTTATTCAATTTCCATTATTTTCCTTCATTTTCCTCCTCATAAGAAACCTGTGACCTTTCACCTTCCTTTTCTCATATTTTCCATTATTTTCATAAATAAAATGCCAATAAATTCCACTTTTCCTTTCCAAATTCTTTACCATTTCCTTTTCCAATTTTCATAGCCATTAATTAATCACAAGTGATCCCAATCACTATGTTTTTTCCAACATTCAACTTGGACTACATTTCTCGTGACCATAGTTATTATTTTTCATTTATTAACTTTATTACACGAAGTTTTAACTTGAGGATGTTACACATGCCAAAATAATAAAAGGAGACAACACTTGGTTTTGAGTTAAGCACCACTGATTAAGATTGTGGTTCTATCGCATGGTTCTATGGTAAAAAAAGAAAACACCAAGAGAGTTGAGGATGGAGTGGACTAACGAATGAGGTGTGATTTTTTATAAAAAAAATAGTTCATAAATAGTCCACTTGAGTTAAATAGATATGAAAAACCAATCAAGAGTATTAGAGAATTTAATAAAGAAAATATGTGTTAATTCTAAAAAAAAATGAGTTAATATATTGTAAAGGAGAAGTCTCAAGATACAAGTTTGAAATTTTATGAAAGAAGGATCTGAAAGTGTGCAAGTAGGTGCTTTCACAACAAGGATTTGGTGCTTCTTCTTTTTTTGTGTTTAGAAATAGGGAATCAATTCTTCCCTTAGGTTGGTGCCTAAAAAAGTAGCAAGTTGGTGCTTGTAGATATAAAGGATGTTGAATCCTTCAGTAGGTTGAAGCCTTCAATAAGTTGTAGCCTACAGAAATTGATGAAATCTAAAGTTGTATATTTATTTTACAACATAATTGAAAAGAGATAGAAGTTTTCCTTGTTGGGTTTCCACGTTAAAATATTCTGTCTAGACTTATTGGAACATAATATTTTAGAAACTAATAAAATACTAAGACGAGGGGGGTGAATCATTATTTTAAAAATTTTAAAAATTCCTTGTTCAAAGTAAAAATACTTAGAAAAACAATAATAAATAACAACACACCAATGATTTTTCTGATTTTTGGTGTCCCACATTTTTCATTACCTTCTTCCTTTTTATGCTACCATATCTCGGGACCTTCTCTTGTTTGCTTGACCTTAAGATCTAGTTTGAAATTTTAAATGTTGGACTCGATTTCCTTATGCCCTTAGTTATGGCCCAATTATAGCATTTAATGACATAAAACAAATGGGAAAATGAATTGTTGTCCCTTATATTATTTCCCTTTTAAATTGGAAAATATCCTAATTGGCTCATAGGATTAGCTTCTTGATTTCTCATTTTCCCATTTATAAGATATGGTCTACAACTTGTAGCTTTATGTCCACAATTTTTACATGCAGATAAATATCCATAAAAAATATTCTCATACCTAGGATCAATTTTCCTATTGAATTTTCACAATTTTTTTCTTGGAAGAAAAGTACTGCTTTCTTGAACTCGATGGTTATTTATCGCATTTAATTGATGTTGCTTATTTTTATCTTCAATCATTTTAATCTTGTTTTCCTTTCTTATTTTTTGTTCCTATTCTTTGTGGTTCATAAACTACCATGGTTATTCAACTGGACAGGTTATCACAACATGTATGATAAAATTGTATTTACAAAATTGAAATCTCCATTGTTAGGGTTTATTTTTATTTAAATTTATAGATATGTATATTACATTTAATTGTGTAGACATGAAAAATAAAATTATGGAGAAAATAGATAACAAATAAATAAAAACTCACAAATCGTGATTGACATGATATATGACCCTAGAATGTTGGCAATATGATGCAGAGTGTTGTCCTTGATGGCAACCCACTTGATAAAGTTGATGGAAGCCTACTTGATGAGTTAGCTATGATAAGCAACCTATGTGTCAAAGATGTAAGAATGATGTATCTACAAATCAATTCAGATGTGACAGAGAAAAAAATTCCAGTAAGTGCTAGAAAAATGATAAATATAATATGTCACAATGTATACGCTACTTTTGTGAAGGCAACCCACGTATATACTCTACTTTTGTGAAGGGAACCCGCGTATACATTTAGGGTTAGAATATACGCAGTTTTTATGAGGCGAAGTTGCATATACACACGGAAGCAAACGCTCCAAGTCGCGTATGCCCTTTTGCGCTCTAAAATTATGATACCAAGGGGCATTACCATGGTATTGGCCCATTGTATTGAGCGTTGGATTATCTAATTGATCCTGTCCAGGAATACCATCGGAGGTTGAGTGGTTTTGACTCATGGTATTGAAAAAGGCTAATCTATATAAGGAGAAGAAGATCATTGTGCAAAGGGAGTAAGATGTCTGGGTTTGAATGAATACTTCTCTCTGAAGTATATCTGTATGGAATGGGTAAGCTTAACGAGCGTATCCGAATCATGGATGCAACCATGAAGAAATGATGAAGAAGGCTATCTAGATCTAAATGTATTTGTATCCTCTAGATCCGTTTTATGAAATGTCTAGATCTGAAATGAGGCGAACATCTGCTCTAACGAAGGGTTAAATCTGAATTGAATATCCTGATCAAGAAGAATGTCGTCGATAATGTCTGAATATCTATACGCTGGTTTGGAACAGCGGAAGCGCGTATATACGCAGATTTGATAAAGAGAAAGCGCGTATGTGTTGTGAAGTTAGTTTTGAAGTTTGTGCAGATGTATACGCAGGTTTATGTGAATGGAAGCACGTATATACGCGACATCAGTGAAAGGAAAGCGCGTATGAAAAGCTAGGGTTTTCTGAAGTCTGAAGTATAAAATGTCTGATCTATTCTGTTGTGTTACTACTATCTGTTGATGATAAATTCTTCTGATCTGGGTTGTCTGAATTGTTAAGTTTGAGCGAAATGTGGAGTGGGTCTGGGCCCGAAATATGATGAAACGTGGCTCGAAGTTGTGCTCTATTGAAACTGTTGATCCAAAGGTGAAAACGGCGGAAACGTGGTCCACAGGAAGTCGAGGGTTGTGGGGCCTTCCCGGGCCGTGGGGTTGTAGCTCCCTTCCAGGAGAGGCTGGTAAACGAGAGCAGGGGGTCGTAGCTCCCTTCCAGGAGAGGCTGGTAAACGAGAGCAGGGGGTCATAGCTCCCTTCCAGGAGAGGCTGGTAAATGAGCATAGGTGGGTGCCTGCGTGCTGGTATGAGTCTGCACCAGCACATAGTTGTAAGATGTTTTCTATAATAAAATATTGAAGGGCCGGGACAACTAAAGCTGGTGGTTCTCTCCCGAATTGGGTTCCCACCTTAAAATCCTGGTGTTCATATGTATTTCTTATGTGTGATGATTTATTCTATTCTTACTACACATGTTTATTGCTTAACAAACATTTGATGAATGAATGATCCATTGCTTTAAATAAATAATTATCTGCATAATAAGATCTCTGGTCATACGCAATTTTGCTTAAAGATATCCGTGTGTATACGCTAGTTGGGTTCATTAAATTCGCGTATAGAAATCAGCAAGAAAAAAGTAAAATTTCATTTTTCCCTAAATATTGATTCACCCCCCCCCCCCCCCCCTCTCAGTATTTTTCCCAACAATTGGTATCAGAGGGGGTCCTTCTACAAAAGCTTGATCACTTGAAGGAGATCCGTCGAAATGGGAAGTCATGAAGGAGTAATGTCTATAAGGCCACCTCTATTCAATGGAGATAATCTATTATTCTAGAAGATACGAACAAAAGCATATCTAAAAAGTCTTGGTGCAGAAGTATGGGCAATCGTGGAAGAAGGTTATCAATATCCGACAAGTATTCCTACTGATGCAGTAGAAAGGAAGAAGTATGAAATCAATGCCAAAGTAGTCAATGTCTTGTTAGGAAGCATGTCTGAACCAAAATTTGCTAAAGTGATGCAGCTGAATTCAGCAAAAGAAATATGGGACAAAATCATTCTGAGCTATGAAGGAGATACAAAGGTAAAAAGTGCAAAACTCCAAACCCTCAGAATTGAATATGAAAATTTGAAAATGCATAGTGATGAGAGTATTGCCAGTTTCTTTTTACGTATAGATGATATTGTGAATCGTATGAGAAGTTTGGGTGAAACTATAACTGATACTACTCTGGTTGAAAAAGTCTTAAGATCTTTGACTTCAAAATTTGAGTCAAAAGTAGCAGCTATTGAAGAAAGGAAAGATCTGCAAACTCTTAATATTGTTCAATTGCATGGTATCCTAACTGCTTATGAAATGAGACAAGGAGGTCCCTCTCAAATTGAAGAAGCTGATTTTAAGGCATGTGCAAAAAGAAAAGAAAAATAAGATGTCAAGGAATCAAGTTATATATCAGAAGAAGAAGAATCCAATTTTGTGAGAAAACTCCAACTAGGAACTAGAAGATTCAAAGGTAAGCTTCCCTTCAAACGTTTTGGTTGTGGAAGAGTTGGTCATTGTGCTGCTAAAGGGAAACAATTTGAAAAGAGGAAGAGTTATTATGCAAATGAAGATAATGATGAGGATGAAGAAGATTCTGACCAAGATCTACAAGTGCTCATGGCAAAGAAGCAAAAGAATAAGGCCACTCAAAGAAAGGAGAAATCTCAGAAAACAAGTGCAGTAGAAAATGAAGAATATGAAATAGGTATCGATTGTTGTTCTAGTAATCCACTTTCTTGTGCATGTAATGATGAAGATAGCGGTATAAGTCAAGAAGAAAATCTCAAGATCAATGATGAAAGTACTTATTGGGATCAATTCAAAAGAAAGGAATCTATCTACAAAGATGTGATCTCTAAATGAATGAACATATAGAAACAATGAAGGGACAGATAGACAAGTATCAAGGGTTGTACGCTCTTGCAACCAATCAAGGTGAAAAACTTGAAGCAGAAATCATCTCTCTGAAATCAGATTTCGAAGCATCAAATAAGAAGATTGAGGAACCTCAATTATCACTTGAAAGGGAAGGTCTTGAAGCAGAAATCATCTCTTTGAAAGTAGATCTGGAAAAGTCAAATAAGAAGAATGAAGATCTACTACAAACATTTGAAGAACAAGAGAATGGTCTGAAAGAAGAGATTCTAAATTTGAATGATCAAGTAGAAGAAGGAAGAAGGAAAGAAGAAAGCATGAAGAAGAAATTCCAAGCCTTGGAGGTTGAGGTAAATATTTTGAAAGGTAAATTAGAAGAAAAGGATAAACTCATGAGGTTTCAAGATAGTACTAATATTCTGGACAATATTCTTAGTAGTCAAAGGTCTCCTTCTATTAAACTTGGTCTGGGTTTTCATGAAATGGTCAAAGGAGAATCTAGTTCGCAAGGAAGTGCTAAAGATTCAAAGGATGTCAAGAAAAAACCTGAAGTGCTGAAAGAAACAAAAGGTCAACCAACAATGATGAATTCTCAAAGGAAATCATTCAATAATGTTGAATTCTTTAAATGTCATAATTATGGGCATGTTGTAGTAAATTGCAGGAGTAGATCATTTCAGTCACAATCAAGCAGATTCTACTCAGAAAGGTACTTTGGTTGCTTCAAGGGATATTGTTTTTCATGCAACAAGTATGGTCATAAAGCAGCTGATTGCAATAGAAGGAAGAATAGAGAAACACACTATGATTCTTATGCCTATTTCTCTGGTCACATAAGATGTTATACTTGTAACAAGTATGGACATGTAGCAAAAGAATGGAGGATGAACAGATCTGAGAAATTGGAAGATTTCCAGCACACTTTTAGAAAGCTCAAGCAAAGCTTGATAAAGAAGGAGGACCGGTCAGAAATGTAGGGAATATTGACCCTACTGCAGTCATCAGCTTCTAAAGCTTACTTCTCTTAATGGTTGCAGGAGTGATGTGAGATACATTATAGGGATGAGTAATGTATCATCACAGGGGGAGCAATGTATGATGATTTTCATGGTTGATCTGGTTATTCTGGTTATGTTTATTTCTGATAGTGCATCTGATGTGAAGAAGATAGGTACAGGTGGTACAAGTTCAGGGGGAGATAAAGGAATGTGAAGTTTTCAATATTTCACTTTCCATACGCGGGTTAGGTGAAATAAAGCCGCGTATACACGCGAGTTCCAGTAGACACAGACGCGTATGCATTTATGATAAGGAAATTTGTATGACAGCTGAAGATCTGGAGTACAAGTTCAAGGGGAGCATCAGTCTGAGTATTAATGGCTGTATTATTCGCACTGTATTTGCTTATTTCTCTGTTCTAAATTATGATGACATGTTACATGGTTTCTTATGGTGAGATTATGAATGAGCCCTGATTGCTTTTTTGAAGAGTATCCTTTGTTTTCACACATGGATGAGATGGAAGCTTTATGATTCAGAGATAAGGACAGATCATGCAGAGATTGTTGCTGATGACTTGCTATTGAAGGTATTCAAGTTGCACATGCTAAGGAGGAGCCTTGGTCATATGGAAAGGATGCTTGGATGCACATTTTCAGGGGGAGCATTAGTCTTGCTGAGTATAATGCATTTTTGGCATTATGATGGTTCTGAAACATGATCTCTCTCTTGAGGTATTTCTGGTATTGATCATAAAAAGTCATATTTGTATTTTGATGAAAAGGTCATGATGAGACCTATGATGTAAAATTGTAATATTCAGTCATGTAAGGACCTGTCAAATTTGTAAACCCACTTGGTTGGGTACTTGAGTCAAAATATGTAAACCCACTTGGTTGGGTAGCTGAGTCAAAATGTGTAAACCCACTTGGTTGGGTATTTGAGTTTCATATGTAAATCCACTTGGTTGGATCTTTGATGTATGTATGAGTCCTTGGTGATAGGAAAAGTCATAGATTCATGTACTTCATTGAAAATATAGCGTGAACTCAGGGGGAGCATGGTAACTTCAATACACATCATATCTGCATGGGAAGCAAAACCTTGTCTTGGTTTTGATCCGCCCTTTTCCCTTGATGTCAAAGGGGGAGAGTGACATGGTGTTTGAATAAGGGAAGAATATCATGATGCTTAATGTATCTATCTCCTGTGGTGATCAAACACCATCATGGTTTCCATCAAGTCCAAAGGGGGAGATTGTTGGAAATATGATGCAGAGTGTTGTCCTTGATGGCAACCCACTTGATAAAGTTGATGGAAGCCTGCTTGATGAGTGGCCTATGATAAGCAACCTATGTGTCAAAGATGTAAGAATGATGTATCTATAGATCAGTTCAGATGTGACAGAGAAAATAATTCCAGTAAGTGCCAGAAAAATGATAAGTATAATATGTCACAATGTATACGCTACTTTTGTGAAGGCAACCCGCGTATATACTCTACTTTTGTGAAGGGAACCCGCGTATACATTCAGGGTTAGCATATACATAGTTTTTATGAGGCGAAGTTGCGTATACACATGGAAGCAAATGCTCCAAGTCACGTATTCCCTTTTGTGCTCTAAAATTATGATACCAAGGGGCATTACCATGGTATTGGCCCATTGTATTGAGAGTTGGATTATCTAATGGATCCCGTCCAGGAATACCATCGGAGGTTGAGTGGTTTTGACTCATGGTATTGAAAAAGGCTAATCTATATAAGGAGAAGAATATCATTGTGCAAAGGGAGTAAGATGTATGGGTTTGAATGAATACTTCTCTCTAAAGTATATCTGTATGGAATGGGTAACAGTTTAATGATAGATCTGAATCTGTGATGCAACTATGAAGAAATGATGAAGAAGGCTATCTAGATCTAAAATGTATTTGTATCCTCTAGATCTGTTTATGAAATGTCTAGAGCTAAAATGAGGCAAACATCTGTCTAACGTGAAGGGTTAAATCTGAATTGAATATCTGATATGAAGAAGAATGCTGCTCTATAATGTCTGAAGATCTATACGCTGGTTTGGAACAGCGAAAGCACGTATATACGCGGATTTGATAAAGAGAAAGTGCGTATGTGTTGTGAAGTTAGTTCTGAATTTTGTGCAGATGTATACGCGGGTTTATGTGAATGGAAGCACATATATATGCAACATCAGTGAAAGGAAAGCGCGTATGAAAAGCTAGGGTTTGCTGAAGTCTGAAGTATAAAATGTCTGATCTGTTCTGCTGTGTTACTACTATCTGTTGATGATAAATTCTTCTGATCTGGGTTGTCTGAATTGTTAATTTTGAGCTTAAATGTGTTGAGTGGGTCCAGTCTGAAAATATGATGAAACATGGCCTGCAAGTTGTGCTCTATTGAAATTGTTGGATCCAGTGTGAAAGTTGATGAAACGTGGTCCATGGTGGTGTTGAGGGTTGTAGCCTTCAGTCAGGGGGTTGTAGCTCCCTTCCAGGTGAGGCTGGTAAACGAGAGCAGGGGGTCGTAGCTCCCTTCCAGGAGAGGCTGGTAAACGAGAGCAGGGGGTCGTAGCTCCCTTCCAGGAGAGGCTGGTAAATGAGCGCAGGTGGGTGCCCGAGTACCGGTATGAGTCTGCGCCAGTACATTGTTGTAAGATTTTTTCTTTATAATAAAATATTGAAGGCTGAGACAACGACAGCGGTGGTTTTCTCCCGACTTGGGTTTCCACCTAAAAGTCTTGGTGTTCATGTGTGATGCTTATGCGTGATGATTTATTCTGTTCTTACTGCACATGTTTACTGTTTACTGAACATCTAATGAATGAGTGATGGAATGATATAAGTGAAGAATTAATGGCATAATTAGATCTCTGTGTATATGTGAGTTTTATGAAGGATATACGCGTGTATACGCTAGTTGGCTTCAGCGAAGTAGCGTATGGGTTTTAGTGAATGGAAAAGTAAAAAAATTTTAGTTTGCCCTAAATACTGATTCACCCCCCCTTCTCAGTATTTTTCCTAACATAGAAATCCTTTTGGGAGAAAACCAAGTTGAAAGGTGAGGTCTCTCTACTTTCTTTCTCTAAATAGAAAATGGATATGAGTACAAAAAAGTATGGCATATGGCCCATGAGATACTACAGTGCACATGTATTATTTGTGTGCTCTATATCATATCCCTCTCGTATATTTTTTATCATCTATTGAAAAAATGCACTAAAAAATAATGGAACCCTTTTTCCTCCTAGTGGCCTACTTATAACATAGCTCGATAGCCTACTATTCATTAGGTTTGACTACCTCAATTGTTAACCAAAATTACAATATGGAATATTTTGGATTATTCTTCATGATAATCACATGCTTAGCCCCCCATTATTGGCATCCTCTCAAATTATGGTGGTGAAAATAGGAAGGTCAACTTCTGAGTGGCATAATTTTTGCATATAAACTTTGATTGAGGTGACTATTTCATCATTGGAAAGATACATGTGTAGAATATGAAACAAAGTTGTGCTAAATTACAAATATTTACCTACAAAAATCATCATTTGATGCCTCAAAATTCTCTCGCAACGTTTTAGGCCCAGATAATTTGCCAAACTAGGACCCACTAGTAAAAATGGTCTTGTGAGCTAATTTATCCACTTTTTCCAGTCTAGAAGGGTTGAGATGGATGAAAAATAATATAATGATACAATTTGGATCACACCTCCCCATTTTTTGAGTATTTGTGTTCCCAAAATCTTCTACTAAATCAGGTGGCAAAATTTTTCCTCCACCTTCTCTTGGGTTTACCATTTAGCTTTGTCTATAAGTTTTACTTTCAACCCAATATACCAAAGGTCATGATTCCCATGTATTTTAGTTTTATACCTATTATATAAAATTTTATCCTATTTCACCTCTGCTTGAGAATCTGGTGCCAAATCCTCCACAGAAGATAGGACCTATTTCTCATCTTGATCTATCACAGAAGGCTCATAGAGCTTCAGATTATTCAAATTCACGACTGATTAAATGGACATGTATAGGGGTAGACTATTTCTATAGGCATTATCTCCCACCTTTTCCAATATCTCAAAGATAACATATCTCATAGTCTTGATTTACTTACCAGGACCCTATAGCCTCTCCTTGTTCAATTGTAACCATATTTTGTCTCCCACCTACAATGACATCTTTATTCTATGTTTATCATTGTTGGCCTTGTATTTTTTTATACTTAACTAGTGTCTCCTATACCTATATATGGATCTTCTTGATCTTCTTAGAAAAAAATTTATCCCTTAAGGAATCCCCTGTAAGATCCTCCCTCCTCCTTTTTACCCATATGCAATATCCAAAGGTGAGGGTGAAAAATATCCAAATCAAGTTTCAAATGGGTAATTACTAGTAGAAGTGTGTACTACTATGTTATAATAGTGTTATATATATATACCCGATTTTAATCTAGATCTTCGAATGTTTCTAATTATAACCCCTCAAAATTTGCACCAAAGTTTGGTTAACTACTTATGTTTTCCCATCTGTATGAGGATGGATTGTCGTAGACATCTCTAGCTTTGTGTTCATATTCTCCCATAATCTAATCCAAAATGCACTAAAAAATATTATGTCATTGTTTTAAATGATTCTCCTCTGTATCACAAAGTCCACCCAGACCTGTCTAAAGAAAAATTTTGTTAGTTCTTTCCCACCAATTTTCTTTTTACAGGGCATTAGAACACATATCCTGTTGAATCTGTCAACTACCAAGACAGTTAGTCATGTCTATTCTTGGTTTTTAGTAAAACTCCCACAAATTCCATGGATATTCTTTCCCAAGGAAGAATGGGTATAGGTAAGGGATGATATAGACCTTATTTCCTATTACTACGATTGTTAGTACAACAAATCATCCATCCTCTTATGAACCTAGCTACCTATTCTTGCATCTTATGCCAATACATGTACCTTTGCAAGTTGGTCATTGTATTCCCTACACTAAAGTGCCCTACAACCTTGGAGGTGTGAGCCACTCTAATCATATGCAAATGCTCACCTTTAGGAAGACATAAATTATCCATCTTGTAGAGTAACCCAACCTAGATATGGTAGTTAATAAAGTTGTCACCATCATGGACATGACTGTAGTTTTCCAACTGTTGAAACAACTCCTTGAAGTCTTCATCCTCTGAATTTGCCTCTTTGTATTCATCATGATTGAATGCTTCCATGTGCATTAGATTTCCCAAGATATGATCTTTGATGTGGGTTTCCTTGAAATCATGCTACTAAACTTTTTCTTGCTCCCCTTCTTATACTTGATCACTAAATGAAACCTCTATAGAAACCTCGTCCATTTGTAATTCTTTATCTATTGTAGCTTACTCTGGGCATGCAAGTACTATATTATTTGATGATATGTGTGTATTATTTTATCCTTTCCCATCAAATAATACTTCCACTTCTTCACAACTTGCACCAAGGCATAAAGCTCCTTAGGTAGGGTATTTAATAGTTTCCCCATGAAATACTTTAGAATGGTAACATATAGGCCTTCCTCCCTGCATCAAGATCTCTCCCATAGCATACCCATTCACTTTGGTCTCCACTTTGAAGGGATGCTACAATTTTTGTAATCCCATAATTAGTGCCTAAATAATATTCTTCTTTAGCTCCCCAAAGGCCCTCTGCTAGAAAATATTTCCACTTATTGTTATGGCATGGAGTGGCATTGTTATCACTAAAAACCACACTATCAATTTTTTCAGGTACTCTGCTTCCCTAATAAAAATCCTAACATCAGAAAAATTAGAAGGAACCATCCATTTCATGATGACCTCCATCTTATAAGGATCTATCTTCATCTCTCGTAGACCTATCACATACCCTAGGTGCACCAAATATTATTGTGCAAACTCACACTTTTTGAGATTTTCTAAAAACTGGTGCTTATTTATTGCCTCCACCACTTGTGTGAAATTTTAGATGTGCACCTCCTACGTCATCCAAATAGACAATAACAAATGAATCTATATAAGTTTTCAATATATCATTCATTAACCTCATAAATTTATGTGTTTCATTGCATATAAAAAATTGTATTGTTGACCACTCATACAAACCTTGTCTAGCTTTGAAAGATTTTTTCTTGATATATTCTTCTTTGACTTAAACCGAGTGATATCTAGAATTTAAGTATAGCTTGGTGAAGTATTTCAATTGCTACAACTAATCTAAAAGATCATTTATCGCAGACAGGGTGTACCTATTCTTGAGTGTTTTGAATGCCCTGTAATCAATACAAATCTACCAATTCACGTCCTTCATTGGCACAATGATGATGGGTGACCCACATGGTTACGTGCTACGTCAAATGGAAAGGGTGTACCTATTCTTGAGTGTGATTTTTTTCAATGCCTCATAATCAATACAAATCCACCTAGTCCCATCCTTATTTCGCACAATGATGATGGGTGACCCACATGGTGATGTACTACGTCGAATGTGACCTTATTTGAATAGTTTTTGCAATTACTTCTTCAACTTACTTGATTCTATAATAGATTACCTGCACAACCCATTTTTTGGAAATGGGGAGTATGGAAATAGATATATCTCATGCTCTACTTCCCTCTTGGTTGATATGTCCTAAGGCTCCTAGAACATATCCTTATATTCTTGTAGCAATTCTTCCAATTTTTGCTTTTGTTTCTTAGTACACCCCTACAAGATTCCTTGGCTCCTAAAAACTCTTCTACATATTGATTTTATCTTAAAAATACTAAAACATGCTTCTTGTTGGAACTGATCAATTTCTTAGCTCGGTTGGCACTTACTGCCAATCTGGGTAGGTAAACTTCAAGGTGAAACACAATGTGTGTAAACTATTTCTAAATGTTTTCATATCAAAATCAATCACAAGGCATATATAGCTAGATCCTAGAGTCGATTCACCTTATACTGATTTCTAGGTTCTTAAATTGAAATTTGACTTGTTTACATAGAGTCACACATTCAGCGGGATATCTCACACTTCTTCACTAGATACTCCATCGGAATTATTTTTCCATCAAAATCAATTAAGATTGTTCTGAAAATAAATTTAAGTAAAATATGTATTTTAAGTTTCAAAATAAAATTATAATTAGAATCACTCTTTTTTCTCTATAAACACAAACGAAATAACAAAAATATAATTAACTGAATAATTTGAAGAATCTGTATTTAAAAAAAAAATACGAAAGACACAAAATATGCAATTACAATAAATAAGTAGAATCATGTTTGATTACAAGATCACTACAGGAATTATTGTGTGATTAAAGGATCACTACGGGAATTCTAATAGTTATTACGAGAATTTCTGTTGTGATTATAGGATCACTACAGGAACTCTATGCATGTAATTTACAATAAATTAAAGCACATGATTACAGGAACAATAAGTAATTATAGGAAAACAAGGCATATCTTTCATCACATACAGTTCATGAATTTTAAATAAGATTCGTGCCAAACCATATTAAAGCTTAAAAACATATAAAAATATGTAAGCAACATGTACCAAGGGGCCCTCCTAGTAAGTAATAGTATGAATATTTCAAACAGTTACTACAACTATATCATAAATTCACTCTTATATTACTAGAAACACATAGTTAGATACAACAAAGTATATATGTATATTTGTCTCTTTCTCTCTAGCCTCTATATGTACCATCTATCTATTTTTATACAAAGGATAATTTATTAACATAGTTTCCCAAAATTAGTTTAAATTCCATATTTTAAGCTAAAAACAACTTAACATGACAAAATCTACAATGTTTATTTTGCTTTTTGAATTTGTTGGAGAAAATGGTGACAACCCCATGATATTCTGCTCAATTGAGATGATTTGATACACCTTTTCTTGACTTGGATGAGTATTTTAGTACAAAAATACTCCCATTTGATGTAGAAAATATTGGTGACTTAACTCCTTTATCAACATATTTTGTACCTTTCATCCTTATTAGTAGAAAAATAAGTGTTGTATAAAAATTTAAATATTAAAAAGAAAAGGATAATATTGCAAATGATTTTTACTTAAACTCATTATTTAAATGCCAAAAATGGGTAAAATGGTGTAAGATGAAGGTTTAAATGAAGATATGATGTCAAAAATGGAATTTTCATGGTTATGGAAACTAAATCCCAACACTTATTGCCAAAATTTTAGAGTTTCCGTTGTGCACATTGATGGTGAATGGTTTTCCATCCTTGACAAGCTGTTTGATTTTAATATGAATGTTATTTTTTTTGTTCTAATTTCATCTTCAGATTTAAAATTTATTTGTTGATCTTATGCTTGACGTACATAGGTTTCCTTGTTGTGTATGTGTGTCAAACAGGTAAAATAACTGAGTTTTATGAGTGAATTCAAGAGCATAAAGTATGAAAATCAAATTTTGAATAACAGCAACAAACTACATAGCAAACCATCACAATTGATCCATCAACACATATTTTTGATGAAGGAGTTCACCCCTCCTAGGATACATCTCCTTGGTCCAACTTCCATGGCTTAGGCCTCTGTATTAGCTCAAAAGTGAAAATTTTGATGTTTACATTCACCTATAGCTCCTGAAGCATACTCCAATGAGTCCAAAATGTAAAAATCTATTAGAAATTACTATTCATTCTCTCAATTTGTCCTTCAGTTGATCTAGGCATGGCCTTCCCTCCCGGTGGCCCTAGGCTTCCCTTTTCTTCATATTCACAAAAAAACATTTAGAATTTATTTTCTTCCTCTGCAACCTATACCAATGGATTCAAAGCATACCAATCTACTAGGAATTACTCTTCCTGAGCCAAAATTGGTCGAAAATTGCTCACAATATGGCTCATTTAATTTTCCTATGAAATCTCCTCCAAATCTGGAGAAGACTCTAGATAAGTCTGCCAACTTTGGAGGCCGCTCTGAATTTAGATATTCCGGCGAATATCCCACCAAGTTAATTTCAGTCTTAATTAATGCTAATATAGGATTAACGACATGTTTAACTGCGCATAAATGCATTTAGTGGGAGCACATATCTGAGGTTATGTGGTAAGGACATATGGGGAGGGGGTTGGACCCCTCCATACTTTCGCGAGTCAACGCATTTGAATTCAAGTATAACTCCACGACCACCATTTATCAAGCATGGTGTGTGGCCTAACGGTAAGGAGTTTGGTTATGGGGAGGGAGGTCACAGGTTTGACTCGACCTCTGCCCCTCCATAACATATATTTTTTTCCACGGTTCTACCATACGGTTTAAACCTTATGTTACAATAATATGTTCCCCAATATTTTTAATCCGCCACCAATTAAATATGACTTTGGATATTAAATAAAATGTGTCCAATACATTTGAACTTTGTTCTATGTAAATGAGCCACCCTCAGACTATGGTATATATAATATTTGTTCCATATATATATTATACCATATCTGACCTTAGCATATAATATGTAATGGGGACCATATGATAAGAATGATATTCGACCTTTAGACTTCTAATAGGGACCACCAAAGGGAGCATGTGGCAGCCCCTGGCTGCACCACATGTCAGCCTCTGGTTGGCTACCCATTCATATATATATATATATATATAATTGAATTCAACCTTAGGAGAAGATATATAAAAAAAAATCACTTTCAAACCAAACTGGCGAATCCTATTGTGATACTTGTCATAGTTCCATTGGGAAAAAACTGAAGAATATTCCCTGCATGTTGATTGGGCTACCATGTCATCAACATGTCACTGTTCTGCAATTTTTTTTTAAAATTTTCCTATTCTGAATGAAGTTCATTGGGCTATAACTTCTTCATCTGGAGTCAGTTTTTGATGAAATGAAGTGCAATAGATTCCTGGTGATGGGCTGGCCACAGTCGTTTAGTTTCTAATCAATTCTGATAATTTTAATTTTTGAGATTTTACACTGAGCACCTAATCATTCCTCCCCACTAGAGGCCTTTTGGACAACAAAATCTCTCTAATTACTGATCATGTGGATGATGGTATTATTCCCTCACACTTCCAGTCTCTATCCACTTAAATTTCCCCATTTTCATCAAACTGAGCTTTTCACAAAAAATTAAATTTTTCCTTGATTCTTGCAAATTTATCTTGTTTTCATTGACACCATCATGCTACAATTCACATGAATTTGCAGAGAAGAAATATATTTTTACAGAAACCATCTTGTTCCTACCTTGGTCATTAATCAAAGGAAACTTAAAAACTATCTCACCTTGCACAATGTCACCATGGTGATTCCTAACTGATATCACTTTGTACTTGCGTCGAATCTGGACCAAATAATTTCGCCATTGCCATGTACCCTTTGGAAACCAAAAAAAAGAATTTTTGGAACCCATGCCTTCTTTTTCAAGTTTCTTTGTCGATTTCTATTTGACCTTTGCACTCTCTTGCACTGGCATCTTGTTTCCAACACTGCTCAACGCTGAAGTTGACTGCTGCAAATGTTTTACATCTTGTTCACCTCCTTTCAAAGGAAACCTGTTAGAATCCTAAAACATCTCATTACAAGCATAAGAATATTTTTGAAAGGTTTGATTCAAAACATCTCTTTGTTTGATCATTAACAATGTCAAATTTTGATTTGCATTCACTATCCACTTCATTTCTCCTGCATGTATAAGAGACAAGCTTTTATTCTTCTTATGCGCTCTAACCATGTACTCAATACCCTATTTAAACAAGTGATACTTATTCTCATGGTGATGAAATATTGATTTCCTATCATACAGATAAGGACTTCCCAATACAATACCTGATATCGCAAGCGACACCACATCAATTTCAACTTCATCAATAAATCTTGAATTGATGATGAATCTTAGTATGCACTTCCTTCTAACCTGCAAGTTTTCATTCCTGCATATCCACCCTAAAGGATAATTTCTTCGATGTCTAATAGTTTCAAGGTCTATTTTCTTAACCAAGTCTTTGGAAATCAAGTTAGCTTGTGGCCCACTATCAAAAAGTGTATCAATCTTGATATGTTTAGAGACAAATATAATATGGAAAAGTTATATTATTGTATGTTCATATTGAGTAACATTGAAACAATTTGAAGAACTGGTGCTTGCTATGTTCTTACCTTTTAAACCCATGGCTGTAATATTTGTCTCATCTCCTGAATCTGACCCTAAGTCATGTTCAACTATAGCAACAGTTTTCCCCTTTTCTTTGGCTTTTAGTTTGTTTGTCTTCAACTTTGGATGAAGTTGCAAACAATGTTCTTCATCATGACCGGTCTATGAACAGTTTTTGAATGTGATTTTTTATTTCTCTCTTTTGACAGAGCTATTTCTCTCTTCTCTTCCATAAAAATTTCCCTTTCCTTTACCCTCATTATAATATTCCAAAATGGGATCTGCTAGCAAGGTATGACTAGAAAACGCATTTTCCAAGAATGGTTGCTATAGTATTTGAAACCAGGACCTGGATCCCTTATATCAATGCATCTAAGACTGAAATCCAAGGGATGGCTCAAAATAAATCCCTCTAGGTGGGTTAAACAGATCTCCCACACCTAGTTGTCTTCAGAAAATGCCCGATGAAGGGATTGCAACAATTGTATGAGCATACAATGGAGTATCAACCTTATTCCAATGAGCTGTGAGACAAGAAGATGGAAATATCCTTTCCTTTGGTATTATAGCATAAAATTTATACAATACTCTGAGGAATCAATCACTCTCGCTAGGCAATGAAAGCCTCAATGAGACATGGACATGACAATAGAAAAACACTGCTATGCAGAAAGGTCATAAGGCTAAAATAATGCAGTTCATTGGAGACACTGAAACAAAATACACGATAACAAAATGATATGAAAATAATAGCTCAAGAAATGTGAGGGAGCAAGCTCTCAACCCCTGAAAATAACAATACAACAATCCTTAAGAGGATTGGCTACAATATAGATACAAATGGAAAATCTGCAGAAATGCCGAAGTTGTTGGGTAGCAGATGCAACTCAGAAAATGGAAATTGATGAAGATAGCTGATGATGCTAAATATGATGAATATATCTCATCCAATGGATCTCTTAGGTGAAAGGCTGATCCAATCCCTGAAAATTTCACCCTCCAACTAGTGGTACAATCCCCCACTACCAATGCACTCTAAAATAATGTAGTCAAGGAGCTGGACTGCGCTGTAGGAGATAGGAGAAGCTTGGCCTAGTGCCAAAGATGTGCAATCAGCTCTGAAACCATCCTCACTAACCTTTCCGAGGAATAGGAGCTCCCTCCTCTGAAATATGAGCCAAGGAATGGTGTTCTGGAACCCTCCACTGCAACACCCAGCAACACTACGTTATACTTCAGCAGAAATAATGCAGTGAATGAAGGAAGTGGATTTGGCCTTGAGCCAAGATGTGGAGAAATGAAGTGAAATCCTTTAAGAGGCCTCTCAATAAGGAGAGGAAATCTTGAACAGGAATCCCTCGTGCTAAAAAGCATTGCAACTCAGCTAAACAGTCGGAGACTGCAAATAGTCTACTAGACCAATAATCAAATACTCAAACCTGTCTCACCATGGTTGCCTCTTCCTCCTTTTATGCAAGTGAATGTCTCTTTACCCTAGACCCTACAAATTATGGTTTCTTCCACAAGGAATATTTCTCCCTCTCAAACTGCGTTGTCTGCCCAAGCAAGCCACACCCTCTTAGGCAGCGTTGTTGACTTCGTCAAAATTGACCTTGTCATCATGCATTTTCTCCTTTTCACACTAGAAGGGGAAAAATAAATCAAATCCATTGATCCCTTTCACACTACGAGGGATTTTATTCCTACTCATGGGTCTCCTCACCCATTTTATTCATCTCCTAGATGGCATGAGCAAAATTAATGTTCAAATTAGCTTTATGCTAATTTTGGAACATTATAGTCCTCCCCTCTCAAAGATTTCTTGTCCTCAAGAAAGTGCAAGGATAGACTGTGTTCTTTTCTCCTCCTCTCCCTGTAGCAACAATGTATGATGATCTCCTCCAAGTGAAGTTATGCTATCTCATCAACCAGGTTCCCACATTTCTCCTCCTCAGCATGCAAATCAGCTATCAAGCTATCATCATGTAAAGGTGAAATACTCAAGAGGATAGCAAAGTGATGTCTAGAGGTCCCCTTTAGGAATGGAATCTGAAGTCTAATGGGAACTATCTCTCCCATATGGATCCTCCATCCCTAAGCTATTAGCCATGCAAAATTATTCACCTCCCATCTAAGCAACTCCTGAAAATTTTCATCCACCTTTGGCTTCGGCAAAGTAGGTGGGATGACAATCTGCACATGGTAGACAAAATAGTCTGCCCCACGCTGTCCTCCTCTCCAATTAAGATAAGTGTAGAGTGTCTACTGATCCTGGGCTACAATAGGGTTTCCCTCAAGTGGCAAGATGAGGACTAGATCTCCAAATATCTCTCCTCTAATGCTACAAATCATGCTAGCCCAAATATCCCCATATATGATGAGTTGGAAATCATCATCATATGCCATCATATCCATCATATGGCTCACCTTTTATAGAAAAAAATTTGTTTCTCTAGTGACCATACCATCTCCCATGTTCCCCTTATAACATGCAGTGCAAAGAATATGGAGATCTTCTCTCCCAAAGGACACATCCATCCAATGTGTCTCTCTCCCAAACATGCTCCTCATAAAGACAGAGACAATAGAACCATAGGGAGAAAATATGAGAATCATGCTTGCTGCCATAAGTAACAAATGATAAGGACAATGGTCCCTCAAGTGCAACCAACGTAGCTTTACCCTTAGCTACAATAGAGACTGATAAAGTGAGTGGCTTCTCAACCACTTGCCTGCTGCTCCAATCTCCTCATAAGTGTGGAGGATTTGAATGATGCATGATGTAGAATGAGCATGTCCCATAATATATCTCTTCCCCAAGTCCTCCTAGGGAATGGCCATCAATCATGATTATGGCCTGAACTAAACCATGAAGTCTAGAAAAAAGAATGCTCCTCCTCGAAGCATCATCCTGCACATGTATGGTTAAGGGATGCATATACACATTATACAAATAATCATGTAAGAAACAATGAATACCCTTACCATATATTATGCTCATACAAAGGGAGTGGCTCATAAATGAGCCCCCTCTCATCCTCAAAGAGAAAAGAGGTGGTTGTGCTAACTCCTTCATCTCCATATGATCTATGCAACTTCTCATATGCTGATATATTTCCTCCTCAAAACCCTCCCAAAAATACCCTTCCATGATGGTGTGGTATGCTATCATAAAATAAGTGGGGCTGAAAAGGAAATCCGCATGAGCTACTTGTAGCAACTTCTCCTTGAGCTTGGAAGCTCCAAATAAGAATATCCTACCATGATAGTAGATGACCCCATCTCTGACTAAATACTCCTCCACATGCAACTGCCTATCCAATATCCTAAAAGCATGAAGATCCTTGGAATACTCCACCAACAGCTAGGAGCTCCAATATGGATCTATCCTCCAGAGTGACAGCGCTGATGAACTATCATAAAGAGCATCTATCATATAGTCATCCTTCTCTTTGACATATCCCATGTCAAAGAAGCAAGTTGGAAGGTTGCTATCCTTCCCCTGTTGTTTCTGCCATATCGCAGAATCTAAAATGTGAGTGGGTAAAAGTGATGTTGAGAGAATGCCTCTCTTCTCCTTGAGTCTACCCAAGACTCTCAATTTTGTACCCAGTCCTCCCAAGGTCTCCACCCTTTTGAAATCAATGAATGGTGCCTCAACTAGTGAAGCATCCATCCTCCTCTTCTGATCCAGTGATTTCCCTGGCAAAATTTCTACATGCAATGAGACATGATCATCAAAAGGTGACTGAATATATGGATGGAAAATTTTGTCCATGCTCTCACTATGCAATCCAATCTCCCTCCTGGGTGTAACAACCTCTAGAAATGAATAGGGATGTGTACTCCTCATCTCATAATGCTGGGTCTTCTCCCTACCTCCTCCTTTTCTCTCCATGGTTCCACACCTCCTCAACAATGGCACATGAGTTGTGCCTTGATCTCCACACACGAGATCCTGGGGACTTCCTTGCAAAGATGCAAGAATCCCTCTACTTGGAGCAAGAGCTCCTCCTTCCTCTGCATGAGGCACTAGATAATGTTTAGATGAGACAATGTTGTTGCCCTCAATCTCTGAAACATGAATTGGAAACCTCCCAATGATTGGATCCCTTTTTGAAAAATAGATCTCCATGCTCCCTTGCTCGAAGGTGTGAGATGAAAGACTTTCTTCTGGCAAGGTATGGTTCAAGTTTTCAGCCTCCTCCATGGTTTTTTGAAGTGGAATTGCATTTTCATGCAAGGGTTTTGTTTGAGTTCCCTTGTTTAGCTCCACCATGTGTGCCTCATGAATCCTTCTATAAAATCTTTGCACTAATGTCTTAGTGAAACTTCCATAGGATGTAGTTTTTACTTTATTTAAAGAAAAGGATTCAAAGATCCTCCAAGCATAGGCCTTACCTCTCATATGCAGCGCTGCAACTTTGATGGCTTCATCTTCAATAATTTGGTGCTGCTGCAAGAAGGTATCTAACTCCTCCACCCAAGCTTTGGATGAACATACAGGTGAACCTTCAAAGGTAGATAGATGAAATATATCCTACTGCTCTCTTCCCTTCACCTCGATCTTGCAAAACTCTGAAAAACTAAGATGATCTTGAAATTTCTGAGTTTGAGACTCATACTCCTTCAAGAAATCACTAAGAGTTCTCCTCCTAGCAACCTCTTCTCCTCTTTCCATCTCTCTTCCAGCAATCCTGGGCATGTGACTGCATTGTGTACCATAGGGTGTGGCTGCATGCTCACACTCCTCATACATCAATCTAGAGTTTGCTTTAGACCCAAAATCTTTCGAAGATTCTTCATACATCTCCCTCCTTATCTTCTTGAAATCTTCATGAATATCATGTACAGATTTAGGAAGAAGCTTTATGAGCTTATCCCCTCTTTCTCCTCGAGAATATGGAGTCATTTTCTTGCTTATTTCTTTGTCTCCTTCATGATGAGAATAGGAAGTGCAGGGGCCTTCCTCTTCTATTTTCTTATCCTCCTTGGGGAGGTTCTTCATGGATCGGAAATATGATGAGATAAAACCCATCCTCTTCAATATTCTGATCTTCTTGGGCCGAGACTCACAGGCTGAGCCAAGAAAGTTGCTTTGATACCACTGTAATATTCCAAAATGAATCTGCTAGCAAGGCATAAATGGAAAATACATTTTCCAGGAATGGCTGCTACAGGATTTGAAACTAGGACCTGGATCCCTTAGATCAATGCATCTAAGACTGAAATCCAAGATATGGCTAAAAAAATCCCTCTAGGTGGGTTAAACAGATCTCCCACACCTAGTTGTATTTAGAAAATTCTCGATGAAGGGACTGCAACAATTGTATGAGCATACAATGGAGTATCAGCATTATTCCAATGAGCTGAAGGACAAGAAGATGGAAATATCCTTTATTTTGGTATTATATCAGAAAATGTATACAATAATCTTAGGAATCAATCACTCCATCTAGGCAATGAAAGCCTCAATGAGACATGTACATGACAATAGAAAAACACTACTATGCAGAAAGGTCATAAGGCTAAAATAACACAGTTCATTGGAGACACTGAAACAAAATACATGGCAACAGAATGATATGACAATAATAGCTCAAGAAATGTGGGGGAGCAAGCTATCAACCCCTGAAAATAACAATACAACAATCCTTAAGAGGATTGGCTACAATATAGATACAAATGGAAAATCTGCAGAAATGTCGGAGTTGCTGGGTAGCAGCTGCAACTTAGAAAATGGAAATGGATGAAGATAGCTGATGATGTTGCATATTATGAATATATATCATCCAATAGATCTCTCAGTTGAAAGGCTGATCCAATCCCTGAAGATCTCAACCTCCAACTAGTGGTACAATCCCCCACTGCCAATGCACTCTAGAATAACATAGTCAAGGACCTGGACTACGCTATAGGAGATAGGAGAAGCTTGGACTGGTGCCAAAGATGTGCAATTAGCTCTGAAACTTTCATCACTAACCTTCCTAAGGAATAGGAGCTCCCTCCTCTGAAATATGAGCTAAGGAATGGTGTTGTGGAACCCTCCACTACAACACCTAGCAACACTACATTATACTTCAGTAGAAATAATGCAGTGACTGAAGGAAGTGGCTTTGGCCTTGAGCCAAGATGTGGAGAAATGAAGTGAAATCGTTCAAGAGGCCTCTCAAGAAGGAGAGGAAATCTTAGACAATAATCCCTCATGCTAAATAGCACTGCAACTTAGCTAAACAGTCGGAGACTGCAAATAGTCTAGTAGACCAATAATCAAATACTCAAACCTGTCTCACTATGGCTGCCTCTTCATCCTTTTATGCAAGTGAATGTCTCTTTGCCCTAGACCCCACACATTAGGGTTTCTTCCAAAAGGAATATTTCTCCCTCTCAAACTGCGTTGTCTTCCCAAGCAAGCCACACCCTCTTAGGCAGCACTGTTGACTTGGTCAAACTTGACCTTGTCCTCATGCATTTGCCCCTTTTCACACTGGAAGGTGAAAGATAAAGCTTCTCCATTGATCTCTTTCACACTATGAGGGATTTTATTCCTACTCAAGGATCTCCTCACCCATTTTATTCATCTCCTAGATAGCATGAGAAAAATTAATTTTCAAATTAGCTTTATGTTAATTTTGGAACATTACACTCATTATCACTTTTCTCTTCTGTGTTTTGTTTCCCTCTTGCTTCTAAATGTTTGGATTAAACACAAACCTCATATATGTTTGTGGGATTAAACATGAGAATATTCTACCTAGGGTAACTGTGAAAACCCCCAATGTACTTTAAAAAAATTTCTTGGGAATATAAATGAATACCCAAAATTATAGCTCTTCGCCTAAATTTATGGGTATAATCTTGCACACTTTTCCCTTTCAACTCTCTACAAATTTTCCAATCCATAATTTCCTTTTGCATGTAAGCTAATGGATAGAATTTCCTTTTAATTGCAGCAATAAAACTTGACCAAGACATAGATATATTATCATAGTTTTTAATCTCTTCTTAAGTCCTTGCTTTCGACCATACAAGTGCAGATCCTTCCATCCTCAAAGAAGTCGATTGAATCTTTATGTCGTATTCATGAAGGTTATAAATTCTATAGTATACCTCCAATTGATGTATCCAATTGTCCAATATTTCTTCATTTACCTTTCCATCATACATCGGAAGATAAAATTTGACATCAAGTTTGAGTAAGGGGGTTTTTCCTCTTGTGGCTTTTGAGTGAGTGTGGGTGGTTTTTGTGGTGGAAGTGGAAGATGATATTGATGGAGATGATGAGGATGATTAACATGGTAGAGATGAAGGTCACTCTCCTCCACTACACTGTTAACTCTTCTCTTCATCCTTCTTACCATCTGAATTTCCTTCTCCATGTAGAGGCTTAGAACCTTCTCCTACCATCCCAGCAGTAAATGCATCAAACATAATTTTAACCATCCTCTTTATGTAATTGAAGTCTCTCTTGGAATCATCCTCTTCTAAATGACCTTCAATTTCTCCAACACCTAACATGATGGCTATGGATTCAAGCTCAGCTTCTGACATGTGGACCTCTTCAATCAACACAACTTCTTTTACAACTTGTACCTCCTCAAGCTCAGCTTCTTGAGACAAAACTTGAGGTGCTTCAAGTGTAGCTATGAGTGGAAATTTGGGTGGAGATGCTGCTCTTGTAGCTCTCCTCCCTTTGTTCATAATCTCAGGACTTTCAACCAAAAAATTCCCTTAACCTCTTTGAAAATTTAACCTTGTCAGCATCACAAATTTACAACCATGAAACTTGCACAAAACGCAACCAACTATGAAGCAAGTAACCTTTCCTTCTAACCAGGATCTGATACCAAATTGATCTAAATATGAATGTTAGTTTTTCTGTGCTAATTTCATCTTCAGATTTAAAATTTATTTGTTTATATTATGCTTGATATACATAGGTTTCCTTGTTTTTTATGTTTGTCAAGCAGGTAAAATAACTGAGTTTTATGAGTGAATTCAAGAGCATAAAGTATGAAAATAATATTTTTAATAACAATAAAAAAATACACAGCAAACCATCACAATTGATCCATCAACACAAAGTTTAGATGAAGGAGTTCACCTCTCCTAGGCTACATATTTTTGGTCCAACTTCCATGGCTTAGGCCTCTGTATTAGATCAAAAATGAAAAAAATGATGTTTATATTCCCCTAAAGCTCCTAAAACATACTCCAATGAATCCATAATTCCAAAATCTATCATAAATGACTATTCATTCTCTCAATTTGGCCTTCAGATTGTTTAGGCATGGCCTTCCCTCTTGGTGGCCCTAAGCTTCCTTTTTCTTCAAAGTGACAAAAAAGCCTTCAGAATTTCTCCTTTGCCTCTACAACCTCCACCAATGGATTCAAAGCATGAAAATATTCCAAGAATGACTCTTCCTGAGCCAAAATTGGTCAAAAATTGCTAAAGGTATGGCTCATTTAATTTTCCTAGGAAATATCCCCCAATTTTGGAGAAGACTCGAGATAAGTCTGCCAACTTTGGAGGCTTCTTCGAATTTACAGATTCCACAGAATATCCCACCAAGTTAAATGCATTATTAATTAATTCTAATACAATATTAACAGTGTGTTTAACGTTGCATAAGCATGTTTAGTGGGAGCACATATCTGAGGTTATGTGATAAGGACATATGGGGAGGGGGCTGGCCCACTCCATACTTCTACCGGTCAACGCATTTGAATTCAAATATAACGTCACCACCATTGTTTATCAAGCACAGTCTATGGCCTAACAGTAAGGAGTTTGGTTATGGGGAGGGAGGTCATGGGTTCAACTCGACCTCCACCCCTCCATAACATATATGCTTTTCCACGATTCTACCATAAGGTTTAAACCTTATGTTACAATAATATGTGCCCCCATATGTTTAATCTACCACCAATTTAATATAACTTTGGATATTAAATAAAATGCATACAATACATTTGAACTTTGGTCTATGTAAATGCGTCACCCTTAGACTATGGTATATATATTATTTGTGCCATATATATATTATACAATATCCTATCTCAGCATATAATATGTAATGCAAACCATATGATAAGAATTATATTCAACCTTCAGACTTTAGATAGCCTTTCCCAGAGGGGGCACATGGTGGCCCTTGGTTGCACCACGTGTCAGCCTCTGGTTGGCTACCCATCCATATATTAAAAAAAATTGAATTCAACCTTAGGAGTAGATATATAAAAAAAGTTCACTTTCAAACCAAACTTTCGAATCCTATTGTGACACTTTTCACAGTGCCACTAGGAAAAAACTAAACAATATTCCATGCATGCTAACTGGGCTACCACGTCATCAACCTATCACTATTTAGCATTTTTTTAAATTCGCCTGTTTTGAACAGTGATCATCGGGATATAACTTCTTCATCTGGATTCAGTTTTTGATGAAACGAAGTGCGTCAGATTCTTGGCAGTAGCCGACCGCAGTCATTTAGTTTTCAATCAATTCTGGGCAATTTCATTTTTGAGCTTTTACACTGAGCACCTGATCACTATTACTAGTTTTCTTTGCATGAATATTTCATCTCTCGTGTACTTGTAGGGACTTACAAACATGACTCCACATACATCAAGGGGAACTACATCTAGTTCTACTTCATCAAAAAAATCAACACTGATGGAAAACCTAATTTTTCCTTGGTTTTTTATCTTTAACTATGCATCCTTATTTACCAATCCCAATGGATATGGGCTCAAATTTTCACGAACTTCAAATCCCAATTGATTGACCAGATCTGTTGAAATGAGATTTTCATGTGATCTTTAGACAAACATATCATCAATCTTTTTTTTTTTGAACTGTATCTTTATATGGAAGAGTTCAGTTATTTCTTTCTCTTCATATTATTGAAGGGTACTCATATTCACCTCCTTCTACACTAATGTATAAATGATCTTATCATCCACATCTAAGGTGCTTTCAACTTGGTTACTTAAATTAGTGGCCATGTTATTATTCTTCTTTTTTTCTTTCTTTTTTTTTCTTTGGGTTAAGCTCTGGATGCAACTTCTAGCACTACTCCTATGTATGGTCGTCAATGTTGTAGTGGTTATAGTAGTTATTGGGATATTTTCACTGGTGTGTTATGGTTATCATATTTTTATCTTTTCTCACTTTCCACTTATTTTCCCCCTACTTAGAATCATATTGTTTCTCCTTCTACTTGGATCCACTTGATTCTCTTTCTTCAGGCCTATGATCTTCAGGTATTTTTCTTGTACACAAGTCACTTTCAATGATTTTCGATTTGACAACATCACCTCCTTTAACATATGGTTTTGTACACCCCCAAAATATTCTAGGAGTACATCTGGGTTCTTTTGGGAGATACACATAATTATGACGACCCTTTTGAAAACTTTGTTGTATTCTTGTACTCTCTACCTGAGGCTTTTCTTGAAGTAATGCCACTGAATCCACTAGCCCTCTACATACATAATAGGGTAAAATTGTGAATTTATGAGGGTTTTGAAGTCCTACCACTTATTAAATTGAAGATATCCATCCACCCTCAAGTTCTATTTTGTATTTACCACCAAGTGAGGGAATGACCTCTAATTCTAGTCACGGAAAAAAAAAAAAAAAAAAAATCTTCCCCAATATAATGGACACTGAAATATAGGTTTGAAATTGCTACAACCAGTGATTTAGCTTCAAACAATTGATATCACCATGGTATGTCTTGATATCGACCTTCACTTCCATTTTTAATAGGGACTGTAAATGATTCATGACATTCAAACTAGATTGATCTTTTTTGGGTCCTTTCTTCAATTGGTTCGTTGTTTCATCTCGACCTCCTGATCTACCCTCTACTCTGTCCTCTATATTAGAACCTCTCATATTCTCTAAATAACTTGAGGTTATTTATTAAGGAATGCATGAGGAGAAATATATAAAATTTTAAATATATGTGACTTGTGATTCCAGTAATGGAAACATCTGCTCTGCATGAACAAAAGTTGTATTCATAGATTCATCAACCATGACTAGGGTTTTAAAAATTTTGGCTTAGTTAATATATATCCCATGCAAATATCCACAATATACCCAAAGAATTCTACTTTGATACCAATATCATTGAGAAACTATTATGGATATTCCACTAGATAGTTCGTGACAATAGATGTGATAAGAATATATTTAAAAATATGAAATTTACATTATTAGGGTTTTATTTTTCTTTATATTTTTGTAGCTATAGATTATAGTTAAATGTGTATGCATGCAAACTAAAATTATGAAAAAATATATAAAAAATAAATAAAAAATCAAAAACCACGATTGGCATAATATATGACCTGGAAAATCCTTTCGAGATAAAAGCCAACTAAAAGGTGAGGTCACTCTCCTATCTTTCTCTAAATAAAAAATGGTTGCATGTATAAATAAGTATGGATTGCTTCCCGTGGGATACTATAGTGCACAAATTCACTTTATGTATTGTATGTCTTATCCCTCTCATCTAGTGTTTCTCATCTATGGAATAAATTCACTTGAAAAGAATGGATCCCATTTTCCTCCTCGTGGTTCAATCATAACACATCCTCATATCCTACTAGTGGTTATATTTTACTACCTCAATTGTTAATAAAAGTTACAATATCTACTTTTCTAGAGTATTCTTCATCATAATCACATGGCTAGCCCTTTTTCCATCGATAATGAGGGCTGATGTTCCATCCTCTTAAATTATGGAGGTGAAAAAAAGAAGGTCAACTTATAAGTGGCATAAATGTTACATGTTGTCTCTGATTGGGGAAAATATTGTGTCATTGCAAAGGTATCTATGTGGAGAATATGAAAGAAACATGCACTAAGGTGACAAATTTTTACCTCCAAAAAATGTTTTTTGATGCCTCAAAATTCTCCCAAAAGGTTTTAGACCCATATTTTCCAAACTAGGTCCCACAAATAAAAATGGTCCTATGAGTTTATTCCTCAATATTTTCCACTCTAAGAGAATTGCAATGAATAGAAAAAAATATAATGATCTAATATGGATTAGTTTGTGATAATTTTCTTTGTCTACACCATTTTTTTTCCCTTAACAACTTCAACAATGTTGATGGTTTCCTTTCCTTCAAGTGATTTAGATCTTGACTCACCTTCATAGCCCAAACAAGATTTGATATGAGGTGATCATTGAAAAATCATATTTTAATATAGTTTAATAGTCCCTTTGATAAAGCAATGATTGAGACTAACTTATGCCTTAGTCATTTCTAACTTTTTTCTAAGGGTGACTACATCCTTCTCGAGCTTTTGAGAAGCCAATTGTATCCTCTCCCCCTAAATATATTGTATCAATAACAATAAGGAATATCATCATGCTAATGTTTTTTCATTCAATATTTTCTCATTCTCCCCCTCTGACATCATTGGAAAGGAGTTTAGATACTCCCCTTGTAACTATTCACCCCTTGTGATTATTCTCTCACCATATGACTAGAGATAACAACATAATCATGGGGGGAGATTAAATGGATGGCGATTATTTAAACTCTTTTCCACTGGTGTAAAAGGGGGATAATGAGAAAACATTAGCATCATGAGATTCCTTATGGTTATTGATATAAATATATTCAGGGGGAGAGGATGCAATTGGCTGATCAAAATATCAAGAAGGAGGTATTCACCCTTATAAAATATTTAGAAAATATGAAGGCACAAATAAATATGAATCATAAATTTACCAATGGAACTAGTAAACTAGATGAAATTATGAATTCTCTTTGATACCCTCATATCAAAACTAGTTTTTGCTATGAAGGAAAGTCAAGATCAAAAGTACTTTAAGGAAAGGAACCCGTCAGCATTGTTGAATTATTCAAGTGACCATACAATGGTGAAAAAAAAGAACATGCTCACAAATTGATCCATATTGGATCATTATGTTTTTTTCCATCCATCTCGATGCTTTTAGAGTGGAAAAATTGGAGGAATCAACTCACTAGACCATTTTTATCGATGGAACACAACCTAGAAATTTAGGATAAAAAACATTTTGGGAGAATTTTGAGACATCAAATGATATTTTTGGGGTTAAAAAATTGTTACTTTATTGCGCCTTTATTTCATATTCTACACAAGAGAACTTTCCACTAATGTAAGAATCACCCCAATCAGAGTCTGTATGCAAAAGTTATGCCACTCATAAGTTGCCTTCATGTTTTCACCAGTGTAATTCGAGAGGAAACCACGTTAACCTCCATTATTCATTGAAAATAGGCTAGCCAAGTGAATATTATAAATACTCTAGATTAGTACATATTGTAACTCTCGTTAATATTTTAGGTATTCAAACCTAACTTGAAATGTGTCATAATTGAGGCACTCGGAGGGAAATTATTTCCATTATTTTTTAGTGCATTTTTTAGATAGATGAGAACAAATATTCGAGAGGGATAAGAGAAACAAACAAAAAGTGATTATGTGCACTATAGTATCCCAAAGGACACAAGCCATAATTAGTTGTGCTCTCAACCAATTTTTATTCAGAGAAAGAGAGCAGAGTGACCTCACCTTCCATATGGGTTTCTCCCGAAAGGGCTTCCCAGGTCAGATCTTTTGTCAAACGTGGTTTTTTATTTTTATTTCATTATTCTCTATTTTCTACATAATTTTAATTTTCATGCATACGTAATTAACCATAATATATATATACAAAAATATAAATATAAATAAAACCCTAATAGTGTAGATTTCATATTTTTTAATATAGTTTTATCATATTTGTTGTGACAAACTATGTAGTGGAATATCCACCACACTTTAAAAACCATACTATAATTAGAGTAGGATTCTTCGGGTATATTGTGGATATTTTCAAGGGATCTATATTACCTAAGCTAAAATTTGTAAGATCTTAGTCAGGATTGATGAATCTATGAATAACCTTGTTGATTCTACAGAGGACATATTTTCATGGATGGAAGTAGAAGTTGTGGATATAAATTATAATTCAAATCTCTTCATGCCAGCCTTGAGTAAAAACCTTTGTCTATATATATGGGGGCTCTAATGTAGAGGATAGATTATAAGGGAGATCAATAGATTGCAAAGAAATAGATAACCAACTGAAGAAAGGACTCGAAAAATATCAACCCAGTTTGAGTGCCATGAATCATACATAGTACCTATTCAAAATGGAAGCGAAGGTCGACATCAATTCATACCAAGGTGATATCGATGCTCATTATTTTTCAAAAACAAAATCGTATTTCAATTTCTATTACATCAAGGAAGAACAAAATATTTCATTTGCACGACTTAAATTAGAGGTTCATGCCCTAACTTAGTGGGAAATCCCACAAATACATTGAGGTTGTAGGGATATCTCCCATTGACTAACTGGGAGGAATTCAAAACCCTCATCAATTCAAATTTTTACCCTATTGGGTATGTAGAGGACTAGAGGATCCGGTGGAACAATTTTAGGAAAAAACTCGGTAGAGTGTACAAGGGTACAACATAGAGCTCAGAAAGATGGCCATAATGTTGGGCATCTCCCAAAATAACCTAGATTCACTCCTCAAGTATATGGGGGGTCTACACATCCATATTTTAAAGCAAGTGGTGTTATTCAAGCCCAAATTTGTGAATGGTGATTATATATAGACACAATACCCGAAGAACATAGGCCTAAATAAGAGGAAATTAAGTGGATCCAAGTAGATTGAGAAAAAAATTACTCTAAGGAGGGTAAGAAGAAGTAGAAAGGAGGAAAAGATAAAAATACAATAGCCACAAAAAATTAGTGCAAAGATCTTGACAACCACTACAACATCAATGTTCAAACAATGGAGTAGTGCTAGAACTTGCATCCACAACTTAATAAAAAGAAAGACAAATAAGAAGAATAATCCCATGGTCATTTATTCAAGTAACCAAGTTGAAATAAGCTCAGACATGTATGAGAAGATAATTTGTACATTAGTGCAGAAGGATGTGAATATAAGTAGCCTTCAACAACCGGAAGAGAAGTAAATAACCAAACTCTTCTAGATAAAGATATAGATCAAGAAGATAAATATTGATGCTTTGGTTGACTAAGGATCATAGGTGAATCTCATTGTACCAGAGCTAGTAAAAAAATTGGTATTGGAATTTTGTGATCATCTAGGCCCATATCCATTGGGATGGGTAAATAAGGTTGGAGAGTTGAATATAAAAAAAAAAATGAAAAATTAGATTCACTATCCATGTTGATTTTATTGACGAAGTAGAACTAGATGTGGTTCCATGTATGTGGAGTAATTTTTGGAAGTCTTTACATGTAAATGTGAGATGAAATATTCATGTGAAGATCCAACCAGTACCATCTCATCAAGGATGGAAAATCATTCACTATCAATGCACATAAAGGAAATTCAAAAATTTCGATGGTAAGTGCCAACCAAGCCAATAAATTAATCAATTCCATTAAGAAGTATGTTTTACAATTTTTAATAGAAAATTAGTCTATAAAAGAGTCTATAAGAGGAAAGGCATCCTAGGAAGGGTTTACTAAGGAATATAAAAAAGAATCGGAAGAGTTTTTATAGGCATATAGGCATGTTTTCTATGAGCCTAAGGGGGTGCCACCCAAAAGGGATGTGGAGCACGAGATCTAGATATTCCCAGACTCCCCATTACCAAACATTGGGTTTTACAGGTAAGTATGTTATATAAGAAAGTGAGGTGAAGAAACAGTGGAAACAACTACTGAAACATGGCGTCATTTGAACGAATACATCACCATGTGGGTTGTCCATAATCATTGTGCGAAATAAGGATGGTAATTGGCGGATTTGTATTGTTTATAGGGAATTGAACAAAATCACGATGAAGAACATATACACCCTACATAGGATAGATGATCTGTTGGATCAGTTATAGCAAGTGAAATTATCTCTAAATTTCATTTTACTTTATGCTCTTCCTTTATTTTCTATATCTTCCTTTCATAATTGTATGAGGATATCCTTATTTATAGATTCATTTCTTCATCTTCAATCATATTTTCTGATGAGAGAAATCATGTTGACTTCTTACTCCTTTTAGTATGTTTCATTTATTGCTGATATGAATATATCCTTCTTGGGCTTTAGTTTTATATATGCCTTTGTTTATATTGTTCTCACGGAAAAGTATATTCTTTCCATATCTACACTTAGCTGCTTTGTTCTCATAATTTTTACAATTATCACATTAAATGTAATTAAATAATGGAGAAAAATATTTATTGCTTCTAGAGATGCTCCTATGGAGACTTTCATATTTTTTGTCCCTAACTCTTGACGAATGATAAGACTCACTTCTAGCATGATTACCATAAAATTTACATTGAATGTATTTATGACCAAAAATATCACAAGAAACACAATGGATGTGAAATAAACTTTGATACTTGGGTTTATTTTTCCTTTGTAAAGAGAAGCTTCTAATTTTGTGGTTACTTTGTCCTTGAAGGGGATAGGATCTCTATTGGTTCTTTACTCGATTTCTGTGGATTTTTCTTTGAGGGAGATTTAGTTTTGATGATTTATTTCCTGACCTTCTTGGTTGTAATTTTTTTTATAAACTTACACTGCACTCACATAACTAATTTATTATTTTCTTTCAGCCTTATTAGTGTTTGACTCTCCTTCATCACCTAGACTAGTCTTATTGAGAGGAGATATTTGATTATTGAAAATATCATCTAATATATTGATAGTTAGTATCTACCTTATGATAATGATATATTTGGCCATTACCCTTTCCTATATTGATTTTCAATGAAACAATCTCATCTTGTAGTTTCTCACATTGATCCTCTCTTTCATTCAGCTAATTAGTCATGAATTGTTTCCAACTTTTGGCTTCATGTTGCTTTGTCTTCATTATAACAATGGTTTTTCTCAATTCATCGTTCTAAAATTCCTTATCTTAATATTATTTCATTTGTTCCTTTTTTTATATATTTATTGTTGTAATCTTCTTGATCTATTCTAAAATAGTTCTTCTCATCAATATCTTCTAATTCATTATAAGAACTAACAAATTCACATCCACTGTCTATTTCACTTCCATATCCTTCCTCATAACTACCAAATGTACATACATTATCTTCTTCGAAAAACGAGACATTTTTCAAAGAATAAAGGCTCATTTTATTTTTCTCATTGCATACTATATCAGCTTCAAGTTCTATTTTATTTATACTATTTTCTGAGAGTGCATATAAACATCTAGAAGAAGGTTGGCCCGATATTTTTCATTAGAAACAAAATAGAAACTTATATTTTCATTTTACTCCTTCAGCATCTTCTTAATTTTCTATATTATTATTAGTAATGTGGTTACTTGTTACAAGGGAATCCTCTTCTTACTCTAATTCATGATTTTCAATATTATTTGAACCTTTCTGTGCTTCACCCTTCAGGGAGGACTTCTTGATATCACATGCAGTATGAGAAGCTTTGTCATATATGCACTACAACTCATCCCATATCTCTTTTCTAGTCTCATAATAGATCATGTTTTCATAATTTTACATAGAAAACCCTTTCAATATTTCCTCCTAGATTCACAATTATATTAATTGTTTGTCATTCCATACTCTATAGGTACTCATACATCTTAGTCAAGAGGCTTTAAATAGACTTCCATTGTTACCTTCTAGGTTGTATATTTTGATCCATTAAAAAATGGGACTCCACCTAGGATAATCTAATCCTAGCTAGCCATGATTTCTAGGATCTACCTTACAGTTTTTAAACTATTCCTAAAGGAAACTACACTGATACCAATAGAATTATGCTCCAAACATTTTCACCAATAAAATATAAGTAACTATTCATCCTTGCCTTCTAGAATGCAAAGTTTGTTCCAGTAAAGGTAGGAACCTTGTTCCTAGCTTGTTCCATGTCTTATTTTTCTATGTCGCTTGAGGATTGACACATGTTGCTATGTTTTCTATGATTGAGCCAAAATATTTCTCTTAGGAGAGCCAAGATGAAAATTTGGTAAACATTCTGCATGAATAACTAGATAAAATTGAGAAAAATTAGACATGGGAATTGGTTTCAAGAGTAGCAAACAAAAATGTCATTTCCACCAAATGGATCATCAAGAAAAAAATTAAATGAAAATATAAAGTGTTGAGGAATAAGGCCAAATTAGCATGCAAATATTATGTTGGGGTTGAAGGTTTATATTTTGATGAAATTTTTTCTCCTCTAGCTTGGATTAGAGGGTATCAAAAAAAATTTAACATCTCTCAGTCCCAAAAATTTCAAGCTATATAATATAGATGTGAAATCAACTTTCTTGAATGGTGAGCTTAAGAAACAGGTTGACATTGAGCAACATGAATTTTTTCAGCTATCGAAAAATATTGAGGACGTATGTAGCTTGAAAAAGGCATTATAACAACTTAAATAATCACCCAAGACATGGTATTCAAAATTGGATAAATACCTACTATAGTGTGGATTTAAAAGAGGAGAAGTAGAAGACAACTTGTATATAAAATGTGAAAATGAAAAAATTTTAACTGTTGTTGTTTATGTTGATGACAATACTTTTGGTGGTGATATATATGGAGTTAGTCAAAGGTTTATAGCAATATGCAACCTAAATTCAAAATGTCCATGCTTGGAAAATTTTAATTCATTCTTGGTTTACAAGCTACATAATCAACAATGGGAATATCCATCTGCCAAGGAAGGTACTCGAAGTTCTAAATAAATCTGGAATGGAATAATTATCTCTTATCATTACTCCTATGGTAACTAGATGTAAGCTTATTAAAGATGACGAGTCATCTGAGGTAGATCCAAAAATGTGTAGGTCAATAATAGGTAGCCTCTTATATTTAACAACTACAAGGCCATACATCATGAAATATATTATTCTTGTTTTTATATATCATTCAAACCCCCAAAAAAGTTATCTCCTATCAGCCAAAATAATATTCAGATATTTGAGAGCTACAATGGATTATGGGTTATGTTATCCACAGTATGAAAAATTCTCATTAATAACATATACATATGTAAAATGGGTTGTGTTAGAAAATTATATATTTATAGAGCAATGCAACACATAAAATATGCAGAAAACACAAACACACAAAACACATAAAACCAAAGAGACACGGATATACGTGGTTCAACCAGTTTGGGCTACATCCACCTCGAACAGCTAGTACTTCCTTTCTATTATCCAGCAAAATGAAGAGACATAACCTACAGCAGATCCACTATAATATCCTCTGTTCTCTCTCACAATCTCCCTATCTGTTTCTCGCTCTGAGAATACACATACAATACACAGTCATAATACAATACCCTCATACAAGCGAGGGGTTTCCTTCTAGGGAAGAAAACCCTAAACTAAACATAACTTCTACCGTCAGACCATCCGCCTAATGAACAACCCAGATTGACTAGAAAGTACTATACTTTTACAAGGCAATTTTACATCTATTTTTAGCTTCGGGGGCGCTACCTTCGAAACCCCCCGCCAAGGGGGGCTCCATAAAGTCACAGCCCCCACCCCCCCCCAGACTCCCCAGGTAGCGTTTAATTACAGGTAGCGTTTCTGTCCCATTAAGGTACAGGGTTCCAACGTTGTGATACAAAATAAACAAGATAATTAGGCTCCACACCCAACAATCTCCCACTTAGAGACTGATTGTAGCAACTCCGCCGCTGCTTCATTTGCTAGAAAATGACTCCACTTTGGACCTAGTTGTTTCTCATATTCATCATAATACTTGAAGACAAATTGAAACTGAGCATATTCTCAGTTTCTCCCTGGTTACAAATTTTGTTAGCATATCTACAAGATTCTGGCTAGTGTGTATCTTTTCTAGCTTCAACTGTCCATCTTCCAACACCGATCGTATGAAATGGTACTTGAGATGTATGTGTTTAGTATTGGAATGAAATGCTAATTTATTTGCAAGATGAATGGCACTTTGGATATCACTGTATAATGTGCCCATATCATGCTTCTTACCCAATTCATCCATAAACCTTTGTAACCAAATTATTTCCTTACTAGCCTCTATAGTAGCAACATACTCTGCTTCTGTTGTTGAAAGTGCAAAAACACTTTCAATTTTTGAAACCAAACTAACAGTTGTTCCACCTACAGTAAATACATACCCTATAGTGCTCCTCCTATTATCTCTATCACCTTCCATATCTGCATCAACATATCCTTGTAGAGAAATTTTTGAACCACCAAAGCACAATTCTTGATTTGGGGTACCTATCAAATATCTGAGAATCCATTTCACTGCCTTCCAATTTTCTTTTCCTGGATTGTTCATGTACCTACTTACAACTCCCACTGCATGTGAAATATCAAGCCTTGTGCAGACTACTGCATGCATTAAGCTTCCAACTGCTAATGCATATGGAACTTTAGACATATAATCCATTTCTTCTTCAGTCTTGGGCCACATCTCCTTACTAAGTTTGAAATGGCTAGCAAAAGGTGTACTAACTGGTTTTTCATTCTCCATATTAAATATTTTCAACACCTTTTGTTCGTACTCATTCTGAGACAATGTTAATTTGCAATTTTTCTTGTCTCTAATTATTCTCATACCAAGGATTTGTTTTGCAGCTCCCAAATCCTTCATTGCAAATGAATTTGCTAATTTTCTTTTGAGCACATTTATTTCCTGCATGTTAGACCCTGCAACAAGAATTTCATCTACATACAATAACCGTATAATATAGCTTCCATCATTTTGATTTTTTAGATAAACACAATGATCAGAGTGACATCTAGTATAATCTTGTTTAGACATAAACTTGTCAAATTTTAGATACCACTCCCTTGGAGCCTGTTTTAAGCCATACAAGCTCTTCCTTAGCCCGCACACTAAATTTTCCTTCCCTTTGACTTCATATCCTTCTGGTTGCCGCATATAGATCTCTTCCTCCAAATCTCCATGGAGAAATGTTGTCTTTACATCTAACTGTTCAAGATGTAAATCTTCCGTTGCTACAAGACTTAAGATAGTTCTGATTGAAGTCATCTTAACAACAGGAGAAAATATTTCATCAAAATCAATACCTTTATTTTGTGCAAACCCCATCACCACAAGTCTATCTTTGTACCTATGTTTTCCTCCATCTTCTTCCTTCAGCCTGTAAACCCATTTATTCTGCAATGTTGTTTTACTTGCAGGCAACCTAACTAAGTCCCAATTTTGGTTATGTATTAAGGATTCCATCTCTTCTTCCATGGCTATCTCCCACTTCTTCATGGTTTCAACCTACATTTCTTCTTCATAACATTCGGGTTCACCAGAATTAGTCAAAAATCAATAATATAATGAAGGAGAGTATCGTTCAGGGGGTCTAGTTATCCCGGTAGATCTTCTGACACCACTTTCAGGTATTTCAGGTGAATTTTGTTGTTGTGGTGGTTTCTATTGTTGTGGTTGTTGATTATTATTATTTTCAGACACCTTTACTTTTTATGTGATCTCATCAAGAATTGTGTATTCTTTGTTTTCTTTTTCCTGTTTCTTTTCCTGCAACTGATTCTTATACAAGACCTTTTCATTAAATATTACATCTATGCTCCTAATGATTTTGTGATTTTCATAATCATATAAGTGATAACCATAATCATTAACACCATATCCAATAAAGGTACATTTCTTTGATTTTTCCTCAAGATTTTTTATGTTTTCTTTATTACTATGGACAAAGGCCTCACAACCAAAAGGCTTTAAAAAATATTAGATTACCTTTTTACCTGTCCATGCTTCGTCTGGAATACCACCATACAAGGAACTTGAAGGCCCTCTATTTATTAGATAAACATCAATATTTACAACATCTGCCCAAAATTGTAAAGGCAATCCTGCATGAAATCTCATGCACCTTGCACACTCCATGATTATTCTGTTCATCCTTTCTGATGCACCATTTTCTTGTGGTGTTCTTGAATACTACTCTCTGTCAGATTCATGGTGAGCAATACTACTCAGCTCACTGGCACACTGTGTCACACCATGACCATTGTGATGAGACACTTCAACTTCTTTCCTATCTCAATCCCAACCAAAGCTTTCCATTTCTTGAAAGTATCAAATACATTAGATTTATTCTGAATACAATAAATCCAAGTTTTTCTAGTTGCATCATCAATAAAAGTAACATAATAATGAGAGCCACCGAGAGATGATACCTGAGTAGGTCTCTATACATATTTATGCACAAGCTCTAATTTTTCACTCTTCTTTTCTTTCCCAACTCTGGTAAATCTGACTCTCTTCTGTTTTCCATAAACATAATTCTCACAGAAATCCAAATCGACATTCTTCAAACTCGACAACAAATTTCTTGAGTGAAGTATCTTCATCCCCTTCTCACTCATGTGTCCAAGCCTATGATACCATAATGATGCATCTTCTTCTTTGGAAGTTAAAGCATTAATAGAGTTTGAAATACCATTGCATAAATACAATGAAATTTTCACCTTTTGCTATTACCAGGGCTCCTTTGGTGACCTTCCAAGTTTTATCTATGAAAGTTTTCACACAACCTTAACCGCCTAACTTCCCTTTTGAAATCAGATTTTTCTTCAGATCTGGAGCATGCCTTAGCTCCTTTAATAGCCATTGGTTTCCATTCTATTGTTTTACAAGAACTTTACCCATTCCAGCAATTTTACAGTGTTTATCATCACCCAAACGAACTTTTCCAAAATCTCCTTGAACATAGTCATGAAAATATTTCTTATCAGGTGTGGCATGGAATGAGGCCCCTGAATCTACCACCCAGGAATTAGTAACATTTTTGAAAGAAAGAATCAAAGCATCTTGTAACACATCACCTGTCACATTTGCTTCATGATTGTTTTCTTTTTGTGCATCTCCTTCTTTTCCCTTTCGAGATCTACAGTCTTTCTTCATGTGTCCTTTCTTTCCGCATTTCCAAGACACTATCCCCGATCTGGACTTAGATATGCCTTTCCTTGATTTACTGTGATATCCTGAGCTCTTTCTCTTTCCATTTTTCTTCCTCTGGACTCTACACTCAAAGCATTACTTGATGTCTCACCAGAGATTTTCCGTCGCATTTCCTCGCTAAGGATATCACCGACAACATCATCAAAATTTAAAGTACTAGATCTAGAGACAGAGCTACTAATGGCCATAACTAAACCATTCTAGCTTTCTGGAAATGAGCACAAAAATAAAAGAGCCCTAACTTCATCATAAAATTTTACCCCTACAAAACTTAACTAACTGGTAACTGTATTAAAATCATTTAAATGGTCTGCAACAGAGGCACCTTTCAACATATTCATATTAAATAAAAGTTTCATAAAAAATACCTTCTTTGAGGACAAGGGTTTTTCATATAGTTTCACCAACACCTTAATCAAACCCTCTGTTGTTGTTTCCTTCGAAATATTGAAGGCTACCAATGCCATGAGGCACAGCCGTGTTGTTCTGAGTGCCTTTCTATCGATAATCTCCCATTCTGCATCTATCATAGTCATCGGCTTCTTCTTTTTTCCACTCAATGGTAGGTACAAATATTTCTGATACAGATAATCTTCCAACAACATCTTCCACATCGGAAATTCCTGGACGTTAACTTTCTCGACCCTAAATTTACCATCTTCGGTCATTGCTCCCACTCGAACCAGGAATGATTCTTTCTTGTGAGTTTATCAGCCAAACATACCTTCAGCTCTGATACCAGTTTTTAGAAAATTATATATTTACAGTGCAATGCAACACATAAAATATACGAAAAACACAAACACAAAAAACACATAAAACCAGAGAAACACAGATATATGTGGTTCACCCAATTTGGGCTACGTCCACCCCGAATAGCCAATCCTTCCTTTCTATTATCCAGAAAAATGAAGAGACACAACCTACAACAGATCCATTGTAATATCCTGTATTATCTCTCACAGTCTCCCTATCTGTTTCTCGCTCTAAGAATACACACACAATAGATAGCCATAGTACAATACCCTCATATAAGCGAGGGGTTTCCTTCTAGGGAAAAACCCTAAACTAAACATAACTTCTACCGTCAAATCATCTGCCTAATCAACGGCCCAGACTGACTAGAAATTACTATATTTTTACAAGGCAATTTTACATCTATTTTTAGCTTCAACGGCGTTGCCACCGAAACCACCCGCCAGGGGGGCCTCCATAAAGTCACAGCCACCCCCCCTAGACCCCCTAGGAAGAATTTAATTATGGGCAGTTTTTCCACCCCATTAAGGTACAGGGGTCCAACATTGTGATACAAAATAAACAAGATAATCAGGCTCCACACCCAACAGGCTGAAAATGTATATGATAGGAAAAGCACAAGTAGAAGTGTTTCTTTCTTGCAGAGAGTCTAGAAGTATTTTTGAGCAAGAAGAAAACATATATCTCTCTTTCTACTACTAAGGCAGAGTACATTGTAGCAACATCTAGTTCCACTCAAATTTGTGGATGAGGCAAACCTCAGATCATATGAACATAACTTATGTAGATCCTAGTGTCATCATTTCTGACAACACAAGTGCTATCATCATATCTAATAATAATTTTCTATGTTCAAAAACCAAACATACTTCAATAAGGTAAGAATTTCTTATAGAATGGATTATATTCCCACAAAATAAAAGGTTGATGTTATATTCACCAAGACTCTTTCCCAAGAACCTTTTCAGTACATAATGCAGAAGTTGGGAGTAATGTATCTCTCCTCTCTTTATGTTGGCTCAAGGGGTCCTGACCCAGGTTCGGTGTTGTGTTACCAGCTCCAAAAATAGAAGAAAAGAGATATCAATGCCTTAGAAATAAGCCACTTCGAGGGGGAAAAATCCAATACATTACATAAATGAACAATTCTTGGATGATACAATTTAAAAAGTCTCCTTTCTATATATAGGAGTCCTTGGGGCCATAATGTAATCCTAGTGGGGCCACAATGTAATCCTAGCCGAATTAACAATAATAATTTAAGGGCACAATAATAACAATATGGGGGTTACTGTAGAGCTATAAAAAGGGTCTCTTTCACCTCTAATTACCTCACATTAATATGTCAATCCGGGAGCGTTTTGTTATTCCAAAGAGTGTCTCAGTCTGAGGCTATCACTTGTCAGAGTAATGCTAGTAGTACAGTGTTTAAGAAATACAAGAGTAAACGGATGCTTGTCTGTAACTAAATTACTTCAAAGAATAAATCACACACTCAGAAAACTCTGCAGCTTATCAGTCAAGGGTTCGGTAGTGATAACCCATCCCTTAGGAAACTGATGGAAAGGAAATTAGAGCATAAACCACGGGCCTGGGAGCTAGACAGTGGCTGCCAATGCTCACTACAGCCTTAGATCATCTCTCACGCCAAAACAACAAATGCGAGTAAATGGAACAGCAAATAAAGAATTGAACAGTAAATCTGAAATGGAACAGTAATTCTAAAATGGAACAGCAATCGAATAACTAAGTCTTGCGAGTCAAAATCAAACTTAATCTATTAACTCCAATGCAATCAAATAGCAATCTTTCACTCTTAAGGAAAAACACACTAATGGAACGGCATCAACGATTGACAAGTTATGGAACAGCTATAGCAAATCATACACACACACAACATGCTGAAATAGTAATCTGATCAATCTTAATCAACAAGAATACAACTGTGCTTCCAAATAGAACAGCATCATTTCTGAATCCAACAATCATGAGAAACACTACTTCAAATGAATCTATAACGCAGGCGTTCAGTATAAAAGCTCTGTAACAGAACAGTAAGAATATTCAGTTACGACTTAACAACATGCAATTAACTCTGAAAGGATTAATAACTTGATGCAGAGTCAATACACAATTCTTTCTGTAAAAACCTCAATGAGTTAATCTTAACAGAGCATATAATAACAGCTCAGAAAGCATATCAAATTACCAAATAACAATGATAAAAAAACCACGCAGAAATCAAATCGTAATGGTACAGAAGCAGGTGTCCTCCGGGGCCAGGCCCTTAGCCTCCAAGGATACACCGCTTTAAGTTAATCCAGACGCAGAGATGAAATAATCACCAAGATTTTATTAATGCATCGGTCAAAAATACAATGAACCAGTTCTCAACGAGACTTAATAATCAGAGCCGATGTTTAACAGAAAATTACATAAAAGCGTATCCTTCTCCTTCTAAGCTAACAGTGTTGTCCCTTTATATAAAGGCGACGGCGGAGATGTCCAAGTAACAAGATAAATAAAGCAGCGATCCCTCAGGATCGAAGATCCTGAGGGATTCGCCAAACTGTTAATTCTTCATCCTTTCCTTTCTTTTGCGCCGAGCTGGTGTCTTCTCCTTCTTTTCCGGGCCGACTTGCTTTAATCTGTTTAGCCTTGTTTGCATTCGGTTCACCTTCAGAGGGATAGCAGTTATCTCGACTTTGTCTCTTCCTTTGGAGCGGCAATTCCTCGTTTTCTCCTTTTCCTGTACAGAAAATAACCATTATCAGTGGTTAAGTCTTGCACATCAATTCTCACATGTTTTGTTATAGTTCCCTATTACTTTCGAAACTCATGATGTAAAAAGGTTTGCAAATTCCACTAAAAAGCCACTGAAATAATCATCAAAAGCATACCTTTTTAGTACTCCACACACCCCCCTGCTTACCTTGTTTCATGTCCTCATGAAAACATTGTAGTTGACATGCAAGGCGGTGAGAGAATATGCTGGAGAAGGAGTCTCATGCAGAGGCCTACAGCCATGATGAGTGATTAGATAGTCAAAGAACTGACTTGTTTGTCCCTCAGGCATCTCATATAGGGCCTGGTATCCGGGTGCAGGGTGCCAAATAATTGGAGTGCGAAATCTATATCCTAACCAGGATGGCCCTGATTTCAAAATTCTCTCACCATAGAGGTTCAAACGGTTGGCAGCTAATTCAAAATTCTCATACTTAATGGTTCCCTGAGCTGGATGTTTGGATCAGAGATTCGGTACCGAAATTTGGCTGCATTAATGGACAGGTCTTTGATGGAAAGAAAATATTCTAAATTCTCTCGAATGAGTGCCTCATGCATGGGTCCTAATGTTTCAATGACACCCGGAGTCCTTATGTGGTTTCTATGAGCTTTCCACAACTGCACTGGGTTCCTAGGCTCAGCCCTTACCCGTAAATCTAGGCCATTTTCCTGACTCTGGAAAGTATCATAGGCTTTGAGCCACTTAACCTGATTAACTCCAAATGAAATGAATGCTTGTAACTGGATGTCCCCAACGAAAGGGCCAGGGTTCAACTTAGTTTCCTGATCTAGCACAAGGTCATGCAAATAAAGTTCACACAACAATCTCTGGACTTTCACTCCATAATGTTTACAGCAGTCTATGAAGTCATTGACAGTGTTGATTTGTATAGGGGCGCCTGCTTTAACAGCTTTTATTTTTAATTGTAAATACCGTTCTAATAAAAACAGAGCATAGTTTTTAGCAGGGGCCCTACATGCTAAAACATCATTGTATAAAGAACACAAGGTATTCATCTGCTTGATAACAGTATCTAGTCTACGGGTTACCTGTGCAACTTCCTCTTGTTCCTTTCGCCACCCTTCAAAGGCCTGGCTTTTGGATTGATTGACGTCCTTTAGTTGCTGCTGTAACTCTTCATATTTTTCTCGGGGGACCGTTTGCTCTCTAAGTTGTTCGACTTCTTGCTGGGCTTGCTTCATCATCTTATGCAAGGTTTTTGTCTTCGGATATTTTTTCCATAGGTCAGTGGAGGCCGGGAGTTTTACCTGAACTTTCTTATTATGCTGTTTGGAGTTCAGAACCCTTATTACCCCTGAGGGTGGTGCCTCTGTCTGGATTTTCTTGTCGTTGGTCCTCATATCATCCCTTTCTATTTTAACGCGAATATCAGTCTGTTGTTGTTCCTCATCAGTATTTGGAACGGCGGCTGGATTTTCAGTAGGGTTTTGAATAGCAGGGCGATTGTTGGCCCTCTTTTCCTTCCCTCCGGTCCTTCTTACCCTCTGGTTTGCTTTTAGAATTCTAATTTGCTGTCTGAGCTGGGTTATTGTATTCAATAATTTCTGTCGTTCCATTCGCAATTTCTTAATTTCCACCGTTTCAGTAGAAGGAACAGCAGGCTGACTGTTGCAGTTTGGACCATGACTAGTCTCTGGATCTTTCTCTTGGTGTGCTTCCTCGTTGTTCTGCTCTGGCTGTTCTGGGGTAGGAACCTTGATTGGTTCTGTCTCTTCCTGGGCAACTGCTTTTTCTGCTCCTACTCCCTCTGGAATTTCCTCTGGTGTCTTGGGAACAGATTGTTCCCGTTCAGTGTCTCTCATCTCTTCTTCATCATGAATAGGCAGATTCCCTTTTTCTGCCTCTATTGCATGTGATTTTTCAGATGTGTTTTCTTCTTGGGGTTTGTCGTGGAGGTCTTCTGAATTAGAAGGTTGGCCATACTTACCCATATTGGCCAGGACTGCGGCCAATTCATCTTCTCCCATTGGGTCTTGTAATGGGCTATTTCCCTGCTGTCCCATTTCCTCCTCCTGTTCAATTTCTACTTCTATTTATGTTTCCCAATGCTCGGCTGCTTCTTCTTTGGATTGCTCGTCCTCAGTTACCACTGGTTGGTTGGTGCTTTCCTGGAGCTTTTCCAGCCTTCCTCGCATCCTAGGTAACTGGACTGATTTTCTGGGCTTTTCTAGCCTTCCTCTCATCCGAGCTAACCGGGCTGATTTTCTGGGCTCCTCTGGCTGCTCGGGTGGATTACTGGCATGCTTGTGCTTTGCCGATTCCTGGTGTATCTCTGGTCGTTCTGATGTACTAGCAACATGTTTTTGTGTTACTAATTCTCTGCGTTTTGCCGGACATTCTGGTGTGCTTGTAAAATTCTTGCGTTTTGGGGATGGTGCTGTCAATCCCCCCTCAATCATTACAATCAGCTCTTCCCAGCTGCTCTGCTGCTGGGTGAGACTATGACTAACTATTAATCGTATTAACCCATGGTGACTGACAACTGACTCTACATGCTATGCCTTTTTTATGCTTCGTGCAGCATCATGCAGTAATGAATTCAGAAGTGCAGGTAGGTTTACAGAGCATTTCTGCTTTAAAACAGCTAAGAGTTTAAGATGTCGTGGTCTTACCACGTCTTTCCTCCCTTCGCAGGTGATGTAGTTCTGCACTGTTCTTGCTAATTCCGTCCAGGGTTCTCCTAACGTTGCTGGCAGAATGCCCTTCCCCTTAATTGTCAAGCTCTGACCTTCGTCTTGGAAAATTTCCATGATCTTCTGTAATCTTTCCTTCTTTAGTGTCCATACTGGTCCGGTGGCTGGTAGTCCCGAAACTTCTGCAATTATATCGTCGGTGACTGCTATCCGCTTCCCCCTTACTGTGGAGTGATCATCCTGCAGGTTCTGCAAAAATTCCATCGCTACTGTTTCATTGGACTCCTGCAGGCGACTGAGATAATTCAACCAGCCTGCTCTTTCTAGGATCTCTCGGGCAGCAACGGAGATTGTCAACTTCTGAGGTTCGCTTCGAATTTCCCTTCCTCCCATGGTTTCACTGTGGATTCCCAATGGAACAGCAACTACTTGTGCTGTTTGAAACACGGAGAGGGTGATACTCGCAAAAAAAAACAGAGAGTATGCAACAATGCAACGGAAATGGATTATGAACAGCAACTTGTGAAAAAAAATATAAATGCCATGCCGTTAAACCATGCCAAACCGTCATACACTATTTTTCCCGAATGGTGAGTTGACATGTAATTCAGGGAATGATGAGGTTAACCTACCCCCCCCCCCCCCGCAATGTGATAGGCTGTCCCAGCCGGCAAATAAAAGAGCGGCACCCAGTCTGCAACCAAGTCAGAAAGGAACAACATATGGAATTATGTTATGTTGAAAAGGACAACGAATTACCGAAATCGAGGTGGAGAATTGATCGCGTATTATATAAGAGGCTGCTGTGTTATGATATGAGGCTGATGGGTAGGGCATGTATCGTACTTGCCAAATCTCAAGTGGTCATGGTCACTTCTGTTGCCATGATTGGTAATGATAAATGTTCATGCGATGTATAAATCGGGAAATAACATATGATTAGTTCCTAGGATATAAGAAACAAAAGAGTATTAGTATCTTACCCATTGGTGTAACCAAGGTGACTTCAATACCATTAACAGTGCTCTGTTGCCGACAGGTGTCCATAACCTTGGCAGAGTTGTGTTTTCACCCTCGGAACCATGATCCTTTGTGTATACTTAGGAATGTTGTTATGTCAAAATGTAGATCATTATGCTGGCTTGGTGACCAGTTAACCATAATGCCATTCACTAGGAAGGAGCGAAACGTGGGCAGGCCGGCTCGTGATGAGACCTCCTGTTCCAAGGTTCGTTTATTTGATATACCTTTTGGACCATATCCCTGGTGTGGTGGCCATAATTGGAATGCCACTTCACTTCCATCCTCATGATCATGGTAGGCTGGCTCTCGATGAGACCCCCTATCCTGCATTTGACACTTCACATATCATGTTCACATATTTTTCTTTTTTATAGAATACTTTTCCTTATTTATACACAAAGGGTGGTTCAACACTCCTTAAGAGTAGGAATGGTGGAAGAAGTCTTATCATCTCAATAGGAAGATATAAGCCCTTTGCTCTTATTCCTAAATAATAATCAAAGAAGGTTAAGGGAATCAGCATGATAAAGATAACCAATCAGGGCAAAATTAGTAGAACAACGACAACAAAAGACAAGAAAAAAAAATATGTCCTTCCTTTTGTCCTCTTACTAATGCAGAGCCTTATAAATATAGCGATTTATGATTTGCGGATTTCGGTATGTTGTGATTTTGTATTCATTGCACAAGTACATAGCTGTATCTTAAAGACTTGAAAGAATACGGGCAAGAAACATCCTCAATTTAGATCAGCAAAAGGAATAAGCTGTTTCACAAGGAGAGAAAAAGTATGCTAGTGGTGTTCCTTTTGAAAAAGAAACAACGAAGGACGATGGATCGCAAAAATGCAAATGCCGTTCCTTTGAAAAAGGAACAACAAAAATAAAAATACTATAAAAACACTCAAAATGCCGTTCCTTTGAAAAAGGAACAACAGCAACAAAAGAATGCTGTTTCTTTGAAAAAAAAAGGAACAGCAGCAACCAAAAATGCTGTTCCTTTGGAAAAGGAACAGCAAAAGACGCAAAAATGCCGTTCCTTTGAAAAAGGAACAGCAAAAAATCAAGAATGCTGTTCCTTTTGAAAAGGAACAGCGAAAACACGCAAATGCCATTCTTTTAGAAACAAAACGGCAAAAATCGAAATTTTGAGAAAGAAAAGGAACAGCAAAAATGACAAGAAAACATTTAGTTCAAACATATGTACAAGAACGACTCAAATAAAAGAACTTATGTACAAATTGTAAAAAGAAATGAATTCCTTAATGAATTACAGGTGAGGAAGATTTCTCTTCCTCTCCTAAAATCTCCATATCAGGGTCTCGGCGTAGCTGCTGGCAGAAGGATTCCCGAGTGAATGGTTTGCGATAGAGACGAACTCGGTGGCCATTTACTTTGAATGCATATCCAGAACTGTCAATGGTAATTAGAGTAAGGGTTCCGTTGTCATGCACCTTATGGATTTCGTATGGTCCCAACCATTGAGTCTGAAGTTTCCCAGGGAAGTCCTGAAACCGAGAGTCGTATAACAGAGCCCAGTCTCCCCCGTGGAAGACTTTGTTTTTGATGAGCGCATCATGCCATTTAGCTCGTTGCTGTTGAATCAATGCTATATTTTGTAGTGCAGAGAGCCTAATTTCATCCAATTCATTGATCTGCTGTAGTCGATTGATTTGTGCCTCGCTTAGATCTAGGCCAACTTCCTGTGCTGTCCGTAATGTTTGGATTTCAAATTCTATGGGAAAAATGGGTTGTTTTCCAAACACTAATTGATAAGGTGAGTAACCGGTGGTGCTCCGCCATGTGGTTCTATAGGCCCAGAGTGCTTCAGGTAGTCGGGTAGCCCAATCACGCCTATGTGACGCAATGGTTTTCGTTAGGATTGATTCTATTATCTTATTGCTACTTTCTACCTGCCCATTCGCCTGTGGGTGATATGGAGTAGTGATTTTATGTTGGACGTGATAATTTTTGAGTGTTGCAGCTAATTTATGCCCAACAAATTGTGGTCCTCCATCTGTAATTATTTCCCTAGGAAGGCCATAACGAACAAATAGATGGAACAGGAACTGTATGACCGAGTCCTCTGTGGCTCTTGGCAATGCTTCTGCCTCAACCCATTTGGTGACATATTCTGTTGCCACCAAGATATATGTTTTCTGATTTGATGAGGGGTTGATGGGTCCAATGAAATCAAGAGCCCATCGCTCGAATGGTTCGATGACTAACTGTGGTTTCAGAGGCATCTCATCAGCTTGACCAGGTCGTCCTGCTCGCTGGCAGCTGTCACAAGCTTGGACAAACTTCTTTGCATCTTTGAAGATCGTAGGCCAGTAATATCCTGTCTGCAATACTTTATGTCCAGTTCTACGCTCAGCGAAGTGCCCCCCACACGGTCCATCGTGACAGGCTTTTAGGATATCAAAGATTTCATCCTCTCTAACACATCGCCTGATATGCATGTCTGCTCCTGTGTGAAACAAATAGCCTCCAATCCACGAAAATCGAGAACTTTTCTGAATAATCTGCTTGCGCTCATTAGGAGTTAAATGTTTTGGTAATTTACCTACTGCGAGGTAGTTGGCAACATCAGCATACCAGGGTGTTTGAACGGCAACATCAAACAGGTGCTCATCCGGAAATTGATCTTCAACTGCTGCTGCATCGCTTGATTTTGGTATTCTCGAAAGAAAATCGGCTACAGGGTTTTCTTTGCCAGGCCGGTCCTTTATTGTGATGTCGAATTCCTGTAATAAAATCAACCATCGAGTTACTCTGGCATTTGTGACAGGCTTATTTTCTAAATATATTATAGCAGAATGGTCTGTATATAAGATAACAGGATAGCCTGTAATATAATGTCTAAATTTATTGACAGCATGTATTACAGCTAGGAATTCTTTTTCAGTAACAGTGTAATTTAATTCAGCAGGGGATAAATTTTTGTTGATGTAATAGATAGCATATGGTTTTTTATCCTCTTCCTGCCCAAGGACTGCGCCAATAGCTGTATCTGAGGCATCAGACGATATCTGGAACGGTAGGTCCCAGTTTGGTCCTCGAAGGACTGGGGCTGTGGATACGAGCTTCTTTAAATCCTCGAAAGCACAGTCACATTTTTCTGTCCAAAGAAAATCAACGTTACCAGTTAGTGCATATAAAGGAGCGGCAATGTGCGAATAATGTTCTATAAATCGTCTATAATAACCAGAAAATCCAAGAAAGCTACGTACCTCTGTTTGAGTAGTAGGAGTGGGAATGAGCAAAAGTATTTGGATTTTGGCCGGGTCTACCTGAATGCCGGCTGTTGAAACATAATGTCATAGGATAAGTCCTTCCGTCATCATCATGAAACATTTTTCGTTGCTTAAGCAAAGCCTGGTAACAATGCAGCGTTGTAGGACTTTTTCTAGGGTGTCTAGAGCTGGATCAAAATCATCTCCATATGGTGTAAAGTCATCCATGTAAACTTCAAGTCCATCATTTATTAAATCTGCAAAAATGATAAGGATACCCCTTTGGAACGTGGTAGGAGCATTACATAGGCCAAAAGGTAGAACTCGATAGGCAAATGTTCCCCAGGGACAAGTAAAAATAGTTTTATCCTGGTCTTCAGGGGCAATCTGAATCTGATTGTATCCACTGAAGCCATCCAGGAAAGAAAATAATTTCTTTCCTACTAAAGTATCTAATACTTGGTCTATGAATGGGAGAGGAAAATGATCTTTCTGTGTTGCCTTATTTAGTTCCCTATAATCCACACGGATTCTCCATTTTCCATTCTTTTTTGGTACCACCACAAGCGGAGAGACCCATTTACTATCAGAAATAGGATAGATAAAATTGACATCTAAAAGTTTCTGAAGTTCAGCTTTTACCACATCTTTGAGATGAGGATTAAGTCTCCTTTGCGGCTGACGAACAGGTCTGGCATCTTTTTCTGTATAAATGTGGTGTGTACATAACTGGGGATCGATTCCTTTCATATCAGGGTAATCCCATGCAAATGCTTCTTGATATTTTGTTAACAAATGGATGAGCTTAGTTTCTTGTTCAGGTGTGAGATTAGCATTGATGTTTAAAGTTTTTCCCGGTGCAATTTCCACAGTTTTACTATTTGCAACAGAAGTAACAGGTATCGTTTGGTCATGCATATCTTTCAGAGGATCTTCCTCCAATTCATTATCAAATGCTGCTTCTATCATGTGACACTGTGTGCGAGGTTCAGTTTGACTAATGAAATTATTAATGGCATCATCTTCTGTTTGGTCTTTAAAATCAAGTGCCTCTTGTATAGTTAATGGAGATCTGATGTTATCAGTAAGGTATGATATAGGGTGCTTATTAGTTTTGATTATTGTGACACTTGGCTGTGCTGGAGGATATAGAACTAAATTTTTGCTATTCGGTCCTCTGGTTATGGTCATATTTCCCTGCCGACAGCCAATGTAGGCATCGGCAGTAGCGAGCCAAGGTCTACCTAAAATTAGCGGGTGTCCATCAAGTCGGGTTTTTGGATTAATTATCAGGAAATCGGTTGGATACTCCCAGGATTCTACAGAGACCATGACATCATGTAGAGTACCCTATGGTCTAACCACAGATCGGTCAGCTAATTCCAACAGAGTAGAGGTGGGTTCTACCGATGTAATGCCGAGCTTTTGGCAAGTAGTGGTTGTTAAAATATTAATTGCAGCCCCTAGATCAACTAAGGCATTAGACAGGGTCTGACCATAAATTTGAACAGTTATAATTGGATTCCCTGGGTCTTCATATTTAATGGGTGTTTCTCTCCCAGACAATAGGTCAGATAAAGTGCCGACTACTTGGACTCTTGGATTATTTGTTATATTCCTCCTTGGTTTCTTTATGCACAATTCTTTGATAGTTTTTGCGTATATGGGAATGTCTTGAATGGCTTGAAGGAATGGAATTTTTATGTACAGATTTTGTAATTCTCCTAGAATGTCAAAGTCAGGATATTGTATGGGTCGAGGTATGGCTAATCGTTCTGGGAACGGAGGAGAGGATGTGGTTGCTTGATTATGAGTTTGTTGCTTATTTACATCCTCTTGTTGTAACTGATGTTTGCTTATTGTGATCTTCAATATAGACTTGGTTTGTATCCCTCGGTTTTAATTATACGTCCGAGATCGTGGCAGAGAGTCAGTGCACTCCCTAGTTGGATCTATTTATTCTGTTGTTCCTCTTGTTGAATAGTTGGTTGTCATGCCTACAAATATAAGTCCGGGTTGAGGTAGATATTCATGGTCTCGAGTTGAGGCGGGGATTTGTTGTAAGGCTGGCAGAGTAGGTTAAGGGAGCGGAATAGTTCCAGCTGGGTGGTACATCGGTCTTTGCCAGCTTGTCTGCCAGGGTGAACTTTGTGAAGTAGAGGGAGTCCATTGTGAAGGATATGGGCCATTTTGCCAATATGGTGGAGTGTAAGGGAAATTCGGCCAACCAGATTGGCTTGTTTGGTTCAGCCATGGATTTGAAGAAGGAAACGATTGTGGTGACGAATTTGTAAATGGGGGTTGAGATTGATTTTGCCACATACCATATTGTTGAGCATTATACTGTGGAGGTTGAAAGAAAGAGGTTGAGTCTGGAAACATACCAGGTTGTCTCAGCTGCCACTAGCGGCGCTGGTTGATCGAATTCACCGATTCTGGTTCTTCTTCTGCTTCCTTATATACCGCTTTCAATCCAGGAAGTTAGGGGCAGCTCTCCGTAAGGTGATCTTTTGTACAGATGGCGCATGTTTGGACTTTATCCAGTGGACATTCCTTGTGGCTATGTTTTTTTCTGCATCGGGGGCAGAAGATTGCCAAATTCTGTTCTGCCTCCAGCTGCTTCTGTTTAGCCTGCACAATATCAAGTTGTGTAGTTAGTGTCCCCATAATATCAGGTTTAAAATTTTCTAATAAATTTCCAATTTCTGCACGTGTTACTCCTTCTGCTGATACTTTGTTATCTCTTGCAAACCGATCATATTCTGTCGGTTTTATTCTTGTGCTGCCTCTCGAACTCCCGATACATAAATCAATGATGTCAGCAAAATTCTCTTGATAAATGTCCCCTTTTCCCATAATGTTTAATGTTTCAATCCATTGTTCCTTCATACCCCTTATTAATGCAGTTTTTAACACATTATCAGGTAAAGGTAGCGATGCATAAGGAGATCTTTGTAGATTGTACTGAAAACATTCCACATACTCTTCCAATGTTTCATTCGGTCTGGCTGACATTTGAAATATTTCGTCTTTTAATTCTCTAGACCTACAATAATCCTGATATTTTTTTAACAAGGATTCTTTCATTTGATCCCAATTGTTGATAACCCCACCACCTAGCCCCATAAACCATCTTAAAGCAGCCCCTTTTAATGTAGAGGGAAATAATCTCAAATTTTGGGGATCGGTGGTGTAATCATACCCCCTACATAACACATCGAATTCGAATAAAAATGCATCCGGATCTTCTGATGTGAGTCCGTGAAATGTAGGGATATGCTGAAGAGGGATAGCTTTCATGGGTGCATTTGCTGCAGAATCCACTATAGGATATTGTAATGTAGGAGGTTTGAGCATTTGGCTGGTTTTGAGCCATGGTATCGAATATATGCCAATAACCTTCTGGGATATCTAGGAGGGTATTCCTAGGTTGAGAGGGAATGGTTTTGACAGGGATATTTTTAATAGCGCTTCCCTTATCTGGAATAATGAGAATACCAGAAGATTGGATTCCTTCAACAATGATTTTCGCAGCACTCCCCTTATCTGGGCTATCTAATGGCTGATTTGTTCCAATAGGAGATTTTGGTTCCTTGGTTTCCCCTGTTTCTCCTTCTCCTTCACAAAAGTTGCTGGAATTCCCTTCCTGCAATAGTTCTGGAGTAGAATTTCCAATTTCTTGAAAGTCCTGCTCTTCAGTTTGACTATGCACCTCAGCACAGGCTATAGATGGTGATCCTGTGGCCTGAAGGGAACTAGTAGGCTGTTTAGAAATGTTTTTCCTGGGGCCTACTGATGGCTGAGATTCTGTTTTCTTATAGATTTCGTCTATGAAGGTCGTTCGACCAAGGGTCACCGGCCCCTTAGCTTTTTCAGGCTTGGATGGGGGTTTGATATTCTTTTCTGGTCTTTTCTGCTTAGTCATGCACTCAAAAATGAACTACCAACTTTTATTCAAACAAAACAAAAACAAATCTGTTAGGAAAGCGGATAATGGAGCAGGTCTTTTACATGCTCTGCACGTAGGTTCTTACCTTCCGTTTTTAGGATCCAACTCCTCCCTAGCAGGCTCGTACACTACTCTGAAAAAAACAAATGGCTACACTCTTTCCCCGGCAACGGCGCCAAAATGTAGAGCTATAAAAAGGGTCTCTTTCACCTCTAATTACCTCACATTAATATGTCAATCCTGGAGTGTTTTGTTATTCCAAAGAGTGTCTCAGTCTGAGGCTATCACTTGTCATAGTAATGCTTAGTAGTACAGTGTTTAGGAAATACAAGAGTAAACGGATGCTTGTCTGTGACTAAATTACTTCAAAAGAGTAAATCACACATTCGGAAAACTCAGTAGCTTATCAGTCAAGGGTTCGGTAGTGATAACCCATCCCTTGGGAAACTGATGGAAAGGAAATTAGAGCATAAACCACAGGTCTGGGAGCTACACAGTGAATGCCAATGCTCACTACAGCCTTAGATCATCTCTCACGCCAAAACAACAAATGCGAGTAAATAAAGGATTGAACAGCAATTCTGGAATAGAACAGCAAATCTAAAATGGAACAGTAATTCTAAAATGGAACAGCAATCGAATAACTAAGTCTCGCGATTCAAAATCAAACTTAATCTATTAACTCCAATGCAATCAAATAACAATCTTTCACTCTTAAGGCAAAACACACTAATGGAACGGCATCAACGATTGACAAGTTATGGAACAGCTATAGCAAATCATACACGCACACAACATGCTGAAATAATAATCTGATCAATCTTAATCAACAAGAATACAATTGTGCTTCCAAATAGAACAGCATCATTTCTGAATCCAACAATCATGAGAAACACTACTTCAAATGAATCTATAACGCAGGCATTCAGTATAAAAGCTCTGTAATAGAACAGTAAGAATATTCAGTTACGACTTAACAACATGCAATTAACTCTGAAAGGATTAATAACTTGATGCAGAGTCAATACACAATTCTTTCTGTAAAAACCTCAATGAGTTAATCTTAACAGAGCGTATAATAACAACTCAGAAAGCATATCAAATTACCAAATAACAATGATAAACAAACCACGCAGAAATCAAATCGTAATGGTACAGAAGCAGGTGTCCTCCGGGGCCGGGCCCTTAGCCTCCAAGGATACACCGCTTTAAATTAATCCAGACGCAGAGATGAAATAATCACCAAGATTTTATTAATGCATCGGTCAAAAATACAATGAACCAGTTCTCAACGAGACTTAATAATCAGAGCTGATGTTTAACAGAAAATTACATAAAAGCGTATCCTTCTTATTTCTAAGCTCACAGTGCTGTCCCTTTATATAAAGGCGACGGCGGAGATGTCCAAGTAACAAGATAAATAAAGCAGCGATCCCTCAAGATCGAAGATCCTGAGGGATTCGCCAAACTGTTAATTCTTCATCCTTTCCTTTCTTTTGCGCCGAGCTGGTGTCTTCTCCTTCTTTTCCGAGCCGACTTGCTTTAATCTATTTAGCCTTGTTTGCATTCGGTTCACCTTCAGAGGGACAGCAGTTATCTCGACTTTGTCTCTTCCTTTGGAGCGGAAATTCCTCGTTTTCTCCTTTTCCTGTACAGAAAATAACCATTATCAGTGGTTAAGTCTTGCACATCAATTCTCACATGTTTTGTTATAGTTCCCTATTACTTTCCAAACTCATGATGTAAAAAGGTTTGCAAATTCCACTAAAAAGCCACTGAAATAATCATCAAAAGCATACCTTTTTAGTACTCCACAGTTACAAGGGTACAATAATAACAATAAGGGGGTTACACTAACAACAATAAGGGACTATACTAGTAATATAGGGACCTAACATGCCCCACTTCTTCAAAAAAGTGTTGTCCTCAACGCTTGAGTAGCTCTGGGTGCTTCTGTATAAAATTCTCATCCTCCCATGTAGAATATTTAGTGAGTAAGTTCTTCCACTTGATGAGATACTCTGAAATTGATCGATTTCGTAGCTATTGAGTTCTTGTTTTCGTGACCGCTTCAGGTTCCAATATGCTTTTTCCTTCCTCATCAAGTTCTGGCAATATTGTTTGAAATGGAAGATTTTCACCTATAACCTTCTTTGAGCATGAAACATTGAAAAATGGATGCACTCGCGAAGAAGCAGGAAGCTCCAATTTGTATTCCATAGTACCAATCTTTTGCAACACCATGTAAGGACCATAGTACTTTGGCGATAATTTATTATCCTTCTTAGCTTGCTTGAGGGACATTTGTTTGTATGGTTGTAGCTGTAAAAATACCCAATATCCTACATCAAAAATTCTCTCGCTGCGATGTTGATCTTCCTATTGTTTCATTTGGTTTTGTGCCAAATTCAGGTTTTCCTTTAATAGTTGGAGAACTTCTTGTTGATGCTTGATGTGATCTTCCACTGCTTGAACCTTATAATTTTCCCTTAAATATGATGTGATGGATGGTGGATGATATGCATAAAGTGCCATAAATGGGGTCATTTTTGCTGCAGTATGGAAGGAAGTGTTATAACACCATTCAACAAGAGGTAACCACTTGACCCATTGTGTTTGTTTATTAGATACAAAACAACGAAGATATCCTTCCAAAAATTTATTTACTATCTTAGTTTGACCATCATATTGAGGATGATAATATGAGCTATGAGCTAATTGAGTACCCAAACAAGAAAATAACTCCATCCAAAAATTTCCAGTAAAAATGGGATCTCTGTCGCTCACAATAACCCTTGGGCTTCCATGTAGCTTTTGAATTGTGTCCATAAATGTAGTAGCAACTGTACTTGCTTTAAATGGATGAGATAATGCACAAAAGTGTGCATACTTGATAAGTCTATCAACTACCACCATGATGACACTCTTCCTTCGCACTTGGGTAAACTTGTGATAAAATCCATTGAAATCTCCTCCCAACATTGACTTGGAATGGATAAAAGTTGTAGAAGTCCCGGGGTCTTAATTGTCTCAACTTTATTCTGCTGGCAAACCAAACATTCCGCCATAAACTTTTGAATATAAGATTTAAGGCCATCCCAAAAAAATTCTTTCTTCACCCTGTGGTAAATTTTTAAAAATCCTGAGTGTCCTCTTAAAGGAGAAGTGTGCAGTTCCAAAAGAATCTTTTGTTTTAGTTGGGAATTATTACAAATATATAAGCGATCTTTGTACCATAAGGAATAATTTTTCCAACTAAATGTATCAGATGTACTAGGATCTTGCTGCAAATTTTGAATGAGTGTCCATACATCTTTGTTATTCTTCCATTCATCTCTTGCTTCGGTTATCCAATCTGGTTGGATAATAGAAATGGCACAAAGCAATGCTTCCACCTCTTCATTCTTTCTTGAGAGTGCATCTGCAACAACATTAAGCTTTCCCTTTTTTTAGATTATTTCAAAATCATAACCCAACATCTTTGTGACCCATTTTTGCTGCTCTTCTCAAGATAGTCTTTGTTCCAAAAAGTGTTTAAGACTATCATGATCAGTTTTTACCTTGAAGTGTCTTCCCATTAGGTAAGTTCACCATTTCTTTAGTGCATGCAGTATTGCTAACATTTCTTCTCATAAATAGGTTTTTGTAAATACTTTCCTTTGATTGGACGACTTTCAAAAGAAATGGGTCTTCCTTCCTGCATTAAAACTGCACCAATTCCATTTCCTGAGGCATCACATTCCACAATAAAGGTTTTTGTGAAGTCTGGCGTAGCTAAGACCGGTGCTAGGCACATTGCCTCTTTAAGATGTTCAAAGGCCGTAGTTGCTTCAGGAGTCCATGAAAATGCATCTTTCTTCAATAATGTTGTTAGAGGTGCTGCTATTCTTCCATAATTCTTAACAAACTTACGATAATACCCTGTTAACCCGAGAAATCCTCGCAACTGCTTTATGGTTGTGGGGACTTTCCATTCCTTAATGGCTTTAATTTTGTTAGGGTCTACCTTAATACCCTCGTGAGATACAATATGACCCAGATATTCCACCTCTTTTACTCCAAAGAAACATTTGGATGTTTTTGCATATAATTGTTTCTCCTGCAATAGTTTGAGCACCCTGTCAACATGTTCAACATGATCCTTCCAAGACCTACTGTAGATTAGTATATCATCAAAAATACTAGCACAAATTTTCTAAGGAAGGGTTTGAAAATGGAATTCATCAACCCTTGAAATGTAGAAGGTGCATTGGTAAGGTCAAAAGGCATGACCAAAAATTCATAATGACCCTCATGAGTTCGAAATGCTGTTTTTGGAATATCTTCAGTCTTCATTCTAATTTGATGATATCCTGAACGAAGATCCAACTTGGTAAAATAAATTGTTCCATGTAATTCATCCAATAATTCATCAATCACAGGAATGGGAAATTTGTCTTTAATGGTGAGCTTATTGAGCTCCCTATAATCTGGACACATTCGCCATGATCCATCCTTCTCGTGTACCAATACTACAGGAGCAGAGAAAGAACTTTGACTAGGTTGAATTATACCCACCTCTAACATTTCTGCAATCATACGTTCAATTTCGCTCTTTTGTACATAAGGATATATATAAGGCCTGATGTTTGGAGGAACACTTCCTGGAATCAAATGAATAGCATTATCATGATCACAAATAGGTGGGAGTGCTTTGGGAGTTTCAAACACCTTGGAATGATTTTCCAAGACTTGTTGGAGATCTGCAGAAATAGATGATTTTGGTGTTGGAACTTCTAGTGAGCATAATTGTGCAATTACACCTCATTATTCTTTGTTTAGAAGCTTTGTCATGACATTAGAGCTTATTATATTTCCTGGCTTCCTCGCAATACCCCGTAATTCAACTTCCTTTCCTTCTAAAGAAAAATTTCAAGAAAAGTTCTTGAAAATTAAAAGCTACCATCCCCAAAGATTGTAACCATTGTACTCCTAGTACAACATCAGCACCTCCCATATGAATGGAAAGCATTGGACTAGTCAATACATATCCCCCCATGGTTAGCTTGATATTATGGCATTTTCCAAAGCAATTTGTTGTTCCTCCATTTGCAACCATCACTTGACATTCTGGTGCTGGGTATAGGAAACAATTTAATTCCTTGGCTACCTTACAATGAATAAAATTATGGGTGCTACCTGAATCAATCAACACTATTACCTTTTTCTTCTTGATATGTCCTTCTATCTTGAGAGTTTGAGGAGTGGTAATTCCTGCCAGTGCATTACACGACATGGTTTGATTCATTTCTTCCCCTTCTATGGTTGGTTCCTGGTGTATATCCTCTTCTTGTTCATTTTCTTCTTCCTTTTCACAATCTATGTAAAATAATTTTTTCTCAGCACACTTATGACCTTTAGTGTATTTTCTATCACAACTGTAGCAAAGCCCTTTTGCTCTTTTTTCTTCCAATTGTTGTGGTGTCAACCTTGTAGGTTGTGGAAATCTAGGCGTAGCAACACTTCCTTCTTTATAGAAGTGAGTGGTAGGCTTCCTTATCACCATAATTTTACATTAAATTTTTCTTGCCAACTTGAATGCCTTCTCCAATGAATCAGGTTCCAAAACGCGAACTTCATGTTGGATGTTATCCTTTAAAGTACCAATGAAGAGATCAATCATGTGTTCCTTTGGAATATCAGTTACCCTTATATTAAATTTTTGGAAGTCCTCAATGTGCTCCCCCACTAAGCCCTTTTGTTTGAGATTTATCAATTGGCTAAAGAAGGTGTTTCTCTTTGTATCCTCATAATGTGCTATCATTTCCTCCGTAAAAATTGATCAAGTGACAATTTTTTTATGGGAGAAAAGCCATCGATACCATTCAAATGTATTTTGTTCTAAATGTAAAGTTGCAATGCATACATTTTGTGTGTTTTGCATGTTATGGAGATCAAAATATTGCTCCATCTGTAGTATCCATGTTATAGGATCATTTCCATCAAACTTCCTCATCTCCATTTTTGGAATATGGTGGTTCTTCCCGCCAACATTAGAGTTTATGAAATCACGATTAACATTTATTTTGTTCTCATAATGAGTTTCTTCTACTATCTTTTCACCATTATGAAACATTTCTTGTATCAACTTTGTCAAACCTTTCATGTCTGCTTTTAGGTCATTCTTCATGTTTTCCATGTTGTCTTTCCTGTCATCCATCTTAGCTTCTGTTGTCGACAATTGTTGTCCCTCCTAAAGACAGCCTAGAGTTGCCATAGACCAGTGCCTAGGACATCTTATCATAGCAAGGAGCATATAATATAACTTGGGTGTCAATCCAAAAGGCTCTCCTGCTATCTCTTGTAAAACAAGGAAATGAACTTAACTGGGACTAGAACTTACAGAAACTGCCACAGGGAAAGTAATGCTACAGAGGCAAGGTGCAAAGCTCTAACACAAAAGCATCAGACAGTTAAGAGACAATTTACTATAAACAGGGCCGATTCAGGTAATATGCCACAGAAATTAAATATTAGAAGGTGTATGCAAGGAAAGAAACATAAAAGGATATTAGTTAACTTTGGTCTCATACCCAGATACACAATAGAACCACATATGGGCTTATCATTCTAAGAATCCATACATGACAATGGCATTTTAAAAGCACCCTCCCAAAACAACTAATATAGAAGAAAGGTGAATGAAATGAACATGAAACAACATATCATGCCTGAGCCATATTTAAAGCGCTTGACTGATCCAAGTATGGGCATCAACTAGGATGAATCCTTACCTAAAGTCAGTGAGCCACTCGCATTCCAGTACATGATACAAGAAGATATATGAAATGAAATGTTGTATTAATCACATAAAAGAAGGTTACATACTGTGAAATACCAAAGACCGAAATCCTCATTACAGATAGAACTCCTCCTCACTGAGACCCTATAGGCTCTGAACTTTCATATAGAAGCTTTACAAAATGTATACAAAACGTGCCTTTCACTGCACAATTTTCTGATACAAGTCTCGAACCCTTACAATGTCTTTCTTCCTCCTTTTTATAGAGGAAAGAGAAGAGGAACTAATAAAAGAAGTAGGTGGAGACGATTAATTGTTTAATTTGAACAAAATGGTGGAAACATTCGCGCCCATGTTGCTTAATTAATATGCTGTGCTATAGGTACTCTGAGGCCGACTTCATGAAGTAAATGTTGTAGGTGCCAATTTCTCCAGGGATAAGACATGAAGAATAAAATATGTAATATTTTGTGCCTTCCTGAGAGAAATATCTATTGAAGTTAAACTTGGAGGATATGATTTTTGTGCACTTGTACTCTTTGCCTTCCGAATGTTGAATTGTTATTTAAAATCTTCGGCACCGGACGTTGAATTTCCTACTCTCTGACTAATACTCCTTTGTCGCAGCATCAGGATCTTTATCTGCAAGGAACCTGTGTTTTAATTACTCTAGAGGGTTCTGTGAGTCTTTACCCGGGCTTCTTTAATGAAAACTATGTCATGGCAACTACCCAGAGCTTTTCTTCATAAATTCTGGCTATGGGAGTTGATCCTCTGCGTGTCTTCGATTTTTGTAATGGAGGCATCAATTAATGGTGGTTCTTTCATCACTATAAACCTGAAAAACCCACAAACACATTAAAGAAGACTAGACACGGTGGCGGTGAAGGTGCTGGGGTTAGTGGAGAGGACTGTGTAGTAACACGACATGGTGAGGGGACGGGAGCACGTAAGGTGATGGAAACCATAGCGAAGTGGTTGGGGGTGAAATAGCGATATTTTTTGACGCAGAACATTAAAATGATAAAATAATGGGACATATGGACGATGGGGAAGAGACGGGGTGCACACGTGGAACTTGTGACGTGGAGGTGGACTTTGGTCACCCATTTGCCACTTGAATGATCCGAGCCGCATGATCTCAAAACAAGATCAACGATTTGAAATACATGGGAAAGCAATGAGTTAGCGGGCCCGGAACGATTTATATAGGGACTAAACTCTGCGCAACTCCGAAGGATGATAGCCGTCGAATGAAGACTCACAAATCTAACGGCTCACATCAATTTCGTTACGCGTCTACGACCAAAGGATAACGTGCGAAAAGGAGCGGTTTTGGGATCGTACATGGAGACACACGGCGCATGCTGAATGGAATCGCTATGATTTGAGGAAAACTGCCAGCCCTTGAAAGGTGGTGCAAAATAAACAGGTCAGTTTCAAGCGGTGGTTTTTGGGGTGCGGTGACCACAAAGATAGTGCGCTATGGTACGTTGATCTGCGTTCAATCAAACAGCTCTAGGCGCACCCGATGGATATGTATGATAAGCACCTTTGGGGCTTAACACCCGGTTCCAAAACATGGTCATGCGGACAATAAGATATGGGGGGGGGGCACGGCTAAAGGGGCTGAGCCTCATATTACTTTGGATACGCGCCTGTGATGTTTTCCAATGTATTTCGTGGGCAGGAATGGTAACGATAGGTAGGATATGAGGGTCTTAGGCCACCACAGAGGTTTTAAACAGATTTAAACGGGACAGCAGGCCAAAAATTTGAATGGAGGGGCTAATATAGTCAACATCGGCTCCATCTGTGGATGGCACATTCATACTTGGATGTGTTGAGAACCTGCAGACCGCTGGATCGTCTTTTATGCAGACTCTTCCCTTCAAAACCCTTTTCTTCTCATGATTCGTTATAACACCCGCATCATTCAGTCTGTAATAAAACAAGAATTAATATATAATAGGATACAATCAGGCCACCTCGACCTAAATCAGAATTGGAAGTAGGGCTTTAGAAATTGGCCATTTACAGGGGCATCCAACAAGTCACCCTGTAAATTTTCCAATATAAAAGTGTTATTACCTCCTCGTTCCACAATTTTGAAAGGACCAAACCAGAGGGGATCAAATTTTCCATGCTTTCCCTTTTCAGCCCTCCGGGCATCCCATCTGAGCACCAGATCTCCAATCTTCAATTTCCTGTCTTTTGCATGTTGATCAAAAACCTGTTTCATTTTCTCCTGATACTCAGCTAATCTTTGATTCACTTGGTCTCGTGTTTCCGCTAATTCCACCAATTGATTGATTCTTCTGACCATATCATCAGGCTCTTCCTAGCTTTCCTGCATGAAACGTGCCATTGGTAAAGCTAGCTGCACAGGAAACATTGTTGCTTGTCCATATACCAATTCGTACGGAGATTTCCCAGTTGCTTTCTTGCTGGATATTCTATTTTCCCATAGAGCAAATTTCAACTGGGAATCCAAATTCTTCTGATTTTCATTAATCATTTTCTTCAAGGCCCGCACCAGAGTTTTATTAGAAGACTCTCCCAGGCCATTCCCCTGTGGATAGCAGGTTGTAGAATGATTCAATGTAATATTATACTGCTGACAGAAAATTACAAATTTTGCAGACTTGAAGGCCTGTGCATTATCAGTCACTATTCTAGTGGGACAGCCAAACCTGGATATGATGTTTTCTTCCATGAATTTTATGATGACAGTGTCAGTAGCATTCCTTGCAGTTATGGCTTCCACCCATTTTTTAAAGTAATATATGGCTGTAAATATCCATTTATGTTGTCCACTTGATGGGGGATGTATTTCTCCGATAAAATATATTCCCCATTGTTGAAATGGCTCATTCACATGGACTGGAATCAAGGGTAGAGCTGCTAATTTTTTCCTTTCAGGAAATTTTTGACACTTATCACATGCTCTAACCCAAGAAAAAACATCTCCAAATAATTTAGGCCAGTAGAAACCTGCCTTCAAAATTTTATGAGATGTGGCCCTCCAGTTGTAGTGTCCTCCACAGATTCCTTCATGAAATTCTATCATTATATTCTCCACTTCATTTTCTGTGAGGCATAATAGTAGTATGCCTGAAGGATCTCTCCAATATAATTGGCCATTAGCAACTATATACTTTTGTGATTTCAATCTTAAAGCCCTGTATTTTGCTTTATCACAACTGGGGGGGACAGCTGAGTGTCAAAAGATATTCAACTATTTCTTTGTACCATGGATTGGTGAGATATTTCATGTGTAATTTCTGAGTAGCCATCTCCAGCCTTTGCTGCTCTTCTTCTCTCTCAGACTCTTCATTTGCTATCATAGACAAATTTATGCCCAGATCCTAGTAGTTTGATTCTGATAAGATCCTTTCTAGCCCCTGTCCTTTTATCAGCTTAGTAGGGCGAATATCCAGATCATACTCCTGTATTTTTGCAATCCACCTTCCTCTTTTCCCTTCACTGTCTCCTTGAATGAGAATGTCTTTGACAGCTACTGTAGGGACATATGCAGTAATGTGGGACTGCAAAACATACATGCGAAAATCTTTAAGGGATTTCACCAGGGCGTATTCCTGCTTCTCCAATATGTTATATTTTAATTCAGCATCATGGAGCACCTGACTAAAGAAAGCTATAGGCTGCTCATATCCTTCTTCATTTTTCTATAATAACACTCCAGCTACTGTATGAGGTGATGCAAAAGAAAATATCATAAATGGTTTAGTATAATCTGGTCCAGCTAGTACAGGGGCTTCAGAAAATGCGGCTTTAATTCTAGCAAAGGCCTCCTGTGATTCTTGTAACCATTTCACCTCATTATTCTTCTTCATCATATCTGTTATATGACTAACTATATCAGCATAGTTAGGGATGAATCTTCTCAGAAAATTTATTCGTCCCAAAAACACTTGCACTTCCTTCTTATTTCTGGGGAGGGGAATGTCATTTATAACCTCTACTCTTTTAGGGTCTATTCTTACCCCATATTTAGTTACAATATGCCCTAAAAGCTTGCCTTCCTCTAATGCAAATAAAGACTTTTGTGGATTGAGAGAAAGGCCATACCTTCTGCATTTTTCAAAAATTCTTTGTAAATGCTCGATGTGCTCAGCATCATCTTTTGAAAACACTATAATATCATCAAGGTACACCACCATAAATTTAGCTTGCTCCCCAACAAAGGCTATCTCCATGGCCCTCTGAAAAGTGGCCCCTACATTAATCAATCCAAAAGGCATCCTGGCATACATAAATGTACCCCATGATGTGATGAAAGCAGTTTTCTTCTGATCTTCTGGAAGTACAGATACCTGGTTATAACCAAAAAAACCATCCATCATTGACATTCTGGAAGCTCCAACTACTTTTTGTAGGATGTGGTCCATCTTGGGTAGTGGATAATTATCTTTTAAAGATGATCTGTTTAAATTCCTGAAATATACACACAGCCTTATTTGCCCATTTTTCTTTTGGACAGGAACAAGGTTTGCCACCCATTAGAGTATCTCAAGGGCACAATTATTTTGGCCTTTAGCAGCTTCTTGATTTCTTTTTCAATGGAGGGAAGTAGCAGAGGGTTTATCTGTCTGAGCTTCTGCTTATAAGGTTTTTCATCTTCCCTCAGAGGAATTTTATGCTGCATTATACTAATATCAAAAGTTTTAAGGTCCTAATAGGACCATGCAAATACATCTTTATAAGATTGAAATAATTTCAGGTATTTTTCCTTATATTCCTTTGGGACCTTCTTGGATAATTTTACAATTTTGGGATCAGCCTCAGTACCTAGATTCAGATCTTCTACCCGATCTTCTTCTATTACTTTACTATGCTGGAAAGGGACATCATTTTTATCAAATAATTTTTCTAGAGGTACCAACCCTCTAGGGATGACATTTCCTCTCAGCTGCAGCACTTTACTACCTGCCATTTTTTCCTCCCATTTGTTTTCTGAAACATCTTCAGCCTCATATTCCTCACAATCATCAATCTCCATACTAGAGAATTCTCCCACTGTTTCTATGAATCTCCTCATTTGTTCCTAATCTTCAAATACTTGCCAATGCTTAATATTATCTGGGATTGATGGTCTATATCGTACCTCGATTTCATACCTCAAGAGAGGATTCTGAGGAGGACGAAATGTACTGGCAGCCACAGCAAGAGAATCCGCCATTCTATTCTGCTCCCAGGGCATGAACTAGATATTAAATGCTGAAAATAAGTTCTCCACCATGTCCCATACTTCATTCCTGTATGCCCTCAGTCGAGGATTCTTGGCTTGACAGTGACTCCTGATTTGTCTGACCACCAGCTCAGAGTATCCTAGGACCTTTAAACATTGTATGCTCATGCTCATGGCTGTTTGTAATCCCAATAATAGTGCTTCATATTCAGCTACATTATTAGTAGCTTCATATTCCAATTTAAAATATAATGGGATCCATTTTCCTATAGGGGAGATTAATAATACTCCAGCCCCATTACCTTCTCTTGAATTTGCTCCATCAAAATGTAGAGTCCATACTCCTGCTTCATGGTCTTCTAAAGGTTGATCAGTCTTGATTTGGCAGAAGGATGGTTCATGAACATAATTTTGATCTTCTTCCAACATCAAACATGAGAAATCTCCTTCCTTGCTATAGATTGGTGAATTCTCTAAGCTGTCAACCTTAGTCACCATTTTCACAAATCTGGTTTCTCTGTACAACCTCCTCTCCTGGCCACCAAAAATTGGAATAGTGGCATATGTTAAGTCTAATTTGAGTGACCCACCAATTTTTTTTCCCCAGGACCTTGACAATAGCATGCCAAAGTGAGCTGGGATGTCAGCCACCATGATGTCCATTACTACACTTTTTGCTGGAATTTGGGCCAGATTGACCACTAAATCTTTAATCATCCCCAAGCATGTAACTCTTTTGGAATCAAATGAATAAAGGTCTTTATATGGACGCGTGATTTGTAGTCCTAGTTGTTCCATGACTGACAAAGGCATAAGATTATGGGAAGCTCCAGAATCTAACATACAATTGTGTAACAACAGGTCATGAATAACTAGAGACACATAGAAAGGAGGAGTAGAGGGGTCTATCTCCTCGACATGTGGGCCAAAGACTACCATGGGTCTTTCTTCTTGGAGGTTGAGATTATCTGGAATTATTGGTGCTTCAGGAGGAAACAATAAAGAAGTGACTTGAGATTGATATATTGGTTGTTTCAACAATTCAATCAAAGGGACTGGAATTTTAACTTTTTCAAGTTCTTTTTGAAAATTAAAAGCAAGAGGGGGCTTATCTATTATAGCTTCTCTTGACTCCTTATTTTCTGCTGAAGGTTTACCTTCTTTTGATACCGACTCAGCATTAGGAAGAGTGGCTACTTTTGAGGAAGAAGGAATTTGATCATCAGATTACAAAGTTTTGTTTAGAGGACTCTTACCTTTGTCTGTAACTTTCTGCATCGTTGACTCCTTTTGAGCAGATGATTCCTTCTGGGGAGGCTCTTCTTCTTGATCCTGAGTTCCAGTTCTCTTCCTGGAATATCTGAGATCATATCTTCTGTTAAAATGTGCTTGCATGAAATCATTAAATTGTTTGCAATAATGATCAATTTCTGCATCTTCTGCATCTCTGATCTCTTCTTCTTCTTCGTACAATGGACATTCTACTTGATCATTGTTTGAGAAGGCAAGATTGGCATCTTGCAGTTCATAGGCAACTTCTTCAGTGGAGTCATCTACTGGGCCTTCCAGGTACAATGGGTGTGGTACCTGGTCATGCTGCTCTCTTGGCAGTATTTGCAGGGGTGGCTTTCTATACTGAGGATTGTAACCCCTGTTTGGAGCATTCTGGAAATTATTGGAGGCTGAGTTCTTGGTCTCCAGTTCAAGCTTGACCAGTTTATTAGAAATATTCTTAATCATTTTGCTCATTTCTTCAATTTTATCTGAATCCTTATACTGATTAGAAGTAGATACTTCCTCCTCACCCCTTCTTCTGGTGTCTTGTTCAGCTTTCACTTTTAATTTTCCAGTGGAGGAAAAATTTTCTTCCAACTCAAGAGCATCTGACTGAGCATCATCTAGGGTGGCAAGCTTTCTTTCCCTAAGAGAGAAACCAAAATCAGAGTCGAAGGCAGCTATGAAAACAACTTTGGCAGCATTATGATGCGGCTTCATATCTGCAGAGAGATTTAGATATAACTTATTGAATCTCTTGATAAATTTTGAAACCCCTTCATTATGTTTCTTCTTAAGTGTATTGAACTCAGTAAGGCACTCTCCATGATATTTCTTTTCTCCCCATTTTCTGAGAAAGGTATTTTCCATATCATCCCAAGTGGTTACGGAACGGTTTCCTAATGTTTTGAACCATTTTCTGGCTTCACCGTCCAGAGACTGCACAAATAATCTTAACACCACATCCAAATGTTCTACATTAAAGTTCTCTGCAAAAGAGCAGAAAGTCTCAAGATTTTTTTGAGCATCAATTTCATTTTCCCCAGTGAATCTGGGCAGGATCTTCAAATAATCTTGTGGCATATCATTCATCACTTGAGGTAGTGCCAGGGGGGCATATTTATTCAGCAGGAAAGCTGTAACATTAGCCATTAGAGGAGGTGGGGGTTGTGCAACAATCTGATGTACAAATGGAGGAAGAGGTGGAGGTGGAAGTGGATTATGGATAACAACGGGAATATACTGTACAGAAGCCTAAGGTGTAGATGGAAACAATTCATGATTAACAGGGGCTACTTCTGTAAGTTCCTTAACTTCCTCAGCCTCAGGGGTAGGATGAAAGTTCTCTTTAGTTCTAGCACTTCCCCGAGGTGGGCTATCTGAGTAATATTCAGGATTTTCCTCGGTGGAGTCGGAATTTTATACTTGGATTTCTTTAGAAGAAGAGGATGGATAATCTTCTACAGAATATTCAGGGATCTCAGCATGGACTGATTTCTTTTCTTTCCAACTTCTTCTATGTATAATCTTCTCAGGGTCAGATACTAAAGGTGTCTTTGACTGTGATGTATCTGACCTCATATGTGGCTTACGAGGAGCCATGAATACCAATAGGTTTATCAAATAAACAACAGTGGAGTCGCCAAGGTGAGAGATATGCAACTCTTCAACTCTTTGTGCTCACCTGATTAGAGAGTGAATAAATATTGTCGAGGCCCATGGATAATGATTTTCTTAAATTCGATTCCCCGGAAACGGCGCCAGAAAGATGTTGTCGACAATTGTTGTCCCTCCTAGAGACAGCCTAGAGTTGCCATAGACCAGTGCCTAGGACATCTTATCATAGCAAGGAGCATATAATATAACTTGGGTGTCAATCCAAAAGGCTCTCCTGCTATCTCTTGTAAAACAAGGAAATGAACTTAAATGGGACCAGAACTTACAGAAACTACCACAGGGAAAGTAATGCTACAGAGGCAAGGTGCAAAGCTCTAACACAAAAGCATCAGACAGTTAAGAGACAATTTACTGTAAAGAGGTCCGATTCAAGTAATATGCCACATAAATTAAATATCAGAAGGTGTATGCAGGGAAAGAAACATAAGAGGATATTAATTAACTTTGGTCTGATACCCAGATACACAACAGAACAACATATGGGCTTATCATTATAAGAATCCATACATGACAATGGTGTTTTAAAAGCACCCTCCCAAAACAACTAATATAGCAGAAAGGTGAATGAAATGAACATGAAATAGCATATCATGCCTGAGCCATATTTAAAGCGCTGGACTGATCCAAGTATGGGCATCAACTAGGATGAATCCTTACCTAAATTCAGTGAGCCACTCGCATTCTAGTACATGATAAAGTAATGGAGGCGGCGATTAATGGTGGTTCTTTCATCACTATAAACCTGCAAAACCCACAAACACGTTAGAGAAGACTAGACACGGGGGCGGTGAAGGTGCTGGGGTTAGTGGAGAGGACTATGTAGTAACACGACATGGTGAGGGGATGAGAGCGCGTAAGCTGATGGAAACCATAGCGAAGTGGTTGGGGGTGAAATAGCAATATTTTTCGAGGAAAAACATTAAAATGATAAACTAATGGGACATATGGACGATGGGGGAGAGACGGGGCACACACGTGGAACTTGTGATGTGGAGGTCGACTTTGGTCACCCATTTGCCGCTTGAATAATCCAAGCCGCACGATCTCAAAACAAGATCAACAGTTGGAAATACATGGGAAAGCAATGAGTTGGCGGGCCCGGAATGATTTATATAGGGACTAAACTCTGCGCAGCTCCGAAGGATGATAGCCGTCGGATTAAGACTCACAAATCTAACGGCTCACGTCAATTTCGCTGCGCGTCTACGACCAAAGGATAACGCGCGAAAAGGATCGGTTTTGGGATCATACATGGAGACACGCGGCGCACGCTGAATGGAATCGCTGTGATTTGAGGAAAATCGCTAGCCCTCGAAAGGCGGTGCGAAATAAATAGGTCGGTTTCAAGCGGTGGTTTTTGGGGCGCGGGGACCACAAAGATAGTGCACTATGGTACGTTGATCTACGTTCAATCAAACGGCTGCAGACGAACCCGATGGATATGTACGATAAGTGCCTTTGGGGCTTAACACCCGGTTCCAAAACATGGTCATGCAGACAATAAGATATGGGGGGGAGGGGCATGGCTAAAGGGGCTGAGCCTCATATTACTTCGGATACGCGCCCGTGATGTTTTCCAATGTATTTCGTGGGCGGGAATGGTAAAGATAGGTAGGATATGAGGGTCTTAGGCCACCACAGAGGTTTTAAACAGATTTAAACGGGACAGCAGGACAAAAATTTGAATGGAGGGGCTAATATAGTCAACAACTTCCATGCCAGCTTCCATGCCATCCATCTTAGCTTCCACGCCTTTCTTCAAAACTTCCATTTCATTTTTTGTTTCTCTTTGCGAGAGCGAAATTTGGTGCACTTGCTCTTGTAATTTTGATAGATCATGTTGCAATTATTAATCTTCATGAATCATAGTAGAGCCTTCTGAAGGCTTAATGGGTGTTCAATTATTTTTACGGGTATATTTTAGAACCTAGTACTGATATCTATTCTACAATATGCCCTTGGAATCAATTCAAATTGATTCTTCAAACAAGACTTATGCAATTCGGAAAAAAAAAATACACACCTTTTTCTTGCTTTTAAGGAGCTTGATATTGAAATTGGATTATCTCTATGATTGCAACACTTAAATATTTGAATTTTGGTACCGACGTATCCCTCTAAATTATATTTTGAATGCCATAAGTTTGACCTGATTTGGATTCTCCAAGACAAAGTTGTGTCCAATCTCCAACAATGACCTAATTATGGATTGGTTCAGTAGAGCGAACTTGTATGACTTACCACGTGTCACTGTTTTGTCCTTTAGCTCTTAAATTGATAACCAAGAAACTACAGCCCATGCAATTGTGACCAATTTTTACGGCACTCAAATCCGATGCTCAGAGAGAGAGTTATGAATATTTTCCCAGGATCACCTCTTCGAGATGAAATTTGGGAGCCTGAGAAAGTACTACCTTCCACAGATCATATCTCCGAAAATATTGTAAACCAAGCTCTGAAATTTTTTGACGGGCTTCCTCAAAATTTCAGATTCGCACCCTAAAAATTTCAGATTCTAAACCTTCGTATAAAAAAATTTATAGCAAAAATTCCACTTTGACCTATTTAGAGAAGCGAAGCCCTAGAATCCAAAGCTCTGATACCAAATGTTGTAGTAACCAGCTCCAAAAATAGAAGAAAATAGATATCAACACCTTAGAAATAAGCCACTTTGAGGGGGAAACCTCCAATACATTACATAAATGAACAATTCTTGGATGATACAATTTACAAAACCTCCTTTCTATATATAGGAGTCCATGGGGCCACAATGTAATCCTAGCCGACCTAACAATAATAATTTAAGGGCACAATAATAACAATATGGGGGTTACAAGGGTACAATAATAACAATAAGGGGGTTACACTAACAACAATAAGGGACTATACTAGTAATATAGGGACCTAACATTCGGAGTTCAAGGTTTTCCAACAAACCCCTATACTACTAGCCCTTTCGGCAATGACCTACTTACGCAGGTCAAAGTCTCACCTGAAGTAGTATGGGTGGATACTTGAACTAGGTTTCCGCACCCTGAGAAAGGATAGGTAAGGCAAGCAGAGCTGCTTCCTACCTCGTGATGTCCATATCGCCTCTTCCCGAGGAGGATCTATAAGTCTCTTTTTGCATCCATGTGTGCAAGGTCAACTATAATATGGTGCTCGATAATTATATACTTCTATGACATTAGCTCAGTATTGCATAAAATAGAATAAAATAGATCTAGATGTAGTAAAAACACTTACACATTGCTTTCACAGTGAAATATAGAATATGCATAATACAGAAATTACCAATGATTCCCATAAATAGTACACATAGATTCAGTTCTCAAACAACCTTTCTTATTCATCAATTCATCAATTCCCTCTTACAATACCTGTCCCGACCTGGGTACATAGTAGCAGGGTCCACACACAATAGGACTCTTGATCTCCGCACACACAGCCAGTAGCATTCCCTCCCCAAAAACGCAAACAGATCTACTAAACCACAATTCGTATCAAGTGCTCTTCCTCCTCTTCTACCTACAATCCCAAAATGTCCCTCTATTTATAACAATCTTTCCTAATTTTTCCTATGGTCTTAAAACTGTGGTTTTTGGACCCCAGGTTTACCCTCTAACCCATTACAATGCTTTTGGGGCTTTGTCCCACCCCAAAACCCTTGCACTAGACTAATTATAATCCAAAAATATACAAAATTGGACTAGTTTCGCAGATTGTAGGAGACCATATTCCAACAGTCCCCCAACACAATCTTGTGACTCGTCCCGAGTCACTGTGGTGATGTGGTCTCTATCTGCGTACGTAGGCCATTGATGGCTACGACTAGTAGAGGTAACACTTCTTGACTCTAAGCAGCAGCACTCTGTGCAATGTCTACAAGCTTCTGGGAGGTCATTCCTTGAGTTGTCGCGGTGACACTCTCGAGGGTCTGAGTTAGTCGCTTGATCACGCCATCTACATCCTATGAAAGTTGGAGGGCTGTGCCATTTATGCCAGAGTTTCTCAATCTCATCCTGGAGATCATTGCTGGTCTTCAAATGTTCCAAGCGTTGTGCAAGCACCAAGGTGGGCAACATAGCTTTGACATGCTCGAAAGCTTCTTCCTTCTACCGTAAGTCCTGATTGATTTCATGGAGGACTGGATTGCATTGGACCTTAGTCCAAAGTTGCATGGCTGATTCTAGCAACTGGGCACCTTGGGAAATCTGCATTGAAATAACATTTTTCACGTCAGTTACTGGTGAAGCGCACTGGGCGCGTACTTTCAAAGGCGTTTTGGGCTGTAGTTTGGCCTGTAAGTCAGTGATTTTTTGTTCCAGCTGTGTCTTGATGGTGTGTATTTCCATCCTAGATAATTTGAGTGCCGCAACCAATTTTTCCACTTTATTCTAAGGCATGTCTATAGTCGGGATCTCGTCAGTAACCTCTGTGCAGAGCTGGTGGATCACTGTTTTGATCTCTGGCTGCTATGAAACGGCGAGGAGAAAATCAGCAACCTACTGTGTGATGGTGTGCTCGGCCATACCAAGTTGTTGGTGTACTTGTTGGTCACGATGGCTAATCTCCTAGAATACAGTGTTGTGGAGGCCTTGTAAAGCTTCGTGGGGTAGCTTAGCCAGGTCCAAATGGGTTCCTGTTTCTGCTTGGAGCTGTGTTCCTATAAGGGCAGCACTAGGTACAGTCCAGAGATGACTTTCTTCCATGAATAGCGTTGTACTGCTAGTGACCGAAGGGGTCCGTGCCTGGCCAACGCTAGTCTGCAGCGTATCTGTTTTCAACTAGAGGGCGCAGAGATCGGCTTGGAGAGTGTCGAGCGCGACCTTCTACTGTGCCCCTATGGATGCCCACTAGTCTTCTGTAGCCATTGTGACTGCGTCCGCGATTTTCTCAAGGTCACCGTTAGTCAGTGTGACCGTCGCATCGTACTATGCGTAGTGGATGGGTTGTTTCTTTCGGGGATCCTGGTGTTGGCTCGCCTAACCGCTTCGTACCGAGGGGAGGGGTAGTATCTCTATCAGACCCTACCTGAGTCTTGGACGTGATGGTCTGTGGCGGCTGTGTATCCCTGTTCTTGGCTATGTCCAAGCCCATCTGGTTGGGCTCCGCAGTCTCCCCATGGGTGTCTGTGAAGCCTTTCTTCCAGACAAGGGGCCATTTCATGATCATCAGGTCAATCTCATCATTTTCTACCATATATGGAAGCGTCGTCCATGTCTTATTGTTGAGGCTGCGAATCTAAATATGGGGCATGGTAACTTGGAACACTGCAACACTTTTGTATTTATCATATACCGTCAGTGATAGCCGGGGTCGAGAATTTATGGCGGCTACCACACTGCTCTAGAAGAGGATCCAGAAAAATTTGTTATCCTCGACGTGTTGTGCATCCTTAAAGTCCCATAAATGATCATATCAAGCTCCTTCACACATCCCAGGAGGAAGCTCGGGGAGGACCGACTCTGCGGGAGTGTCCTAGGCGACTAGCGCTATAAGGAGTAATAACCATGAATAGAAGAAGGGCGTCCCCTGCTCCTGGGATTCGCAGACATTAGCCATAAATTCATCGCATAAATATTGAGCCCAATTGAAGGAGACACCCTTCGCACACTGGCCAGCCAACTAAATAACATAGGCTAGGATGGTCACAACCTGGCACTTCCTCATTGGCTTGCAGGCTAAGATTCTAGTACCCATCTGTGTAGTAGGATCATTGATAGTCTGGATCACAAACCCTCACTAATTTTGACTCACCTTGTAGGTCTTCTACACAAATGTAGCAGTAGCTACTTCGTACTTCTTGCCTACCTACTCCAAGGGGTGCAGCCCTTGCATAGGAAGGCCTGTAATTTTTTGGATCAACGCAGCATCAATAGGGACTCTGTCTCGAATCCATAAGCATCCATCGTGAACGAGGGTGAGCAACTAGCAAGCCAACCGATATGCGACATTGTAATGGACAAAATGGGGCATCCAGAGTAGATTCAAGAGTCCAGACCTGGCCAAGCCACATACCCAGTGCTGAGGCACCACTGTGACTCCATCATTTCCACAGATTGTATCGAAGTACAATGTGGGGGCTAATTTAGGGAGGGTTTCAAATTTTTCCAAGTCGTGATCATTAAACTTGAACTTGTGGAGTCGTCCACAAGGATCATTGATGACAGGGACTTCTCCCAGAGTTAGGGGGGTTTGCAGATAGGTGACCAAGCCATATAATTTTTTTGGCATTCGTGTAAACGGTCTACGTGGGTGAACGAAGGGAGGTAACCAATTGATCAGGTTAGTAGGAAAAGCACCCTCCTATGCATTTTTATCTAGAGGTGATGTCGGCGAAGACCTAACGTGCCTTGGAGAAGTCCTAGGCTTTTGAGTAGCCCATCTCACAGCTTTAAGAGCTTTTCCCGAGCCTTATGCCTTTCCTTATCCTTTCCTTGTGACCGGTGTAGAGGGAACTTCTTCCAGTTCAGACTCAACTTCCATTATTTCCTCAACGTCAGGCTCCATCGGGGCCGAAGGTTCGACAGGGTTAGTGGCTGACATCCTTGCACGAAAAATGAATCCCAACCCTGGGTGACTACTATTAGACAGAGCAGGTTGACCAGACATGAGAGGGATAGTGAAGATACGGGAAATCTGATTGCTCAAGTTCTTCCAAGAGAAGAATGATGAGTGCAAGCTGTGCAAGTGAGACGGCACCTCTGGCTGAACTATCCTGCTCCTTTTATAGTACCCCAAAGCATGAAATGGTAAGGTAAACTTTACCTGAGATGGTTCCCCTAGGAAATAGTAAAAAATCCCCAAACTTTGTTTCATTAAATTCCCGGAGGTTGCTCCTTCCAACAGTAACTTTTGATTTTTACCAATTGTTACTGTTCCAGCAGCTTTTTTGTGTATCACCGGTGGGCTTGGCCTATCTATTACACTAGGGTAAACCATCTGCATTGTCTACGCATCCCCCCCCAACACAGGCTTGCTTCCTAGGCAGCTTATGACCAATGAAAAAGTCTCCTGATGTTCATTACCCCAAGAGAACCTTACCGTCTATGTAAGTGAGGTTTTAAGAGGGGCTGTAGTCAGAGTGTATTGCCTTAAATGCAGCTGTTTTTTTGTTGTAGAGGCGGCCGGATGGATGAAAGCTCTACTTTCTGAGCCTATGGCCAATGTAGAGTGTATTTTAATGCTACTTTCTCGTGGGTCATCCTAACCTTTTTCTGGGGTTGGGCTGCAATATTCGATTATTCCTGGTCCCCTCAGGGCCCTTACCTCTGAGGAAACACAGCGGAAGTTTTTTGTGATCCGAAGACAATGCAGCACAGAGATATCATGCAACTGGTTCTAAAAATTCTCTATTTCCTCATCGGGATCAGATAAGAATTTAGTATCCCTCTCCCAGAAAAGTACTTCATCCCCTCTTGGGTTGTCTGCGTCTTGCGCAGTTAACTTATAGATATAGTCTACATCTTCCTCCTTGTTTTCCTTCTGTAGGGTCTAATGGTACTATCACCCTTGTGCAATTATTTTTGAACACCATGTTTCTTTTTTTCAAGTTAATGATACCGCCCATGTCGATGGCCCAATCCAATCCTAGTAGCGCAGGGTAGGGGTCCACATCCTCGACGATATGAATGACTTCAAAGTTAGCTCGGACCTTAACCCCTGCGATATCGACCATAATCCTCGATATCCTTCCTAAAGGTACGATCTTCTGTTGATTAGCCACACGTAGCTGGATAGTGGACCATTCCAACTTTGGTTCACCCATTCATTGCCATGTTTGTTTAGGTAATACATTGGCATCCGATCCGAGGTCTAAAATAACTCATTCCATCTCGTAATTTCCGATATGGGCCATCAACCACATCTCCCTCCCTGTGCGTTTGTGATATCTATATAATTTGTGCACATCCTTAATATCGGGGGACACGGTAGAGCACGTTGCATAAATATCTATTAAAGCCTACAGATTTTGCACTACCTTTGGGTTATGCAGCAATTTCATACATGCCTGTAAGAATGGTTTGACCTCCTCATCTGCCTTAAGATTTGCATGGGGTAGGGACGTAGATGCCTCAGTCCCGATGAAGTCCCTTCGAGCTACTATAAACTTTTATTTTGCTTTGTCCAGGTCCAAACCTTGTTGTTTTCTAACAGCCTTACAGATCGGCATTTCAATTTCAACCTTCTCCTCAATCCCTCTAGTATCCAATCCACTGTGCGTAACAAAATTTACGCTTGGATCCTTATCCCGCAGCTCAATCTTAATCCTCTGCACCTTCTGTGTAGGTGGTAACTGCTTCTCCCATATTTTTGCTATCAAGACTGGATAGTCTTCAAGCATATGGTCCAACTATCTGCAATACCTGCAGGACTGTCTTGTAGGGTTCGGGAAATCCCTCACAAAGTGCCCTGTGTCTCCATAGTTATAGTAGATCAATTGCCCTTGGCTCCAACCTACGCTTCCACTTCAACCTCCTCCCCTGCTTCCGGAGGGGGAGCCACTCATGCCTGCGGGGGTTTTTGGCGAGGCAAGGTCTAACTGTACCTTATACAAGTTCCCCTGATCTATCACTAGATCATAGGTCTGACAGTTCTGATCATCATGCCCTACTGACCGATAGAACCAACACCATTGTTGCTTCCACTCTGGGACATATGTGTCTAGATGAGGGCAGTGGTTGGTATCATGTAGCCCAACTACACAGAAATCCTTGCACCATAACACAGGCCCGCTTGGGCCCAGTCATACTGGGCTGGGTCCCTCACTTGATCCAGGGTGCATCGGGCTATGTCTTCCTGTTCGTAGGTAGTCTGGGCATAGATCCTTCGTATGCCCTGATACTCGACATCGCAGGCACCATAGATCTACACCAGCTTCCCTTCCTCGTTCTTTTTTTAGGTCCTGAATCTCCATGTGCATTGCCCCGAGCTGCTCCTGGATTTTATGTACTCCTAATGAAGCATCTTCCCTGGGCGTAGCTTCTAGTTTCATAGTGGCTTCCAAAGCTTTGTCCTGTGATTTGAAATTCTGGTGACCCATAGGTACGCGTAGGTGAGGTAGTAGCATAGCGATGAACCACTCTGTATGTTGTCTGTCATCATACTTAAATTCTCCTTCTCTGATAGATTTCTTTAGGAATTGATCAGCTTCCCACATAGACTCATTCGTTCCTTGCTTGAATTCTTTCACATCTGCTACGATCTCTGAATAAGATTTAGGCTTTCGGAATTGTTGTTTCAGAGCGTCCTTAATATCTTTAATAGATGTGCTTCCATTTTGACATATGTATCGCATATACCAGTCCAACGCCCTCTCTTTGAAGGCCAGGGACAACTGCTCCCTTTTCACAGTGTTGCTTTCCACACCTTGTGCAGTCCATACCGAGTCTGTAACAAACCAAAATCGGTCCATGTCCTCGTCTCCCACACCTTTAAAGGTAGGTAATTTCAAGTGTGTTTCCAAGTCTTCTTCTGGCGGGGTTTCGAGTGAGGTTTTATCCTTAAGATATTTTGATGGCAGTGTAGCTAGAAAGCTTTGTACAGCTTCTCCTCTCAACGAGCTATAGATAGATCTATCCCCTTATTGATTGGTTCGATAGTACTTACCGCTCCATGTTGTACTTTCATTCAGATTGGAACTCATTCAATCGTACCTGCTCTTCTTCCTTTTCAGGCCTTCAATACTTCTCTTATTATTACCCGATCCCTTTCTCAAAATTCTTCGATTCCCAGCAACAGAACCATTTTTTGGCTCCAGGGGTCCTGACCCAGGTTTAGAGTTCACGGTTTTCAAACAAACCCCTATACTACTGGCCTTTTCGGCAGTGACCTACTTGCGCAGGTCAAAGTCTCACTCGAAGTAGTATGGGTGGGTGCTGGAACCAAGTTTCTGCACCCTGAGAAATGATAGGTAAGGCAAGCAAAGCTACATCCTGTCTCATGATTTCCAAATCGCCTCTTCCCAAGCAGGATCTATAGGTCTCTTTTCACATCCACGTGCACAAGGTCAACTATACTATGGTGCTCGATAATCATATACTTCTATGACAGTAGCTTAGTATTGCATAAAACAAAACAAAATAGATCTAGATGTAGTAAAAACACTTACACAGGACTTTCGGAGTGGAATATAGAATACGCATAATACATCAATTACCAATGATTTGCATAAACAATACAAATAGATTCAGTTCTCAAACAACCTTTCTTATTCATCAATTCATCAATTCCCTCTTACAATACCCGTCTCGACCTGCGCACACAGTAGCAAGGTCCGCACACAACAGGACTCTGGATCTCCGTGCACATAGCCAATAGGATTCCTTCCCCAAAATCCCAAATAGATCTACTAAACCACAATTTGTATCAAGATCTCTTCCTCCTCTTCTACCTACAATCCTAAAATTTCCCTCCATTTATAACAATCTTTCCTCATTTTTCCTATTGTCCACAAACCTTTGTTTTCGGACCCCAGATTTACCCTCTAACCCATTAAAATGCTTTCGGCGCTTTGTCCCGCCCCAAAACCCCTGCGCTAGACTAATTATAATCTAAAAATATACAAAATCGGACCAGTTTTGCAGCTTGTAGGAGACCTTGTTCCAACACTTTAATAGAATTGTTCATGAGTAAATAGGGAAACTATCCAAATAAGTACAAGGATAGTTAAATATTAGAGAACATGCTTTCAATGAGAAAATATTTCCACGTGAATCTCACATTATCACAACATAATCTTGCGGGAATTAGGTGCAAGGGGGTATATAAAATATTTTCCATTGATGTCAAAGGGAAAGAATGAAAAAAAATTGGCATGATGAGACATCTGGTGCTTGTTAATGCAAATATATTTATGGGAAGAGAATGAAATTGACTTCTTAGAAGCATGGGGGAGAGTAGCAAAAAAATAAACAGGGAGAGACAAAATTAACAACAATGTTTAGTAGTTTTGATGACCAAGTGATGAAATTTCCATCGATGACCTATAATTTTCGGTAGAAATATTTTGTGGTGTTTCCATAAATTCCAAGTGGGGTATTGTTGAGAAAAGTGTTGCCATTGATGTCAATTCTAGTCTTTGATGTCATGTCAACAAGTGAATATAAGTTCATGGGGAGTTTTTAGAGAGGTTGATGATGGTTCAATGGTTTGATGGAGACTATTGGTCAAGGAAGTTGGGGGGTTTTGTTGAGATGTTGATGATGGATGTTGGTATGGTGGAGAATATCCTTCAAGGCAGTTTTTATCTCAATTCAATTGGTCAAAAATATAATCAAAAGGATATTGTGGTTTTCCTAGTTGGGTTTCTATGTTAAAATGTTGTTTCCAAATTTTATGAAATTAGTTGTTTCTATTTATTATTGTGTTGCTAAGTATTTTTACTTTAAGAAATGAATTTTTAAAATTATTAATACTCCCAAGTATTATCTTGGTTTATTAAAATTGGTATCAGAGTAAGATACAATCAATCAAAGGCAAGTGATGAAGGAATTGTAGGTGGAAGTTCACAGGAGATTTGGAACTACCGCGATTGCAAGGCTAACAAGCTCGAAGGGATAGAAAAGTGCCTTGCCACTATAAAATATGAAATAGAAATATTTTAAATTAACAATGAATATTGACGAAAAACCATCATGCCTTCAGTATTTCTTTCCATACTTGATGACATGACCAACATGCTAACGTCAAAATATACAAAATGGGACACATGGTATGCAGATTTGTAAATTTAAGGTACCTAAGTGGACATTTTTGATGTGACACGTGGCACTAGCCACAAGGTGACATGTGGTATGATTTATTTCATAGTGTGACATATAGAGGGACCACTCATCATATATTACACATCATCATATTGTATAAGGTTTAAGATAAATAGGTTATAGATGAAAGTGTGTGGGGGTAAGTCAAGGAAGTGACAAATTGGCATTTATGGCAACACCACCAAATATTTCTACTTAACAAAGTAGGTCATTAATGAAAAATTCATCACTCTATCATACTAATCCTACTACTAGTTGCAAATTATATAATAACGTTTTGTTGCTTAGTCTCCCCTTGTGCTTTTGAGAAATAATTGCAACCTCTTTTTTCTTATTCTCCCCAAAAATACATTCATATAAATAACCAACATTATCTTACTAACCACATTCCAATATTATTCCATTTTTTTCTTATTTTCCATGTTGGCTTGAGGGGTCCTGACCCAAGTTCGGAAGCGAGGTTGACCAACAAAACCCTCTTACAACCGGCCCTTTCGGCAGTGACCTGCTTGCGCAAGTCAAAGTCTCACCCAAAGCAGTATGGAGGGGTCTTGGAACCAGGTTTCCATACCCTGAGAGATATTTGGAATTATTTTGCTGCCTTGAGATCCCAAACAACCATAAACAGACCTCTGCAATAATAGCCTTAACCGGTAACCCTTTACAGACATATTCAGGTCAAGTATGTAGATTATCGTGCACAAGTTAACACAATAATCACACATTAAGTAATAATCCTTAACACATCATATCAAAGCTTTATACCATCATATCTATAAAATAAGTAGTCATAAGAACCCAACCATAGTTGCGCAAGATATCTAAGTGTAGATAGTACATAAATCAGAAAAAAGATACAACAATATTCATAACATAACCAATAGATGCATAAACGACTCAGATATCCGCAATAATACTTCTTTATTACTAAATAAGTTCAGATCCTTCATACAAACACTTTAAGAGCCTGTGCACACAGCCAGTGGGGTCCACACATAGCAGGACTAAGGTCTCCACGCACACAACCAGCAGAAGCCTTCTACCCAGACTGATGCGCACCAACTATCACAAATTATCCAGATCTATTATCCACATTCAGTCTTATCAAAAAATCTAACTTCTTAGACTTAATCTATTCAATTATTTATACTATTTAACCTATGTTATCATATGGTCTACAAAGCATGGTTTGCAGCCTCTTGATCTACCCTTTTGACCCATTACTATTCGTGAGGGGTTTTGACCTCCCCCAAAACCCCTGTGCAAGACTAAATTATTAAAAAATATGGAAAAATTGTCAGACTTAGGGGACCCTACTCCAACATGCCCCCAACACAATCTTGTGACTAGTCTCAAGTCACAATGGTAGTGGCATCTTCATTTAGAGTTCGAGCACTTCAATAGTAGTAGAAAATGGTGGCAAGATACCTGTGCTTTAGTCTGTGGCACTCTGCACGGTCGTGACCAACTTTTCTGATGGGGGGCCTTTTGTGGCTGACGCAACATCCTGCATCGTCTATTTTAAGTGACAGATGGCAGCATCAAGGTCCTAAGAGAGCTGCATGGCCTCATCCTCCCATGGCTTCATGTGATCGGTGACAATTTTCTTCCAGCGGCAGAGCACCTCTTCTTCACCTTGCAACACCTGATTGGTCTGAAGTCGTGCCATTATTTGAGCAGGGATAAGGCTAGGTAGAACCTCTTGTAAGTCATGGAACACCTGCTCCTTCGCATGCAATTCTTGATTGATTTTCTTGACTAAAGGATCTGTCTGTACATAGGTCCATAGTCCCATGGCTTTGTCGAGAAAGGTGGAGCCATACGTGACATATGCTGATAGGCCAGCCAAGGTGTTATAGATAGTAGCTTCTCATTGTGCACGTACTTCTGGGGAAGTCTTAAGTTGAAGCTGCACCTGCAACACAACAATCTGTTGCTCAAAATCTGATTTTACGGACTGAACTTCTAGCCTAGAAGCTTTGAGAGCTATGACTAAGCCCTCTACTTTAGCCTGTGTTGTGGTAGAGGTCGGGATAACGATATCAGGAATTTCATCGGATAGCCTATCAATGATACTTTCCAATTCTTCTATTTTAGTTAAGGTTGCCTGATGTGTTGTCTGAGCCTGTTGAGAATCTTCCATTTTTGCGCTTGCAACTTGCTTAGCCTCGCTGACCTACTGCTGGGCATGTGCCTCCCTATCCTAAAGTTCTACTGAAATGAAGATGTGTAACGCATGGAGTTGCCCACTTGGAAACCTAGACAGGTCAAGGTAGACCTTAGAGGAGGCATGGACTTGCATGCATAAATCTATTGGATCTAGAGATACTGTGGCACCCGGGAGGCTGCAAACTTTTCTTCCTATGGCTGGAACAACTGTTGTATATGGTAGGCTCATTTGTACCAGCCTCACTTGATCCACGCTTTCCTAAACTGGCCTCCCTTGATCCATGCTCGCTTGCAAGGTATCGGCCTTCCGCTCTAGAACCTTTAAGCTAGATTGAAAGGCTTCCACCGTAACCATGTGTTGGACCTCCATGGTGCCCCATTGGTACTCAAACACCAAGGCAACCGCGTCAACAATTTTTTCAAGGTCCTCTTTAGTCAGAGTAACCTCCTCTTCTCCACCCATCTTAGACACTTTCCTTTTCTTGCGCGACCCCTTAGATGTTTCTCCTCTGGGATTTTTTTCGTGCAATGATTCTACACCATCTCCACCAAGCCCATCCAACCCTCCAAGGTCCACCTTCGCGTGGTCACCTCCTAGTTATTAATCTCTGTTTGTTCCGGCATCGTTGTCGGCGTCCATGTCGTCTTCAGCTTCTTTATCTTTTCCATCGGTCTCTATGTGTTTATTAGTTGTATCTTTGGGCATTGTGTCTTGTGGAGTCAGGGCTGTCACTTTCAGAGTTGTTTCCTTCAGGGCTATTTCTTTCCCAGATGTGGACAATGTAACAGGCTTTGTAGATCCCATTCCAATCTTCCACGACTTGGGCCATGAGGCGATGACCTAGTTAACCTCTGCTTCTGTAACCATGTAGCGTAAGGGATACCAATTGGGGCTTTTACACACCTTTATCATCATGTGGTGCATTGTTACCTGAAACATTGCTATGCTTTTATACTTCTCATATACGGCTGGCGAGAGTCGTGGCTGGGAATAGATAGCATGCGCTTGAAAAAATAACCCATAAAATTTTGTTTTCTTCAGCCCGCTTTTCATTCAATGAGTCCCATAAATTTGCATAGAGTGCCCCCTCGCAAACACCTGGCTCAATGTTAGGAATGACTACAACCTCTGGATTTTCCCATGCTACCAGCGCAATTAGCAATAAAAGCCATGAATTTTAGAACGACTTCCCCATTTCCTATGATTCACGAGCATTCTCCAAAAGTTTCTCACATACAAATTGTGACTAGTTATACAACACTCCTTTTCACATTGTGCCGCCAAGGAAATGACGTGCGCTGGAAATTTCTTTGTCCAGAATTTCTGCATAATTTTACATCCAAGGAAAAGGGTACCCACCCGCACCTTCTGGTCATTGATGGTCTGTACCAAGAAGCCCCACTTTTCCCATTCAACCTAATACGTTTCCTTTACCTCTGTTGCTACCTTCAACTCGGTGCCTTTCCCAAATCCTTTCATTGGATGGGGCCCCCTCATGGGTAGGGCAGTGATCCCATGGATCAGCACAACATCTATTGGTATTCTTCCCTGCATCCAGAGTGCATCTTCATGGACCAAGGTCAACCATTGGCGAATGCACAGGCTGGTGATGTAGTACCACTCAAAATAGGGGATCCTTAGCACATTAAGGACTCTCGTGTTGTGCAATCTGCACGCCCATGGCATCGTCTCTACTTTCAAGACATTATCATACAACACGCATTCCAATTAATTTTTTGGGGCCAGCTTAGGGAACCTTACTTCATTGGCGAGATCATAATCATCAAAATTCATTTGAGGGAGCATTTCATGCATTTCGCCAACCACGGAGACATCTTTAGGGCATAATGGCATCTGGAAGCAGTCTCGTACTGTATCAAGGTTTTGTGGCTTACGGGCAGAAGGATTTTGTGGCTTAACATATGGTGGCTAACAAGGAACTAGATCTACTTGTAGTGCTCCTGGTTCATGAATCATCAGTCATTTCGACGGATCACCCTTCATGGAGAGCTCTTTGAAATTTTTTCTAAGAGACGGAACATTCCTCGGAGAGGTGTGGGGCTTAGAAGTAGCCCACTTTGACACTTTTCCCTTACCCTTTTCCTTCACCAAAATGGATTCAACTTCTTCCATGTCTGAAACTACTTCTCAGACCTCGTCTGATCCTTCCTCTATAGACGTCGTGAGGGGCATCAAAAGTTCTTCTGCAGGGTTGGTCACTGTCATTCTTGCTCAGAATATGAACTCGGGGTTACTTCCATTAGAAAGGGATTCGTGACCAGACATGCAGAATGCACATATGGTAAGAGAACAGATCATACAGATGAGCACAGGGCACCAAATGTTGAAACAGTAAAGGGACCAATTAACACCCACACCCTCCTTGTTATAAGCCACCCATAGTATTAACAATCGGATTATCATTCATTTTCATTTACTTCTAAGGGAACAGTAAAAAATATTCTGAGATTTCCTCATTAAACGCAACAAGTCTTCTCCTCCCAATGGTAGTTTCATTTTTAACCTTGTTGCACTATTCCAACGGCTAGTTTTTGGACTTGCGCGTTACCCCTGCGCTCCTCGCACACTTTCCCACACTCTTTCTCCCTGCTGTGTGTAGATATTCTGATTCTAATGCTCTGTCCATATATTCATTTGGTGGGAATTGTATTTTCTCTATATGGCTTCAAGCGACTTCCACTGAAGTATTCGGGAAGGTCATCTCCGCGCAGCGTGGTCAAGCGGACCGCACCGCCAATAGTGATATCCTTTACAACATATGTTCCCAACCAATTCTTTCTAAACTTACTTGGGTGGTGAACAAAATGAATATCATAAAGAAACACCAAATATCCTTCCTTGAATACCTTCTTCCTGATGTGCCTATCATGCCTAGCTCTCTCGCGCGTCTTTTGTACCTGTTGGTGAAATTTAGCAATGAAGAAATATTCTTCCAAGGAAATGAGTTGCAACAACCATTCCTCCAAAATTTCAGGCTCAACCATGTTAGTGAAGGTCGCAATGCGTAGACTGGGGACAATATACTCCATGGGCATGATGGCTTCCAACCCATAGACCATCCTGAATGGTATCTTTCCTGTCATCTTTTTATATGTTGTCTGGTAATCCCATAGTACAGAAGGGATGCGCCCATCCCAATCGTAGCAGTTGGTATTGTAGACCTTAGTAAGGGTGTGTTCCAAAATCTTGTTGAATGCTTCCACTACACCATTTTCTTGCATGTGATATGGGGTACTATTCTTGTGATGGATCTGAAATTACTCAGTCAAGGCTTCAATCATCTCATTGAAAAAATGCATACCTCTATCATTCATTAAAATCCTTGGGCACCCAAACCTAGTCAAAATGTGCTCAAAGATGAAGCGCGCAGCAGTGTCTACAGTAAAATCCTTAACCTTCCTTTCCTTTTCCCACCTGGTCACATAAAAAGTTTCCGTAATAATATATCATGCCCCAGTCTTCCTCCCAGGAGGGTTGATTGGTCCCATGAAATCTATATCCCATTTTTCAAATGCCTGCAAGTCCATCTATGAGATCAGGGGAATTTCATCTCTATGTGATGGCTTCCCAGTTTGTTGAAAAGCATCGCAGGCTTGGCAGTATGCTTGTGCATGACTATGTAGTGTGGGCCACCATAACCCAACATGCAACACCTTCTATGCAGTAGTTTTCGAAGCGTAGTGGCCACCTGCTACTTCTCTGTGAGATTTAGTCAATATATCTCTTCTTTCATGTTCCAACACATATCGCCTTAATAATTCATCTTCTCCTAATGTATACAACGGACCTGCAATTAGGGTGAAATTCGTTCCATGCACAACCAACTCCTTCTTTTGTTGGACCAAATATTCCACATGCGTTGTGCCCGTACTAAAAAAAGGAATAATGTTCACGAAGTGCTCATCAACTGCGTTGATGGCAAAGAGTCATGCGTCCTATAATCATTCCTCCAGATTGGTTGGTTCCTCCCCATTCGCAATCTGTGATAGATCATCAAGTCCAACATTAAGTCTTCCTAGCTTGATAATTCTTTCAAAATCATACTCTTGAAAAAGCAACAGCGATCAATAGATCTTGCCCCCCAACACAGGCTTATTAACTAGGTATTTTTAAAGCATAATGATTAGTGAATATCTTGAAATACCCTCCCAGCAAGTAGTGTCTATATTTTTTCAATGCATATACAATGGCTAATCCTTCCCTTTCTGTAGTGGAGTAGTTGTGCTCTACACCTGAGAGCTTTCGACTAGCAAAAGATACTGGGTGATCAATGTTGCCTTCTCATGGATGTGCCAAAATAGCTCCTAGGGATATGCCCGATGCATCCACATTCACATGGAAAAACTTAGACCAATATGGGAATATCAAAATAGGTGCAGTGACCATTTTCTCTTTTAGCAACTCAAATCTCTTCTGAAACTTGTCATCCCAAAATAATGTGACATAATTCCTTAACAACTTCTCCATTGCGTAGTGATCAGAGCATACCCCTGGATAAACTTCCTGTAATAACTAGTATGTCTTAGGATGGAAGGGACTTCTAAGTTAATGATTACCGCAATCTTGGCCGGATCCACCATCAATCCTTATTGACATATGATGTGCCCCAGCAAAATCCAAAAATGTACACAGAATATGAATTTCTTCAGATTGAGAGAAATCTGGTGCTTTCGATAGGCATCAAGCATCAAGCGCAGATTTGAGTCATGGTTCTTTACCAATCCAAATATTCTCCAGTAATCAAAGTATACTTCCAAGAATTTATGCATTAATTCCTTGAATACAACCACGACGACCCACGAGAAGATTGTAGGTGCATTTTTTAATCCAAAAAGCATGAGAGTATAGTGAAAATAACCCCATTCAGTGGCAAAGGTGGTATTTTTGTGGTCCTCTGGTGCAATGTGGATTTGATGATAACCTGAGAACCCATATGTGAATGAATAAGCTTCTTTCCCTTCCAAATTATCTAGAATATCATCTAAGAATGGATTAGGGAAGGGGACATGTACACAGGCTTCATTCACCTTGCACAGATCAACACAAATCCTGATTTTTCCATTGGTCTTTTTCTCCTGAACCAAAATTGGCCTTACCCAATCCGAATGTTCGACCGGTTCAATGATACCCGTAGCCACCATATTTTCTAACTCCTCCTTTACCTTCTGCTTATATTTAGGGTTCAATCGATAAGGGTGATGTTTGACAGGGAGCGCTTCATGTTTTAATGTGATATTCATGACACCTAGGTCCCTCACAATGCCCTTCAATTCAGAGAATTTTGTAGGAAAGAAATCCTGATATTCCATCAGCAGCTCTGAAATCTTGCCTAGTATATCAAAATTCTAGTAGTCCCAAATCTTTGCCAACTTGGGCTACTCCTCCGTTCCAATGTTGACTTCCTTTAGTTTTAGAGGTTTAATTACATCTATCGTTCTTAATGCTGCTCCTGCGACTGCACACTCACCTTCCAATTTAGGGATACTAACATTCCTCAAGTCATCTTCATTATCCTCAATTGACAGGTTTCGGTAGTTGGCTATGTCTTTCATCTGTACATCCCAGGTTAGTGCAATGTTCTCCCTCTGGGGCCGAGATTCATCAAAGACTAGTGCATCTATGTATTACAATGCCTCATCCAATTTTTTGTGAGCCAACCATTGTGCCAAAGGTTGCGAGAAAGTCTTCGTTCATTGTATACCAGTCTCTAGTGCCTTGGTGTAACTAAACCTCAAGATACCAGGTTGTGGGGACTGGTCCTAATGAGTGGAAAAACCTATGAACCCATTCATTCCATGTCTTCTCATCCCATACCTCCATCCACATGGCTAAGTGTTTGCACGGATCTCCCCGACCATATAATAATTCAATGGGAGGCATGGCAGGAGGTTCAAATTGTGGCATCATCACCTGTCTACATTCCTGCTAGTCTTGAAAAGTTCTCTTATCCATTTCATAGCTTTGTGTATCATTCTCCTTCTGTTGGGTCTAGTGGGACAACCACCCGTGCACCATTATTCTGAAAGATCATGCTTCTGCGCTTTAGGTGGATGATACCTCCCATATCAATGTCCCGATCCAATCCTAACAATGTAGGGTAGGGATCTGCATCATCCACAAATTTTATAACCTCAAAGTTAGCACATACCTTTACTCCCACGATGTCGACCTCAACTTGTGAGAGCCTACCAAGGGGGATGATCTTTTGTTGATTATCCATGCAGAGTTGAATGGTGGACCATTCCAACTTTGACTCTCCCATATTTTGCCAAGTTTTTTTTGGTAAGATGATTACATCAGAACCCAGATCTAAGATAACATAGTCCATCTCGTATTCCCCAATCTATACTGTCATGCGCATCTCCCTACCTGTTCTCTTCTTCTTCTTATAAACTTCATTTACAGCCTTGGATTCTGTCTACAGTACCTCCTTTTCTATGCAGCTGTATATTATGGCTTGGACATTATCTATTGCCTCCTTATTGTGAAGTAGTTTAATTTAGGCTTGTAAGAATGGCTTAACCTCATCGTCCTCTTTTAGTTCCATGATAGGTCTCGAAGTGGTTTCTTCTTCCTCAACAAACTCCTTTCTGGCTTCAATGAAAGTCTCTTTTTCTTTCTACCAGTTGAGGCTTTCCTTTTGGACAACTTGTTTTATAATTAGTGGTTCTACATTGGCCCTTTCTTCATTTACTCTAGTAGAAATGACGCTCCATGTAATGGCATTTACACTTGAACCACAGTCGAATGGTTCAACTATAACCCATGGGACGTTTTGCGTTGGCATCTATTGCTTTTCCTACATTTTAGTAATCAACACTGGACAGTCTTCAATTACATGATCGAATTTCCTTCCATACCTACATGATTTTCGTGCACGGTTCGGGCAGTCTCACGCATATTGTCTAATGTCTCCATAATTGTAGCAAATTAGCTTCCCTCTTCCCCTACCATCGCTTCCACCTCTCCCCCCTCCTCGACCTCTTGCTCGGGATCCTCCACATCCAAAGGAAGATTCTAGTGATGAAGGGTCAGTCTGCACTCTGTAAAGGTTCCCTCTGTCAATCATCAACTCATATGTGCGGTAGTTGTGCTCATCATGGCCCACCGAAGAGCATAATTTGCACCATTATTTCTTCAATTCTGGGACATATGCACCTAACCATGGGTATGGTATATATCATGCCACCCTGCCACCTGACAATCAGTGCACCATAATGTGGGGGTACTAGCCCCAATAATATCCCTTGGGCACAGTGGACTTGGTCCCCCAGCTTTCATATAGTCCGACAGTAGAGGGCACTGATCTTTGGTGTGGCTAGATACTTTGCAGCATATGCACTAGACATCTGTGCTAGCTTATTTACCCCAGTTTCTTTGTAAATTATGGATTTCTAAGTGCATTTCCTATAATTGGTTCTGAATCTATGATGCTCCAAATTGAGCATCGTCCCTTGGCGCAACTTCTAAATTCATAGCAATTTCTAGGGCTTCATTTTTCCAGTCAATATTTTGCGGACCCATGGACCCATGTAGATGCGACAACAACATGGCAATGAACTATTCCTTATGCTGCTAGTCATCATAGGAAAATCCCTCATCACTGATGACCTTTTTTATCCATTGGTCAACTTCCCAGACTGACTCCATAGGTCCTTACCTGATATCTTTTAGTTCCACTACACATTCAGAATAAGACTTACATTTTCAGAACTACTACTTTAGGGCATCCTTGATCACCTGCATTGTGGGATTTGCATGTTGGGCAATGTATCCTATGAACCAATCCAAAGACCGACCTTCAAAGGCTATTTCTAATTGCACTCTTTTAAGAACATCTTTATTGAAATTCTGTGTAGTCTATACTACATCGGCCATGAACCAAAATCGATCCATATCTTCTTCCCCAGCTCCTTTAAAAGTGGGAAACTTCATTTTCATGGCCATATTTCCCTCGAGAGGGGATGGAGGTGGGGTAGGAAGATTATTACCCCTGTGTGAATTTGATGGTGGTGTAGCTAGGGGACTAGTTTCTACGTGCGTAGCACCACTCCTGTTTAGATTAGGTGAATTCCTCAAAGGACTATACATTGATTTATCCCCTTCTTGATTGACCCGATAGTATTTACCGCTTCATGTCATACTTCCACTCTGATCGGGGGTCATTCACTCGGTGTGGCTACACATAACACCCTTTTCACACAATAGCATCTTAATGAGCAGAGGAAAATTTTGTAAGAACTTACCCCTCAATCCTTTGAAAAAACTTCGTTCAACTTCTGAGTAGGACACAAACCGATCAACTACAAATTTAGTTACAAATCCACCCAAGACACTATCAACCTAGTGATCTATAGTCTAGGTAATATAATTATCAATCTTTTCCAATTTGTTGAATTAATTCAGGGGTCCACTACGTGACCTGGTCATCCTTCCAAAAGGTTTGGAATTCTTCTAACCTCACCAACCACTCCTATAGTTCGTGTGCAAATTTTACGAAGAATATCTCATGCACCTATGTAAAAATATACTTATTCTTCCACTCTTCAAAAGATAGATTCTTACGTTTGTTTTCCTTTAATGAAAATTCCTTAATTTATTTTTCAAACCAATCCTCAAGTTCAGGTTTTAATGGCTGCCAATGACCTTGCAACATCACCCAATCTCTCACAAAATTCTCTCGCTCCTAGAAACGGAACCATTTTTTGGGTTGAGGGGTCCCAACCCAGGTTCGAAAGTGAGGTTGACCAATAAAACCCTCTTACTACTAGCCCTTTCGGCAGTGACCTACTGGCGCAAGTCAAAGTCTCACCCAAAGTAGTATGGGGGGTGCTAGAACCAGGTTTCCACACCGTGAGAGAGATTTGGAATGATGTGGGTACCTTGAGATCCCAAACATCCTTAAACAGACCTCTGCAACACTAGCCTTAATCGGTAACCACTTACAGACAGATTCAATTCAAGTATGTAGATTATTGTGCGCAAGTTAACACAGCAATAACACATTACATATTAATCCTTAATGCATCATATCAGAGCTTTATACCATCAAATCTATCCAATAAGAAGTCCTAAAAACCCAACCACAGTTGCATAAGATATTTAAGTGCAAACAGTACATAAATCATAAACAAGATACAACAATATTCATAACATAACCAATAGATGCATAAAGGACTCAAATATCTGTAATGATACTTCTTTATTACTAAATCAATTCATATCCTTCATACAAACACTTTTACAGCCAATGCACACAGCCAGCGGGGTCTGCACACATCAGGACTAAGGTATTCATGCACACAGCCAACAGGAGCCTTCTACCCAGACCGATTTGTACCAACTATCACAAATTTTCCAGATCTAATATCAAAATTCAGTATTACTCAAAAAACTAACTTCTTAGACTCAATCTATTCACTTATTTATACTATTTAGCTTGTGTTATCCTATGGTATGCAAACCATGGTTTGCATCCCCTTGATCTACCCTTTTGACCCATTACAATTCGTGATGGGTTTGACCCACCCTAAAACCCCTGCGCGGGACTAAATTATTACAAAATATGGCAAAATTTTTGGACTTAGGGGACCCTACTCCAACAATCCCCATGCTAATACCATTCCAATGCTTGCTTACTCTCCCCCTTTGACATCAATAGAGAGGTATTTATATACTCCCCCTGCATCTAATCTCCCCATGAGATTATGTTGTGTTAATGTGATATTATTCTAGAAAATTCTACTCATTGTATGCTTGTTCTTTGATATTCAGCTATCATTGTACTTATTCAGAAAACTACCCTCTTTTGTTGTCAAGAAGGTCTAGTTAAGAGAAGAGAGAGAAAGTACTCCTAGCTTCTCTCTTAAATACTCAAATTGTTCTCATGCAAGAGGTTTGGTAAATATGTCATCAATTTTTTTTTTGTGGGAATATACTCTAGTCTAATAGCCTGGTTTGCAACATGTTCTATAAGAAAGTGGTACTTTATGGGAATATGCTTTGTTTTTTATTGTAGAAATAAAATATTAGATATGTCGATAGCACTTTCATTGTCACAAATGATGAGAATAGTTTTTGCATAAGTAATCTTCATATCATGTAAGCTTTGCTTCACCCACAAAATCTAAGTGAAAATAGATGTTGTTGCAATGTATATGCTTGAGCAGTAGAAAGAGATATATATGTTTACTTGTTGCTCAACCAAGCCACTAGGATCTCTCCAAGAAATAAATCACCTTCAATTTTTTTTTCCCTATCATCTACATCTACACTCCAATCTACATCTATATATGTTGTTAGTGAGAAGTATTTAAATCATGGGTAACATAACCCATAATCCATTGTAGCTCTCAAATGTCATAATATTATTTTTTCTCCTAAGAGATGATTTTGTTTGGGGGTTTATTGATATTGGAAACAACACTAAACACTTGCATAATGTTTGGTCTTGTAGTTGTTAAATATCTATTATTGACATATACATTTTCTTATCTACCTCAGGTCACTCATCATATTTGTTGAGCTTACATCTAGTGAACATTGGAGTGCTCACAAGAGAGCATTCTTCGATTCCAAATTTCTTCAACACTTCTTTGAGATACTTTCCTTCAGATATGAATATCCCTTTTGATCATTGTGTAATCTGTAAAGAATAAAGAACTAAAGTTCTCCAAGCATTGAAATTTCAAATTAAACTTACAAATAAGCTACAAACTTTTGACTAGGAAAATATGCATCACTACCAAAAATAATGTCATCAACATAAACAACAAAAATTAAGATATTTTAAATTTTTAAACTTTATATAGAATTTATTATTTGTTTCTACTCTTTTGAATCCACATTATTGTAAATATTTATCTAATTTTGAATACCATGCCCTTGGTTCTTTTCTAATATGATATAATCCCTTTTTCAACCTGTATACATCATTAGAATTTTATGATATCCAAAAACCTTTAATTTCATCAATCTAAAAATATTTCATAAGCTCACCATTCAAGAAATTTGATTTCGCATCGATATGATATAACTTAAAATTTTTGTGGCTAGAGAATGTTAAAATCCTTATGATATCCTCTAATTTGGATAAAGGATTAACGATTTCATTAAAATATAAACCTGCAACCTGAGCATAACCTTTTCATACTTAGTAGGCATTATTTCTCACCACTTTCCCATCCTCATTTAATTTATTCATGAAGACCTATTTTACGCCAATGAAATTTTTGTTTTTTTGGTATTCGAACAAATTCCCATGTCTAATTTCTCTCAATTTGATATAATTCTTCATTCATAGCCTTTATCCAATATTCATCTTAGATTTCCTAAGAAACAATTTAGCTCAATCATAGACAACATAGCAACATGTGCTTGATTGGGGGTGTTAGTCATCAGTAATTTTTACTATATGTGGATTACCAAATATCAGTTCTAGATTTCTAAGAACAAGATTTTTGAATATTGTGAGTTTTAGAAATCTCACTGCCTTCATTATCCTTATACCAAATTTTTCCCTATTCTACTATTTTTCCATTCCATGGTTAACCTACAATTCCTAAAAAACCCCTCATGGGCTCATGCCACTCATCTATATCCTTTTTTCCCACCTATAACCTCAATACTCTATTTTGCCTTTGCCTCACCCCTCCACTTTCCATCTAGGGTTACCAAACATCTTGTTCCTTCCCATGTTTACCAGGTTCCTCAAGCATTGATGGTCTCAAAACTATCTCTGTAGGCTTTTTAGATAAATCAAGTTCATTGGATTTTGAATCTTTAATACATCAATGTGTCAAAAACTCTATTTTTACACTTGAACACCTCAAACGAAGTTTAAGTAAAAAAAACAATGTCAAAGGATCCTCCCACTAGTTCATTAGGGTTTCATAGGTTTTAGGGTCTTCATTGGTGTTTTAAGCTCTGTTTTTATTATTCTAGAAGCTGGTTCAAATGAAAAACAAGATCAGCACATGGTTGTCCTAGAAATATCATAAAATATCCTAAGAAGACTTCCTTATCAAGTTCAAGTTCTGCAAAAGGTAGTTGTACATTTTGACATTTCTGCAGGAGTGTTAAAGTGACTATCAGCAGAGAATTAGGTAAGGTAAGAGGTATTCTCCTCAATAAAGACATTCATAGCAAAGAAAGAGGAAGGAATTTGTGTTCAAGAAGAATCAGGTTTTCTAAGCCTGATTGGGCCAGCATTATGCCAAGAAAAGATCCAATGAAGCAAATCACATGAAGGAGGCACACGAAGAAACCAAACTTGAAGAGTTGTTTTTTTTAGAAATTGTAGATAAAATTGGGAAAAAGGTGAGGTGAACTGGAAAGAAATGAATCAACTTGAAAGGGCTATAGAGAACTTAGAAGACAACACTAATAATTGTTCTCAAACATCCCAGAAACCTAGGGTTTTGGTAAGGCAATCAAAGAAGGTGAAAGGGTAAGTTTGAACTCCATAATGGCAGCAAAGGTTTCTGAAGATATCCCTATTTTTAAATATGCCAAACTCATCCCAAGGAGTTTGTCATGCCAAAAATGCTCAAAATAGGTAAAATGAAGATGTTAGGCCTCCATGATGATAGCAGAAAGAATATTTTAAAGGGCTACTATGTATATCATCCCAGAGTTTGCCAAAGTGAAATTCCTCATTGTTTCAAAGGACAAAGAAGTAAATAATATCAGTGAGAGGAGGATCAAGTTCTTATTTCAGTGACTTAGACTCAGTGGCAAAAGAAGTTAAAAGATTGTTTGAATTCCATAATGCATGTCAAAGGAGTGTTGTGATGATGTTGCCTTGTGTTTTTAGTCTCAAAGGTGTAAGGGGCAAACATATCAAGCCTCAAGTTTACAGAAGTCAAAATTCACCATGTTTAGCAAACCTACATACAAGCATTGTAAGGTTGTTAGTAATAAAATGTGATAAAGACAAGTTGAAAATTATATTGAAAAAACACAGCCTTGAAGATACCACATTGTGCAGCCCTCTCTATGATTGTCAAAGGTAAATTTTTCATGATCCAAGGAGCAAGAGAAAACCAAGTCAGTATTTTAAAGGGCTCTCACAAATCAGCAGTGACCAGTAGAAGGTAGAAAGCATGATTTTTGGAATTCGTAGTGCTTGCCAGAGGTGATTTTATCTTACCTAAGGGTCAGTAAGAAAGGTGAACACAGAGTTTTTAGTCACATGCCCAATAAAAGATGTTTTTGATTCCAAGGTACAGGTCAAGAAAAGTTTTTAAAGGAGTTACTGTGTGGTTAAATCACCAAAATGAAAAATGAGCATGTAAACTCTCAAGGAGCAGAAAGAATAGTCACTTAAAGGTTTTCAAGTCTCCTGCACAGCAAAAGTCAAAAGAGTTAGTAAAAAGTGAAAAGGCTCAAAAAATTAGGAGATGGGTCCAAAAATTATTTAATTTGAATCCCAAACATATAAAAGGGAATTTTGTTTATCATCCGACTTATTATTCCCTTGCAGAGAAATTAGAAACGTCCAGGAGAGAAGACTATGAATTTCGGGTCAAATTTGGGCATGTATACTCGGCGCTGCCCGTTCAAGGTGTCGATGCACTTTCAGAGTCGGGCGTTGCGCCTTTGGAGGTTTTTTCCATCTAAAATTATTCTACGCCATGTGCCTGTAGGCATGCAGTACGCGTTCAGAAATGCGTTGCACGTTCACCTAGAAGACCAAACAGGCCCGAGTACAAACACTCAGACGCTGCACCTTTGCCGATCGTTGTGTGTTCATCCACCCGACAGCGCATTGAGAGACCTGACACCTCATTCACCACCCAGAGCTACGCATTCGGCACAAAGGGACCTGGCAGGCCCGTCAGGCGCTATGCACCCAACAGACCTGAAAAACCTGACAACACGTGTACACGCTGCGTGTTTGGCCAGGAGGGCCTACACATCGGCTCCTTCTCTCAAATTATCGTAGGAACACCGCCAAGATGCCATCAAGGGTCTTCAAAGCATATTTTATTGGTAAGTGGTTGTCCTTACCTACCTCAGTACATTTTTATGGTGTGAAGTTGTGAGAAATTGAAAACCCTATAGGGAAAAAACCTAAGTTCATGCTCAAAAACATCACCGTTCAAGACACTCGTTCATCTGCATACTTAGAACACACAGAGAGTTGTATTGCTGAAAAATTGGTCATTCACCTAGGGTTTCTCCTCACCTTCATTCACTCATCCCTCGATTGTAAAAATATTCCTTCTTTCCACCATTCCATCACCTCTCCATATCATTTCATAAAACAGAGTTAGGGGTTTTTTTCACAAAGCAGCAAGGATCAAGATGTCAAGGTAGGGTAATAGTGACAGTGGTGAGGGAAGCCCAGTGCCAAGGAGACATCAACACAAGGGAGGGAGGATTAATAGGATTGAGCCTCAAGAAACAATGGAGCTTAATGCCTCTTCTATGACAGTCACATATTTCCAAAATGTGGGGTTTTTTCACTTTTGTGAAATATTTCAACAGGTACAAAGCCATCCTAAGCTCACTAGGTTGTTCACCCTCAACTTGCATGAGAAACAAGTAAATCTTGCAGGGGTATACTTTGAGTTGTCATCAGATGCCATTTATATTGCCATTGGGATGCCTAGTGTTGGTGAAAATTGGTTCAAATGGGCCAGCTTGGACATAAGCCACTATGAGCCATTCCTTAAACCCATATACAAAGAAAACTTCCAATCTATCTTCCCTTTATCACATTTGCTGCAGAGGTATGCACCCTTGATGAGGGTCATCATGAAATATTTTACATGTGAGGGGAGGTTCTATAGGCTGTATTCCTATCATATAATATTTCTCATGCACTTCACTAGGGTTAAGATGCTACATTTTCCCTACTTTCTCTATAGGAGTATTGGCAATATTTCCTATATTGTGAAAATGAGATACCCTTCACAGCAGATCCAAAGTTTATTTCATCACTCCTTAATTAAACATGGTTGTGTTGCATCAATTGGAGAAAAATGGTATTCCATGGGAGGTCTTCATTGCCCATGAGGTCTTCACAAGCCCACAACCCCATCCTCAGCACAATCTACCCTCATCATCTCATCCTCATGTCCTTACTCCTCCATCATCTCCTGATGAGCATGTTTCACCATCTACACATGTTCCTTCACCTCAAGACAATCCTCCTTCCTCACCCTCTCCTAAGGAATCAGACAATGAAGGAAATTAAAATGAAAAATCAAGTGACCATGAAGGAGAGGGTGATGATCAATCAAGAAGTAATGAAGAAGAGGACAGTAAAGAGGAAGAAAACATTGAGGACACAAATGAAGTAAGTGGTCAAGAAGACATGGAGATAGATTTCAATGAAGTTGAAGAAACCAATGATCAACAAAGAATATTGAAAAAGGAAAGGAAAAGGTCATTGTTGGAGATAAGAAAGGTAAGCATTGAACTAAACAAAAATTTGAATTCATTGACCTTGATAGTGAAAATGAAGATGAAGAAAGGACCACTAGCATCTTGCTCCAAAGCAAGGATGCTCATGTTAGAGATCTACAAAGAAATATTGGCATGGCAAAGTATGTCATTGAGTATTATAAGGATGAAAACAAGCAGCTAAAGAAGACACAAAGGGACCTTGGCCTACAGAAAAAGATCACTAAGAACTATGCCTTGAGAAATCAAATTACAAGGGCCAAGCTCAAAAGAGCCCTTGCCAAAGTTAAAGCCCTCAAGGAAAAAGGTCAAGAAAAACTTAACCTTCTTACTGATGCTTCCATGCAAGCATCCGAAACATAAAAATCTAGGAAAATCTAAATTTTGGGAATATTTTGGAAATTTTGAGTTTTTGCTGATTTAAAGGGCCAAAGACACAGTGCCCTTGGCATTGCGCTTTTCCTCAGGGCATCCTCATGAGAATAAGTTTACATTTTTGGATTTTTCAGGTCAATTACAGCATGCTCAAAAATTTTTAGGTCATTCTGAGTTGATTTGGTCCTCCAAAAGGGTCAAAAACACCTGAAATTTCATTAATCTACCATGTTTTCAAGGTTGGCACTGTGCCTTTACCAGCCTTGGGAGTTTTTATTTTTGGATAGAAAAATGAGGCCCAATCAGAAAAAAAAAAAAAAAAGGTATTTTTGGAAAGTATACTCAACAAGCTTTCCAACTAGCCATCACGGAGCCCATTCCGACATTGGGAAGGCCTTCAAAACTTGGCTGCCAAATGACTCAGTTTTTCAGTGTAGGCGCTGCGCCTTTGGACCACTGTGTTGCATTTTTGCAAGAAAGTCAACAGAACACACTGAAGGTTATTTTAATGTTTTTTTGGGAAAATCACTCCAGATTTGGTTGAGGAGTTAAGTTTGAGTTGTCTTTCATTTATTGTAATAGATATTATGTGCCTTGGGCCTTGCATGGCCTCTTTGGACGTAAATGACATTTATGGTGTATTTATGGTTTCCAAAACCCTAATTAGGGTTTTGGCCCTCATTTTCTAGATAAATAGAGCATGGAGGTATTATTATTTTATTTTTTTTGGTTGCTGAGCATAATATGATATAGACTGAGTTTATTTGCGAAATTGGCTTTGGTGTCTTGTGATGGCTTTGGACTGAGCAGCTTTGGATTCAGCTCATTCTTAGGATTCATAAAGCTTTGTTTAATGGTGATGTATTCCACCTTTGTACATGTTTTCTTCAGTTCTCATTATGTTTCTTTGATCATGGGATAGAAATATTAGAGTTGGATATGTCTTTTTGGCACCCTGCTTTGTCTGCATCCCTTGATCTTTATGTTTTCTTCCTTGAAGTATAACTAATGAATTCTTAAGTACTCTTTAGTTTTACTGAGATGTTATGTTGAAAATATAATTGTTTGCATGTAAGTTTCAGATAATCCTTAACTGCTCTCCAAGTTTACTCATATGTTGCTCTATGGTCTTCTTAGTATTGTTTGGTTGAAGAATTCTTCATTGCTCTTCAATTTTTTACTATGCTACTCATGCTGAAAGATTTTACTTGTTATTAGTTTGTTAAAGGATCCTTGATTTCCCCTTAACTACTATATTCACTCCTCCATGTTCATTTCACTCACTCAAAACCTACTTAGATCCATTTGGCCCTATTTACTTGCCCTATGAAACACCCTTGAACTATTTTTTCACTCTTCAAGACCTTTGCAGACTCCATTTCCCAATGGATTCATTCTCTCTTACTCTAATTAGTCTTCTTGAAAACTTATCCAACGAAACAAACAAACAAAAAAACCCTAATCCCTATAACTAGCCTAAAATCAAACCCTAAAATCAAACAAGTTAAATCCTTTACATAAGCATAGAGAGAGCCCTCTCTAAGTCCACGTACGCTAGGTCCTAGGAATCCAAAGATTGGTTTGATGTTACCCTTGTCTTTTTATTCATTACCAATTTTCCAAAACTACGAGGACCTAACATAGTGGCAATCATGGTGGGACTCTTGAGTTAGTGACATCCTAAGTATCCCATAGGAACTCTCAAATCCCTGTCATGCCTAGAAAATCAAGTGTTAGCCAAAAGTAGAATCTAATTGTTTCACCATCCTAGAAAAATGATGACTCAACTGGAGGACACTCATTAAGAACCTTAGTGTTGTATAAAGAGACTCATAAAAACCCAAAAATATCTCTAGATTGGTTTTTGTCAAATTTTGGTGGTGGAAAAAAAGTACATATCCTCAAAGCAATAAAAACACATCCACTTGGTGAATCCACTGACCTCTAGTAGGCCTATTGACTCTATTAGTTCTCATAGACTCCTTTAGGATTGTGTAAAATCAGTCCTAAGTAGTTTAAAGGCCTAGTCAAACATTGTGTGATTTCAGTAAACATTTAGAGAGGTCTGCCTTTAAAAAAGCATTCTCAACCTTCCAACCTCTCTGTAGTATAGGTTTGAAATCTGGTTTCATGAAGAATTAACACCAGATCTCACCCTGACCCTAACCCTCCTATCATAATTGATTACCCAGAGAAGATTTTGTGGAATCCTTCTAGGGTTGAAGATTCAATCAATGTTAGAACAATCCATAGAGCAAGTTTTTCTCTTGAACATCTCATAGCCTTGCAAGATACCAAATTTGACTTACATCATCAAAAAAATATATTCAGAAGTAAGTCTCAAAGTGGGGTAGTCCAGAGAGACCTTGAGCCCACAAATTTGCACCAAAATATTAGTAGAGACACCTCTCCTTCCACTCCTCCTGATTTTCAGCTTCTCCATCACTTTGGCTCATCTCATTCCAAGTCTGCTCAAAATCACTTTGTTGGTCCAATTACTTCTGCTACACCCACTCATACATCCACTGTGCAAACCACTCCACTTCATCAACCTCCTCTCACAAACCCTCCCCTTGTAAATCCTCCTTGGATCCCATTACCTCCCATCATGGTAGCATGGTATGCCCCTCTGGCACTGCAACAACCTTTACTACCTTTGCCAAATGATTACCAATCCAAAATCCATCATTTTACTGGAGCTAACTCTACCACTACCCAACAACATGTAGACAAAATGGATGATGCTTTTGACAAACATGGAAGTAGAAGAGGAGACCATGCAAATGAGGATGTTTGCCCAAAGTCTGGGGGGAGAAACCAAGAAATGGTTCAAAAAATTAACTCCTAACAGTGTACAAGACCTCACTTCTCTTTATCATACATTCATAAACAAGTGGGAGATTAAGAAAAATCCCCTTCAAATCCTTTCATAGTATAACAACCTTAAAACATATGTTGGGGAAAGTGTCCAAGACTACTGCACTAGGTTCAATAATGTATACAATGCTCTCCCACCTCACATGAAACCCCCACAAGGCCTAGCCTTAGTAAAATTTCCAGAAGGCTTTGATCCAGACATGGCCTACCAGTTGAAAGAAAGAGAACCCCTAACCTTAGAAGACATGCGAAAGGGATCCATCAGTGTAGAAGAAAATCTAATCCAGAAGAGGGCTAGGATGAGGTCGGAAAAGAGAGTTACATACAAAGAGGACACTACGACCTCAACATCTTATTCTAATGCTAAAATTGACAGCCTAGTTAGGAAAATGGAAAGAATGATGGAGAGAATCAATTTGAATGAGAGAAAACCTCCTAGGGAAAACCAAGCCAATCCTCAAAAAATTAATAGGAACCAAAACTTTAAGAGATACCCTCTTCAAATTAGACAAAGAGAAAGTGGCCAACAAATTAGACCTCCTTTCTAAGAAAATTATGTAGATGAAGAGGGAAGAGAGGTTGAAGAGCCAGAAGAAGAACAAGGTTTATTTTCCTCAAATCAAACCGAAACAAACTATCAGGATTCTGAAGATTACAAATTAGGATTTGAGAATTCCATTATGGAATTTCATAGGAAATATGACCTTATGAGTAAGAAAAACCAAGATGCCTCCAAGAAAAACAAACTATACATTGTTGTTAGGAAGACCCCTGAAAGCACTCCTAAGAGGACGGCAGAAAACAAAAACATCATGGCTAAGAAACCTGACCAAAACAAAGACAAAACTAGCTAACAAGAGGGTGACCCTAACTTCCCTAGTACATCAACTGGTAGACCTGAAAAACCTCTTTTAACTAAGGTTCCAAATGAGAATCATCAAACTAAAATTGCAGAAAAAGTCATGGTTGATAAGACTGATGTAAATATGTCAAAAACACAAACACCTGGCAGTTTTGAGGGAGAGATTGCCAAGATCAAAATAACCATACCTCTCACTGAACTGGTAACCCAAGATGTGTATAAGTCCCAAGTTTTGAAAGTTTTGAACATAGGAAATGACACTGACACTCTAAACTTGACTGATGACAAACCATAAATGTTGTTTGGACCTAAGGTAGAGGGAAAGTACCAAGAAGGAGTTGTCCCTCCTTTCTATATTATCTTAAACATCCATGAAAAAATCTTGCACAATGCTATGGTAGACACCGTTGCTTCACACAATCTTATGCCTAAGGTAGTGATGGAGAGATTAGGCCTCGAAATAACTAAACCTTACAAATACTTTTAGTCTTTCGATTCAAGTAGAGTCAAATGTTTGGGTCTGATCAAGGATCTGTGTGTCACTCTGGCACAAATACCGGCCAAAAGCCTAGTCATGGACATAGTTGTTGCTAACATTCCCCTGAAGTATGGCATGTTGTTATCTAGATTGTGGGGATCCAAACTACAAGGGAATCTCCAAATAGACATGTCATATGCTACCATCCCTGTCTTTAACCAGACAAGGAGATTGTACCGGGAAACTCACATGAAATATATGGTAAGAAGCCAAGATAGGCCAAACAACACCCCTTTCTATTCCATCCATTTAGACCTTGACTCATTTATCGTGTAAAATGAAGATGACATTAATGAACAAGTAAATTAAAATTAGAAGGAGCTAGGCCTACCAGAACAGTCAAATCATTCACCAAATGAAGAGTATGACAACCAAAACTCTAGCAGCCCTGAACAACAACATAATGGCAAATATTAACTTGAAACACTTTGGAACATGAGCTTTGATGGCTCTTGTGGAAATCCCGGTTCAGGGGCTAGTGTATGGATACACAACACAAACAAGGGTCATTCCTACAAACTGTAATTTTCCATGCACTAATAATATTGCAGAGTATGAGGCTTTTCTCCTTGGTTGACATTTGCTAAAAAACATAGGAGCTAAGAAAATTTTTGTTCTAGGAGATTCCAAGCTGATCATTAGAAAAATCAAAGGAGAGTATTCAGCCAAGAATCTTATGCTAAGAGAATATAGGAATACCTCCTTCGACCTCCTAAAAACTTTTGAGAAGTATGAACTTACCTCCATCCCCAGAGCTCAAAACACCCTTGCTAATGAACTTGCCTGTGCTGCCAACACTTGCCAAACACCTCATACAAATGAAAAATAAACCATAGAAGTCAAGTTTTAATATTCCCACTTAGTCCAAGCTAATGGTAATATCCAATTTTGTTTCATTTTCCTGTTGCATGAATAAATGTGTAAAGGAGGAAAATAAAAACTCCTAAAACAGTGAATAAATCAATGCCACATGTGAACAAAGCTAAATCTGGGTTATGTAAATAAAACACCCTTATGTGTGAAAGGGATTGAATCAATTGATTGGGTCAACCATGACCAAATTAATAGTGTTGTCTAGAAGAAGTGATCATCATTGATGCCCAGCACAGGCTTAGTTGGAGGTGGCACATGTGAAAGAAGCTAAATCATTGAGATGGTTTAGGGTTTTGCAAGATCTCTATCTTATAAAAGGAAGAGGAGGGCAGCATGAGAGGGTTTTTGATGATTATCATTTTTTGAATATTTTTTCTGTTTAGAAATTTCTTATTCTCTTGGTTGTTTAGTAGAGAATAGTGTTGTTTATCATTGGGTGTTCCTGATCGAGAATCCCACCTCCTTCCTTAAGTAGCTCTTGGAGGAGTCTTGCATTTATTGTCCACTATCAGGCATTTGGCCAAGCTCTTATTCCAACTACAACTTAGATCCTGTAGAGGGTTTGGTTTTCTTTGTAAGCTACAACAAGTGGAGGCTATATCTACTCAGATCTAGGCCATTCTAGTGCCTATTTTCAATGGGAAAATATTTTATCCCCCTGGCAAGAGAGTATTGGATGATTGAAGCACTAATTTCAGATCTTGGCTTGAGGCCACATATGTTATAGAGCCGACAACGTAGCTTTCCTTCCAATAGTGCATTATTTGCAAGTGAACTGTTTCAAGGTGTTTTGGCACACTTTTGGAGGAGAGATATTTAGTGTTTGGGTTCTGCCCTTCACTATGGTGATCCATGGATTTCAGATCTAATCCATGTCATATTCAAATATAATATGAATACTATTGTATTTGCTTCAGAATTTTTGAATCATTCTACAAATCTGTTGCATAAGATCTTAGATCTACTCTATGTACTTCACTTTTTTCTCAAAACCCCAAGGGGCATTTGTAGAGGGGCCTATCTAGTGTACAGATCTGATATAGATCTAAATTTTTGTACACATATCTGCTCTAGATTTGAATTGTAATTTACTGCTGCTTCAACTAACAAAAATATCGCTGTCAATCTTGTTCAGTCAAATATATGGTTGCAACACCTCATTTTTGAGGATTTATTTATGTAAAAGTCTTCTATTTCTGTTTTACATCTTATGGGCCATAATGTAAATCTGATTTTTTGATGTAAATGTTATTTTTGAGCCTCCATATTGGCCTTCTACTTTTATTTTTCTGAACTGCATTATTTCTAAGTAGTATTGTTTAGTATTGCTGCATGATCCCCATTTTCGGATATTACAGTAGTATCAGAGCATCGTCTTGCCAAAGCCTGTGAATTCTAAGAAGCCAATATGTATTTTCAAGAAAATAAAATATAGAAGAATAATTTTGATTACACTGAAGACAAAGAAGACAAGGGTGAAACCCCTTTATCTGGAAGAATGAAAGGGAAAGAGTTTTCTAAAACTCTGTTCCAAACTTTACATGAGCTGAAAAGTGAAATCAAGGGAATGTGGAATGAAAGACTTGTAGATCCTTTGCAGAGATTTACACATGAAGAAAGCCCCAGTTCTTCATCTTATGAGTGTGAGCGTTCAGCCACACAACCAAATCTACAACGTTGTAGCATGCCTACATTCCTGGAAAAAGAAGAAGCAGAAGGAGGGACACCAAAAGAGGAGACTCTTGGTGACTATCTCTAAGAATATGAATCTCAGTCTAAAAGATTCAAAGAGAATCTAAGCTTCCCAAATTTTTGTCAACTCAAAGAAGAAATAATATCCAACATATACTAGAGAAGAAGAGGGTGCATGCAACACACTTTGGGTACGAATTTTCTACCTACATTTGATGGATCACCCGAGAGTTCAGCCAAGTCTTGGGTAAAGAAACTAGACACATATTTCCAGCTACATCAACTTTCTGAAGAAGAAGCCATAAGAGTAGCAGCACTGCACCTCCAAGGTAAGGCTTATGCCTGGTGGTTATTTGAATCTTCTTCATTGAAAAATGTAAACATCTATACTTATGCAAAGTTGACTAGGAGGTTAGTGAAAAGATTTGATATTGAGACATCTAAAACTTTCTTGGGTGAGAAAAATAAGCCCAAGAGTTTAGAACCTTTGCATAATATGGAAGGATCCATGAGGATAACTCCATTCCAGAACATTTTTTAAGGGGTTAAAGATCTGCTACGTGATTTTCCAAGGGCAAAGGCCCCACTTCATCAAGAACATTCTTCTCAAGAGGAAGACATGAGTGTCCCATTTTCAAGGAGAGATCAAGAGAAAGGATCTCTTATTGATGAGGCATGCTCCATTGATGAAGAGAAGAAAGAAGAAGAGATGGAAATATCCTCCAGTGCTGTGACAACAGGAGGAGATCTATTTTTATCTGGAGATGGAGATGAAGCCATTGCTTCCCCTAAGAGGGCTCTTGCATCTTTACAAGAAGGCCCCAAGGATCTTACACATGAAGAGAATGAGCAGCATGTGTCTATGATGATAAACAATGATACAATACAATGGAAGGAATTTTTCCCAACATTACATCTAGTTTTTGGAACACACACTATCACAGACCAGCCCTTTGTGATCAAGACTCTTGACACCAATGAGATGACGGGTGTTCATGAGTTAACTACATCTAAAGGGAGCACCTTAGACTATGAGATCTTGCAAAAGGTGGGTGAAGGAGAGAATATGAAGGATCACAACACTGATATGATGGGAGGTGATCCTCTATTTCATGGAGAAGAAGATGGGGAAATTGCTCCAATCAGAAGCACTCTTGCATCCATACGAGTGATACACCATTATCATGATACTTCCACACAGAAATCAGAGATGGAGTTGTGTGTAAGTAGTCATAAGATGTTCCCATCTATTTTTCACATAGGAATGAGCCATGAGACATCATTATCTTGTTGTATACCACCTAGGATACCACCCGATTCAGATTTGATGAAAGTTTTTTCATGCATTGATGCTCCTTTCATAGATCCAAGGAGGAAGGGATCACTAGAAGACCATACTACGATGTTGAGAGTATGGGGAAGGCTCAAGGAGAGGGAAATTATTTTTCCCTTATCCCCATTATCCATTCTTTCATCTCATATTGCGCTGAGGAAATATGTTGCAAGAATGAAGGATGACACCATCATGGAGAAAGGAATGCAATCCTTGAATTAGGAGACAAACTTGTTTGGAGAACCCTTTTCTATACATGATGAGAGATGGTGATCACACATGAATACTTTGGCAAGGCCAAGGAGGTTTTGGATAGATGATAGCCTTCCATGGGAGACTAACTTCTAAGAACTTCCATTTTCTGTTGAGCATGTGAATATGAAAGAGAGGCAGCAAGGAAGGAATGGAAACCTTCCACCTTATACCTTTGGCATGGGAGATGTCAAGCAGGCGAAAAATGGGAGGAATGACCTTCCAACATACACCTTTGACGTGAGAAATGTCAAGGAGGAGAGTAGCAACATGGCAGACATTTCAGATGACACATTATCAATGTTGTCATTATTGGGCAAATTAGATCCATATTGGAAATCCCAACTACTGGTGGAATATTCCAAGGATCTTCACACTTGCATGGTTCTTGATGACTTGCTACATGATGAAAGCTATTTAATCTCAAAAGGATTCATCTATCATCATGGTAGGATATTCTTGTCTAGAGCTTCTAAGCTCAAGCAGAAGTTACTACAAGGAGCATACAAAGACTTTTGTTTCAGCCATATGTATTCCATGAGGATCTACAACATCATCATGAGGAGCTTTGATTAGGAAGGATTGAAAGAGGAACTACATCATCATTTTCAAGAATGCATGAACTATGTGGAATTGGGGCAGCCATATGACTCTATGCAAGAGTTATTTCAACCATCTCTTCCTTCTTTTGAAAAAGGAGAAATATCCATGCACAACTCCATGTGTATGAGGAACATTGTTGAAGAATATGATCATGTAAAGCATGTTTTATTCTTTGATTGTACATATTCTTTCACCATGTTTATGTAGACCATGACTTCAAGGAGGAGTAATGTATCATGTAAATCTCATGGAAAACATTGGGCCACTAAAATTTTTGAACTTGGCCACTCCCTTGATGTGAAAAGAGAGATTTTATTTCATTATGGATGCTTTCCTAAAGCACCAAACATATCTCACACTTTCAGCCAGAGTGAGATAACATGGGCAAGTAAGTGGTGGGAAAACCACTTACCACACCTTGATCTGATGCAAGCAAGATATGCACAGTGCTGGTACCATATGTGGGACTATGACCCACCTCCTCATGCTCAAATTTATGTTTGTATATATGTAGTTTTTCTTCCATACATTGATGACATACTTGTACTTTTTATGGGATTTTATGGAGGGACGATGGGAGGCATGTATGTACCACATGGGATGGAGACTCTCTATGTACCTTATGCTACATATTTTAGGGAGAGCATTGGTTCAACCACGTTTTTTTCATTTGATTTCTTAACTCCTTGTGGGATGGAATATGTACATCTCATAATGACTTTGGAGGAACAATTCATGGAGGGTTGGATTGGTGAACACTTAGCTTATGAAGGAAGCTTAACTCATGATGGTGTCACCAATGGAGGAGGAGAAGTGTTGCTACACTCACCTTATTAGTTACTTGAGGACAAGCAACATTTTGGAGGGGAGGAATGTAATATTCCCACTTAGCCCAAGCTAATGGGAATATCCAATTTTGTTTCATTTTATTGTTGCATGAATAAATGTTTAAAGGAGGACAATAAAAACTGCTAAAACATTGAATAAATCAATGCCACATGTGAAAAAATCTAAATCTAGGCTATGTAAATAAAACACCCTTATGTGTGAAAGGGATTGAATCAATTGACTAGGTCAACCATGACCAAATCAACAACATTGTCTAGAAGAAGTGATCCTCATTGATGCACAGTGTAGTCTTAGATGGAGGTGGCACTTGTGAAAGAAGCTAAATCATTGAGATGGTTTAGGCTTTTGCAAGATCTCTATCTTATAAAAGGAAGAGGAGGGTAGCATGAGAGGGTTGTTGATGATTATCATTTTCTGAATATTTTGTCTATTTAGACATTTCTTACTCTCTTGGTTGTTTAGCAGAGAATAGTGATGTTTAGCAAAGGGTGTTCTTGATCGGTAATCCCACCTCCTTCCTTGAGTAGCTCTTAGAGGAGTCTTGCATTTCTTGTCCACTATCAGGCATTTGGCAAAGCTCTTCTTCCAACTACAACGCAGATTATATTGAGGGTTTGGTTGTCTTTGTAAGCTGCAGCAAGTGGAGGCTAGATCTACTCAGATCTAGGCCATTCTAGTGCCTCTTTTTCAGTGGGAAAGTCTTATATCCCCCTGGAAAGAGAGTATTGGATGATTGGAGCACTAATTTCAGATCTTGGCTTGAGGCCACATATATTCTAAAGCCTACAATGAAGTTTTCCTTATAGTACTATGTTATTTGCAAGTGAACAATTGCAGGGTGTTTTGGCATACTTTTGGAGGAGAGATCTCTAGTGTTGGGGTTCTGCCCTTCACTGTGGTGATCCATGGATTTCAGATCTGATCCATGTCATATTTAGATCTGATATAAAAACTATTGTATTTTCTTTATAATTTCTGAATCATTCTATAGATCTGATGCATAAGATCTCATATCTACTCCATGTACTTCACTTTTTTCTCAAAACCCCAAGGGGCATTTGTAGAGGGGCCTATCTAGTGTACAGATCTGATATAGATCTAACTTTTTGTACACAAAACTACTCTAGATCTGAAGTGTAATTTACTGTTGCTTCAGCCAATAAAAATAACGATGTCAAGCTTGTTCAGTCAAATATATGGTTGCAGCACCTCATTTTTGAGGATTTCTTCATGTAAAAGTCTTCTATTTATGTTTTACATCTTATGGGCCATAATGTAAATCTGATTTGTTGATGTAAATGTTAATTTTGAGCCTCCATATTGGCCTCCTGCTTTTATTTTGTTGAACTGCGTTATTTCTTAGCACTATTGTTTAGTATTGTTGCATGATCCCCATTTTGGGATATTACACAAGTGCAGACGAGAAATCTCGGGTAACATAGATTATTGGCAAGTATTTGAAAATGAAAAACAGTTTGAAGAATTTTTATAGCATAAAACTAAATTTGAAATGTCTAAATCAGAATTAATCCATCAAGAATATTGCTTTGTTGAAGAGCAAGCCCACAAAATAGAGCCATTTCCTAATGCTAATATAAATTTTCTAGAACATCCTCTTGAGGTAGAATTATTTGAAGATTTACATAAAAAAGACCTTGAGGTTTTACAATGCAAAGATAAATCATTACCAAGTGGCCTTTCCCCATTAGAAGAGTTGTTTGACTTCAATGATGTCGCTAGGAAGCCAAAAATGGAAACCACTGAGGCTGATGTAGAAGAATGCAACATAGGCAGTATAGAAAAACCCAAAATGATCAAGTTGTCCAAAACTCTACCACCTCACATAAAATGGCAATAAATTGAGCTCTTCAAATAATTCAAGGATGTTTTTGCATGGATTTATAAAGACTTTAAGTCCTATGACACAAACATTATTCAACACAAAATTCCTCTCAGAGAAAATCAAAAACCATTCAAGCAAAAATTGAGAAGAATAAACCTCGTCTTAGTGCCTCTAGTTGGGAAAGAAAAAAAAATATGTATTATGATGGGATAATAGTCCCAATTAGGTATTTGGAATGGGTTTTAAACCTTGTGTCAGTTAGGAAGAAAATCGAGGAGATTAGGCTATGTATAGACTTTAGAAACTTGAACAAAGCGCCCCTGAAGGACAACTACCCTTTACCCAAGATGGATCATATACTGAAAAGGGTGGTAGGTTCTAAAATAATATCATTACTTGATGGCTTTTCAGGTTACAATCAGGTACTAGTATTTCCAAGTGATCAACAAAAAACTACCTTCACTACACCTTGGGGCACATTCATGTATGTCAAAATTCCTTTTGGGTTAATGAATGTGAGGGCTACTTTTCAAAGAGCCATGGACATAGATTTTTCTGAAGACATAGGCTACTTCATAGTCATATACCTTGATGACATCACCGTCTATTCTAAAACTGATGAAGAACACCTAGTCCACTTGAGAAAGGTCTTTGAAAAATGTAGGAAGTATGGCCTATCTTTAAATCCTAAGAAAACACTGCTTGGTCTTCAAGAAGGAAAAATCTTAGGCCACATCATATCTGAAGAGCGGATTAAGATAGACCCAAAAGGATTGAAGGTATCTTACAAATCAGTCACCCTAGAAGCATTAAAGAGTTGCAATATTTTATTGGAAAGATCAACTTCCTAAGGAGGTTCATACCAAACCTTGTTGAACTCCTAAGAGACATCACGAACATGCTGAAAAGAGGAATAGGAGTCAAGTGGACCATGGAAGCCAAAAAATCCTTTGAACTGGTAAAACAAGCACTCGCCCATACACCGGTTCTAATCAGCCCTGACTTTACCAAAGATTTCTTCATTTTTTCCTTTACATCATAACATACTATTGCTGCAGTACAGTTTCAAAATAACATAATGGGACGAGAATAGCCCATATATTTCTTCAGCAAAGCATTGAGGGATGCACCTCTAAAATATAATATGATGGAGAAACAAGCCTTTGCCTTGGTAAAAACTTTGAAATGCTTCAGAGTTTACATTTTTTATTCCCATGTCACAGCTTTTGTTCCACATACAATTGTTAAAGACATTCTAAATCAGGACCCGGATGGTAAGAGGGGTAAATGGATTGCTATTATCTTAGAATATGATTTGGAAATCAGACTCACTAAACTGATTAAAGGACAAGGACTCGCAAAACTCATGGCTGAATCAAATTTTCAAGCACTAGACATGAATATGATTGATGCATTAGAGGAACATGAAGAATTAACATCTCCACCCATTGAATAGTTATTTTTGAATTCATCTTGGTATACTGATATTTTATATTTTCTTCCTTATCTTAATTCTCTTCCTACCTTATCCAAAACAAAAGCTAGATTCTTGAAACAAAAGGATTTAAATTTCTACATCATAGATAAAGTTTTGTATTGGAAAAATTTTGTTGGTATCTTTCTTAAATGTTTGCTTGAAGATGATGCAGATAGAATCATGCATGAGTTGCATGAGGGAGAGTGTGGAGGTCACCTCTATTGGAAAACCACTGCCAACAAGATCTTTAGAGTTGGCTACTATTGTCCCACCCTTTTCCCTGATACCAACAAGCGAGTGATGACTTGCCATAACTGCCAAATATTTGATGGCAAGAGAAAACTTCTACCTTTACCTTTGCATCCTATCAATGTTGAAGCTCCTTTTCAACAATGGGGTTTGGAATTCATTGGAGAAATCCACCCTACCTCATCTGCTCAACACAAGTGGATCCTCACTGCCATGTACTATTTCACCAAGTGGATAGAAGCCATCCCTTCTAGGAATTCCACTGACTTAGTCATCATCAAATTCCTTGAAACCAACATCTTGTCCCAGTTTGGTTGCCCAAGAAATATCATCACTAATAATGTTGTTGCATTTAATTCTAAGATAATGGTGGACTTTTGCTAAAAGTATCACATTGCACTAGGGCACTCTACAGCTTATTACCCTCAAGGTAATGGGCTGGCTGAGTCCTCTAACAAAATATTGTCGAATATCATCAAGAAGCTACTGGAAGAAAATCAAAAGGCATGGCATAGAAAATTAGTGCATGCACTATGGACTGATAGACTAACCCCCAAGAAATCAATCGGTCTGTCTCCCTATAAACTAGTGTATGGCATGGATGCAGTTTTCCCAACATCCTTGGGAGTTCCAATGATGAAGCTCCTCCAAGAGATGCAATCAGAAGAGAATTATATGCAAAGAATTTTGAACCAAACCGTTCATTTGCAGCAGTCAAGGGAAGAAGTTTAGAAGAGAACACAATTAGTACAAGAAAACATCAAGAATATCTTTGACAGGAGGACTAAGGCTACTGATTTTCACATTGGAGACAAAGTGATGAAGTGGGATTCAAGGAGAGAGGACAAAGGAAAGCATGGAAAATTTGAAAATTTGTGGAAGGGTCCTTAAATCATTCATTCAGATAGAGGTAACAATGCATTATTTTTGCAAGAGCTAGATGGAACTAAGTTATTTGGAGGTCCTATCAATGGTAGGATGCTCAAGCACTATTTTTGTCAAACTGCATAATTTGAAACTTTCATTCATTGTACATAACATTGCTTGATAAAAGATAAGAGAAACAAAAACACAAAAATAGAAAGAAGGAGTAAAAGAGGGCAGGAAAAGAATAGGTACAGCCCCATACCCAAAAAAAGAGTATTGTTGAAAGTGTGCAAACCTAAATGCCACTACTTATTAATAAAAGAGTCTTGTTTGTCATACATCCTAATCATGATTAGACATGTTTAAATTTATGTTGATAGATTAGTGAAAGAAGACTTGTCAGACAATTTAAAATTGACTTGTCAGTAGGATAGATTAGGAAAAGAAATTGTTGGTTCTCAATGCTCAAATCTGAACCAAGGAGAAAGAGAGGGATGCCTAAAAAATTCTAAATCACATCCCTCATGTTTTCTAGTTTTGATTTTACAAAAATAAATGTCTGTGTTCAGTTTTTCCACAATGCCATAGCCCATGACAAATCAAATTGCTTAATACTTGTATGATCATGTTTTAAATTTCATGTTAGTAGGCTAGAGAGTAAAAAATGTGTCAAATAACTTAATCTTGATAGATAAATAGATTAGGTAGAGAATTAAAGAGTTCATCAGCATAATATGAACTCTTGGAAGTGATAAGGGTACAAGTAGATAGTTCATTTTTCTTTCAAAGGAAAAATAATGTCAAGGTTTTTCCAATCCAAGTGCACCCAAAGGAAGAAAAAATGTTAGAAAAGTAGGATGGGTAGGTAGAAATGAGGTTGAAGAAATCATGTATTTCTGATTTTGAGATCATACCTTCTAGAGAACATCAACAAAAGAAGCAAAGAAATCTGCAAAGTGCTAGTAAGGCACTGATCTTAAAAACTCAGAGATCTGAACTCTGAGGTCCTGGACACCTCCTGAAAGGGAGCTACCCTCCCCAAGTGGAGCCACTGTTAGTCATCAGTAATTTTTACTATTTGTGGATGACTAAATATCAGTTCTAGATTTCTAAGAACAAGATTCCTGAATATTGTGAGTTGTATAAATCTCACTGCCTTCATTATCCTTATACCAAATTTTTCACTATTCTACTATTTTTCCATTTCATGGTTAACCTACCATTCCTAAAATCCCCCTCATGGGCTCATGCCACACATCTATATACTTTTTTCCCACCTATAACCTCAATACTTTGTTTTTCCATTGCCTCACCCCTCCACTTTCCATCTAGGGTTACCAAACAGCCTGTTCCTTCCCATGTTCACTAGGTTCCTCAAGCATTGATGGTCTCAAAACTATCTCTATAGGCTCCTTAGATAAATCAAGTACATTGGATTTTGAATCTTCAATACATAAATTTGTCAAAAACTCCGTTTTTACAGTTGAAGACCTCAAACCAAGTTTCAGTCAAAAACCAGGTCAAAGGATCCTCCTACTAGGTCATTACGGTTTCATATGTTGTAGGATCCTCATTGGTGTTTTAAGCTCTATTTTTCCTATTCTAGAATCTGGTTCAAATGAAAAACAGGATCATCACATGGTTGTCCAAGAAAGATTAGAAAATCTCCTAAGAATACCACCTTGTCAAGTTCAAGTTATGCAAAAGGTAACTGTACATTTTGACATTTCTGCAGATGCGTCAAAGTGACTATCAGCAGAGAATTAGGTACGGTAAGAGGCTTGCTCCTCAATAAATACATTCATAGAAAAGAAAGAGGAAGTAATTTGTGTTCAAGAAGAATCAAGGTTTCTAAGCCTGATTGGACCACCAATATGCCAAGCAAAGATCCAATGCAACAAATCACATGAAGGAGGCACACCAAGAAGCCAAACCTAAAGAGAAGTATTTTTTTAGAAATTATAGATAATATTGGGAAAAGCGTGAGGTGAACTGGACAGAAATGAATCAACTTGAAAGGGCTTTAGAGAACTTATAAGACAACACTAATGAGTTTTCTCAAACATCCCAGAAACCTAGGGTTTTGGTAAGGTGATCAGAGAAGGTGAAAGGGTAAGTTTGAACTCCATAATGGCAGCAAAGGTTTCTAAATATATTCCTGTTTGTAAATATTCCAAACTCATCCCAAGGAGTTTTTCATTCCAAAAATGGTCAAAAGAGGTAAAATGAAGATGTTAGGCCTCCATGACGACAGCAGAAAGATGATTTTAAAGGGATACTGTGTATATCATCCCAAAGTTTTCCAAAGTGAAATTCCTCATTGTTTCAAAGGACAAATAAGTAAATAATATCAGTGAGAGGAGGATCAAATTCTCATTTCAATTACTTACACTCAATGGCCAAAGAAGTTAAAATATTGTTTTAATTCCATAGTGCATGTCAAAGGACTGTTGTGATGATGTTGCCTTGTGTTTTTAGTCTCAAAGGTGTCAAAGGAAAACATATCAAGCCTCAAGATTATAGAAGTCAAAATTCACCATGTTTAGCAAACCTACATACAAGCACTGTAAGGTTGTTAGTAATAAAATTTGAGAAAGACAAGTTGAAAATTATATTCAAAAAACAGAGCCTTGAAAATACCACTATGTGCAGCCCTCTCTAAGATTGTCAAAGGTAAATATGTCATGGTCCAAGGAGCAAGAGAAAACCAAGTAATTATTTTAAAGAGCTCTCACAAATTAGCAGTGACCAGCAAAAGGTAGCAAGCATGATTTTCAGAATTCATAGTGCTTGCCAGAGGTGAGCTTATCATACCTAAAGGTCATTAAGAAAGGTGAAGACATATTTTTTAGTCACATGCCCAGCATAAGATGTTTCAATTCCAAGGTATAGGTCAAGAAACATTTTTAAAGGAGTTACTGTGTGGTTAAATCACCAAAATGAAAAATGAGCATGTAAAATCTCAAGGAGAAGAAAGAAGAGTCACTTAAAGGTTTACAAGTCTCCTACACATCAAAAGTCAAAAGAGTTATTAAAAAGTGAAAAGACTCAAAACATTAGCAGATGGGTCCAAAAATGATTTAATTTGAATCCAAAACATATAAAAGGCCATTTTTTTATCATTTGACTTATTATTCCCTTGCAGAGAAATTAGAAATTTCCAGGAGAGAATATTGTGAATTTCGGGTCAAATTTGGCCAAGTCTACCCAGCGCTGCACGTTCAAGGTGGCGTTGTGATTTCAAAGTCGGGTGGTACGCCTTTGGAGGTTTTCGCTGTGTAAAATATTTCTTCACTACGCACCTGTAGGCACACGCTGCTCATTCACCCAAAAGACCTGCCAGGCTTGGGCAGAAACACTCAGACGCTACACTTTGCTGATTGTTGCACGTTCATCCACCCGAAAACGCATTCAGAGACCCGACACATCATTCACTGGCCAGTGCTGTGCGTTCAACACAAAGATACCCGACAGGCTCGGCAGGTGCTGCATGCCCAATAGACTCGACAAACCTGACAACACGTGCACACGCTGTGCATTTATACAGGAGGGCCTATACATTGGCTCCTTCACTAAAATTACCTTAGGAACACCTCCAAGCTGCCATCAAGGGTCTTCAAAGAATATTTTGTTGGTAAGTGGACGTCCTTACCTCCCTCAGTACATTTTGATGGTGTGAAGTTGAGAGAAATTGAAAACCCTAAAGGGGAAAAAACCTAAATTCATGCTCAAAAACATCACTTTTCAAGACACTCCTTCATCTACATACAGAGAACACACACAGAGTTGTATTTCTAAAAAAAAATTCATTAACCTAGGGTTTTGCCTCACCTTCATTCACTCATCCCTCACTTGTAAAAAGTTTCCTTCTTACCACCATTTCATCACCTCTCCATATCATTTCATAAAACATATTTAGGGTTTTGGTTTACAAAGCAGCAGTGATCAAGATGTTAGGCCAGGGTAACAGTGACAGTGGTGAGGGAAGCCCAGTGCCAAGGAGACATCAACACAGGGGATGGAGGATTAATAAGTTTGAGCTTCAAGACACAATGGAGCTTAATGCCTCTCCTATGACAGTCACATGTTTCCAAAATGTGGGGTGTTTTCATTTTTGTGAAAGAGTTCAACAGGTACAAAGCGATCCTGTGCTCACTAGGTTGTTCACCCTCAACTTGCATGAGAAACAAGTAAATCTTGCAGCGGTAGAATTTGAGCTATCATCATATGCCATTGCTATTTCCATTGGGCTGCCTAGTGCTAGTGAAAAGTGGTTCAAATGGGCCAGCTTGAACATAAGCCACTATGAGCCATTCCTTAAACCTAGATACAAAGAAAACTACAAATCCATCTTCCCTTTCTCAAATTTTCTGGAGAGGTATACACCCTTGATGAGGGTCATCATGAAATATTTTACATGTGAGGGGAGGTTCTCTAGCTTGTATTCCTATCATATCATATTTCTCATGCACTTCACTCACGTTAAGATGCTACATTTGCCCTACTATCTCTACAGGAGTATTCGCAAGATGTCCTTTATTGTGCAAAAGTGAGACCCTTCAAAGCATATGCAAAGTTTATTTCATCACTCCTTGATTAAGATGCTTATCTTGCATCAATTGGAGAAAAAGAGTATTCCATGGGAGGTCTTCATTTCCCACGAGGTCTTCACAAGCCCACAACCCCATCCTCAGCACAATGTGCCCTCATCATCTCGTCCTCCTATCCTTACTCCTCCATCATCTCCTGATGAGCATGTTTCACCATCTACACATGTTCCTTCACCTCAAGACAATCCTCCTTCCTCACCCTCTCCTAATACATCAGACAATGAAAGAAATGAAAATGAACAATCAAGTGACCATGAAGGAGAGGGTAATGATCAATCAAGGAATAATGAAGAAGAGGATAGTAAAGAGGAAGAAAACAGTGAGGACACAAATGAAGTAAGTGGTCAAGAAGACATGGAGATAGATGTCAATGAAGATGAAGAAACCACTGATGAAGAAGACAACAAAGAGCATGATAGTGAAAATAGTGAGGCTCCTAGTGATGATAAGGGCAATGATGTAGAAAAAAATGATGCAGAAACAAATGATGATTTTGGAGATGAAGAGGCAAAAGGCAGTATGGATACAAATGAATAAAATGACAAAGAGACAGATGATGATGCTAATGACAGCAGTGACCCCAAGGACCAAAATGTTAGTGACGCTGATGATAACTGTGAAAATCACAACAATGATGAAAGCAACAGTAATGAGGGAGGCCATGACAATCATGACAGCAGTCATGATGGCCAAGAGGACAATAAAAACAATGAGGCTCATAGTGGAAATGATGATGGTTCAAATATCATTGCAAAATACAGTGAGCCTCATAGTATTGACAAAGGCAATGATGATATGAAACATAGTGAGTTTCATGGCACTGAGGTAAACAATATTGAACCTCTTTCTTTGACATACCAAAGAGGAGAAAGGCATGTGTTTTCAGCCTCTAAAAGGCAAGGGGCCATGCCTTCCTCATCAACAAAGAAGCTTAAAAAATTCAAGGAAAAGTTCACTATTGGAGATAAGGAAGGTAAGCATGGAACTGAACAAAAAATTGAATTCATTGACCTTGACAATGAAAATGAAGATGAAGAAAGAACCACTAGCATCTTGCTCCAAAGTGAGGATGCTCAGATCAGAGACCTAAAAAGAAAGCTTGGCATGGCAAATTATGTCATTGAGTATTATAAGGATGAAAACAAGCAACTAAAGAAGACACAAAGGGACCTTGACCTATAGAAAAATATGGCCAAGCACTATGCCTTGAGAAATAAATTGCAAGGGCCAAGCTCAAAAGAGCCCTTTCCAAGTTCAAGCCCTCAAGGAGGAAAAAGTTCAAGAAAAACTTAACCTTCTTTCCGATGCTTCCATGCAAGCATCCCAAACATAAAAATCAAGGCAAATCTAAATTTTGGGAACTTTTTGGAAATTTTGAGTTTTTTTTTATTTAAAGGGCCAAAGGCACAGCACCTTGGCATTGTGCCTTTCCTCAAGGAATCCTCAGGAGAAATGGTTTACATTTTTGAATTTTTCAGGTCAAGTACAACATGCTCACAAAATTTCAGGTCATTTTGAGTTGATTTGGTCCTCAAAAAGGGTAAAAAACACCTAAAATTTCACCTTTTTGCCATGTTTTCAGGGTTGGAGCTGCACTTTTACCAGCCTTGGGAGTTTTGATTTTCGGATAGGAAAATGAGGCTCAATCAGAAACCCAAGGGAATTTTTGGAAAGTAGACTCAACAAGATTCCCAACTGGCCATAACAGAGCCCATTCTGACATCATGAAGGCCTTCAAAAATTGGCTGCAAGATGACTCAAGTTTTCAGTGCAAGCACTACGCCTTTGGACCTCTGTGTTGCATTTTTGCAAAATAGTCAACAAAACACACTGAAGGATATTTTAATGTTTTTTTGGGCAAATCACTCCAGATTTGGTTGAGGAGTTAATTTTGAGTTATCTTTCATTTATTGTAATAGATATTATGTGCCTTAGGCCTTGCATGGCCTCTTTGGACATAAATGACATTTATGGTGTATTTATGGTTTCCAAAACCCTAATTAGGGTTTTGGCCCTACTTTGCTAGATAAATAGAGCATGGAGGTCTTATTGTTTTCTGTTAGTTGGTTGCTGAGCATAATATGATATATACTCCGAGTTTATTTGTGAAATTGTCTTTGGTGTCTTGTGATGGCTTTGGACTGAGCAGGTGTGGATTAAGTTCATTCTTAGGATTGATAAAGCTTTGTTGAATGGTGATGTGTTCCACCTTTGTACATATTTTCTTCAGTTCTCATTATGTTTCTTTGATCATGGGATAGAAATCTTAGACTAGGATATGTCTTTTTGGCACCTTGCTTTGTCTGCATCCTTTGAGCTTTATGTTTTCTTCCTTGAAGTCTAACTAATGAATTCATAAGTGCTCTTTAGTTTTACTGAGATTTTATGTTGAAAATCTAATTGTTTTCAAGTAAGTTTTAGAGAATCCTTAACTACTCTCTAAGTTTAGTCATCTGTTTCTCTAAGGTCTTCTTAGTATTGTTTGGTTTAAGAATCCTTCATTGCTCTTCAATTTTTTACTATGCCAATCATGCTGAAAGATTTTCCTTGTTATTAGTTTGTTAAAGGATCCTTGATTTCCCCTTAACTACTATATTCACTCCTCCATGTTCATTTCACTCACTCAAAACCTACTTAAATCCATTTGGCCCTATTTACTTGCCCTATGAAACACCCTTGAACTATTTTTTTCACTCTTCAAGACCTTTGCAGACTCCATAGCCCAATGGATTAATCTTCTCTTACTCTACTTATTCTTCTTGACAACTTATCCAAACAAGTTAAATCAACCAAGTTAAAATAAAACAAGTTAAATCATTTACATAAGCATAGAGAGAGCCCTCTCTAACTCCAGGAAGGCTAGGTCTTAGGACTCCGAAGATTGGTTTGATGTTACCCTTGTCTTTTTGGTCATTGCTCATCTGCCAAAACTACGGGGACCTAAAAGAGGGATTCATCACTCTTCTTCTAGTTTGGGCTCCTGCATCCAAATCACCTACAATATAATTAGAAGGATGATTATTTTCAATTTACCTTGAGGGATCTTTTAGCTGGGGGATTTCTACCTTTCATTTAATTCATCTTCAAGCTAATCGTCATCATATTCTTTATTGGAATGTTCATTCATGTTGATATATGTTGGTTGCATGAATTTAAAACTCAGCCACTCTTACATCAATGTTGTCAACTATTTTTCTTGAGATTTTATTATAACATATCTAACCCTTGTGCTCATGTGAATATTCAAGAAGTATAACTTCAACACTCTTGAATCAAACTTACTGATATTCTCATCATTATTTTTAATGCAGCACTTGTTGTTCAAAACTTTCAAGTGATTTACAGTTGTTATTTTTCCATAGCATAATTCATAGGGGGTCTTGTCACTATTTGGCTTAAAGTGAGCTTTATTTAAAATAATGTTTTTTGTATGAATAATTTCATCCAAAAACCTTTTTGTTATATTTATCTCATCCATCATTACTCTTGCCAATTGTTGTACTAACCTATTGCCCCTTTCAACCATGTCATTATTTTGTGGAGTATCTGTAATGGTGAATTATATTTTTATTCCATTCACTTACAGTAATCATCAAACTCATTAGAAGTAAACTTCAAGTTTCATTTTCATCCATAGATTTAAATATTTTCAAATTTTCAAATGCTTCTAATGTTTCTCTTAAGAATGCAATCCAAGTGTGCTATAATAATCAATAACTAACATAAAATATATCTCACCACTTGGAACCTGACTTCTTGCATAACCAAATAAGTCCATGTGGATGAGTTGTAAATTCTTGGTGGAAGATTTTTCTTTTATCTTAAAGGGAACTTGAATCTACTTACCAATCCAACATGACTTGCAAATTGTGTTATTTGGTTTGGATATCTTCGGAAAGTCCCTTAAAACTTCCTTTTTACCCATCTTCCAAATATGTAAAATTTGATATGTCCTAGCATTTTTTGCCATAAGAAACTCTCATCATACTTTCTAAAACAATATTTCACATTCTCTTCATTTAAACTGTATACATTTCTTTTATATTTTGGTGTCTTTCACCATGATTTCTCCTATGCCGGATGTTTGTTTTTCACATTTTTTTGGACTAGAAAGGGACATCATATCCCTTATCACACATTTGACTCACACTCATTAATTTTTTCTTGAGTCCATACACAAATATCACATTCTTAGCTTTCCATTTTCCATTTACCAAATTAACTACAACTTTTCTCGTGAATTTACCTAATGCATCATTTCCAAAAGTGGCATTGCCCTTTTTTTCTTCTTTTAAAGAAAATACGTTATTTCTATCATCTGTCATATGTTTTGAATACCTAGTATCCACATATCAATTATCATTTTGATTTTGTTCATACAAAACAATGTTTCATTCTTCATTTCTTTATTCCTTTTCTGTTACAATGTCTTGGGTTCTTTTCTAGCTTTCCAGACCTCAGGAGTTAGTTTGAAATTTATAATGTTTCACTTAGCTACCGTGTGCCTATAGTTATGTAAGTTATAAAATTTAATCACATCAACCAATTGGAAAAATGAATTTTTGTCCCTAGGAACATTTCTTTTTAAATTTGAAAATCTCTTGTTTGGCTGATATGACTCATTTCTCTTATTTCTTATTTTCCCATTTCTGAGATATCATCTGCAATTTGTAGCTTTGTGTCCATAATTTTTGCATGTAAATAAATAACATTAAAACATGTTCTCACACCTGGGAGAAATTTTCCTATTGATTTTTTGTTATCTTCTTCTTGGAGGCACAATAGTTATTTGTTGAATTTTATGGTTGTTCCTTCCATTTAATTGTTGCTACTGATTCTTATTTTCAATGGCATTTCAATATTCATATCCTTCTTTTTTCTTTACTAGTCATGTTGTTTGTGATCATTTTCTTTAATTTCAAATTTGTCTAGTCCCTTGACTGCATCAATAAAGCTAATTGATTTATTTTCTTCATTTTATTTAGAGCTTGTCTCTCCTTCATAGCCCAAACTAGTCTTGGTATGAGAGGATCATTAAACATTCAGAACTTTATCCAAGTTACTAGTCCCTTTAATAAATTTTAAATTTATATTTAGTTGTTCCTTAGTCTTTTCTGAGGGAGACTACTAATTAATTTATCTTTTCACATTCCTTACCATTTTCTTTTGGCTTTTCTCAAAAATCATCTTCTATTTCCTTTGCTTCCTTGATTTTCATAAGAAGAGGTGCCAAATTTACAGATTTATATTTTTCCTTTTCAAAGTTTGCTAACATCTCTTAGTGCATCTTATTATTTTTCCTTAGCCTTCGAATTTATTTTAAAGCACCAATCAGTTGACCATCCAATTCTAATTCAACCATTTCTTCATCAGACTACCTATTCTTCTTCGAGGGTGTCTATATCCATGAGCATGAACTCTTTTGTACTTTCTTTATCTCTCTTCTCATTAAAGGATTTTTCATCTTCATATTAGGTATAGAAACACTTCTTTTTGATATTATTATCCTTTTTTACTTTTATATACTTATCATTATGTTCATGTTCATTATTGCTTTTCTTTTGTGGAAATTTAGATGCATATTGACCTACTTTATCATAATTAAAACATTTGAAAGGAAACTTACCTTTGTATTTCGTTAATCATCTCTTAAATTTTTTGACAAAAATTTCCTCCACATCATCTTATTCATAACTTGAGCCATTTAAACCTTTTTGGACTTTTTTTCAAAATTGAAATTTTCCTCCTTTGATACAGATTTTCCTTTTGAAAAGTTCATTTTGTAGCCATTCAATGTTCCATGTAATTGATCCAAAGTTAGAGTGTTGTGATCTGTCATTTCCTCAGTAGCTAACACCTTGGAATTGAATCTTTTAGGGAGTGGCCTAAACACTTTTTGAACTACAATTGAATCAATCATTGTTTCATTAAGTCATTTTATTTTATTGACTACTTAATCCACTTGAAGGAATAATTAGCTACTTCCTCATCCTCATGCATATTTAGAGGTTCAAACTACATTTTGTAGCCTTCAATTTTAGCTTTATTTACTTTACCATCTCCTTCATAGAAACCACTTATCATGTCCCATATTTTCTTGATATTGGTGCATTCCATAACTTTGATAAATTTAGATTTAGGTCATGATCATGACATGTGGCTTTGTATAGCCATTTTCCACTATATCCCAGACAACTGCACCAAGATATTGTAAGTCATCATCCTTACCTTCTAGAATGCATATTTTGTTCTAGTAAACAAAGGAACCTTGTTGGTGTTATTCCCTCCTTGTTAGAAATTATCCTTGATCTTTTGTCCAATTATTATATTGTTCCTTAAGGAAATTACTTTCATACCAATTGTTAGAAACTAGGAAAATACTAAGGGGGGGTGAATGCGTATTTTAATAATTTTCAAAATTATATGCTCAAAGTAAAAATAATTAGTAACGTAGTAATAAATAACAACACTAACTACCAACAGAATCCTCAAAAAGGGTCCTTTTGTCTTATGTTGAAGTTATACTCACATAGTGCAAAACTAGAGAGAGGAGGAATAATGGATAGAAAGGGAAAAAAATAACAAGAATGTTTTTGTTGGATTGCAAATTGCAATATATTGTAGCTCTAGGGGACTCATAGAGGGGGGAAGAGTCAAGTTTGGGAGGATAATTGTAGCTCTATTATTATTTTCTAGATACATTTACAAGACGATATATTAAACCACTTATATTTAGTATTGTGTTGCATTAAGCATGTTATTGAGAATATGCACAACGATAGAATGAGAACAATTTGAAATATTTTTGAATATTTTATATGCAAATTAAAGAGGAAATTTAGAAATATAATATTCAAATATTTTTTTATTTGTTCAAACAATCTATGTTTAGTAACTGAGGAGAAATTATTCCAACGAAATAAGTAAATAGAGTATGTACATAAGTCCACTTTTGAATATTTAAATGACACAGAAATAAACCTTATTGGTATCTTCATCTGGAAAATAAGTAGTCATAATAATTTCCATTATATTTTATTTTTTCTTAAACATAATGAAAAAATAATAAGTGCATAGATTGGTAATTTTTCCAATTTAGAAAAAAAAAACAGAGAAAACATTATTCATATAAATTAAATGAGAAACTCCTTTGACATGTTAAAAAGAGTTCTAATATATAAATTTAACAAAAAAGGGCGTTTAGGATGTGTATTAAAAACAAAACAATGTATTAGGACTGAAGGAATTCTAGCCTTGGCATTTACAATATTACAACTCAGGGAATAAATTTTCCTTATCGTCAGATGTCCCAACAAATAAAAAATTATGAACACATTTCATGATAACAAATTTAGAGTAGAAACTAAGAATATTTCGTTTCCTGAATAGTGCATCAAATATATATAATAAATTACCATGAAGTGTATGTCGAAATCCTTAAGAACTTGACAATTCCAAAGTAAAGAAAAGGATTTGTAACTAAATCATTCAGACTTAAAATACCTATGAATTATTAACCATAGAAAATGTGGGTCGAAGGCTTGTATAGAAGTGTTATTGTTAAAGAAAATTAATATGAGAATATTTTATTTTTGAAAAATAATTATACGTGGGAAAAATTGTGTCTAAGAAACCGATAATTTTTACCTATAACAAATTTTAAATACATTAAAAATGTTTTAATATATTACCCAATGTTGGGAAATTCAATTGCTAAAATTTATTTCGTTAAATTATCAACAATGGATACTCATAAGCTTTTGATGCTGCCAACAAAATATATGTTGGAGTAGGCAACTCACTCTAAGTGAAGAAAACTTGGTTGTTGTAGGAAATAAAACACTAAGCTCGCTTATAGGAGGTCCTTCCATAATGTTTCACAAGACCTATCAACAATAAAAAATTACCAAGTGTTCCTAATGAAAACGGTAAAGCATATAAACCTATAGAAAGAATTAAGATGGGTTAGATGACTTAGTTGTTGTAGGCAAGAAAACAATAGTCTCCCTTATAGGAGGTATTTTCGTAATGTTTCACAAGATCTATCAACAATGAAGATTATAACCCAACATATAAATGTAAACAACATTCACAACTATTTATAATGAAATAAAATTCTTCTTTGATTTATTTGGAGTGAGCTCAATTCTCCTAAGATCAAAGTGACAAACTATTCCATAAATTCATATACTACATTAAATAAATTTACATCTAAAACTATAAAATGGAAATTTATGTAAAAGGAATCTTTATTCAATTCCATCACAAGTTGGATAAATGCTCCAAGATTACTCTCCTTGGAATGGGGGAGGTACTCCTATTTATACATAAACTTGAGATAACTAACAAAGATTTGAGATACACAAATCTCTCCTAGCTCCACAAATATCTCATGTGGTTCCAACCATGTGCTAACACTTAGTAAGTAACATCTCTACAAATCATCTCAAAAATATCTAATATCTCTAATAAGAAATCTTATCAAAACTTCCATGATTCTTCTCCATGAAGTATGCTTTGAAGGAATCTCCCAAATATTCATCAAATCTTCAAGGTTGAACAAGAAACTCGAATTTGGGGCTTGGTGGTCAAATATGACTTTGTTGGAGTCTAAAAATACACCTGCAAACATCATTAAACTCATCGCACTTTCACATATAAGTGAACACATGTTATTTTTCGAATATTTAATCATAAATTCACTCAAAAACACTAAAACAAATGCATTGGAAAATAATAAGTCTAAACCCGATGTAATCGTGAAAATAATTTAATGTAAGGGTATGCAAAAGAGAAATATGGTTTAACAGTGACGTGAAAGGTTGGTAAAAAGATGGTATTTTGGCAACCCAACAGCCAAAGTAAATGAGCTTGAATAGGGTGAAAACCATCAAAACTAAACTTAAATATGGTGAAAAACGTGAGAATAAGTAAATAAAATTTACATATAATGAAATGTGGCCATGAAAATTTACTTATAAATACAGCCATTTAAAAATAATTACTCCAAGGCTGTTGAATGGCTGTAAATGTTGGCATTATGATGTAATATATTGTCCTTGATGGCAACCTACTCATTGAGTTTCCCTTTTGATAGAAACCTATTTGTTGAATATGTAAAACTGATGTATCTACAAGCTAGTTCAGATGTGACATAGAAAGGAATTTTAGTCAGTGATAGAGGAATGATAAGATTGGGCTATATTCAATAGATAGATTTGATATTAAGATGCACTGATGAATACAATAATGGATCAGGATCTCTAGACCTGAAATGACTATGTATCTGCATGATATGTTTATGAGATGTTTAGATCTATGGTCTCGCACATAATTTCTGAAGTAAATGATATGATCTGAGAAATTTTTATGCTTACAAGTGTTACGCATTCATGTATAATTTATAGATCTATACACTGGTTCGTCGTGGTGAAAGCATGTATACCCATGGGTTCGTTTCATAAAAAGTGTATATGGAAGTTAGGGTTTTTCTGAACATTGCTGAAGAAAATTTATGATCATTTCTGCTATGTATCTGTTGTTTGTCAATGAAGTCTTCATGTAGATCTGGATTTTTTAAATACTTTTTATGTTATTATTTGATTATGTATAAATATGATCAGTGACTGGGTGATTGAATATGATGGATGTTGTTGACTAAATAATGGTTCTGTAAATCTAAAAAATTATGCCTAAATGTCTTTGATCTGTTCTGAGTCTGATTAGAGTCCTAATTTCAGTATATAAAGATCTATACGCAAGTTCGTCCATAGGAAAGCGTGTATACACGCAGGTTACAGTCAGTAAAGTAGCGTATACATTTAGTTTTATGAATGATCAGGGTTGAAGTTGATTCTATGTGTTAATTCAGAAGTATGGGTTTATTTTTGTGATCTGGTTATAGTGATCTCAATGTTCTATTTGAAGATTATTTTATGGATATTGGTGTTGATCTACAAATTGTGTTTTCTTGAAGCTATTGGATCTAGTGTGAAAATTTATGAAACGTGGTCTCGAGTGGTTCTGAGGATAGAATCCTTCGGTGTGGAAGTTGAAGCTTCCCGCCAGTAGAAGCTGGTGATCCATTTAGGAGGTTGAAGTTCCCTTCCACTAGTGGTTGGTAAACGAGATGAGGGGGTTGGAGCTCCCTCCTAGTAGCAGCTAGAAAACGAGAGAAGGATGCATCCTTCTGCGGGTGGGTGTCTATGTAATGATATGAGTATGCATCAGTACAACATTGTAATTAGTTTTCTATATAATAAACATTAACGACAGATACGACAACAACGATGGTTTTCTCTTGACTTGGGTTTCCACCTTAAAACCCGGTGTTCATGTGTGTTGCTTATGTGTGATGATTTATTCTATTCTTACTGCACATGTTTACTTCTTACTAAATATCTGATGAATAAATTATTCATTGGACTAAGTAAAGTTTTCAGAAGATTTATTTGTCTAATAAGCCCACTGGAATACAAAAATTTCTTTTAAGAAAGCCACGTGCATACGCAAGTTGAATTAATTAAAGTCGCATATAGAAATCATTAAAAGAAAGGAAAAATAATTGTGAGTTTATAAATATTGATTCACCCCCCCCCCCCCCCACACACCTTAGTATTTTTCCCAAAAATTGGTATCAGAGAAGGTCCTTCTGAAGATGCTTAATCACTAGAATGAAGATCGTCCAGGATGATAAATCAAGATGGAACATCATCTATCAAACCACCACTATTTAACGAAAATAATTTAATCTTCTGGAAGACAAGAACGAGATCGTATCTTCACTCTCTTGGATAATATGTTTGGGAAATTGTAGAAGGAAGCTACCAATATCCAACTACAATTCCCACAGATCCAGTAGCAAGGAAGAACTATGAAACTAATGCAAAAGTTGTCAATTAATTATTCGAAAGCCTGACCGAATCAGAAATTTTCAAGGTTATGCAGTTAAATACAACAAAGGAGATATAGTACAAAATTATTCTAAGCTATGAAGGTGATGCAAAGGTAAAAAGTGCTAAACTCCAATCTCTCAGAATTCAATATGAAAATCTCAGAATGCATAATGATGAAATTATTTCAAGTTTCTTTTTGCGTCTAGATGAGATCGTAAATTGTATGAGAAATTTGGGTGAAGACATAAGAGATACAACTTTAGTAGAGAAAATATTAAGATCTTTAACTCCTAAATTCGAGTCAGAAGTGTCTGCTATCGAAGAGAAGTAGGATCTACAGACCCTTACTATTGTTCAACTTCATGGGATCCTGACTGATTTTGAAATGAGAAAAGGAGGTCCGTCTGAAGTCAAAGAAGCTTTGTTTAGAGCTACCGCAAAAGGAAAGGACAAGGAAGAACAAAAATAAGAAGGGTATGTATCAGAAGAAGATGAGGTAAATTTCGTGAAGAAGGAGAATCTGATCAGGATATTAGACTGCTCATGATATTTGAAAAAGACACTAGTGAGGCTAAATATACTTTTATGGATGCTTTAGAAGAAATTGATTTTCTTGAAGAAAACACTCAACTCAAAATATTCTTGGAAGAGAAAAAAATAGCCATAGATACTCTAAAGAATCAACTCAGAGAAAAGGATAAGCATAATGAGAAATTAGAATGTGAAATAGTAAGACTAAGAAAGGAACTTGAGAAAGAAAAAAATCTAAATCTTAGATTTGCTAAAGGTTCTGAAAATTTAGATGAAATTATCAAGGTTCAATGCTCTCCTCTTGTGAAGACGGATCTTGGATATATTGGTGAAACTTCTCAGTCAGAAATATCCTCAGCTACAAGTTATCTAAATGCAGTAAAAGCCAGCAAACAAAGCTTCGTCACTCAGCAAAAGAACAAAGACAATGTCTAGGTAAAGCATGATCATTCAAATTCAAGGATGACCAATAACATAAATATAAGTCAAAAGGTAAACAAAACTAGATGGTTATATGATCGCATAAATTTCTTCTTTAATGGAAAATGTTTCTCATGTCATAATTTTGGTCACAAAGATGCTTAATGTGTTTCATACAAAACCATCATGACCAGAGAAGCAAGAAAGAAAAGAAATGAGTTGGGAATAAAGAAAAATACTTATAACATTTTTTCTCTTTTTCAAGACGAAATTGAATGTTCATTTTGCAATAACTTTTGAAAAACTTGGCAAGTTTGAACCTAGAGCAGATGAAGGAATATTTATTGGTCACTCTTCTAGAAGTAAAGCATACAAATTCTACAATAAGAGACTTCAGAGGATTGTTGAATGTATTGATGTTGTGATTGATGAATCTCTCATAGCTCCCAAAATGGAAATAACAACAAATAAGGATGATGATGATGAATGTTTTCCCTCATCAAATAGCAATAATATAGAAGGAGAACCTAATGAAGGACCAGAAGAAGGTACATCAGAAAGAGAAAAGGCTCAATCCACGTATGCTCAAAAGAATCATCCAGAATCTCAAATTTTGGGAGAAAAGGAATCAAGAGTGCAAACAAGAAGAACTATTGTAGGATCTCCTACTTATCTAGAATTTTTATCCACCATTGAACCGCAAAATGTAAATCAAGCTATTAAAGATGAATGTTGGATTCAAGCCATGAATGAAGAACTTGATCAAATTGAAAATAATAATACTTGGGAATTGGTTCCAAGACCTCATGATAAAAATGTTATTGGAACAAAGTATATATTCAAAAACAAGTTAAATGAAAATGGAGATGTAATTAGATACAAATTTAGACTTGTTTGTAAAGGGCATGCTCAACAAGAAGGTATAGACTTTGAAGAAACATTTACACCAGTAATCAGACTTAAAGCCATAAGAATGTTTCTTGAATTTTCAAGTTTCAACAATTCAAGGTTTATCAAATGGATGTAAAATCTGCTTTCCTTAATGGTGATCTGGAAGAAGAAGTTTCTATAGAACAATTAAAAGGATTCATTCTGGGAAATGATGAAAAACTTGTTTGAAAACTTAAAAATTCCTATATGGTCTAAAACAAGCCCCACAGGCATGGTACTATCGTCTTGAAAAATATCTTCAACAATAAGGCTTCACAAAAGGATCTGCAGACAGTAAATTATAAAAAAAAAATTGAGGATGATAAATTGTTAATTATTATTGTTTATGTTGATAACATCATTTTTGGGAGTAATGAAGAATCCCTGAGTCGGAAATTTTCTCCTGTTATGTAGTAGCAATTTGAAATGTCTTTACTTGGGAACTAACATATTTTTTTGGCTTACAATTGAAACAAGCAAAAGATGGCATCTTTCTCTCACAAGAAAAATATCTCTAACGGATCCTGCAGAAGTATGGGATTGAAGACTACAAACCTATGAGCACTCCAATGGTGACTAGATGTAGCCTCAATTCTCTTGATGATTCTCCCATGGTAAAACAACAAGAGTATAGATCTATGATTGGAAGTTTGCATTATCTAACAGGGACTATACCGGATATCACGCATGAATTTTGGATTGTTGGATGATTCCAAGACAATCCAAAGGAGTCACATCTTCAATTTGTAAAATTAATATTCAAATATCTATAAGGAACTCAAGATTTTGTTCTATGGTATCCCAAGAATGTTGATCTTACTCTTCATGCTTACCCAGATGCAGACTGGGCGAGAAATTTTGATGACCGGAAAAGCACTAGTGGTGGTGCATTTTATATGGGGCCCAAATTAGTATCTTGATTCAGTAAGAATCAAAGTTCCATTTCCTTATCTACAACAGAAGAATAATATGTGGTTGTTGCATCATGTTGCACACAACTTCTTTGGAAGATGCAGACATTAAAATATATTCAAATTAAATGTTCTCCTCCCATCTCCATCCTATGTGATAATACAAGTGTCATCATTATCTCGAAAATTCCTGTTATGCATTCCAAAACCAAGCACATTCCTATTAAGTATCACTTTTTACAAGAACAAGTTCTTAAACAAAAGGTTAAATTGGACTATGTTCCATCCAAAGAACAAGCTGCTAACATATTTACTAAACCTCTTCCCAGAGAAGCATTTGAATATCTCAGACTAAATTTGGGAGTTTTCTCTACCTCACTTATCTAATCTGGTTAATTTCAGAAGATTAAATTTAGTACACAGGTTTCATGATGCATAATCGCATATAAATGTGAGTTTCTCACTATACAATCATGTATGGTTTTGTCTGTCATAAAATATGTGGGTCAGCCTTCACAACACTCTTTTTCTCATATGGTTTGGCTCTGTTACTCAATTTTGATGGGTACAGTCTGCGATTCTAGTTTTCAACTTACATTTCTTGTCCTTGATATTTATCTACCTAATGATGATGCATTGATGAATTGGTTGTTGAAAATTTTCAGTATACATAGGTTTATGGGCAGATTTAGCCTTGCTGGATATAATGCATTGTTGGAATTTTGTTGGCTACTGAAGTGTGTTCAATGATCTCTCCCTATTGAGGTCCTTTGGTCATGGTTATAAATTCATACCTGTAATTTTATGTAAGGGTCATGTTGAGACCTATGATGTAAATTGTCATATTCAATCATGTAAGGACTTTTTAAAATTTGTAAACCCACTTGGTTTGGTGCTTGAGTCAAAAATGTAAACCCACTTGGTTGGGTAATTGATGTATGTATGCATCCTTGGTGATAGGAAAGGTTATAGAGACTTGAAAAACTATTTTGACACTACAACATGTGTTCAAGGGGAGTATTCTCTAGATAGTGTAGCATAGATCTCGGCATTCTTGTATTAGTTCGCCATTTTCTCTTGATGTCAAAGGGGGAAAGTACCTTGGTGTTTGAATAATGCTTATGATTGATGTGTATATCAAGTATCTATGGTGATAAAACACCAACATTTTTTCCATCAAGTCCAAAGGGGGAGATTGTTGGCATTATGATGTATTATGTTGTCCTTGATGGCAACCTACTCAATGAGTTTTCCATTTGATAGAAAACTATTTGTTGAATATGTAAAATTGATGTATCTACGGGTCAGTTCAGATGTGACAAATTTCTGTCAGTGATAGAGGAATGATAAAGGTAAAATTTCAATATGTATACATAGGTTTGATGAAGGGAACCCATGTATACTCACAGGTTTGATGAAGGGAACCCGAATATACATCCAGAATTAGTGTATACGCAGTTTTGGAGAATAAAAGTCGCGTATACATGCGAGTACAAAGAAGAAAAGTAGCGTATCTATTTATGCACTCAGTTTATCAAATCAAGGGTCTTTTCCATGGTATCATCCCACAATTTTGAGTGAAGTAATGGCTATTTGATCCCATCCAAGAATACCATTGGCACAAGTGTGGTTTTTGGCTCATGGTATTTGATAAGGATCAAACTATATAAGGAGGAGAAGATCATTATGCAAGTGTGTCCATATGAATGAGAATTGAATGGATACTTTAGTGTGAAGTATATCTACATGGATTAGGCTATATTCAATAGACAGATCTGATATTCTGATGCACTCATGAATACAATAATGGATCAGGATCTCTAGACCTGAAATGAATATGTATCTGCATGATCTGTTTATGAGTTGTTTATATATATGGTCTAGCGCATAATTTCTAAAGTAAATGATATGATCTGAGCAATTTTTCTGCTTAGAAGTGTTATGCAGTAATGTAATATTTACAGATCTATACCCTGGTTTGTCAGGGTGAAAGCATGTATACTCATGGGTTTGTTTCAAAAAATAACATATGGAAGTTAGGCTTTTTCTAAAGATTGTTGAAAAAAAAATCTGGTCATTTCTGCTATGTCTCTGTTGTCTGTCAATGAATTCTTCATGTAGATCCAGATTGTTTAAATATTGTTTATGCTGCTAGTTGATTATGTATAAATATGATCAATGATTGGGTGATTGAATATGATGGATGTTGTTGACTGAATAAGGATTCTGTAAATCTGACAAAGTATGCCTCAATGTCTATGATCTGTTTTGAGTCTGATCAGATTCCTCATTTGAGTATATAAAGATCTATATGCAGGTTCATCCACAGGAAAGTGCATATACATGTAGGTTGCAGTAAGTAAAGTAGCGTATATATTTTGTTTTATGAATGATCAGGGTTGTAGTTGATTCTGTGTGTTAATTCATAAGTATGGGTTTATTTTTTTGATCTAGTTACAGTGATCTCATTGTTCTGTATGAATATTTCTTTATGGTTAATGGTGTTGATCTACAAATTGTGTTGTGTTGAAGCTATTGGATCCAGTGTGAAAAATTATGAAACGTGGTCTATAGTCGTTCTGAGGGTAGAATCCTTTAGTGTGGAAGTCGAAGCTTCCTGTCAGTAGAAGTTGGTGATCTATTCAGGGGGTTGAAGCTCCATTCCAGTAGTGACTGGTAAACGAGATCAGGGGTTGGAGCTCCCTTCTAGTAGTAGCTGGAAAATGAGAGAAGGTTGCAGCCTTTTTTAAGTTGGTTCCTTCGTATTGATATGAGTTTGCATCAGTTAACATTGTAAGAAGTTTTGTATATAATAAAAATTGAAGACAAAGATGACATTAGTGGTGGTTTTCTCCTGACTTGGGTTTCCACCTTAAATCCTGTTGTTCATGTGTGATGATTTATTTTGTTCTTACTGCACATGTTTACTGCTTACGAAATATCTAATGAATAAATGATGCATTAGGCTAAGAAAATTTTTTAAAAGAATTATTTGTCTAATAAGCCCACTGGAATATGCAAGTTTCTTTTAAGAAAGACGTGTGCATATGCAAGTTGAATTAATTAAATTCATGTATAGAAATCAATAAAAGTAAGGAGTAATTATTGTGAGTTGCTAAATATTGATTCACCCCCCCCCCCCTTTAAGTATTTTTCCCAATAGTAAAAAAACTGAAGGGTTAGGGTTTCAACAATGGAAGCCAAATTTGAAGATAATTGACTAAGGTATAATAAATAACTGCAAGTGAAACATTAGGGGTTTCTTTCCCTTGAAACCTTGGAAAATTTTTAATTTTCTTACATGTTGAGAGTAAAATTGTTAGGTCCTTATATTACTAGTATAGTCCGTTATTGTTTTTAGTGTAACCCCCTTATTGTTATTGTTGTACCCCTGTAACCCCCATATTGTTATTATTGTGCCCTTAAATTATTATTGTTAGGTCGGCTAGGATTACATTGTGGCCCCATGGACTCCTATATATAGAAATGAGGTTTTTTCATTTGTATCATCCAAGAATTGTTCATTCATGTAATGTATTGGAGGTTTCCCCCTCGAAGTGGTTTATTTATAAGGTTCTCATATCTCTTTTCTTCTCTTTTTGTAGTTGGTTTCACAACACTTGGTATTAGAGCTTTGGATTCTATGGTTTCACTGCACCAAACCGGTCATCGTGGAATTTTCGCTATAACGTTTTTTCTATGAAGGTTCAGAATCTGAAATTTTTAGAGTGTGAAGCCAAAATCCTGAGGAACATATTCGTAAAATTTCAGAGCTTGGTTCACAATATTTTCGGAGTTATGATCTGTGGAAGTTAGGTCTTTTTCAGGCTCCCGAATTTCATCTCCAAGAGGTGATTGTGGGAAAATATTCATAACTCTCTCTCTGAGAATTGGATTGGAATTTTGTAAAAAGTAGCTATAAGTACATAGACTGTAGTTTCCTTTCTATAAATTTCAGAGCGAAAGGAGCAAACAGTGACACGTGGTAAGTCATACAAGTTCGCTCTACTGAACATGTCCATAATTAGGCTATTTTGGGAGATTGGACATAACTTTTCCTTGAAGTATCCTAATTAGGTAATACCTATGGCATTCGAAAGAGGATTCAAAGGGCTACAACAGGGCCAAATTTGAGATATTGAAGATCCGAAATCACATAGATAATTCAGTTTCAATATCAAGCTCCGCAAAAGCAAGAAAAAGGTGTGTATTTTTTCCGAATTACATAAGTCTCGTTTGAAAAAAAATAGTTTGAATTTATTCCAACGGCATATTAAAGAATAGATATTAGTATTGGGTTCTAAGATGCCCCCTAAAAATAATTCAACACCAAATAAGCCTTCAAAAGGCTCTACTATGACTCATGAAGACAAAGAAACACAACATGAGATATCAAAATTACAAGAGCAAGTGCACCAAATTTCGCTATCGCAAAGAGAAACAAAAAAATAAATGGAAGTTTTGAAGAAAGGCATGGAAACTAAGATGGATGGTTTGAAGAAAGGCATGGAAGCTAAGATGAATGGTTTGGAAGCTAAGATTGATGGCATGAAAGTGGGCATGGAAGCTAAGATGGATGGCATGGAAGCTAAGATGGATGACATGGAAGCTAAGATCGATGAAAAAATGAAAGACAACATCGAAAACATGAAGAATGATTTGGAAAAATTGATACAATAAATGTTTCCTAATGGCAAAAATATAGTAGAGGAAACTCATGATCAGAATAAAATACATGTTAATCATGATTTCATAAACTCTAATGTTGGATTGAAGAACCACCATATTCCAAAGATGGATATGAGGAATTTTGATGGCAATGATCCTGTAACATGGATACTACAAATGGAGAAATATTTTGATCTCAATAATGTGAAAAATACACAAAAGGTACGCATTGCAACTTTACATTTAGAACAAAATACATTTGTATGGTATTGATGGCTTTTCTCCCGTAAAAAAATTGTCACTTGATCAATTTTTACGGAGGAAATGATAGCACATTATGAGGATACAAAGAGAAACACCTTCTTTAGCCAATTGATAAATCTCAAACAAAAGGGTTCCATGGCGGAGCACATTAAGGACTTCCAAAAATTAAATATAAGGGTAACTAATATTCCAGAGGAACATAGGATTGATGTCTTCATAGGGACTTTAAAGGATAACATCCAACATGAAGTTCACGTTTGAGAACCTGATTCATTGGAGAAGGCATTCAGGTTGGCAAGAAAAATTGAATGTAAAATTATGGCGACAAGGAAGCCTACCACTCACATCTATAAAGATGGAAGTGCTACTACTCCTAGACTTCCACAACCTACAAGATTGAAACCACAACAATTGGAAGAAAAAAGAGCAAAAGGGCTTTGCTACAATTGTGATAGAAAATACACTAAAGGTCATAAGTGCACTAAGAAGAAATTATTTTACATATATTGTGAAGAGGAAGAAGAAAATGAAGAAGAAACTTCAAAAGTAGAGGATATACACCAGGAAGAAACCCTAGAAGAAGAAGAAATGAGTCAGACCATATCATGTAATGCATTGGCAGGAATTACCACTCCTCAAACTCTCAAGATAGAAGGACATATCAAGAATAAAAAGGTAATAGTGTTGATTGATTTAGGTAGTAACCATAATTTTATTCATTGTAAGGTAGCCAAGTAATTGAATTGTTTCCTATACCCAGCACTAGAATGTCAAGTGATGGTTGCAAATGGAGGAACTATAAATTTCTCTAGAAAATGCCATAATATCAAGCTAGCCATGGGGGAATATGTATTGAATAGTCCAATGCTTTCCATCCCAATGGGAGGTGTTGATGTTGTACTATGACTACAATGGTTACAATCTTTGGGGATGGTAGCTTTTAATTTTCAAGAACTTTTCTTGAATTTTTTTTCAAAAGGAAAGGAAATCGAATTATGGGGTATCGCAGGGAAGCCAGGAAAGATAATAAGCTCTAGTGTCATGACAAAGCTTCTAAAGAAAGAATCACGAATCGTAATTGCACAGTTATTCTCACTAGAAGTTCCAACATCAAAATTATCTATTTCTCCAGATCTCCAAAAAGTCTTGGACAATCATTCCAAGGAGTTTGATACTCCCATAGGACTCCCACCTATTCATGATCATGATCATGCTATTAATTTGATTCCAGGAAGTGTTCCTCCAAACATCAGGCCTTACAGATATCCTTATGTCCAAAAGAGCGAAATTGAACGTATGATTGCAGAAATGTTAGAGGCAAGTATAATTCAATCTAGTCAAAGTTCTTTCTCTGCTCCAGTATTATTGATGCATAAGAAAGATGGATCATGGCACATGTGTCCAGATTATAGGGAGCTCAATAAGCTCACTATTAAAGATAAATTTCCCATTCCTATGATTGATGAATTATTGGATTAATTACATGGAGCAATTTATTTTACCAAGTTGGATCTTCATTTAGGATATCATCAAATTAGAATTAAGACTAAAGATATTCCGAAAATAGCATTTCGAACTCATGAGGGTCATTATGAATTTTTGGTCATGCCTTTTGGCCTTACCAATGCACCTTCTACATTTGAAGGGTTGATGAATTCCATTTTCAAACCATTCCTTAGAAAATTTGTGCTAGTATTTTTTGATGATATACTAATCTGCAGCAGGTCTTGGAAGGATCATGTTCAACATGTTGACAGGGTGCTCAAAATATTGGAGGAGAAACAATTATATGAAAAAACATCCAAATGTTTATTTAGAGTACGAGAGGTGGAATATATGGGTCATATTGTATCTCACGAGGGTGTTAAGGTAGACCCTAAAAAAATTAAAGCCATTAAGGAATGGAAAGTCCCCAGAACCATAAAGCATTTGCACGGATTTCTCGAGTTAACAAGGTATTATTGCAATTTTTTTAAGAATTATGGGAGAATAGAAGCACCTCTAACAACATTATTGAAGAAAGATGCATTTTCATGGACTCCTGAAGCAACTAAGGCCTTTGAACATATTAAAGAGGCAATCTGCCTAGCACCAGTCTTAGCTATGCCAGACTTCACAAAAACCTTTATTGTGGAATGTGATGCCTCGAGAAATGGAATTGGTGTTGTTTTAATGCAAGAAGGAAGACCCATTGTTTTTTAAAGTCATTCAATCAAAGGAAAGTATTTACAAAAGGCTATTTATGAGAAGGAAATGTTGGCAATACTACATGCACTAAAGAAATGGAGACCTTACCTAATGGGAAGACACTTCAAGGTAAAAACTGATCATGATAGTCTTAAAACTTTTTGGAACAAATATTATCTTCAGAAGAGCAGCAAAAATGGGTCATAAAGATGTTGGGTTATGACTTTGAAATCATCTACAAAAAAGGGAAGCTAAATGTTGTTGCAGATGCACTCTCAAGAAAGGATGAAGAGGTGGAAGCATTGCTTTGTGCCACTTCAATTATCCAACCAGATTGGATAACCAAAGCAAGGGATGAATGGAAGAAGAAGAAGTGTGGACTCTCATTAAAAATTTGCAGCAAGATCCTAGTACATATAATACATTTAGTTGGAAAAATGATTCCTTATGGTACAAAAAATCGCTTATATATTTGTAAGAATTCCCAACTAAAACAAAAGATTCTCTTGGAATTGCACACTTATCCTTTAGAAGGACACTCAGGATTTTTGAAAACTTACCACAGGGTGAAGAAATAATTTTTTTGGGATGGCCTTAAATCTGATATTCAAAATTTTGTGGCAGAATGTTTAGTTTTCCAGCAAAATAAAGTGGAGATAGTTAAGACCCCAGGTCTTCTATAACCTTTATCCATTACAATTCAAATTTGAGAGGAGATTTCAATGGATTTTATTACAGGTTTACCTAAGTCCGAAGGAAGGAGTGTCATCATGGTGGCAGTTGATAGACTTACCAAGTATGCACACTTTTGTTCATTATCTCATCCATTTAAAGCAAGTATAGTTGCTACTGCATTTATGGAAACAATTCAAAAGCTACATGGAAACCCAAAGATTATTGTAAGTGATAGAGATCCCATTATTAGAGGAGATTTTTGGACGGAATTATTTTCTTGTTTGGGTACTCAACTAGCTCATAGCTCACCTTACTATCCTCAATCCAATGGTCAAACAGAGATAGTGAATAAATGTTTGGAAGGATATCTTCATTGTTTTATATCTAATAAGAAAGCACAATGGGTCAATTGGTTACCTCTGGTTGAATGGTGGTATAACACTTCCTTCCATACTGCAGCAAAAATGACTCCATTTATGGAACTTTATGGATATCATCCACCATCCATCACATCTTCTTTAATGGAAAATGCTAGGGTTCAAGCAGTGGAGGATCACATCGAGCATCAACAAGAAGTTCTCCAACTCTTAAAGGATAACCCAAATTTGGCACAAAATCGAATGAAACAATAGGCAGATCAACATCGCAGTGAGAGAAGTTTTGATGTGGGAGACTGGGTATTTTTACGGCTACAACCATACAAACAAATTCCCCTCAAAAAAGCTAAGAAGGATAATAAATTATCACCAAAATACTATGTTACTTACAAGTTTTTGCAAAATATTGGTACTATGGCATACAAATTGGAGGTTCCTACTTCTTCACGAGTGCATCCAGTTTTCCATGTTTCATGCATAAAAAATGTTATAGGGGACAAAATTCCAGTTCAAACAATATTTCCAGAACTTGATAAGGAAGGAAAAAACATATTGGAAGCTGAAGCAGTCACGGAAACAAGAACTCAACAACTACGAAATCGATCAATTTCAGAGTATCTCATCAAATGGAAGAACTTACCCACAGAAGATTCTACATGGGAGGATGAGAATTTTATACAAAAGCACCCAAAGCTACTCAAGCATTGAGGACAACACCTTTTTTAAGGAGAGGAGCTTGTTAGATCCTTATATTACTAGTATAGTCCCTTATTGTTATTAGTGTAACCCCCTTATTGTTATTGTTGTACCCCTGTAACCCCCATATTGTTATTATTGTGCCCTTAAATTATTATTTTTAGGTCAGCTAGGATTACATTGTGGCCCCATGGACTCCTATATATAGAAAGGAGGTTTTTTCATTTGTATCATCCAAGAATTGTTCATTAATGTAATGTATTGGAGTTTTCCCCCTCGAAGTGGCTTATTTATAAGGCATTGATATCTCTTTTCTTCTCTTTTTGGAGCTAGTTTCACAACAAAAAACCCTCCCGATAATCTAAAACCCTTCCGAAAACAAAATATTATCAAGAGAAGATCGTATGAGTCTTCATATTTCAGTATTGAAATTACATACAAAGAAGAATGGGGTTAAACCCTTCGTAGTTAACAAATCACAAATCATTGTCATGAAGAAAATTAAAGGTAGAAAATACTTGAAGAAGCAAAGGGACAAAGCACCCACAATTTCATTAAGTTTAAACAAACCATAAGACAACCAATGGAGTATTTTTTTCAAAGACCAAGGTCGAGGAGAGTCTTAGTGTCAATATAGAAATTTTTTATGAAACTTGAAATCCAAGAGGAAAAAATGAATGGTTATATTAATATTTCAAGAATATGATGATGGAGGTGAAGAAATATATAAACATATAACCACAAATCCCTCATAAATATTTCTCTATTGATTACTAATTTGAATAAACAAAGCTACACAAAGTTCACAGCAAAGAAAAAAACGAATATTGGTAAGAGAAACAATTCTTAGTTGTATGGTAAAAAATAATGGCAACAGATTGAAAACTTGTCACAAAGAAGAGTGGGACCTATTTGAAAGCCAAAAAAACAATGAAAAATGAATGTGGTAGAAAGAAAGGTCATTACAATTAAAACAAAAACCCTAAAATTAAGCATAGTAGATTATACCAAGTTAAATCTCTTTCGTTGATTCAAGCTTTGCATTTTTCAATGTTAGGCCACATGCAGGCAGGTGGAACACCTCCTCTTAACCTAATGGAATCAATCCACATAGATAAGAGTGTCCATGTTATCAGTCTCTTTATTTCCACCTCAAGCACAATGTAAGGATAATTTTATAAGTAGCCTTAAATCATAAACCAAGAGCATAATATATATACCATGTGAAGAAATAACCACAATTTTATTAAAATTATGTTATATATAGTGGGTAAAGTATTTATATACTGTATAAAGAACCTTGTTTTAAATTTTAAAGGGGAAGAGGAAAAGGAAACCCCATAATGTTTTATTATAATCACAAGTGTCTTGTTATTGTAACACCCTCCTCCTACATTTACCCAAGCTAACCAATCCACGAGGGGAAACATGTGATGAGAGGCCATTATGATGATATTCAACCTCGTAGGTCACCTTAAGGAAGTGAATGGATGGAAGACAATCAAATTGACCATTCACACATCCCATAGAACCTCCAAGATCCAACCAACCTTTCTAGGTGCTTATCTCTTGAAACCACTTTTATTTTACTAACCAAACACCCTAATCGCTCCCATGACAAGAAAATAGTGTAACTAGAACCTTCCAGTCACTCCCACAGCAAGGCCATCTCAGCGATTGTGGAAATTTTCAGGTAGTCTTGTGCCTACGACCCTAGATTTTGTGCAACATTTTTAGGGCCAGGATTTAGGCCACTGCCCAAAACTCCATGAGACTTCCAGAAATTATAGATAGCACTAAAAAAATGTACTAATGAAAACATTTGATTAATTACTTGACTGGACCCCTACTAGCCATGACAAGAATTTCGTCAAACATGTCACAAATATGCATTCTATAGGTAATAATAACAAATCTGAGCATAGGGGTCTCATACTTATCTAAGAATCGCTAAGAAGCATTGATGCCTTATCACATTAGCTAAATGATCCTATATTAGGTCATATATTCATTCTTCATTCATTTATAAATCAAAAAATGATGAGATATCATAAAACATACTAATAACTAGCATATAACCAACAAAAGTAAAAAGGATACAATGACCATAAATACCACATATGAACCAGTACATTTACACATGAAATATTTAGGAGAAGGAAATATTATTAATGAATGCATAATCCAACTAGGTTTGGGACTTCCACATACAGCCCGACCATATATTGGCTAAACCAAATATTTCTTTCGACCAATCACCCACGTGCCATATTCCAAGCATGAATGTTGGAATCTTAACTAGAAATAAACCAAGGCTTTCTGAGACTACACAACATCACCTCATCAATAAAACCAAGATTTACCACAATCCACAGCAAATCACTAGGCCTTAAACAAGCATGGATGTCACTAGATTTCTCCAACTACATCATGAGGAATTTTCCAGTCTCCTAGTCTCTAAGATTGATCATATATCCCACCGTTCACTAGTCATGATTTCTATGCCTAACCGAGATTTCAGTCTCCATGATTTACTGGAATTCCCACTAGATCACTAGGCCTGAATGAGACTCCAACCTTTATGCTTTATCGCAATTCCCACTAGATTTCCATGCCTGACTGAGTGCACAAAACTCTAGGCTTTACGGTATATCCCACCATTCATCGTTCGATGATTCCAAGGCCCACTTAGGCACACAATATCTGGCTTTAATACAACCCACAGTTTGTTTTAGGGGTTACTAGGCCAATGGCTTTACCAAAATCCACAGTGTGGTTCATGGTTCACTAGGCCATGTGCTCATTCATTCAAAGATCCAACTCACTCAGTTTCAAATCCATCTAGGAATATTGATCAACCAAAACATGAGAACCCCATCACACTATGGATATTCAGAAAGGGAAAGGCTAGGCTAAAGAACATTGTCACACCTGGAAAAACCCATGCAAATGACATCAAAAGAACCAATAAAACACATGCATACCCATGCATGCCAAGTATAGCAAGGAAATCACACATGAAAATCGATACCTTCATAAACCCATTGTAGCTTCTTGATCCTACTCTTGCTTGCTTGATCTTTTCTTCCTATTTTCCTTATTCTCATTTCTTGATGCAATGTTGAAGTGCCCCAAGAAAAATCTAAGTGTCCAAGAGTGTGAGAGAGAGATAATAGAGAGAGAGCTCCAAAATTGAACTTACAAAAGGTACCAACTAATATTCAGAATCCTTTTTATTAATGAGGCCTATATTTTATTCATTTTCCATTATTTTCCTTCATTTTCCTCCTCACATGCAACATGTGACCTTTCACCTTCCTTTTCTCCCAATTTCCATTATTTTCATAAATAAATGCCAATTAATTCCACTTTAGCTTTCCAAATCCTATTCCATTTCCTTTGCCAATTTCCTTATCCATAATAGACCAAATGAATACCCGAACTAGGATGTTTTTGCCCAACATTCAACTTGGAATACATGCCCCATAACCGTGGTTATTATTTTTCCTTTATTAACTTTTATTACATGGAATTTTTACCAAGGTTGTTATATAACACTCCACTTTGGGGGAACACCTTACTTGGCATTCGATGATACCTATAACCAACAATACTACTGAAAGAAAAACATACTTGCCATGGAGCTTTATAAATTTTCTCATTGCAGTATTTACAATGATCAATATTCTAAGAAGCATACCAACATGAAAAAATGACAACCATATCGCTTATTACAACTTTATAACATAGATCACGACAATATTTACATCCATATACATATGTACATATACCAAAACATATATCAACGAAATTCACTCAACCAAAAAATAAATAAGGATACATGGCCCACATTTGTTCTGCCATCTCCCATGTAACTTCATCAGGCCCAAAGTGCTTCCACTGCAGTTTAACCTGCACGGTTGCTCAATTTTGAAGCATGAACATCTTTCTATGAAAAATAAACTGCAGTTCCAGCTGTAATTCTCCTTTTGCCTCCACCTGCAATATAGACCAGTTAGTCACATGATCACTATATTTAACATAATTATTAATTAATGTCACATGGAAAACATCATGGACTTTCACTATCTGAGGAAGTGCAAGTCGATGGGATATTTGTCTAATCCTTTCAAGAATTTTGAAAGGTCCACAAAACTGAGGTGCCAACTTGGCACTTGATCTAATCCTCAAGGAGATATTCTTGGGATTGATGCACAAGTAGACTAATTCCCCAACCTGAAACTCCTTAAATAACATGCTCTGATCTGCATAAATTTTCTACCTATCATGTGTTTCTTTCCAATTATTCTTGATTATCTGCATTTCCTGTTTCATTTCTTCCAACATGTCTGGTCAGATCAATACCTTGTTAACTGGATCACTCCAACTGATAGGAGTATTACAACTCTTCCCAGACAATGTCTCGAACAGACTCATCCTCAGTGATTCCTGGTAAATCATTGTTGTAAGAAAACTCAACCAATGGAAGGTACTCCTCCCATATCTTATGTTGATGCATCACATACATCCTCAACATTTCCTCCAATATCTTGTTGACCTTCTCTTTCTGTCCATCTTTCTGGAGATGATAAGTTGTGTTGAAGGCCAACTATATACCCAAACCTGCAAATAAGTCCTTACAAAACTTAGAAGTGAACTTAACATCCATGTTTGACACAATATTCTTTGGAACACAATGTAATATGACCATGTCTCTGATGAATACATGTGCCACATCACTAGCTAAATATGTAGTATTCAATGGAATGAAGCGGTCTACCTTAGTTAACGTATTCACCACAACCATAATGGAATCACATTGTCTATATGTCCACAGCAAACCTGTAATGAAATCCATGGAAATGACCTCTCGTTACCACTTTGGAATCAGAATCAGTTGTAGTAGTCCACTTGGATGTTTACACTATGCCTTAATATGTTTACAATCAAAACATGTAGCCACGAACTCTGCCACATAGTTCTTTTGATTCTGATAGTGATTAAACTTGTTTACTATTTTCAATGTATTATGGTATCATGGGTGACCTGAATATGGTTTCACATGAAAATATCTCAATTTATCCTTGTTTAGCTCACTCCTATCTAGCACATAAATCTTTTCCCTAAATCTGATCAAGCCATCTACTGAGAGATGATAGTCCAAATCCTGTGCACTTGTACCTACACTTGCACCTATACATGTACCTGTGCCACTACATGTACCTATACCTATACCTGTACAAATACCTATACTTGTACTTGTACATGTACTATGCTATAACATGTGCCTAAGCTCCATGTACCTGTTATCCTATTGAATGTCCTATAAGATCTGGTCATGTAAGTTCGTCCCATAAGAACTCATAGTTGTTATATGATTTACCTCTATCCATATGATAAGCGCATCTTCAACCTTGTTCTCCTTAGCCTTGATGTATCTGATCTCAAATTTTAACTCACTGATCATGGCCAACCATCTATTTTTTCTGGCATTCATATTCGGCTATTCAAATAAGTATCTCAACCCACTGTGATCACTCATCAATACAAACCTCCTACTAGGAAGATAGTGCCTCCACATATTCAACACATGGATGATCGCGTCCAACTCAAGACCATGTGTCAGATAATTATACTCATGCTCATTCATTTCCGTGACTCATAGCATAATACCTATCCTTCCTGAATAAGGACTCCACCAATTCCTCTCTTGCAAGCATATGTACATACCACAAATTACTTGTCCGAATCTACAATCTTTAACACAAGAAAAATTTTCAATGATTGTTTCAAATGTTCAAAACTTGTTTCACATTCCTCTTTCCATTCAAATTTCTTACCTTTCCTCTATAATGACATAATAGGATATGAAATTCGAGAGAATTTCCTAATGAACCTCCTATAATAACTATATTGTCCCATGAATGATCTTACCTCATCCAAATTTATAGGCGCTTCCCACTCCATGATAGATCTTATCTTTTTCAGATCTACTGATATGACTTCCTTGGAGTTCACATGCCCCAAGTAATGTACCTCTGTTTGAAATAAACTACATTTACTAAGCTTAGAATAAAACTAATTATCTCTTAGCAATCTCAATATTGTTTCTAAGTGTTTGACGTGTTCTTCCTCATCCTTAGAATATGTCAAGATGTCATCAATGAATACAATAAAAAAAATTTCCAGATAAGGATGCAACACACTATTCATCAAGCAAATAAAAGTAGTTGGAGCTTTAGTCAAACCAAATGGAACTACAACAAACTCACAATTCTCGTACCTAGTCCAGAAAGTTGTCTTGTAAATGTACTCTTATTTAATGTGTACTTGAAGGTATCTTGACCATAGATCAATCTTCGAGAACAATGTTTTTCCTTTCAATTGATAAAAAAGGTCATAAATCATCGACAATGAATATTTTCTCTTCATGGTCACTTTGTTAAACTACTTTTAATCGATGCATAACCTTATATTACCATCCTTCTTCTTCAAAAACACTACCGGTGCACCCCACAGTGATACACTTGGCCTAATGTATTCCTTGTCAATAATTTCCTTCAATTGCAACTTCATCTTTACCAACTCTAGAGTGCTCTTTTTGTACGATTCCTTTGATGTTGGTATTTCCCCTTATACCAACTAAATAGAAAAGTCTAATTCCCTGTGAGGTGATAACTATGAAATATATGTGGGAAACACATTTTGAAACTATTGTAAAACTGGGTACCTACTCAATATATCTACATCCTCATCCTCCTTAAATTTATCACTCGAAATATGCAATTGAAATAACACACACCCTTTTCTACGAATGTGCTTTGCCCACATCATTGTCACCATCCTCACTGATGTTTCTTTCTTCTTACCCTGTAAGAATCTCTGTTCCCCGTTGTCATCAAAACACTCAATGGATTTATCATAACAATCCACTTTGTTCCTGTGAAGGTACAACCAGTCCATACCTAACAAAATACTATATGATCCAAATAGAAATACATTCAATTGTGTTGATGTAGGAATACCATTCATTTCAAAAGCACAAGCACTTACCCAACGATGAACTCTCTTCTTTGTACCTATAGCCAGCTGCACTAATGATGATTCTACATGCACTTATTTTTTCAAACCACACTTATCCATCAAGTCAGGGTTAACATAACTATAATTACATCCAGGGTCAATCAAAATATAAACAGATTGATCACAAAGCTTATCATCCATCTCAATTATATATTCCTAGTGATTTTCCTGCCTATCATCTAGTGTTGCATAGATACAAGGAATGATTTTCATAAAATCCCAAACAGTCTGCACCTCCTATGCACTATAGCTCTAAGGCCTACCACCATGATTCTGTGGACAATCACTTTTAATATGCTCCTTACCACATGCCAAGACTTTAACTTCCATGTACCATCACCTCTATTTTTTTGTTTTGACCCATGTCTTTGTCTAGCCATGTTGAACTTCTTGTATGATGAAACATTCTCTTTCTCTTATACATTCTGAAGTGTTATTCTTTTTCACTGGTATTTACCTTTACCTTTATCTTTCCCTTTCCATACTTGTTGAGATTCATTCTGATTCTTTGATTTCTCATAAAAATGCTTTAATTTCCAAATAACCTTCTCAACTAATTGAGGCTCATCATACACAATCTAATCTCTAATAACTGATGGTAATCAACTGAAAAATCTCTGAACTTTATTTTTTTAATACTCAAGACACTATACATACCTCAATAGCTCCAGTAACTTGATTGTATACTCATCATCTTTCATCGATCCCATATTAAGATCATATAATTCCTTGGCTTTATTGTTGTAGTACCTTTCTAACCAATATTTCTTCCTGAAGAGTCTCTTGAATTCATGCCAACTCAAGTCTTTTGTCTTGATGTCTTTGACACATTTTACATCTTCCAACCATATTTATGTTTCCCTTTGAGGCTAAAGATAACTATTATGGCCTTCATATTTTCTATGTAATCTTGTAGTTCAAATAACTTCTTCATCCCAAATAACCAAGTCTATGCATTCTCCAGATTATTTAAATTCCCATCAAATTTAGGTGTCTTAGCTTTCCTTAACTCATTCAACATATATCCCTTGTCATTCCTCCTATAAGGATGATAATAATGATGATCATAGTGCCTATCAAAACTAGGACTAGAATAGTACATGCGTCCATCACCTCTCCTATCTGAAGTATCCAAGATCCTCCCATCTCTAATTGTGGCATCCCTATATGACTTGTGAACACCATGATACCTAGTGCCATATGCCCCATTAGTCATGTTGTATCTTAAGCGACAATCCCTTCGCTGTGGTAAGGAATCGGTGCTTAAGACATTTTAGAAATATATGTTACAAAACTTATGATACCATATGGTCTTTGTTTAATTCCTTTGGAAATTAATTCTTTAATATCCTCAATAATATGATATAATGAAAGACTTCACAATTCCATTAAATACTAATATCTGAGTGAAAGGAAGAACTGAAAGGGGAAACTCAAAATGATATGCTAAAAAACAAAATCTATCACTTTAAATTTCAGAAGAACTTTATGTAGAAATAATAGTTGGAGTGAAGGAGAACATATAAAGGTTATTTAACTCTTACTCATGGATGTAATAAAGATACCAGAAACTACTTTACTTCACTTCATTCAAAGAAGAATAAATACAGAATGAAACTATAAAAACAAATCACCTTCAACAGATGCAGTAAACTTGATATTATTTCATTAATTCTTTAGAAAATTGAGTACAAAATTTGTAGTCATACAGAGGTCCAAAACTTGGAACCGTCCTCTTTCTTTCTCATTTTTTAAATACATACAAAAGCATTTTGTAACTGCTGGAACTTCTTGTAACTATTCAAACTACCTAAAACTGTGTAAATTACCTATTACATTGGGATTAAATACTTCATTACAATATCAATCTCTTAGCAAAAAAGATAAATAAAAATAAAAGTATCATTCTATTTGTTGGATTTGGATTTGATTGGTTGTCACTGTGTTTCCCTGACTTGCTGATGTGTCCTTCTGAGGTGTCACCCGATGAATCAGTCATCCATGCTCTGCACTTTTTCTAGATTTAAATGTTGGCTTTAGGAGAATTGACCAACCTGTGATATTCTAATCTGAAAGCAATGATCCTATTGAAAGTGGGCCTTTCTGTGAGCAAAGTCTTTATCATCCATAATAATTGAAAATGCCTCTGTAAGAAATTGACAACTATAGATCCTTTGAAAATTGCAGGAGTGAGTAATTGAAGTGACTAATATGACTCTTTGAATAATTGGGAATGAAAACCAATAAGAGGAAAATGAGGAAATTTAACACCTTATATAGATGGCGCGTGATTTTGAACATTAATGCTAAATCAATGCTTGACTAGACCGGTAACAGCCATATGATGTGACATATTATTTGTCTACTAGCTGGCGGCATGCGATGTCTACGTCACGGGCTGCTTAAATCACTACGGGGGTGCTTTGGGTGCAACACACCCATAAGGGGTCTGCCCCCGCAGCTATTGTGATTCATAGATCTTTGGTCAATGGACTTCTGGCAGATTCAACTGCAGAGGCACCAACGCTAACAAATTATGGGTTGTTTGTGCCTGCGGGTTTCTGTTGATCTAGGATTAACCTTCAGTTCTTTAAATCTCACCCGATGATTATCATGAGTGTTAATCCAATGGTAGGTCCCACCTTCAAATATTTTAAACAACATATTAGTTGACCGATAGATATAACAAAATTGTTATTCAGCATATGAAAAGATCATATTTTTGTCCTATTTTCTAAATTATATGGTTTTTTTTGTATTTTGAAAAATATAATAAATGAAAATGAAAATGATCCACAACATCTGGCTCCACTTGGGGATAGTGTTTTTTTCCACAAAACACTAAGAAGCGCAAATTAGTGCCTTCGCCTAGGGCATGGAGACAAATAAAATTTGGTGACTTATAAACAATGGAAAATATGGTATTTACAATGATGAAATGTTGCATTTTAGTGTTGGAAATAATGCTTCAAATACTTCCCATTCATAGGCAGTTGTAAGGCCTCTCCATCTAAATCTTCCAGGATGAAAGTTTTGTTTGACCTGGCTTCTATAATTCTGAATGGGCCATACCATATAGGGTCAAACTTGCCATGCTTCCCCTTATCTTCTCTCCTGGTGTCCCATCTTAATAATAACTCTCCTGCTTGGAAGAGGATTTATTTTTATTTCCTGTCAAATATAGACTTCATTTTTTCCTAATAGGTAATCAAGTTGTCTCTAACTTTATTTCTGTTTTCACTTGACTCAATCACTTTCTTAATTCTTCTCACCAGAGCATCAGGTTCTTCCTGAGCTTTTTGAAGGTAAGAAATCACTAGTTTAGCCAACTGAGTAGGAAACTGTTCCTGAGTTCCGTAAACCAACTCATAAGGTAACTTGCCAGTAGAGCTCTTGGTAGTTACTCGAACTACCAAAAGAGGAAACTTCAACTTTTAATCCCAGTCCTTCTTATTCTCATTTATTTTCTTCTTCAAAATATTAACCAAGGTCTTGTTTGAAGATTCTATGATAAAATTAAATTATATGTTTAACAAAAATTAATGAACTAAACATAATTAAATACCTTAGAACTATCAGTTACAATATTGACTGGACATCCAAATCTGCTTAAAATGTTCTCCTCCAAAAAATTCATCACCACTTGATCATTTTCCTTTTTGGTAGGTATTTCTTCGACCCACTTCGTGAAGTAATTACTGGCAATTATAATCCACTTAGACTGTCCAATTGATGGTGGATTTATCCCTCCAATAAAATTCAGTCCCCACTACCTAAAGGGCTCCTCTATAAATACAGGGATAAGAGGTAATGGAGCAAGTCTTTTCTTCTCAATAAGCAACTGACATTTCTGACAACTTCTGACCAATCTATATACATCTGCAAATAGGGTGGGCCAATATAAACCTGAATTGAGGATTTTATTGGCAGTGAATTTCAACTATAATTCCCTCCACACATACTTTCATGATATTCCTTGATAACTTCAATGGAACCACCTTCAGTTAAACACAACATTAAAATACCAGCAGGATCTTTCCAGTATAGCTTTGCTTCCACTATAACGTATGGTTGAGATTTAAGCTTGAGAGTTCTTTATTTTGTTCGATTTAGTGAGGTTGGACAAGAAAATAAACAAAGGTAATGACAATATATTTATACCAATTTGAACACAAAAAAATTTATTGAATACCTGTTTTTGACTTACTCTGACCTTCTTCATTGAGAACTCCATCCACTAGTGCCAACAGATTAATTCCCAATGCTTGGAAATTTGTTTTTGTCAAAAAAAATTCTAAAGCTTGTCCTTTGATTAACTTGGTGGGTTTAATTTCCAAATCATACTCCTGGATTTTCGCTATTCATTTTCCTCTTTTTCCTTCAACATCACTTTGAACCAACACATCTTTAACAACATAATTAGGTACATAACGAGTTATCTGAGACTGTAACACATAAGTCCTGAAGGCTTTGAGTGTTTTGACCAATGTATACACTTGTTTCTCCAAATTTTTATATTTTAGCTCAGCATCCCTGAGCACTTTATTGAATAATGCCACTGGCTGCTCCTTACTATCCTCATTTTTCTACAATAACATAGCATCATTAGTAGTGGGGGATGAAAATGAAAATATCTGAAATTATTTTTGATAATCCAGACTGATTATAACTGGAGCTTCCTAAAGTGCCTCCTTTGTTCTAGAAAATGCTTATCTTGCTTCCTTATCCCATCTCACTTCTGAATTTTTATTCAACATGTATGTTATATTTCTCACAATCTCAACATAATTTGGCACAAACCTCCTCAAAAAGTTTATTTTTCCCAAAAAACTCTGAATATCTTTCTTACTTCTGGGTAAAGGAATTATCTGAGTTGCTTCCACCCTTGATGGATCAATATTTACTCCTTGTTTTGAAACTATGTGACCCAATAATTTACCTTATTCTAAGGCAAACAAATATTTCTTGGGATTTAGTGACAAACCAAAATTTCTGCACTTTTCAAAAGTGTTTTATAAATGTTCCAGGTGTTCGTCATCTGACCCCAAGAAAATAGTTACATCATCCAGATATATAACCACATATTTGTCACCAAAAAATGCTATGTCCATGGCCCTCTGAAATGTTGCACCTCCATTCATAAGAACAAATGGCATCCTTGCATACTTGAAGGTGCCCTAGGGGGTCGTGAAAGTTGTCTTCTTCTGGTCTTGTTTATCCACTGCTACTTGATTATATCTAGAAAATCCATCAACCATGGACATCTTGTAAGCTCCTGTCACCTTCTGTAAGACATAATCCATTTTAGGTAAAGGATAATTATCTTTGAGAGATGCTCTGTTCAGATTCCTGAAGTCCACACACAATATTATCTCTCCATTTTTCTTCCTCATAGGAACCAGATTAGAAACCCAATCTGAATATCCGAGAGGAACTATGATTTTTTCTTGCAGTAATTTCTTCACTTCCTTTTCAATTGGAACTAATAGTAACGGATTAATTTGTCTAAGCTTTTGTCTGTGTGGTTTGATTCCTTCTTTTAACGTGATCTTATGTTGTATTATGATTTTATCATACGTTTTTAAGTCCTCATATGACCAGGAAAACACATCGATATACTTCTTAAAATGATCATTGTACCTTTCTTTATAATTTTTCGGAACACCTTTGAATACTTTCACCATTTTTGGCTCCTGCTGGGTTCCCAAATTATAGTCCTCTATCTCTTCCAGTTGATGTATTTTCTTTGAATTAACAACAACATCATTAGAATAAAATAATATTTCAAGGGTAACTATTCATTTAGGAAGTAAATTACCTTTCAATTGGATAATTTTCTTCTCACCTATTGACTACTTAAGATTTGTTATCTCTCCTTTCTGCTTTGCTTGTTCTTCTTCTTGATCTATCTCAGCATCTTAAAAATTTCCAATCATTGTCAAGAAATTATTTATCTTCTCATCATCTTCAAACACCTGCCAATGTTTCACATTGTCAGGAATTGAAGGTGTGTGTCTAATTTAAATATCATACCTTAATCTTGGATTCATAGGTGGCTTGAAGGTGCTAGCTGCAACTTCTAAAGAATTTTCCAATCTATTCTCCTCCCTCGGAACAAACTGAAGATTAAAAGATTCAAAATAATTCTCTATCGAATCCTAAACTTCATTCATGTATGATCTTAATCTCAGATGCCTGGTTTGACAATGATTTTTAATGTCTTATTATCAACTCAGAATCACCAAAAATTGAAATACACTAAACTCCCATCTTCTTATCAAATTCAAGGATTAAGATTAAGGCCTCATACTCAACCATGGTTTTTGTTGAATCAAACTCTAATTTAAAAGAAAAAGGCATGAGGTTACCTTCTGGAGATATCAACAAGAATATATCTCCTTTTCCATCCTTGGAGTAGGCACCATCAAAATAGAATTTCCAAATCTTTTTTCAATGCAGCTCATTATGTAAAATTTATGAAGAGAGATGCTTCTCAGTGTCTTTAGCAAATTATGCATCTTCTTGCAGCATAAAACATGACAGGTCTTATTTTTCCTGACTATAAATTGGGGAATTACTTGCATCTTTATTTGTGGTGGTTTTCACAAGCCTTGTTTCTCTTTACAATCTCCTTTGCTCCCCATTAAAAATAAGAATGATAGCATAAGTGAGATCTAATTTTAAAACTCCTCCCAACTTTTCTCCCCAAGATCTTGACAAGAGCATTCCAAATCTGGCTGGAATATTAGCAACCACTACATCCATAACAATACTTTTTACTGGAATATGTGCCAAAGATACTACCATGTCTTTAATTAACAATACTTTTTACTGGAATCTGTTACAATAAAATGAGTATAAGTCACTGTATGGTTTAGTAATCTATAAATTTAACTCCTTCATGACAGAAAATAGCATAAGATTATGATATGCTCTTGAATCCAACATATAGTTATGAAGAATAAAATCATGAAGCAATAATGAAATGTAAAATGGAGGCATAGAAGAATCTACTTCTTCCACATGAGGTCCAAAAGTGACTACTGGGTTTTATTCTTGCAGATTGACAGTGTCACCTATATCCTCGATCTATGATAGATTAATGAATTCTGAAATTTCTTTTTTATAACATGGGGTCTTAGTTAATTCAAGAAGAGGCACCTGAATCTTGACCTTCTCCAATTCCTTTTATTAATTGAAAACTTGAATTTTTTTAACATTCTTCTCAGTTTATTCTTCATTATTTCTAGTATTTAGAGTCTATTCTAGCACGGGAATGACCTCCAAAATACTAGTATTAGTAGACCTATTTTGGGAAGATTCAGCCTGTTTCACTTCTGTTCTATCTACTAGATTCACAGGTTGCTTCCCTTTATCTATTTGTTTTACCAAGTTCTTTTGTTGTGGAGTCACCATTGGAGAAGGAATAGAATCTTTTTGTTCACCTTCATTATCCTACACTCTAGATCTCTTTCTAGACCTTAAATCATACTTTTTATGTAACTCAGCTTGCATAAAATCTGTAAATTTCCTACAATATTCATCCATCTCATCTTGATCAAAAGACACTTCAACTTCAGCATCTTCTCCCTCGCAATCTTCCTCTTCTTCATCTTCTCTTGTGTACATAGTAGATATTTGATCTTCAGCCTCTTTTTTGTCATATTCTAATGACAGTCCAAGTGTTTTCTCTATATACAGTGGTGCTTGAACCTGGTCCTCATCTCTTCTCTCCCTCTACAAAATTTTTAGGGGATGTTTTCTTAATTGAGGATTAAATCCTCCTCTATTTTTTTGTACCCGTCTTAGGGAGTTTTTACTTTCCAATTCCATCTTTACTAGCTTGTTTGACAAATTTTTTATCACCTTTGTCATATCATCAAATATTTGATCTTGTGGTGATTCTTCTTTTGCTTTTCCCTTCTCTTGAACTGACTGCTTTTCTTTTATCTTCCCAGCTATAGTCATATTGGCTTCAATTTCTAAAGCATCTATCTGTATTTTCTCAAGAGTAGGAGATATCCTCTCTCTAAGTGTAAAACTGTAATCATCTTCAAAAGCCCTAGCAAAAACCACCTTCGCTCCAATAGGAAGGGGCTTCATCTCTACAGGTAAACTATTGTACAATTTGTTGAATCTCTTAACAAACTCAGAAATATTCTCATTAGATCTTCTTTTAATTGCATTAAATTATGTTAATGAATAACCATGATCTCTCTTCTATCCCCATATCTGAGTGAATTGGTTTTCTAAGTCTTCCCATGGATTAATGGAAGAATTTGGTAAACCTTTAAACCATTTTCTAGCCTCTCCATTCTAGGGACTAAACAAAAAGTCTCATTACCACATCAAGATGTTCCACATTCAAATTTTCAAAAAAAATGAAAAACAAGGGTAGATTTTTTTCTGCAATTACTTCATCTTCTCCAGTGAAATGAGGAAGTAACTTGAGATATTCCTGTGGCATGGCATTCATTGGTTGTGGAATATTAAGCGATGCATATCTATTCATCAGGAAAGTTGGTGCTTCCATGTTTACAGTTTGATTAACTTCTCCTTGGGTCGATGAAGTTGATGAACCTACTATGAAAGTAAATAAATATGGAGATAGAACTGATATGGGAGTGGGTTGATGAATAATGGCAGAGGAACCAACTTCTTAGGCTTATATAAAATTAAAGGAAACAGAATCAAGGGAATGTTCTTCCAACTTTGGTTCTTGAAAATGACTAGGTGTGAAAGGTGAATCTTGTTCCAAGAAGGGGACCACTTTATAAATATCTTCAAACCAAGGGTTATGAGAACTACTTCCAGGAGAAGATAATGTAGGATCAGGGGTTGAAGAGGTTTTAGGTTTCTGAGCCTTTTTAGAAACCAATCTTTCTAGATCTGACAAAGCAGGAACTTTCTGCTGCGAGGAATCTGACCTCGTATGAGGCCTTTTGAAAGCCAAGATTCTGAAAATAAAAAACACAGCCAAATCTTTCCTCCTCACTGAAAAACAAGAGGAAATATTATGAAAACACAGGGAAAATGAACCTCGCTTCTTCGTTCCCCAGCAACGGCGCCAAAAAAATTTGTATCTTAAGAGACAATCCCTTGGCTGTGGTAAGGAATCAGTGCTTAGGACATTTTAGAAATATATGTCACAAAACTTATGATATCAGATGGTATTGGTTTAATTCCTTTGGAAATTAATTATTTAATACCCTCAATAATCTGATATAATGAAAGACTTCACAATGCCATTAAATGTTGATATATGAGTGAAAGGGAGAACTAAAAGGGGAAACTCAAAATGATATGCTAAAAAACAAAATCTATCACTTTAAATTTCAGAAGAACTTTATGTAGAAAGAATAGTTGGAGTGAAGGAGCGCATATTAAGGTTATTTAACTCTTACTCACAAATGTAATAAAGAGACCAGTAGCTACTTTACTTCACTTCATTCAATGAAGAATAAATACAAAATGTAACTGGAAAGACAAATCACCATCAACAGATGTAGGAAACTTGATCTTCTTTCATTAATTCTTCAAAAAATTGAGTAAAAAATTTGTAGTCATCCAGAGGTCCAAAACTTGGAACCCTCCTCTTTCTTTCTCATTTGTTTAAATACATACAAAATCAGTTTGTAGCTACTAGAACTTATTGTAACTATTCAAACTACCTAAAACTTTGTAAACTACCTATTACATTGCGATTAAATACTTCATTACAATATCAATCTCTTAACAAAAAAGACAAATAAAACTAAAACTATCAATCTATTTGTTGGATCTGGATTTGATTGGTTGTAACTATGTTTCCCTGATTTGTTGATGTGTCCTTCTAAGTGTCACTCGATGAATCAGTCATCCATGCTCTGCACTTTTTCCTGATTTCAATGTTGGCTTTAGAAGAATTGACCAACTTGTGATATTCTAATCTGAAAGCAGTGATCCTATCGAAAGTGGGACTTTCTGTGAACAAAGTCTTTACGATCCATAATAATTGAAAATGCCTCTATAATAAATTGATAACTGTAGCTCCTTTCAAGATTGCAACAGTGAGTAATTTAAGTGACTAAGATGACTCTCTGAATAATTTGGAATGAAAACCAATAAGAGGAAAATGAAGAACTTCAACATATTATATATATGGCGCGTGATTTTGAACATTAATGCTAAATCAATGCTTGAATATATGGGTAATGGTCATATGATGTGACAAATGAGCTAGCTACTAGCTGGCGGCATGCGTTGTCCGAGTCACGGGTTTCTTACGTCACTGTGGGGGTGCTCTAGGGTACAACACACCCATCAGGGGTCTACCCCCGTAGCTATTGTGAGCCATATATCTTCGTTCAATGGACTTCTAGCGGATTCAACTGCGGAGGCACCAACGCCGATAACCTACGGGTTGTTTGTGCCTGCGGGTTTCCATTGATCCAGGATTAACCTTCATTTCTTTAAATCCCTCCCGATGATTAGCACGGGCATTAATCCAACAGTTGGTCCCACCTTCACATATTTTAAACAAAATATTAATTGACCGACAAATATAACAAAATTGTTATTTGGCATATGAAAATATCATATTTTTGTCCTATTTTCTAAATTATAACTTTTTTTTGTATTTTGAAAAATATAATAAGCGAAAATGAAAATGAGCCACAATAAGTCCTATGATCCTTCCCATGGCTAATCTGAAGTGGTCCTTGTCACTACAATTCTAACAAAGTTTGAAGGATTACCACATTGACTTCTGCTTGTTTCTCCTGTGTCTCCATGATTTTGTCATTGTCTACTTTACAACTCCTTATTTCTGTCTTCAAAATTTTTAATGTGTCTGGTAAATCGGAAGAGTTCCCAACACCACACCTTTCATCTGATCCATAAGGAGAATCGCATGAACTGTAGTCTACCATCTTGTTATTCATCCTGATCTCTTTCCTGCAAGGCATCCTATTTCAGTTAAACCAAATCATAAACAAACCAATGTACCTCAATATAATTCAGGGAGGATATCTCATCTGCAATATCAACCAGATTAGTGCAATACATGTATAAACATAATCATAACATCATATATATATATATATATATATAAATATATATATATATATATATATATATATATATATATATATATATATATATATATATATATATATATATATATATATATATCAACCTAGCCATAGTCTAGTCATTCATGCATGACATTTACAACCATATAAATGTGTGCTTAAAAACATGTAACACAAACATGCATAAAAAATGCATAACCAATCATACACTCATGGCGACACACTCCACAACAACACCATCAATTTTCACATGGTGACACCACTGCAACCATGACCACCACCATGCATATTCAATAAGCACACAGGCCATAAGTATAAGGAACACATATGTAATCGAAATGAATTCATGGCCAACACACCTATATAAAATCCACATAGATTCAAAATGATATTTTTAATATGCTTAAACAAAATACTTTAATCTATTCTACAAATTCTGGAAACCAATTACGATCGCACAATCACATGAACAAGAAAGAGAAATAATTTCAATATCACAACACAAAGATGTATCTAGTGAAATCCTCACCTAAAAAATCTGTTATCTGCATATTGCATAAAGTCAATAATATGAAACAATACAATGCTTCTCTCAGGCTTGAGAGCTCTCTCCATTATCTCTAACTGTCTCACTACCAACCTCTGCACAAACTTCTCTTGGAAAACCTTTCTCTCACAAGCTCCATGCAGAAACTTATGCTTCTGATTTCTTGGTATAGCCAACTCGTGCTCAGCAAAAAAATGATTAAACTTGTCCCTCCATTCCTCCTTTTAAATAAAATTCAAATGGTTAAAATTAGTGAGTTATATAATTAAGGAATTATTTATTTTATGCCTTCTTCTGACTGCATGCACTACCTATACAATTTGGATGATTATACAACTGATAGTACACTTTCCTTTAACACCAATCTAAACTGGGTCTTCCTCAGAATTGACATGAAAAAACTGTTTATAGTGAATTATCAGTTATCTGATTGATCACAACATGTGAATTAAATATAATCTAATTCACTTGACTTCTCACTAGTTCCTCCAACAGTTACAACTATTTTAACTAATTTTAACTAAAATAATTATGTTAATTAACTACAACTCAAAATAAAATGTAACTAGACCCCCTAAAACTTATAGATAATTCTACATTCCTCTAGTTTGACCTTCAACTCGAATTGACCAAACTAATTAAGTCTTATTGACTTAGTTAATTCATACAAGTTGTCATGTGATGTGGAATTACAATTTACTTCTAATTTAATTAAGGGATAAATAAATTAGAATCCATTTTGATGTCATTTTCAATATTTCTTGTTGCCAATTTCAACAACATTTCCCACCTAGTCCATGGGGTGAACGATGCTCTAATTCCACTATGTAACGCCCTCCTCCCACATTTACCTAAGATAACTAGTCCAATGGGGTAAACATGTGATGATATGCTACTATGACGAGATTAAACCTCCTAGGACACCTTAAGGAAGTGGAACTGACATAAGACAATCAAACTAACCATTCACACATCCTACAGAACCTCCAAGAGCCAACCAAAATTTCTAGGTGCTTAACTCCTGAAGCTACTTATCTTTTACTAACCAAACACCCCAATCACTCCCATGACAAGGCACGAGTGTGACTAAAACCCTCTAGTCACTCCCATAGCAAGTCCATGTCAATGACTGTGGACATTTTTAGGTAGTCCACTACTAGCAACCCCAGATTCCCTGTCATGTTTTCAAGGCCAAGACTCAGGCCACATCTGAGAGCTGCATGAGACTTCTAAAAATGATAGATAAAACTTAAATAAAGGTACTAATGCAAAAATTTGATCATTGACTTGACTAGACCCCTACTAGCCATGACAGAAATTTCGTCAAACATGTCAAAAATATGAATTATATAGGTCATAATAACATATTTGAGAATAGGTGTCTCATACTTATGTGAGAATCGCTAACAAGAATTGATGCCTAATCATATTAATTGAATTATCATCTATTAGGTCTTATATTCAATGTTCATTCATTTATCAATCGAAACATGATGAGAGTCATACATCATCATTGTCATAAAACATACTCATAACCAACATATAACAAACATAAATAACAAGGATACAACAACCATAAATACCACATATGTACTAGTACATTTACACATGAAATTCCAAGGAAAGGAACTCTTATTAATGAATGCATAAGCCAACCAATTTGGGAACTTCTGCATACCACGCAACCATAGATTTGATAAACCAAATATTTATTTCAATGAATCACCCTCGTGCCATATTCCAAGCAAGAATGTGGGATTCATAACTAGAAATCAACCAAGGCTTCCTAAGGCTACACCACCTAAACCTCATCAGTAGAACCAGGCTTTACTGAAACCCACATTGGATCACTAGGCCCTAAACAAGCATGGATGCCACTGTATTTCTCCACCTACATCATGAACAATTTTCATGTCTCCTAGTCTATAGGCTTTACCGTATATACCACCATTCACCGGTCGATATTCCTAGGTTCAATTAGAAATCCTGTCTCCAGGATTTACCACAATCCCCACCAGATCACTAGGCCTGATCGAGACTCCACCCTTTATGATATATCACAATCCCCACCAGATCAATAGGCATGACTAAGGGAAAAAAATTCTAGTATTTACCGTATATCCCTCCATTCAATGATGGAGGATTCCTAGGCCCAATGAGGCACATAATATATGTCTTTACCATAACCCATAGTTTGGTTTAGGATTTACTAGGCCAATGGCCTTACTACAATCCATAGTCTCATTCAAGGATCACTAGGCCATGTTTTCATTCATTCAAAGAACCACCTCAATCAATTTCTAATCCATCTGACAATCCAACTCAACTAAAACGTGAGAACCCCATCACACCATGGTTATCTGGAAATGGAAAGGCTAGGCTGAAGAACACTGTCACACTTGTAAAAACCCATACCAATGAAAACAAAAGAACCAAGAACACACAGGCATACCCATGCATGCCAAATCTAGCAAGGAAATCATATATGAAAATTGATACCTACAAGTAAACACGTTTTATTTGCTTGATCCTTCTCTTCCTTTCTTCTTTTCCTTATTTTCCTTTCTTGATCCAATGTTGAAGTTCTCCAAGAAAACTCTAAGCTTCCAAAAGTATGAGAGAGAGAGAATAAAGAGGGAGCTTGAAAACAGAACTGCCAAAAGGTACCAACTGATCTTGAGAAGACTTTTTATTAATTAGGCCTATATTTTCTTCATTTTTCCATTATTTTCCTTCATTTTCCTCCTCACATGCAACCTGTGACCTTTTTACCTTCCTTTTCACCTAATTTCCATTATTTTCATAAATAAATGCCAATTAATGCCACTTTTCATTTCCAAAGAGTTTCCCATTGCCTTTTCTAAATTCCTTATCCATAACAAAGGAAATGAACACCTGCACTAGGATGTTTTTCCCTGAAATTCATCTTGGAATACGTGTCCCACTACTCTCTTTGCAAGAACATTTGAACTGATCCACTACAAACGCAATTCCTTCAAATATAGGCAATATATATGATTAGCGATAACTATCAACAAGCTCTATAACAAACTTCCCTTCAACTTGATACTCCTTTGAGATAAATGACAACTCTTTTTTCAAAAAATTATTCATAAACATGCATTCACAGTATGCATTCACTTAGGCACTCAAACAATGTCTCGGTCATACACCCTAAAAACATTTTGCAATACCTACACTTTTTTTCATCATTCATGTACATCTATGAAATGTAATAATAGATTTTCCTATGAGAAATTGTAGGAATTTAATGACATGTATCATAGGCATAAAATAAAATTACATGTTTTCATCCTTCATATGGCAAGAAACAACAAGAAATCATGCCAATACTAGCTCTTTATTTACTTGTCATTCATGCATTCACATTATTTCTTGTACTAAAAATTTTTCTAAGGAAATTCTTATCTAAATCCTTCTCAATATTGTGAGCATACCAAAACCATACTTTCATGGTTATTATCTAACATTTGATGCTACTTGGTTAGTTATAATCTTTGGAAAGTTTTTTAACTCCTCTTTACCTACGTCTTTACAAGGGTACTTATATAATCCAATTAATTAGTTGTTTGCAATTGATGAAGAGTGAGCCACATTCTATCCCATCATAGGCTCAACTAAATTGACTTATTAATAGATTTGGGTGGTGACAATAATAATGTTTGAAGTTCAATGGAGTGATGGACATGGAAGGAAAAATGACTAAGGATGGCACGGGGAGGTACACTTTGATAAATGTACACAAAGATTGGATTATCTACCCAAACAATATAGGAATTGAGGCTAGCATTATGTGGAGACATGATAGAATTAGTTGAAGGGACCAATACGAGTCATGAAAATTTAACACTTAGACAAATTTTTGGAGTTGTAGTAACAATAGCATCGATTTCAGTAGGGTAGTATGGTTGGAATGATAGAAAAAACTTAAGGAATTCCAAATAGAGTTAGGAGGGATATTGTTTTTAGGAAATAAATAGTTTGATTGCATAACCACTTTGGGTTCAGGGTAGTTAGGATGGTTGCAAAGCGTTTTGCTTTATCATATTGTGCCATGGAAATTTTGGGTTTCTATTTGTATGGAAACTTAATGTTTAAACTTCAATAGAATTAATGGTTTCCAATGGCATAAAACTTGGTGTTTCCAATAGAGGGTGCATGCACTAATTTGGGTATAGTTGGTGACAATAGGTCCTTCCAAATTTTTATAGGGATGGTAATGAATTGAGTTGGTAGAGGATGTAAGACCCAAAACTAGAATGGCATTGACGCCTTCACCTAAGTTCTTATAGAAATGAAACTTTAGGTTGCTACAAATCCAAGTAAGGAGTGAACCAAATGAGCTAGGGAGCTCCATTATACTTATGTTTGGAAAGTCTTTCACCTTAGGCTTGGTTGCGCTAAGGGACATGCCCAAGCACATACCACAAGGATAGATTTATGAAATGCATGGGGACACCATGGTTTGTGTTGAACAAATTGGTTTCATGACTTATTAGATGGATAAGTTTGGTAATTGACCATTCGAGTGGGAACAAGTTTATTTGTGTATGGAATATATCGTGAGTATGTGCATTGAGATAAACATGGATTTGATGAATTTATGCTTGAATTTAGCATATGTGCCAAGGAATGCAAGAGTGAGTCATTTGGTTATCATGTGGGTGCATGTGAGTAGTGGAACAACAAACATGGGCTTCAAAGAGTGATTAATACAACTGGACACAAAGAGGTGAAACAATGCCACCAACCAATATGATGGGTTTGTCAAGCCTTCCATAAGGAGATCACAAGGACTCTTATAAGTAAACCAGTAGAGAGTATTTCAAATAAAACAAGCTTAAAAAAATTAAGCTAAGTGGGTAAGGAATTTTTCATACTTATGCAAGCTAGGGATGGAATAGTGGACTATCTTCACACGACATGGAGTGGGTGGAATGAGACACACGAATATAGTTTGCAGGTCACATGACTTGGATTGAGTTGTTGGGGCATATTTCACTCAATATTTTACGAAGGCCTCATTAGGAAATACACTAAAATCATCATTTGACCCTCTTACATACATTATTAGACCCTCATATGACCACTTGTCTTTCAATACAAGATATTCCCTATCATTTTGGATCATCTCCTACCTTTAGAATTTTCTATTTTTTGTAAGTCTCTTTTTAGTAGGGGTGATATCCATGATGACATGTTGTCCTCATTGGGTAGTAAATGGGATATGACATGGTGTTTCTCGCTTGATTATTTCATCCTTAAGTTCCTTAATGCAAATTTCCTCTTTTGTTTTGGAGAACTACCTTTCCAGAGTTTGCATAGATACTAATTATATGTGTGAATTACTTCATTAATTATAATTTATTTCCAAGTGCACTTACTATGATTTAACTATTTTACTAGATATTTTCTATTTTAATGGTATCTCACTCCAATCTTAGCTTTGATTGTGAGGGTAGGATGTTATCCCTCCAATTGGTTTCTAGAGGATTTCTTATTCCATGAAAATTACAATATAAATGCTTTTATGTTAGAGACTTTATATTATTTATGCTCCCAAGTTTCAACCTAAAATATACTATTAGTTTCATTCATAATCGAAGTTAATATAAGCCTTGTGTTAGATGGAAACCATGCTAGTTTTAAGAGAGGGTTTATAGTGTACCAAATTTGTATTTATTAATATCTTTTTGGTCTCTATCCTTAATAATATATTTTCCATTCCTATTATCACTTATTTTATTTCCTTGTTGACATATTTTAGCTTTTGAACTCCCTTCCTTAATTGAACTTGCTCTTCGAATAAGATCTCCATTTCTAATATTTGTTACCATTTTAAGCTCATATTTTTGTGGAGTATGTCTGTTGTGTAACCAGCTCCAAAAATAGAAGAAAAGAGATATCAACGCCTTAGAAATAAGCCACTTCGAGGGGGAAACCTCCAATACATTACATACATGAACAATTCTTGGATGATACAATTTACAAAACCTCCTTTCTATATATAGGAGTCCATGGGGCCATAATGTAATCCTAGTGGGCCACAATGTAATCCCAGCCGACCTAACAATAATAATGTAAGGGCACAATAATAACAATATGGGGGTTACATGGGTACAATAATAACAATAAGGGGGGCTACACTAACATAATAAGGGGATACACTATTAATATAGGGACTTAACATGCCCCTCTCCTTCAAACAAGTGTTGTCCTCAACGCTTGATTATTTCTTGATGCTTCTGTATAAAATTCTCATCATCCCATGTGGAATCTTCTACAGGAAAGTTCTTCCACTTGCTGAGATAATTTGAAATTGATTGTACTTGTCGAGTTCTTGTTTCTGTGACTGCTTCAGAACTTCTTTCGATATGATATTGATCTTCCGGTTGTTTCATTTGATTTTGCACCAAAGTTAGGTTATCCTTTGAGAGTTGGAGAACTTGTTGTTGATGCTCATTGTGATATTTCACTACTTTATCATCCATAATAGATTTTATTTGATCCTTCAAACCATCCAAATTAGCCTCCATTTTTTCTTTTAAACCATCTATGTCATCTTCGGTTGCTCTTCGTAAGATCGAAATTTGTTGCACTTGGTACCGTAATTTTGATATCTCATATTGCAATTCTTCCTCCTCATGTGTCATAGTATAGCCTTCTGAGGGCTTAATGGGTATGGAATTATTTTTTGGAGGCATAATAGAACCCATTGCTGACAAAAATTCTTCAATATGCCCTTGGAACCAATTCAACTTGATTCTTCAAACAAGACTTATGCAATTCGGAAAAAACAATACACACCTTTTTCTTACTTTAAGGAGCTCGATATTGAAATTGAATTATATATGTAATTTAAAATATTTGATATCTGAAATTCTTCCCTGTAGTAGCCCTCTAAAGCTTCTTTCAAATGCCATAGGTCTGACCTGATTTGGATTCTCCAAGACAAAGTTGTGTCCAATCTCCCATAATGACCTAATTCTGGACTGGTTCAATAGAGCGAATTTGTACGACTTGCCACGTGTCACTGTTTCTTCCTTTGTCTCTAAAATTGATAGCCAAGAAACTATAGTTTTTGTAATTGCAACCACTTTTTACGGCACTCAAATCCACTGCCCAGAGAGAGAGTTATTAAACTTTTCCCACGATCACCTCTTTGAGATGAAATTCAGGAGCCTGAAAAAGCACTACCTTCCACAGATCATATCTCCAAAAATATTGCGAACCAATATGTAAAATTTTTTGACGAATTTCCTCAGTATTTCAGCTTCACACCATATGAATTTCAGATTCTGAACCTTCGTAGGAAAAAATTTATAGCGAAAATTCCATGATGACTTGTTTAGGATCTTGAAAAAAGACCTAACTTCCACAGATGATATCTCCGAAAATATTGCGAACCAAGCTCTAAAATTTTTAGACAATCTTCCTCAGGATTGCAGCTTCGTACCCTAAAAATTTCATCTTCTAAAACTTCGTAAAAAAAAATTATAGCGAAAATGCCACGATGACCTGGTTGGAGCAGCGAAACCCTAGAATCCAAACCTCTTATACCAAATGTTGTGTAACCAACTCCAAAAATAGAAGAAAAGAGATATAAACGCCTTAGAAATAAGCCACTTCGAGGGGGCAACCTCCAATACATTACATGAATGAACAATTCTTGGATGATACAATTTACAAAACCTCCTTTCTATATATAGGAGTCCATGGGGCCATAATGTAATCCTAGTGGGCCACAATGTAATCCTAGCCGACCTAACAATAATAATTTAAGGAATTGCTAGGCCACCCCATATTTTGTTATACCAAAAGGTAGCCAAATATTTTTGAGCCTCCAAGGAAAAAATTTTATCACTAAAAATTGTTGGCTCTTGAAGACTCCTTGTAGGCCTCATGCCTCTGTCCAAAATCCTCATTACTATTCCTCTTAATTCTGCTAATTTCATGTAAGAAACTGCTGAAGAAACCATCATTTTTTCCTTTTCTCCCACTCATAGCTAACCTTCATTTTCTCCCCCTTTTTCTCCATATTACTCCTCTACTTTTCATCAGTTTCTCCTTCCATTCATGAAAATCCTCCTGACATGGTTTGAAACTTCTTTTTGAGCTGTGCCGAAAACCCCAAATCCATTTAAAAACCTTGAAATTTTTCATAAAAATACAAGTATTATGACCATGGACTTAAGCCCCTTTGGGCTAAGTCCTAAACCACTTCCCCCATATGTCCGTGCGCTGGGACCAAGCGCTTAAGTCCCGAGCACTAATCGCAATCGGAGGGTCGGGCGGGTGAATTTTCCTTTGTAAATATCAAAAAACCCCGATGCGATTTTTTATAACGTTAAGTCCCGCGATATGTTTTACACCGTCGATCTATGGTCCCGATCCGACGGTGGAGCGCTAATCACAGCCCCCCGCCCGATCGCAATCGCAACACTCATGTTGTAACCCCCGATTGATCACAAGCCTTCTTCTCCGACCTTCGATTGCGATCTCCGATTCCATCGCAGCCGTTCTTTCCTCCCCCAGATCAACAGCTATCGCTTAATCGCTCCTATCCCCCGATCATCTCATCGTCCCCGACTGCGCAATCGCATGCACCTACCTGCCACCTCCGATTGCAATTACCCCGATTCAATTCCCACCGTTGATCTGAGTTTTAGATCAACGGTCCGCGCATAATCGCGTCGCGTGATTCAATCGCTCCATTTACTCGCTCCCCCCCCCCCCCGATTGCGCTCCTCCGATTAGATCTGGACCGTCCACGTGTCCAGATCGGACAGTCCAAAACCACCTCGCCTTATTTCTTCTCCCCGCTCTCCTTTACCTGTTCTGCGCCGATCTACACCGTTAGATATTTTTATCCGACGGCTACGGTCCTCCCCCGCCACCCGAAGCAGTTTAAACCTATTCCCGCAGGATTTCTTAACTGTTTTTGTGTTTTGCAGGTGTTTTAATGGTTCTCCATTATAGAATGAAGGAAAGTCGAGGGTTGGGAAAGAAGTTTCCTGTGCCTTCGAGCTATCTAAAAGAACCATTCACGGGCTCTGTATCAAATGATTTATCAATGTTTCAAGAGCATTGATAACCTAAAGAGCCCTGCACGGCCCTGCACATCGACAAGACACTGTTTTATTCAAGAGAAAAGTTAAAGAGTATCAGTTTTTGAAGACAAAGCACAGCAGATGAAGATCGAAGACATTTTTTATAGGGATTATGGCTAAGACAGTTATCAAAAGCCTAATCCCCAATCTAAAACACAGTTTAAAAGAAAACCTAAAGTGTTTTATCAGACAGAAAGCCTCCACCGCCCCATCTAAGGCAAATTGATTCCTCAGCTACCACCGAGCCACCTGTTGCCTCAAAGCATTCAAACAGAGGCCGAAGTTATTGAAGAAAATATGATATTCGCCTCCAGCGCAGCCAAGGAGTTACTCCACACAGCGTACAGAGCCTCAAAGTCAAATAAAGTTCCCACTGAGCTTTGATATTTATTGTAAAAAAGTTAATACAGTGATCCACCTGTAAATTTCTCCCTCGAGCCCCTCAAAAGGTCGAGAAGTCTTGAACCTATATTAATTATCCTGAGAGATATTTTCTCAGATCACCTCCTCATTCTTCTATAAATACCTCAGAAGAAGATGAGAAATTGTTGGTTGCAGAACTTTGAAATACACTTGAGCTGGAGACTTATATTTGTACATAGTGTTCACTGGCCCTTGAAGCTCTGTTTGTGATAGAGTAGTTAGGTTGAATAGTGAAGATGATTGCTGAACTGAAACATTGGACTTGAAGACTGTAACTGGTTTGACATCAATAACAAGCTGTTTCTTGGGATCCTGGTCTATATTACTGGTGAAGTGCCTCTTTCTTTGTTAATTGTTTTTCCTTCTACGTATGCCATATTGTTCATATTCTGTTGTAAAGAATAGTATAAACAGGGTTAGGACCTACTGTATATCAGTAACCTTCTCTGGCTGAGAAATCTTTATCTTGATGTTTTCTTCAAATTTGTTTATTTAAGAATGATTCAATACAATTTAAACAGTTAGGAATGTTGGCGTTCCCTCGTCCTTCTGTTTGCTCAAACATTGTTCTCGAATGTTATTTCCATTATTTGCTATTAAAGTTAGACTAGAGAAGATATGGTTTGCCCTGATTCCTAGATTCTTTTCTCCAAAGGCAGATTCTGAAAGTTTCCCTTGGTGTTGACCGAAAGCAGACTAGGTTTAAAAGTACTTTATCTGATCTTAAGTTACACTCTGTTTTTCTTATGTGTTTTCATACTTTCTGAAGGTAATTATGTGGATTACTGGATTGTTTGTCAATTAAGTTGCTTTAATAAGAACTTGCCCAAGAAGTCTATGGTTAGCCCTGTCCTTGGTTGGTTTTAAACAGTTACTTAAGAGGCTTTTCTTGTTTGGACTGACTATAAATCCTCTGAGAAATTATCATCAGTTTCCATCCCTCTAACACTTTATTGTTCCATTCCATCATTTTAAACTCAACAATCTTGTGGTATAGATGACTTGCCCCTTGGATCACTCTTGATGTTGTTGCTCAATTAAAGCCCAGATATGACTTCATAGCCCAATGGACTAAAAACCAGCGTTATATCTATCTATCTGCCAAAACTGTTCTATTTGCTTGCAACTTCTCACTTTTGAAACTTTTTGCACTTAGGACTTTCCCTCAAGTAACATTTCATGCTCAACCATCCAAAACAAAACAAAACCCTTGGCCTTCATAACTAGCCTAATATCATTACCTTAAGCTTTTCAAAGACAATATCCATCTTTGTACATATTGGAGAGATCCCTCTCCGGATTCAGGAGGGCTAGATCCTAGAATCCCAAAGTTGGTTGAAACGATGTTAACTCTGTGATTGGACTCTCCCAATCTTGCTAATAAATTACAGAGACCTAACAGGCACAATAATAACAAAATGGGGGTTACAAGGGTACAATAATAACAATAAGGGGGTTACACTAACAATAATAAGGGACTACACTATTAATATAGGGGCTTAACAATGTCATATTTATCATTGTAGTATACCTTCACCTAAATCAACCTATCTTTATGTTTTATTATTTTTCCTAGCCTCTTTGCCTCTGTGAGTCAAGTTGCTTCAATTTCCGGTTAGTTTCTAAGTTTATTTTTAACTATTTTTAGCATGTGCTCAATTTTCTACTATTTTATACCAAAAATATAAGATTTGAGGCTCTTTTATACCAAAAAATTATAAAGTTCAAGGTTGTTTTCTTATGATGGTAGTCTAGGTATATGAGCATATTTTTGTTATGATTGTGGTCTAGCTCTATGAGCATATTATTTTCCTTTAACAAGTTTGATATCCAATTTATGTTCCAAACTATTTAAATCTAAATGATTAATTAACTTGTCTTATGACTCTTAAATCTTGTGTTTGATATTATGATTTTCTTTTACCTCTTTTTCAAAGTGTGATGGTTTCCATTTTTATCTTTATTTTTTTTTAAAGTCTAACTTCTTTTATCTCAAAACAAAGTTTTCAAAGAAAATATTATATTATTTATATTTTTCACTAAATTTAATATGAAACATTACTTCAAACAATATTTAAAATTTAGTTTTCTCTTATTTATATTTTTATATATTCATACACATTATTAAAATTACCTCAGTGGACCACTCCCTATAAATATATGTATCTATGTGAGCAAAAAAATAAAAGTTATAGAAATAACTTACTCACGTCGTGATTTTGATAATAACCATCCCCATAAAAGGTGATGATGATTTGTGAGATTTTGAATTTTGAATTGATAAAATCTTATTTATATATAATTAATTTAGAACCTATAACATAAAAATTATATATATAATATGTATTGGCCTAGAAACTCAGAACCCCACCGTCACCACCGAACACAATGATTCTAACGTGTGGTGTGTAACATTTTTCACCACCTTGTATGTAAACAATATTTAGCATTTTTTAATATACTCAAAAGTATATAAAATTTGAAAAATATTTAGTTTTTTAATATATTTAAAAATTATTAGATTTTAATATCATAATGATTAATTATTATATCTCATATTCTTAGTTGTTTTTCATTAATTTTATATATTTATGTTTGGGTGATCTCAATTAGATAAGATTTTTATGTAAAAATATTCGGGTGATCTTCTTAATTAGTGATAAATATTGATATACACGTTGAAATGGGTATGGAAATACATTTTTATAAACTATTTACAGAGAGAATCGTTATTTCTGTATTGGAGTGAATTTATAATCAATATACAATATTATATATTTAAAATATAAAATATAATAGTAATAAATAAGAAAATAAAAATTATTATTTATAAATTTTATATATAATAATATTATTATATAAATTAAATTAAAATTTTAATAATTTTAATTATAAGAAGAAGAATATGAAAATTTTATTTAATACTATTTCTTAATTTAAGATATTTATTAATTTATATTATTAGTAATTTATTAGTAAATTTTTAATTATAAAAAGAAGAATATGAAGATTTTATTTAATTAGATATTATTTTTTGGGATTCAATTTTTTTAATTTCTTATGATTTTATGAATAGTCTATTTAGCACTCATTCCATCCAGTGATGCTCACAGGGGTGAAGAAGTGGGATTGAAACTAGTGAAATGAATCACATAGCATTAGTTATCACTTCTGGGGCTTGCACCCTGCAACGGGACTTTTCGGGAGGCCACCTATTCCAGATCTCCTTTGGCTCAAGCACACTTAACTGTGGAGTTTGTTTCCGCAGTAATTATATTAGATATCATTTTTTTGGGATTCAACTGCTTTAAGTAAGTCATTCAACTATGACCATTTCCATGAGAGGTAGTCGTAACTCACTAATTTCTCATGATGCGGTTGAGTACTCATTGCATTGAGTGATGCTCACAGGGGTGAAGAAGTGGGATTGAAACTAGTGAAATGAATCACATTGGCTCAAGCGCGCTTGACTGTGGAGCATGTTTCCATAGTTCATTATATTAGATATCATTTTTTGGGGATTCAACTGTGTTCGTTTCCATGAGAGGTAGTGGTAAGTGACTAATTTCTCATTATTCTTTGAATAGTGCACTTAGCACTCATTGCATCGGGCGATGCTCACAAGGGTGAAGAAGTGGGATTGAAACTAGTGAAATGAATCACATAGCATCAATCATCACTTCAGGGGCTTGTACCTGACAACCAAGACTTCCTGAGAGGTCACCCATCGGAGATCGCCTCTAGCTCAATGTAAGATTGGAATTTAATCCTTAAACTATTTATTTTTCTTTTAAAAAGGGGTTATGCATTTAACTTTTAAATGAGATTAACAAGTAAAGTTAATCTAGTAATGAACATGATTTCTTTCTTTTCTTTGAATAAATATTATTTATGGAAGGGTTTCCATAAAACTGATGATAAAAATATTCCAACAACCTAGAGTAGTTGGGAAAAAGTAGTTAAAATACAATTACCTTTTTCTCTGAGGATAAATAGAAAATCCCAGTGAGAAAAGGGGGTTATGTGAATTGAGAGAATAGCTAGGAGGCTTGAAGGTGAGCATAAATCCAGAGCTGGTTGGAACTAGTGGAAACCCTGCATCCTGAATCTAGAAGAGAAGACTGCACCGAGGGTCTTGAGGTCTATTCCAGAATTATTGCTATCTCAGTCCTACTCTGGTATAGAGCACGACGGAGTTGTGGACGTAATTGCCTCTCTCAAGGTTGGGAGGATATCATCAACATACTAAAGTGAGATAAGTAACTTGACATGGTGATTAAGAAATATTTGTGAACCTTACTGTGATTTCTAGCTAAATAAATGGTATTTCTGTAACTGGGGAAATTGGAAATAGTAGGACCTATCTGTATGTTAATTTCTTAAAAGAAATGTATGAAGGTAAATAGAAAGAAAAAGGAAATCTTATATATATGTAGTCTTTTAAGATAGATTTATTTTATGTACATCCTATTAAATGTATTGATTGAGTATAGTATAATTGTGTTAGTGTAGAAAAATGTGAGGAAGTAAATGTAGAAATTATACAAACAATATGTATATCATGGATTAAATCTAATCTAATAATGTACTAAAGCTAGCTACTAAATCGCTTCTACAAGTAAATTGTAGAAATTAAACACAATCACCAATCACATGAAGCAAAGAAAGAATGACATCAAACCACAACACAGATAAATTCCCGGGGAAGTCTTGTTGCTCAAAACCCTACTATAATATTCTATTGTATATTCAACATGGAAACATAAAACAATTATAATGAACTCTTCTCACATGAGTCTCCAGCACTCAGCTAATTGTCTCACACTGTACTGGACAAAACTGACCAACACTTAGTCGATTCTCAACCTCTAAAACAACCTACCTTGGTTGCGCAATTCCTAATGAATGCAATCCCTAGTGTTTAGGAATATTTTCCTTCCTAAACTGCACAAGGATAATGGGCAATCCAATGTGTATTTGGTTGCATGGGTGCAACCCAATAATCCTACAACTGATAGTTAACATCCCTTTCACCTTTGTCTCAATTGGGTCTCCACTGGAACTGAAATGCATGCAGCTAATAATAGTAAATCATCTGTTGCATGTTAGATCATTGATTTTGAATTAAATAATATTGAATTCACTTCATCTCTCACTAGTGCAAAAACCAATTACAACTAGCTCAACTGAGTTTAACTCACCTAGATTAAGTTAACTGATTTCTCATGCATTAACTAATGAACCAACTGCACTTTGAACTTTGTTACAAGTAGAATTACTCTGCATGCCTCACCAACTACCCTCAACTCGAGGATTTGGTCCAAAGGGCAGAGAATGAATCATGAAGAAAACCCTTAGGGTTTGCAGGCCCGTCCTTGCAACAGTGCATCGAAGCGTGCAGCTGGTCGAGATGACAAGCATACGATTTTGTCAGACTGTCGAAAACACCTGGGCATCCCTTGGCTGGTATCGAGGCATATGGAATGTGATCTGAAGACCGTTTAACTCTAACCGGAAGCAGGATGAAGGTTAGGGTAAATTATCGTTTCATTTTCACGCGACGGAGTCTGAACATTAGGGTTTCTGATCAGCAGCGGACATCTCGTTATCGTGGTGTCGGGATAAGAAGTCACTTTAGCCGCAGAGATGGGGTTTGATTGTGAGTACGTGGAAATCGAGCCAGCACCTGAAGACCTGCTCACATGTTAGGGCCATGAAGTTTCAAAGAAAAACTTAGATCATTTTTTCCCGAAAGCCACAGGGAATGCTCAAGTCTTCAGTGAGGATGAGGGAGTCGGCGGGTTTACAAACAAGGCGACATTGCTAGAGGAGACGCTCCAAAGCACCTTGAGCGGGCATTGGAAGGTTGGTAATAACTTAGGCCATGTCCAGGTGCAAAATCCTCAGGTTGGCGAAGTTGGTGGTTTGCAGCATCGCACCCTTTTCTCCAATCTCTCTCTTTCGGGGCCAGGTATTCCATTTTTTCCTTCATTTACTGGTGGGTTAGAAGATATTGTTGTCAGTTATTTTTTGCAAGGTCTTGTGGGCTTAAAATCCCTAGGGGAAGATAGGCAACAAATTCTAGATCCTAGCAGTGGAATAATCAGGGGTGAATCCCTTGTGAATCAGAAACCCTCTCTAAGTCAGGGTTTGCATTTCTCAATCACTCTGATTTCCGTCACAAATCAAGCGGCCTGCTTGAATCTAGCTCTGGGAGAAGCTCAACTTCGACAGCTTCAGGCAGAGGCTCTGGTGTTTATTCAATCTAGGGTTTCATCATATGAAGCAGTAGAAGGAGAGCTGAGAAGGCTTATGGAAGAAGAACAGGAGATTCAATTAGGTCAGGAAGTTGGGCCAGTAGAAAGGCAAGTTTCGGCAAGGATTTTGGCAGAGGGGGATAATAGAGAAGAAAAATTAAGGTGACCGGGGTCACCTTTGATTGAAGTGACAGATGCTCCTGTTACTCAGGAAGTTGGAGAGGGTGAAGGGCGAAAGGAGGTAGTGGGTGAGAAAAGAAAGAAGCAGAAGCGTATTAGGCGAAAAGAAGAGCGTCCAAGTTGTGTTCTTAAAGTGGACATATGCATAGATGAAGTCATGGAAGCTACGGAGACAATCTTGGTTGGCAAAGTTCGTGGAATAAATTTCTCATCAGATTGCATTACAGACTGGGCTCAAACGGAATGGAAAGAAGCTCTAGGGAAACCAGCTGAGATCAAAATATTGGATAGGGGTTGGTTTAGCATCATATTTGAGCATAAATATCATGTTGAATGGGTGCTTTAAAGGAACTGGTGTTTTGGAAAGAGATCGATCTTGTTTCATAGATGGACTCCTCTGTTCGACGCTCAAAAAGAAAATATGGCAGAATTGCCAGTCTGGGTTAAATTGCCAGGGCTTCCAATGCCTTCTGGACTGACTCTGCATTCCTCTCTATTGGGAATACCCTAGGCAAGTTCTTAGAAGTTGAGAGATCATTTATACAAACCAGAGATCCAAGTGTGGCAAGGATTCTTGTAAGTCTCAATTCAAGAGAAGGACTGGTGGACGCAATGACTTTGAAGCATAGGGACCTGGAGTTTTTGAAGAACTTGGATTATGAAAATCTACCCTTCCGATGCCACATATGCCACAAATATGGACATCTGGCTGAGGAATTTCCACTAGGCCATCGTCGTAGAAAAAGACAAAAAAATCTTGTAAGGAAACATTTTGAATCGTCTCAAGCAGAGGTAAAAAAGGACCTGGAAAAAGGACCTGGAAATGGATGAAGATACAAGGGCTGCTTTGGAGAAGGTGGCATCCATGGAATAGGCACAAAGTGATAGGAATCTTGCTCTGGTGTCCTCTCTGGCTCCCCTTTCAGTTTCTGAGACAGCAGGGGTGACTCAGACGGGTATGACTCTCTCTCCTCCCTCTTCCCTTTGCTCATCCATTTGTTTATCTCCTTTGGATTTTTTTGATCCTGGTCCCTCCAGGCAACTCTAAGATGATCTTTTAGATTTGAATATTATTCAAGCATCTATAGATAGCATTATCATTTCTATCCCATCCTCCTCTATGACTTATCCTTCTACCACTGAAAGTCTAAAGGTCCCAAGCCTTCCTCGGGTCTCTTCCCCTGAAACTCCTCCTTATAAACTTAGACCTCTTGCTAATCACACCGGGAAAGGGTTGGTTGTAGGGGGCCTTGAGTCAGGTCCTGTTTCGATAGGACCAAGGAAGTTGAGAGGTAGGAAGTTAGACCTCTCAAAGGCCCAGCTAAAAGAAAAAATTGACATAGCAGATGGGAAGTATAGGTCTTTGTTTGGGGTGCTTAGAGAAGCGTGGTCACCCTCCCAAGGCTTGTGATTATTTTTCTATCCTACAATTGCAGGGGTTTAGCTAGTCAGTCTAAAAAAATAGCATTAAGGGATTTGGTTAAAGCTTAAAACTCGGATGTTATTTTGATTCAAGAGACGTTGGGTCAGGGTGAAGAAGTTAAGGGAACTCTCTTAAAAATGTTCCCAGGGTGGATATTTCATGCACTTGATGCAAATGGCGGATCTGGGGGAGTAGCCTCGGGATATAAAGTCGTGAAATTAAAAGAGATCTCTTCTTGGGGGTTCGAAAATTATCTGGCGATAGAAATTTACTCAAATTAACTCTACCATCCCTTCATTCTTCTGAATGTGTATGGGCGTTGCTCGGATATGGATCATTTTGGAACCCCTTCTTCATGAAATCTTGTCTCTATCATTCCAATCTCATTGTAGGGGGAGACCTCAACTTCTCTCTGGGGGCCTCGGAATCATGGGGAGCTTTAGCAAGAGCAGACCCTCTTATAGATTACTTTATAAATAAGCCAGTTTCCTCTCATCTGGTGGATGCCTCCTTACTCAAACCTCGACCTACCTGGAGGAATAGAAGAGTGGGAGATGCATGGGTTGGAAAAAAGTTGGACCGTTTTATTTTGTGTGAAGACTTGGTGGAGATACTCTCAGTATTTAGACATTGGGTGGGGGAAGGGGGTTTATCGAACCACCTTCCATTCTTCCTGGAATTTAAGGGAGCTTTCAAAAAATCGGGGACTCCTTTTAAATTTAATTCCTCCTAGTTAAAAGAAGAATATTTCATATCTTTGTTCTATGCTACATGGAGAAAGGACAGCTTCAGTGAAGATGAATGTAGGAGTCATCTTTTTATGAATAATCTGAAGAGAATGAAGTCTACAACAAAGGAGTGGGTGACTCAAAGGAATCTCAAGGAAGAGGAGGAGCTGAGGAAAGTAAATGCAGAGTTGGATTTTCTTGAAAATCCTGAAGGAGATGGATACTCTACTCTAGAATCCCATAATAGAATTAAAGAGATGGAATCTACGAGGAAAATTCTTTAGTTAAGAGAGGAAAGATGGCACTTAAAATGTAGAGCGATATGGCTCCAAGCGGGAGACGAAAATACAAGGTTCTTTCCGAATTATGCAAAAGGAAGAAAAAGCTCAAACACTATTTGGGAAATGCAGAAAGAAAATGGTGAGATGGCCCAATCCTTTAAATACCTCGCTCTTCTAGGGGTCAATCATTTTTAAAAACTCTTCAGAGCCCCGAAGGAAGTTTCTATTGCAGAAGTCATCATGGTGGCACAATTTTTTCCAAGTTATATTGATGAGGAAGGGAATGAAAATATCATGGATCTTGTTTCAAGAGAAGAGGTGGAAGATATTCTAAAAGCTATTCAGAAGGAAAAAAGTCTAGGGCCAGATGGCTGGACTGTAGAATTATTTCAACATCTCTTTGAGTCTCTTGGGGACAAGCTGGTAACGGTGATAGAAGAGTCTAGGTGCACAAGCTCTATCTACCAGCCCTGCAATGACAACTTCTTAGCACTTATCCCAAAATTTTATCATCTTGCTTATTTTAATGAGTTTCGGCCTATCTCCTTGTGTACCTGTATTTACAAGATAATTTCTAAAATAATTTCCTCCAGGATGAAACCTTTTCTTTCCAAGAATATTTCTGCAGAGCAATTTGGGTTCTTGGATGTAAGGAAAATTCACGAAGCAGTGGGGGTAGTGCAATAAACTCTTCATAGTCTAAAAAAGAGTGGGAAGAAAGGTGGAATTGTAAAAATTGACCTCTCAAAGGCTTATGACAGGATTAGTAGGATGTATTTAAGGCTTTTACTGACTCATCTTGGTTTCAGGTTTGAATTCGTCAAATGGGTCATGGGGTGCATCTCAACATCCTCAATTCCAATTCTGATAAATGGTGCAGCCTCAGAGTTTTTCAACCCTCAGAGGGCTCTACGCCAAGGTTTCCCTCTTTCCCCTCTCCTTTTCTTGTTGGTAGCAGAAGGTATAAGCTTAATGATACATGAGGCTAAGAGGTAAGGGGATCTCAAAGGAATTGAAGTGGCGATTAATCTTTGGGTAACCCATCTTCTCTTTGTTGACGAAATTTTATTGTTCAGTAATGGAAGTATAGAGGATTTTCGAAGCTTAAAGAAGATTTTGGATCTCTTCTTAAAAGCCACTGGTCTCAGCATTAATGGGCAAAAATCATCCCTGACCACTTCAGGCCTTTCAAGGGATGAAGTGAGCAGGATAGAAGAATATATGTATTTTGAAGTCAAATCCTTACATGACTCCTTCAAGTATCTGGGTTTTTTTTCTGAAGCCAGACAATTAATGGATACAGGATTGGAAAGGATAATTGCTAAAATAGAGAATAGGATGAATCACTGGAGTTTTAAATGGTTTTCAAGAGCGAGAAGATTGGTTTTAATAAAGTCTGTGGTGATGGCAATCCCTATTTATTAGGCTAGTCTTATTTGGATACCAAAAAGTATTATGGCATCCATTAACAAAATCTGTAGCAGATTTCTATGGGCAGAATCAAAGGCGGAACATGTGGCTCCTTGGGTTGCATGGGAAAAAATTGTCAAACCAAAAGGATGGGGTGGTTGGGGAATACAAGGTTTCTTCCCTTTTTCAAAGTCACTAGCTGCCAAATTAGCCTGGAGACTTATCTCTGCAGAGAACCTCTGGACATCGGTAACTAAAATGAAATACATAGATCCAATGTCAACCCTTGATTGGCTAATACTGCCCCAAAAATCCTCCAAAAACTCATCTGTGGTGTGGAAGGCAATGGTTGCTTCAGTCAAGATAATTGAACAGGGTTTGGCTTGGAATGTGGGGGATGGAACACAGGTTAGATTGGGTCGAGACCCTTAGGTGGGCTGCTCGGAGATATTTATGCTAAAAAGAGACCTGATTGAGTTCTTGAATAACAGAGGCTTCCTCTATCTCAATCATGTTGTCGACCATGGGAACTCCACGATTTGGAGGCAAGAATGGTTGTCAGGTATTGCTTTGCAATTGGAAGAAATATGGCAAGAGGAGTGGGAGAATTATAGATTGGACCTTCAGAACTCTCATATTCGCATCATCGACAAAAGAGACAAGCTAAGGTGGGTGCACTCACAATATGGGATATACTCACCAAAATTGGGGTACAATTGGCTTATGACTTATAATGGGTGGGAGGATCCAACTTGGTGGGAAAAACCATTATGGAAGTTAAAAGGGTCGCCAAAGACAAGACTGTTTTTCTGGTGCATTCTTCAGAAGAAAGTCCCCACTTGGGACTTCCTACAAAGGAGGGGGGAGATAGGGCCTGGCTAGTGCTCCCTTTGTAAATAAAGTGCGGAAACGGTGCACCATGTTTTCCTCACCTTCCCTTTCAACATTAGTCTCTGGAATGAAACCCTGTGTCTGCTTAAAATTCCACAGAAGTGGGAGGGTCAGGAAGTTTTAGAAGCTTGGAAAAGGTGGTGGGAAGCCGCAAATGATAGAGTGCAATCCATTCCACTTTTGATTGCTTGGGGTACGTGGATTGCAAGGAACCAGGTGATCTTCAAAGAAACTCCTTTACCAATCAGAAGACTGGCGGCTGAAGGGGTAGAAATTTTTGAAAACATTCCAATTCCTTCAGGCCCACAACAAAATAGAGTAGTCCAGCTGGAAGGTATTAGGGGAACTATTCCATGGGCTTATTTTGAATAGGTGTCGGATATAAACAGGAGGTGTGGAGCCGGGTTGGTTATCCATTTCCCATCTGGAAAAATCCTTAAAGTTTCAGTTGGGTTAGGGCATGGGACCAACAATTTTGCAGAACTAAAAGCTCTACACTTTCTTCTATGTTCGTTATGTCATAGGAATGTGCATGAGGTTTAGATCTTTGGAGAATATATGAATATAGTAAAGTGGTTCAATGGGACTCAACGATGCAGGAACTATATTTTACTTCCTTTGCTTAATGAGATATCTCGTTTAAAATGTTTTTTCACTGAGATATCTGTTTGCCATATTTACAGGGAGTAGAACCATGATGCAAATCTCCTTTCCAAATAAGGCGCTAAGCAAGATATGGGGACATGGATAGTTGTGGAATTGGAGAATGGATTGGCTTGCCCTATCGCACAACCTGTTTTTGTTTAATGATCCATCTGTTTACTGTCTTTTCTCTATTATTGTATATAAACTGCAATTTTTTTTTTGAAAAACAAACTTATAAACTATATTTCCAAACCCAGGGTTGTTTTCCTTACTGAGGAGGTCTTGGGGTTCTGTACAACAATGATACTTTAAGCTTGTCGATAAATCAGGAAAGTGGTTACTACCTGGTTCCAGCAAATTGGAAGCATAAAGCTTCAAAGGACTCTGTCTTTTTCCTACCTTTGTTTCGGTTGTCTCCTTTAAAAGGAATCCAGGAGGTGGAAAATGGACAGGAATTTATTTTTGAGACTCTTATATTTGGGCTGCTTGGTGAATACCTGCATGTATTTACAACAGTCAAAACTGTGTTTCTCTACCTGAAAAGCAAGAAATGGATTTTTCTTGAAATGCTATGCAAATGCTCTGTAACTTTCTATATTAATAGATGGTTCGATTTTTTTCCGTGGAAAAAAAACTACCCTTAACTCAAAATTCATGAGATAATTGAGTTTATCAAACCCAGTTAACTATTACAAGTGATTATGAGATAATATTACATTTTATTTTCCATTTTAATTAAGGGAAAATTTAAATAGACACTACACCAAATTTAGCCCACACTAGTGTAGGTGCTGCTAGGACCCCTTGGTCCCACACTAGTATATATGCTGCAATTTCTTGTTGGACTTCAACGGTCCCTCTCAACAAGAAAGGGATTATCTTCCACCCTGATCATGCCGCTATGGTATTCAAAATTTCTCCTGGTGATCACCTTCGTCAGAATATCTACATCCTGATCTTTAGTCGGAATATACTGAATTAAAATTATGCGCCTCTGAACATAATCTTTGAGATGGTGGTACCAGATGTCTATGTGCTTGGACCTATCATGAAACACATGGTTAATCAAGATTTTAATGCAACTCTAGTTATCACAATGTATCACTGTCGGATCCATCTTAGAGCCAAACAAACCAACCAGGATATTTCTCATCCAGATGGCCTAACATGCAGCTTGACTTGTTGCCATGTACTCTGCCTTTGTTGAACTAAGTTCTGCATATCATTTCTTCCTGTTGTACCAATAAATTGTTGTCGATCATATGCTGAAGATCCCTCCTGATGTTCTCTTTCTGTCTGATGGACTGCCTGCCCAATCTGCATCTGTGAAGCCTTGAAGCTTCACTCCCTCTATTCGTCTATACCATAATCGATACTCTATAGTGCCCCTGAGATATCTCAATACATGCTTCCCCACCTTCCAAAAGAGCTTGGTCATCTTAACCATAGCTTGACTCAATTGGTTAACTGCGTAGAAAATGTCTGTTATAGTGTTCACCAAGTACATTAGTGAACCTACTAACTGCCTATAGACAGTAGCATCCACTACTTCTCCAAAAGTGGCATCCTCTTTCCTCCATTTTCTTGGAAGAGGAGTGTCCATGGGTTTACATCTCTCCATGTGAAACTTACCCAGTATCTCTTTGGCATAATTTCCTTGAGAAAAAAAAAGTTCACAATCCCACTTCCATATTTCCAAACCAAGGAAATAGTGAAGGAGTCCCATGTCCTTCATTTCGAACTCCATTACAAGATCCTCCTTGCATGAGTTTATCAGTTGCTCATCACCTGCCAAAATTAGATCATCAACATAAATTATGATAATTAATATCTTACCATCAACCACAATCTGGTACAAGTTTGCATCTGCTTCACTTTTCGTGAAGCCCAACCTGGTGAAATAGTTGTCAATTCGAGTGTACCATGCACAAGGTGTTTGCTTCAGCCCATACAGTGCTCTCTTGAGTCGACACACATGTGACTCACTATCAAAGATCTAGAAACCTTATAACTTCTCTATATACACTTATTCCTCAATAACTCCATTGAGAAACACATTTTTCACATCCATCTGATGAATGTGCCACTCCATTTGTGCTAAGAGTGCAAGGATAGATCTAATAGAAGAGCACCTCGCGAGTGGTGTGAAAGTCTCATCATAGTCGATCCCCTCAATCTGTGAGAATCCTCGAGCCAAAAATATTTCCTTGTACTTCTCCACACTCCTATCTGCAACTTTCTTTACCTTGTAGATCCATCTAGATCCAACCATTGATTTGTCAACTGGTCTTGGGAAAATCTCCCATGCACTATTCTTTGACAATGAAGTCATACTCCTCTACCATAGCATCAACCCAAATTGGTTACTTCAATGCTTCTTGAAAGGAATATGGTTATATCACAATACACTTGCTCATAAGAGCCATGTATCTAGTAAACCTATCTGGATATTGTCTCCTTCTGCGCAGTGACGTAGGGGCTCCTACATTCTCTGCTGCATCAAGTCTCAATCTATCAGCTTATGTGGGGCGCCTTCTACCATTTTTGATGGATGGCTCTACATGAGTGTTTTCTGCCACTCCATGATCCTCCACATGTGGCTTCTCCACATCTTGAGGCTCATCCTTTGAAACCAAGAGTTCCTCCTCTGCATGCAAATCCAGCTCCCTCTCAAGGGACAATCGCATGGCCTTCTCCTTATCAAATTTTATATCTCGTCACACAACATTCATTCTGTTGTTTGGAAAATACACTCGATAGTTGTGGGGAGTTTCAGTGTATCCCCACAAATATCCCAATCTCAGTTGTTGGTTCTAGCTTCTTCCTGCCATCTTTGGTCACATGCACATAAACAAATGAGCCAAAAATCTTAAAATGTGAAACATCAGGTTTCTTACCAGTAAAATCCTCTTCTGGTGTACTCATGCTAAGTATCCTATGAGGAAAATGGTTTTGCAAAAATACCGTTGTGTTGCATGCCTCCACCCATAGATGCAACGGTAGGCCCTGATCATGCAACATTTCTCATGCTGCACCCACAATTGTTCTGTTCTTTCTTTCTGTGACCCCATTCTATTGTGGGTTACGAGGCGCAATCAGTTCTCTCTGAATTCCTTATTTTTTGTAGAAGTTCTTGAATTCATTTGAGATTTACTCACCACCATTGTCACTCCTAAGAGCCTTCACATGCTTCCTCATGTCTTTCTCCACCAGTGCTTTGAACTCAAGAAACTTTGAGAACGTCTGATCTTTCTTCTGCATGAAGTAGATCCAGCACTTTCGAGAAAAATCATCAACAAATATCACATAGTACTTATGCTTTGTTGTCGAAGTAGTAGAGAATGTTCCACACACGTCTGAGTAAACTCTCTCAAGGATCCCCAACGCTCTGTTCTCCTTCTCATGAAAAGTGGCCTTTGCTGATCCGGATTTATGTAGGAACGCAACAGAATAAACATATAACCATAAATACAGAGATGCAGTGGAATTAACACTTCATTTCATTAATATCAAAGAACTGAAATTTGCTTACAGACATAATGGAAATAAAACTAACTAGGGCACTGGTAGCTATCTCTGAGAAGAGATGTGACGGCTACAGGCCTCTGAACTGAGTTACAATGAGGCTCGAGGGCCTATTTATTATTGAGAAACAATGGAGAACCCTAAACATCCCAAAAACCTAACCCTAGGAGATAAGAAAGCACTTCAAACTACTGGGCCCCGTTTGGGTAAATTGGTGTTTTCAACTTCCCCGAAGGCAATAACTTTGGCATACTATCTCCGTTTGATGCACATGATACATCATTAGAAAGCTCTGTCAAGAGGACTACAAAGCTGCTTTGGGGTGAATTGGATTGGATGATCCGATTCATTTGCAGTAAAATGATACCAACGTCGTTTAGGGCCTCAAAACGGCTCCGGAAGTTCAGGACCCGAAAAACAGCTAAAAATAGTAAGTTATGCCGAAACTGAAAAACTGAAAGAGACAATGGTGGGGGGCCAAGTGGAATAGGTGGGTGGCCACCAATATCCACCTGGATCATTCCTCCCCCCTTAGGAAGCAATGGTCCCCATTGCGTCAAGTTCCTCCATGAGATGAGGAAATTTCTGCTGAACTTGGTCCCTGGTGAACCACTTTCCTTGGTGCAGGAGTTGGCCAGCTTTGACAACCCGATACAATTGGATCCTCTGTTGGCGAGTGTTCTTAATTTGCATGTCCATGATACAATCTGTGGTGGCCTGTTCCATGCAGTCTGGGTTTAACTCTGTTGGTGTGAGTTGTTCTGCAATGTCCGAAGTGTCCAGTAGAGGTGGGAAGTAAGGACGAAGGCGATCCACATTGAAGACTGGGTGCAGACCAAGGAATGAAAGCATTGTTCCCTACAGCCTTGGTGATGGTGTACGGCCCGTATCGGAGTGGGCGAAGCTTGCGGTGAGGTCCAGTGAGGCGCTCCTTCTGCAAATGCAACCATACTTTGTCGCCCACCTGGAAGTTGTGTGGCACCCGGTGTTGATCATGGCGCTACTTGTACTTCGCATTGGCTCTATCCAATATATCATGAACCTGGTGGCGGATGTGTTGAATGCGCTCGATGAAGCTACTTGCTTTGTCAACTTCAGACTGGATGTGCGCTGAATCAGCCTGAGCAGCTGCAAATGGCATGGCTACGTCAATGGGATATAGTGGTTGGAATCCCAAGCCCACTTGAAAGGGGCTATGGCCGATTGAACTGTGGAGAGCCCGGTTATAACTATGTTGTACATAGGGGAGGCTCTCGTCCCATGTGCGGGGATGCTTTGAATTGTACATGCGCAGAATGTGTACAATCATTCTGTTGATGACCTCTGTCTGGCCATTTGTTTGGGGATGGAAAGCTGTGGACTTGGTGAGCTTTGTGTCCAACATTGACCAGAGGCTGGACCAAAATGTGCTGAGGAACCTGCTATCTCGATCTGATATGATAGACTGTGGGATCCCAAAGTGTACCCATACTTGTTCAAAGAAGATTTTAGCAGTAGCTTCTGCTATGATATTCTTCTTACAGGCCGCCATAATGGCCATCTTCGAGAATCTGTCAACGACCACGAAAACATAGTCATTGCCATTCTTAGTAGAGGGTAGGCCCGACATGTAATCCATGGAGATGGATTCCCAAGGTCGACTAGGGGTAGGTAGTGGAGTATATAGGCCTTGCTTCTTGATGGTCGGTTTGGCAATGGCACAAGTAGTGTAGGATCTAATGTGCTTCTCGACATCCTTTCGAAGGTTCGGCCAATAGAAATACTTCTGTAGTATTGCTACTATTTTCTCAACCCCGAAATGCCCAGCGACTCGACTGTAGTGTGCTTCCCATATCATCTTGGCACGCTCGCTTGAAGGAACACAAAGGTGTCCCGGGTGACATAAAAGTGCATCTTGGAGGTGAAATTTTGGAACTTGCGTGCCCCCCAAGAGTGCCTTGTAAGTGTGGCTGAATTCTGGGTCACTCTCATAGAGAAGCGGCCAATCAGAAGTCTCGTGCCCACAAGAGTTGAGCACAGTGGTGAGTGCCACGATCGGTGGTCGACTGAGGCAGTCTGCAACATTATTGGTGCTACCCTTCTTGTACTTGATGTTCAAATGAAACTGTTGCAGATATGTGGACCACTTCTGATGGCGATCATTCTGCAACTTCCCTTGTGTCTGTATGAACTGCAGGGGCCGGTGGTCTGTGTGGATGATTGTTTCCTTCCCCAAAATGTAATGATTCCATTGTCGACAGGCTTGCACAATGGAATACATTTCTTTGTCATAGGTGGGATACTTGCGAACTGTCTCAGACAATGTCTCACTGTGATATGCCACTGGATGTCCCTGTTGAGTAAGAACTGCCCCAATAGCATAGTCAGAGGCATCTATCTCGATCTCAAATGGTTGCTGCAAGTCTGGTAAGGTGAGCACTGGGGCAGAACAAAGGTGATTTTTCAATTCTTTGAACGCCTTCTGTTGAGGTTCCGACCAAAAGAATTTTTCTCTTGCTCCTCCTTTGGTGACTTGACTCAAGGGCCAAGTGATATGAGAGAATCCCAACATGAATCTGCGGTAGAAATTAGAAAGACCCAGAAAGCTACGAAGCTCTATTATAGTGGTCGGGGTTGGCCAATCCTGAATGACTTGGATCTTGGCAGGATCCACATGCACCCCCCTTTCATCAATAATGTATCCCAGATATTGAACCTGGGTCATGCCAAACGTGCACTTCTCCAGATTGGCACACAGCTTGTGTTGCCACAGTGCTTGGAGGACTTGTCGGATGTGATGAAGGTGCTCTTCCCAAGTCTTGCTGAAGATCAGAATGTCATCCAAGTACACCACTACGAATGAGTTGGTGAATGGCCGCAAGATGTCATCCATCATCCTCATGAAGGTTGCGGGAGCATTCGTTAACCCGAAAGGCATGACCTGCCATTCAAAAAGGCCTTCCTTGGCTTTGAAGGCAGTCTTCCACACATCAGAGGGTTCAATTGGTACCTGGTGATACCCCGACTTCAAGTCGATCTTACTAAAATATTTTGCACCTTGGAGTTGGTCGAGAAGGTCATCAATCCGTGGGATTGGGTACCTATTCCAGACAGTGATCTTGTTCAGCGCCCGATAGTCAATACAGAGTCTCCACGTCCCATCCTTCTTCTATACCAACACGATCGGACTCCCACAGGGTGATGAACTTGGTCTGATGTGACCTTTCTGCAACAGCTCCTGAATCTTCCTCTTGATTTCATCATTTTCCATAATAGAGCGCCGATAGATCGGTCCATTGGGTAGCGGCACACCTAGGGTCAGATCAATCGGGTGCTTGACCTGACAGTGCAAAGGAACCCCTGTGGGCGAGGTGAAGATGTCCCCGTACTCCTCCACAACCTTATCCATTTGTTGTTGTCGTGCAGAAGGGCCCTGTCTAGAGGTCGTGGCCAGAGTCTTCTTCTTGCCCTGGGGGCGGATCATTAGGAAAACGAATTTCGTGGTTTGGGAAATGAGCTTACTGCATTGTTTTGCAGTAACCAAAGAGATAGTCGTAGGAGGTGGTACCTCTGGTATCCTGTACAACTTATTTCCCAAAGTAATAATAACAGCACGAGGTCGAGACTCATACACAGCATGACGCTTCCACAAGTATGGTTGTCCTAATAATACATCAGAAACATCAATAGGAGCAACGTCACATAATACCTCATTCGCAAAGGGCTTGATGCTATAGGGAAGGTGGCACTGCTGGCTGACGTGGAGATCTCGTCCTTGGTGAAGCCACCCGATGGTGTATGGATGTGGGTGAGCTGTGGTTGGTAAGCCCAATCGCTTCACGGCGTCTGCTGAAATGAGGTTCTTTTGGCTCCCATTGTCGACAATGAACTGTACAGGGGAGCCCTTTACCCACATCTGGGAGTGGAAGAGACGTTCCTCCTCCTCTGGATCTTCCGGTTCCTCCTTCTGGACCTTTGTAGTGGCAACAGTGGCGTTGGGCTCCGCATCAATAATCTGTTTCCATTTTTCATTCCCCTTTTCAGGTTCTGAGTTCTGATTCGGAGTCGGAGCATGCATCTGACTCAAAAGCCCTCATCTCAGCCACTAGCGACTGCTTGGCCCGACACTCACTTGTGCTGTGAGTGGAGATTTTATGGAACTCACACCACTTTCCCTGTCCTTCTTTGGCTTTCATGGTGTCGTTTTCCCGGCTTTGACGTTGTCTTTAGCCACCATGCCATGGCTCGTCCTTTTCAAGGTTTCAGCACCTTTCCCTTGCTTTTGATTCGCAGATCCAAAGTCTCGCTTCTTCGTTTTAATTTCTCGAAGCCAATCTTATAAAGATACCGTATCCATACCAAGCGAGGAGATGTCGAGAACTCCATTTCTCCCGACGTATATCCGTGCGTATAGCCGACACTTTAGCACCAAATGTTTCTTCGAATCTTTAATACCCAACTTTGTGCGCAAGGTATGGAACAACATTTGTCACACATGCACACCTTGATCCCTTGTTGTCGCACGTGGTCCATTGTATGTACTTGTCCCCAGCTCCTCATGATAGCACTCACTGGGATTTGCTCTCGGAAATAATTCCAAGTTGGTACGGCCGAGAACAGAGAGGGTTTTGTCTGGTCCTTGTTCTCACAGTAGGTTTCCCACCAGTCCTTAACATGGGGGGTAGCTTTGAGGAGTGCAAAAAATAATCTTCTCCCGGTCTGAAAAGTCATGAACAGAGAAATATCCTTCTAATAGATTCAACCATCTATCTACGGCATCTGCGTCTATTTGACCCTCAAATATGGGAATGTCAAAATTTACTTGTACCTTAAAAGGAGTCGCCACTCCAGAGTGGCTACTGGATGCAGATGCGCCACCGGTGGGCAGCCGTTGAAGGATCTGAGCAAAGTTATCCATCATCACGTTCCTTTGTTTTTCGAGGGCCTCCTCGAGCAATATTTTGATAGGATCTCCTGCTCCCTCATCTTTCTTTTCATCCCCCATGGGCATCCGTCGAGGTTTACGAGGCTGATCTTGCAAAGGTTCCACCAGATCAAGCCCTAGCTCCTTATACCCCGACCTCGTTGGGGACATGCAAAGAAGGATCGAGAAAAAGCAGACCGCTCTGATACCACTGATCCGGATTTATGCAGGAACGCAACATAATAAACATATAACCATAAATACAGAGATGCAGTGGAAATAACACTTCATTTCATTAATATCAAAGAACTGAAATTTGCTTACAGACAGAATGGAAATAAAACTAGCTAGGGCGCTGGTAGCTATCTCTGAGAAGAGATGTGGCGGCTACAGGCCTCTGAACTCAGTTACAATGAGGCTCGAGGGCCTATTTATTATCGAGAAACAATGGAGAACCCTAAACATCCAAAAACCTAACCCTAGGAGATGAAGCGCCAAAACTATGGGCCCCGTTTGGGTAAATTGGTGTTTCAACTTCCCAGGGACGTAACTTTGGCATACTATCTCCGTTTGACGCACATGATACATCATTAGAAAGCTCTATCCGAGGACTACAACTGTCGGGACGAATTGGATGATCCAATTCGTTGGTAAAATGATACCCAAAAAGCATTGTTTAGGGCCTCAAAATGGCTCCGGAAGTTCAGGACCCGAAAAACTGCTAAAAATAGTAAGTTATGCCGAAACTGAAAAACTGAAAGAGACAATGGTGGGGGCCCAAGTGGAATAGGCGGGTGGCCACCAATATCCACCTGGATCATTTGCATACATCCCCATAGTACATCCCTTAAATGTGTTTGACTGCACAAGTGTATCCTTGGGAAGACCAGTAGAAATTTGTTGCATGACCTTCAAGGCTCTGTGGTGTAGAAGGCCCAATCTCCTATGCCATAACTCACCCTCATCCCAGCTCACCACTTTTTCCTCCCTACCCATCAATGCTGCACAACCATCTACATCAAGTTTATAGAGAATCTTAACTTGAATCCCAATATTCTTGGCTTGTCCTATTGTTTTGTGTCTCAGGAAATATTTTCCTTCACTAAAAACAACATCATGGCCTCTATCCTCCAACATTGCAACAGAGACTAATTTTTTCTTCAAGCCTAGTACATGCATGACATCTTTTAATTGAAATAGTTTACCTGACTATCTCTGGAAGGTAATGGTACCAATCCCAGTAGCACCATACCGCCCATCACCACCCATTTCGATATGCATTTTGAGGTCCTTCTCCTCCAAGCTACTAAAAATTTCTTTGTCTCTTGTCATGTGAAAGGAAGCACCACTATCCAACTACCACACCGATCCCATTGCACTTGAGACCATGCATGAAATGAGCGAGAAGTAAAGCTCAAATTGCGAGGCCAAAGCCTCACTAGCTGTATATCCTGAAGCCTTCTTTTTCATCTTCTTTTGTGGATAGTTAGTGGCATAATGTCCATGCTCATGACAATGAAAAATTTTCACTCTAGACATGTCGCGCTTCTTGCCATCTTTACCAAACTCATATTTGGAATGGAATTTTTTTCCTTTCCCCTTCTTCGCCTTGGCAGCCAAAGCGCAATATTCTTTATCTTTATTCTTAGATGAATATCCATCTCTGGTATTCCGCCAATATTCTTCTTACACCAAATCTGACCAAAGCCATTCCCAATCTGGAAGCTTTTCCCTTCCATTGACGGAGTCTTGATAACTATGCCAACTCTTGGGAAGTCGTAGAAGAGCTAGGCTCACCAAATCATCATTAGCAATAGTAATACTGACACCTCCAAGCTCATCTCGACATTGGACAAAATTTGTTAAATATTTTGGCATGGAGTTGCCTTTCACCATTTTGATCTTCCTGAGTTTATCCTTCAGTGCCAATTTTCTATGATCAATGCTGCTTTGAAATAGATCTATCAACGCTTTCAAAATTTAATTTGGTGTCACTTTGCCATGTATACTTGATACAATGTGGTATCATACTCCCTCCAATAAGATCCTCCTCGCCTTTGCAGCCTTCTTTTTCTAGGCATCAAGATTTTCAACATCTGCTACAACGGGTTTGGGAACATCATTTTCAATGAATTATTTCAACCCATTTTCCTCCAATACTACCTCCATCCTGTCTTTCTAAGAAATATAGTTAGAGCTTCCCTTGAGTGCATACTCCAATCTCAAGCCATTGAAATCCATTGTGATCCTGAATCGCATGTCACACCAAGAATGTCTTCTTTAAATTTGAATTCTATTCAGTCACAAACTCAGCTTCTCCTCCACGATAGTGATTTCCTGTGCTTTGATACCATGTAGAAATTATACAAACAATGTGTATATCATGGATTCAATTTGATCTAACAATGCACTAAATCTAGATATTGAATCGCTTCTACAAATCAATTGCAGAAATTAAACACAATCACCAATCAAATGAAGAAAAGAAAGAATCAAATCAAACCACAACATAGATAATTTCCTGGGGAAAGCTTGCTACTCAAAGCCCCACTATCTTCTATTGTATATTCATCATGGAAACATGAAACAATTACAATGCACTCTTCTCGCAAGAGTCTTTGGCACTTAGCTAATTGTCTCACACTGTCCTGGACAAAACTGACCAACACTTAGCCAACTCTTAGCCTCTAAAATAGCCTGCCTTGCTTGTGCAATTCCTAATGAAGGCAATCCCTATTGTTTAGGAATTTTTTCCTTCCTAAACTGTGCAAGAATCATGGGAAATCCAATGTGTGTTTAGTTGCATGGGTGCAACCCAATAATCCTACAACTGATAGTTAACATCCCTTTCACCTTTGTCTCAACTGGGTTTCCACTGGAACTAACATGCATGCAGCTAATAATTGTAAATCATCAGTTGCATGTTAGATCACTGATTGTGAATTAAATAATATTTAATTCACATGATCTCTCACTAGTGCAAAAAAGAGTTACAACTAGCTCAACTGACTTTAACTCACCTATATTGAGTTAACTGATTTCTCATGCATTAAATAATGCACCAACTGCACTTCGAACTCTGTTATAAGTAGAATTACTCTGCATGCCTCACCAACTACCTTCAACTCGAAATTCATGATCTAATTGAGTTTATCACACTCAGTTAACTATTACAAGTGATTATTAGATAAGATTACATTTTATTGTCCATTTTAATTAATGGAAAATTAAAATAAATGCTGCACCAAATTTAGCCCACACAAGTGTAGGTGCTGCTAAGAACTTTTGGTCCTACACTAGTGTAGGTGCTGCTAGGACCCCTTAGTCCCACACTAGTGTAGGCGCTGCAATTTATTGTTGGACTTCAATAGTAAATAAGATAATTATATGTGAAAACCAAAATAGATTGTGGAGGAGACTATTAGTCTGTCCAGAGTTAGGACCCTAGACTGAACAATTTGTCTCCTCTTCGGTAAAATCACTATACACAGACTACTGGTTTACAAAGAGTAACCTAGAATTAGAGATGGTCTAGACATCAACCTTATATAATAACTAAAACAATATTTACCAAGAAAATGATAGATTGAATGAAAGGATGCTATGAATTTAAATAAAATTAGCCAACAGATTTTCACTGTTAAATACAAATAAATGTAATACATGAAAGAGAAAATATGTAACCCGGATGCGGGTGATTAACATAGGAACCAAGTGGGAGCCATGCGGCATTAAGGTTTGCAGCTGGCCTCATCGCATGGCAAACGTCTGGCGACTGTACTCAGGCGTGAGACATTTAAGTCGAAACTTAATGAGCGCGATTCACAATTCTCCAAATGCAATTCGAGAGAATTCTATGCAGGGTATCAAAGATCTGGTCATTACTCCATCCATGGCGCAGTTAATTTGCTGGGACGGCAACAGCTTCGAGGCATTTGATTGTAGAATGGAGAGCAAGCATGCTAATAGCAGCGTCCCTCAGCCTTCTGCTGTGTATTGTTCGCCCACCGTGAGGCACTCCTCCGAGCGAACCGTCACTGGCAAGCGCACCAAACTTCATGGTTGCATTGTCCTGGGCGACAATGTTCATTTCTCCATTGCAGGTAATTGTATGCATCAGTCCGGGATTTGGCTTGAGAACCTGCTCAGCATCCCCATAGCTCCCACGCGCTCTCACTCCACCAACGCTCAGCTTGGTTCTCAGCATTCCCCAAGCTTTTCTGCTACGATTGACAGTATGCCTCGTTTAAGGCACAGAATGAGATGCCGTCGGGGTCCTTCTAGGAGGGTTTACAGGCGCTCCTCCCCGTCTTCTAGTACCTCGGCTGCGGATTTTACTGGCTCGGCCAGCACTTCTCACGTTGCTCGTGGGCGTATTCTAAGGTTTGAGAGCTGGAACACCATCGGCAAGAATGCTCCGGCTCACTCTCAAACCCGGCATTTTGTGTTTCAAAGTGCTTTGAATCGCCCATGTATTACAGCCACTGTCACCATGGTTTTCCGAGAGTCCCCATATGATGATGGGAGGGATGGTCTTGGGGTGCAGATTGATGAAGAGCGGGTTGGTCTTGATGGGCAGCATGATGAAGAAATGCCCGCATGGAACAGAGCCAGCACCGAGGATGTTGATGGACAGGGCATTGGCATGAATATGGATATCGAGATGGTACAGGAAGAGCAGCAGAATGCAATTCAAGACCGGGGTAATGCAAACGCTCCGCACCAGCAACATCCGGGCGATGGACTGCGCACCCCTGCTACTAACAAGATCATTCACTCAACTGCGGACCTCTACAATTCTGATGGAGAACCAGATGAGTTTTGGTGCAGAGTCAAGGAAGAGGAACCGGATGAGTGATCTTGCTCAACCCCAGGTTTTTGTTTTTTTGCTATGGCACTGTCTTAAGTTTGCAATTTGTCATTGTATGGTTCTAGACTTAAACATTGCCCCTGTGTGGGTCTTTTTGATGGAACTTGATTTGCACTGGTTTCCCTCAACGGGCAGTGCCAAGTTTTTTGACTTTCTGCTCTACAGGCCTACTCAGGCCTTGTTCTGGTTTACTCCTGATGTACATATCGGTTACTGATTATCAATAGATTAAACTTATTTAGAAAAAAAAAAAAAGAGAAAATATGTAGAAATAAAGATAATTTCAGCGCATTCAAATTTCAAAATAAGGAAATACATGAGTAGCGTATTACATTAAAATGAAACAGTGGAACTGCATGCAGGTAAACTGGGATAGTTATGAACATATGACTCATAGTATAAGAACAACCTACAAGAATGTAGATACATGTAAAATCACATAGTTGATGCATAAAGAAGGCAAAAATAATAAATCACTACCACAATTCTAAAAATATGAGTAATGAGGTAAATGGTATTCACAAAAATTATAAAAGGCGACATTATAATAACTCTATGTCGAAACTTCCCAACTATACTGTTAACAAGAATTGAGGGATTTTCCAAGCCAGAATAAACATTTCAAACACAGAGCTGAGTAAGAATCTCCAAAGTGCAACTGTAAAATCATTTGCATGTATGGAAAAATTTATAAATAACGAAAAAATTATACATTAAACCATTTTCAAGGCTAAATAATCTCCTTACACCGAGTATGAAATAAAAGAAGAGAACAGAGCCTTAAGGCCTTCATTTGTAAGCCTATTATGCCTTTTTAACTTAGGTTTTATACCTAGAAGCCTGAAGGGCTTCAATAAATTAAATCATCTGAGTGGCCAATGATATTTGTACATAGAGAAGTGATGGAAGTCATTAGCTGAAGGAAAAACCACTTGAAGGAGAGTGCCATGCATTCAAAAGGGCGTGAGGTCCGCAATGACTTGAAGAGACAAAATAAAATGTAATGGGGTTAGGGTTTGCAATGTAAAACTACGGTAATAAAACAAGTTTACACTAATCATTTGACCCAACTGAAAATACAAAATCTTACCTTAGTTTAGCATTGGGGATTTGGTGTCGTAGACCTGGAAAAACAAGGAGAAAAAAATAATGTTAACCAACCTACGAGAATGAAAATACTACAAATAGAACTTGTTGTACAGAATGCTCAAAAGAGAAGTGTGTTTCACCTATGTAAACCATGTCAGAGAATGATATCTTGGTTTCTAGTGGTGGAAAGTATAAAACCCTCGCATTGTACCTATATCGTGGCGGTCCAAATAACTCATCAGAAAAAATGTTTAAACCATTAGTATGAACTCTTACAAACGAGTGATACAATCGGGTTGTAGCTTGAAGATCTGAGCACATAACTAAACCTTAACCATTAACAGAAAATATTAAAGATAAGGATGAGAGGATGTAGTTTTACATCCGGTAAATTAGGTTGAATAATAACCACTTAAATGATACCTGCATCCTGTTGGGAGCCGAAGGTGAGCAGCTGAATGAACCTGGAGAACAATCAGACCAGCATTGTAAGCAGAGTGATGGTGGTGCTTAAAGCTACATAGTAGCGGAGCTTGGAATAGTTTCGTGAGAGCAAAAATGACAGACAGTTAGGGTTGAGGGGAAGTCAATTACCCTATCCCCAACCTAAAACTTCTCACAGCTCAGTGCGATATATACAATGGTGCAACAAATCACAGGTTTCAACCCAGAACATTACATAGTAGCATAGAAAATCAAGACAAAGATAAGATAATGATATCTTTGTACATGTCAATTTGATGCAACAAGTATAATCACGCATACGAATGTAAATATATGTTATATAACAAGATTTAAATCAATTGAATTGCCAATGAACATTATTACTAAGTGGCTAATAGATCATAAGCTGCCAGGTCAAGTGAGCTCCAGAGCCAAGTTGTACATCAAATTAAATACATGGTAAGCATAGCAAACAACGACATTATAATAAATGTAAACTCCATCCTACCTCGGCATTGAATGAGCAATGGTTAAGAGTTAATATTTTTGTAATACTTTTGTTTAATAAAGTATATTTATTTTTAGTTTCCATAAAAAATTATACACTATGATGTGTCTAATATAATGTTAAATAAGGAAAATTTCTAATACCAAGCTAGTTAGAACAGTTAGTAAAAAGGGATTAAAAAAAAAAAAATTATGTGTATGGACGTCACAAGTGGTATCAAAGTTGAGTTCACTCACTCGGACCCAAATGGGTCACCTGAATAACAATTGTTGTGTGTAAATTGTGCACAGAAACTAGGAAGGATACAATGAGAACGGGATCAATGCACTAGGTACCCAGAACTACTGCGGAATGTCATCCCCAATCTAATCCTGAAATAAACCTAGAAATGTGGGTGCAACTGAGTGTAGATCAGCATCAAAAAACCAACATATTACTTGATTAAAAACAGCGTTAAATGAGTATACTTTTGAATACAATGCAGCAGTTACAGGAAGAAATGGTCTGGGTGAGAAGTGACAATGAAAGGTTGATGCGAGAGCGGGAGATGATTCTTAAAAGCCTCTCAGATAGGAAAAATCAAGGGATAGCTCAACCAAACTTTGAAAGGGATACCCGATGTTAAGGTCCTATAATTATAGGGAATCATAATTTTGAATTGGCTATGATTTTACCATGTAATATTGTGCATACTTTTCATTTTTGCAAATGATTCCCATATTAGAAATGAAAAGAAATGGGTGGGTAGAAACCTGGCTAAAAGCATCATTGTGGTTATCTCGAATTAATAACTCCAAAGATTTAATAAATAAGGAAAGCACAGAAATATTCTATCCCAAGTATAAACTATCCAAAAGTGTATACTAATTAAATCCCTTTTTAACCCCTTACTTCACAAAACCTTATTAATATAAAGTTTTGGAATTTATATTAATTTCTCCCCAAAATTCTATGAGTTTCTTTATTTTTGAAAAAACTCAATTAATATATATTTTTTACTTTATATTAATTACTCTCGACAAGCCTATACTACCTCTTCCCCTGCAAAGTCAAACCTATGTTCCACCCTGCACTAAGAATTAAACCCCCTTCATTTTATTTGCCTGGAGATTTGTAGAAATAAATGATCCCCCTGCAAAGTCAAACCTATGGTCCACCTTGCACTAAGAATTAAACCCCCTTCATTTTATTTGCCTGGAGATTTGTAGAAATAAATGAATGGTTAAAATTATGTTTCGCACCCCTATCTCATCCAACATTTAGCCAAAGGGGAGGGGTGCAAAATAGGCAGTTTATTATTATCAGGTTTTACCAACTATCATTTTCACGTGCTCTCGCACCCCAGCTCCAAATACCACATACTAATTTCCCCTTGTGTGAAAACCATTAAGTGTTTTGGTTTTGAATCTACCATTAAGTGTTTTGGTTTTGAATTTTATAAATGTGGCCGGAATGAAATCTATTAATACTATGAGAGAAAAATTATATGGATGGAAAGAGATGAAGTAAAACGAGATTCATAAGAAATGAAAGGCTAAGTGGGTGAATTAATTTTACAACTACAGGTGAAAAGGAATTCACTAATGCAAGAAAATTTCAAGCAAGTGAAACAGAATTCACAGATGCAAGAAAATTTCAAGAGAAAATTGGATGAAGAGTTTGCAGACATAGATTCATGTACAGAGCTTCATTTAAGCGAGTTTTACATGTATGAGTAAAAATAGGTAAACGAGTTTTCACATATATGAGGAAAATGAAAAACAGGTAAACGAGAGAAGAAAGATATCTTTGATTTACGAGGATAAAAAGTCAAAATGAAAAATTTTACTAACCATGGATTTACAAAACTACACTTGGTTTTGTAAAAAGATGAGAAGAGAAAACAACCCATGGTTTCTAAAAAAACAACACATGGTTTGGAAATTTATCCATAGGTTTTTATAGGGATAAAAGGAATTAACAGGTGGAATTACAGAGAAAAGGTGAAAGGGAAAACTACACACAGATTTGAAATACAGTATGTTTTTTATGTTGAAATTTTCGATTATAAATTTCATTCATGAATTTAATCGAATATTTTGGAAAAGGATATTTATATTTTTTCCAAAATATATTATGACAATAATAAAATGATGAAAAGCCAATAAACAATCATAAACAGAATAAAGTGAAATAAGGAGACAACAAAGCATTTTTTATAGCAAAGCCTTACCAATAGGCCTACTCACACTGCCATGATATCAGTCCACTGTATCAAGCCTATTATCTGGTGGTCTCTGTTAGAGTTTATCTTTCAAATTTTAGCTAATAATACACTATCTGTTGAGACAGTGTAAATTGTAATCAGTTTTCAATATTTCTCTATATATACTTCATCATTCGAAGTATTATGTGTGTTTCTTGGGATTTGTAACTAGGAACCTCACCATTCAGTGTGATGTAGTTCTCTAAGTTTAAGTGACTATTTGCATTAATAAAAGAGCAATTGTTTCAGGATTCATGTGCCATATCCATTGGTGAAGTTTTTTTCACTGTATATGTGCTTTACATTTTTTCCATCTTATTGTTTTCCTAATTCTGAATTGTCTAATAGGAGTATTACTACAGCATTTGTTGAGATCATACACTCTACCTTTAACTGTTAGTAATTTACATGTTTTTTTCTGATATCCAGATTAGGGAATTCTTCATTTCTCCCTAGTTTCGATTGAACCTCTATTCTTATATCCAGATTAGGAAATTCTTAAATGCTCCCTAGTTTCGATTGAGTCTCCCTTCTTCTTTTATTACATTTCATCCAAATCTAAAGGATCCAGTAGTAATGTCTACCTTGCCATGTTTCACTTAAACTTGATACTTCTACAAATTGATCACCCAAGTCTCTTTGACTCCATTTCCCAATGGCCTTCCTCTGCATTTTCAACCAAACCAATTCAAAAACCAACTCTTTACTTATTAACTAGCCTAATATCTATTTCAAATAAAGCTAAATCATATAGAGAGAGCCCTCTCTGAGTTTAGGAGGGCTAGATCCTAAACTCCAAAGTAGATTTGTGGTTACCTCGGTGATTCCTTTATTTAGCCTTAATAGATTACTGAGTGATAACATAGTGGCAACCATAACAGGGAAGAACATATTCTTCACAAAGATTATACAAGGATCAGATCAGATCTATGATGGTGGATAGCGATCAGACACACAAAGGGTAAAATCATCCACCTGAAGACTCCAAATCAATTTCAAAATCAAATCCAAGACTCCACTGGAGGAATGAACCTGAGAGAACAACATGTGAAGATCAAGTTTTTTAACTTGGATTATAACCCAAGACATCATGTTATTTCTCATCCATAAGGTTTTTCAATGTGTATTGTATTTTAGAGAAGATCTTATACTAGTATTTAATTACTTTCCTTTGAAGATTGTAAATGTGAATTCTCCTTATCCCTTTGAGCAGTTTTCTTCTGAAACTTATGATGATCATCTTCCGATTGATAAGACTCAAGTAATCAAGACTAATATTAAAATTCCTATACGTATTTCTATACCTTGTAAATTTTTGGATAGATATAAGCCACTCATCTTACCTCGTATACTCCATGATTTCCTTGATAACTATTACAAATATCTCCCCAACTTTGATGGAGAAAATGGTAACATCACTACCAAAAAAAATATTCAAGGTTTTGAGAATTATCTGGACCTATTTGAGATTGATGAAGATGAGGTTAGTATCAGGATTTTTTCTCTTTCTTTGCAAAGTAAAGTAAAGAGTTGGTTCAAGAACTTGCCCATTGTAAGTATCTCAAATTTCCAACAGTTTGTCAAAATTTTCCTTGATAGATGGATAATCAAATTCAACACTTTTATGATCAGAGAAGAATATAATCAGTTGAAAAGACAGCCAAACGAGACAATACAATGATTTTCTGCCAGATTTAATCAAGTTTATTATTTAATGCCAACAAATATAAGACCTCCTCTTGGCTCAGCTCTCTTGAATTATCCAAAGGCCTTTGATCTGGAAATAGAGTTTCAGCTAAGAGAAAGAAACTCTGAAACACTTGAAAAGATGCAGAACATTGAAGTAGATGTAGAATTTAATCTGCTAATTAGAAGGGAAAAGTTGAAAGCAAAAGAAAAGAAGAACAACATTGCAGAGCACCTGACATCTTCAGAGGTAAAAATTGACATTTTGGTAAGTAAAATAGAGGAAATGACACAAAGAATCACCATGAAAGATATATTTTTCATTCAATATCACCATGACCCACTTATTGCAGAAAAAGAAGAGGTTGTTGGCCATAAGCACTTTCTTGCTAATCCCAACTACCATAGATCAAAAAATGGATTTACAGATCAATATGTGGAGGAGAAATATGTTGATCTAGTGTGTATGTTTGATGACATTCCTTATTTTAATGATTTTCCTAAGTATGATCAATATGATGATAATTATGTTCTCCAAATTCAAGCTAACTTTACAGAGCAATCAGTAGCTAGTTTATGGGATGAGGAAATTTAGTTTCAGTAGCTCTAATACAGTGATCAGCCAATACATATCAGCTATGGGAGTGAAGAAGAAAGTGTAGAAAATTTGGAAATAAGTGAAGGACCTTTGCCTCTCTTTTTTTCTTCATTTCAGTTCATCAGAGACAACTTTAATGCAATAAAAAATTAGCAATATTTAGGTATTGTTATTGACAACAAAGAAGACAATGAAACTCTTGATCAATATTTTTCAATTTCCTAATTACAGTTACAAAATTCCATTGAAATACTTGATCAAATGACACAGGAAAGTTCTATACCATTATGTTTTGAAGCATTTCAATTTTTAAAGGAAATTTTTTATAATATATCTAAAGAAAGGATGAGCAACCTATAGAAATCTATGAAGCCCCATGGAACCCATATGTAATAGGTTGCAGCAATCCTTTCAAGTTTTTCATGATCGAATAGCTGATGTGTTGGATGATGAATGCAATCAAAATCTTTCTCTCTTAACTAACTATGAGCTTTAGAATCAAGATGATAAAAGTCTCTTCGGACAGAAATTTCTATCAGTATAAATATCATCACAAAGCTTATCTGAAAATCTGTGATTATCTCAGGACAATCATAGGTTAATTTTGCAGCAAAATAAAGGTAAAAATAACAGTTTATTTTCATGGCATGGAGGCCATCCAGAACAGATTTATAGTTTCTTGGATCAATTGAACATTAGTGCATATGCCTTGGAAGATCATTTTTTATAGGTTGTGGAGTCAACAAAGGAAATTAAATATTTTCTTATCAAAATTATATTTGTTGACAAGTTTCTATTGGGTTGTAGAACTTCAGTTTTGATCACAAACAATCGAATGTAGCAAAATCCATCAATGTATATAATGCTTGAATGGTTGCATTGGCTGTTTCATTTTAACTAATCAATAGTTGTACAACTAATTAGAGTAAGTAGGTAGAATTTCAGTTTGATTGGATTTTGTTTTCAGTAGAAAGTTTATTTCAGTCTTAGTTTCCAGTTTTCAGCAAGTGTTGACAAAATTCATTAAGATTTAAAGCCGAGGAGAAGGCCCTAAGGTCTTGATGATCTATTTAGTTTGGTTTGAGGGTTGCAGTACCGTTTTTTTTTAGTTTTAGATTAGATTTCAGTTCAGCATCTGTCAGATTTCAGTTTGCGGAAAAGGTTGTGATTTCAGTTTGATATTTTCACTCATAAAGATTATATAACAAAGCATGTGCAAGCTTGGGATTGGCCCAATGGATCAGGCCACTAGCCGACGATGTTCTTGACATCTCACAAGGAGATTCCATCCCAAAATGAAGTCACTCTTAGGGTCATATAATTATATAGGAAATCATAATTTTGAATTGGCTATGATTTTACCATGTAATATTTTGCATACTTTATATTTCTGCAAATGATTCCCATATTAGAAATGAAAAGCAATGGTTATGTACAAACTTGGATAAAAGCATCATTATGCTTATCTCAAATTAATAACTCCAAATATTTTATAAATAAGGAGAGCAAAGAAATATTATATCCTAAGTATAAACTATCCAAAATTTTATACTAATTAAATCCCTTTTTTACTCCTTACTTTAGAAACCCTATTAATATAAAGTTTTGGACATTATATTAATTTCTCCCCAAAATTTTCTTTATATTTGCAAAAATATGATTAATACAAATTTTGTACTTTATATTGATTTCTCCCTGCAAGCCTATACTACCTCTTCCCCCTTTAGAGCCAAACCTATGGCCCACCCTGCACTAAGAATTAAATCCCCTTCATTTTATTTGCCTCAAGATTCATAGAAATAAATGAATGGTTAAAATTATGTTTCGCACCCCCCAACTCATCCAACATTAAACCAAGGGGGGCAGGGGGGGCACAAAATATGCAATTTATTATTACCGGGTTTTACCAGCTATCATTTTCACGTACTCTCGCACCCCCCTCCAAATACCACATACTACTTGCCCCTTGTGCGAAAACCATTAACTTTTTTGGTTTTGAATCTTATAAATGTGGCGGGAATGAAATTTCGTAATACTATGAAAGAAAAATTATATGGATGGAAAGAGATGAAGTAAAATGAGATTCATAAGAAATGGAAGGCTAAGTCGGTGAATTGATTTTACAGCTACAGGTGAAACGGAATTCACTGATGCAGGAAAATTTCAAGAGAAAATTCGATGAAGAGTTTGCAAACATAGGTTCATGTACAGAGCTTCATGTAAGCGAGTTTTACATGTATGAGGAAAAATAGGTAAACAAGTTTTCACAGAGAAGAAAGATATTTTTGATTTACAGGGATAAAAAGTCAAAATGAAATTATAGAGAAAAGGTGAAAGGGAAAACTACACACAGGTTTGAAATACAGGATGGTTTTTATGTTGAAATTTTCGATTATAAATTTCATTCATAAATTTAATCAAATATTTTGGAAAAGGATATTTATATTTTTTCCAAATTATATTATGACAATAATAAAATGATAAAAATCCAATAAACAATCATAAACAGAATACAGTGAAATTAGGAGACAACAAAGCATTTATGACAGCAAAGCCTTACCAATAGGCCTATTCAACAACTGTTTCCTCCAAAACAGTGCCAGGATATCAGTCCACTCCGTCAAGCCTATTATCTGGTCTCTGTTAGAGTTTATTTTTCAAATTTTAGCTAATAATACACTATCTGTTGAGACATTGTAAATTGAAATCAATTTGTAATATTTCTCTATATATACTTCATCATTTGGAGTATTATGTGTGTTGGTTGGGATTTGTAACCAAGAACCTCACCATTCAGTGTGATGCAGTTCACTAAGTTTAAGTGACTGTTTGCATTAATAAAAGAGCATTTGTTTCAGGATTCATGTGCCATATACATTGGTGAAATTTTCGTCACTGCATATGTGCTTTCCATTGTTTCCATCTTATTTTTTTCTTAATTTTGAATTGTCTAACAGGAGTATTATTTACTGGAGAGCTTGCCGGATTATCCACAGTTTTCTGAAACAATTGTCGACGTTTCGAATCCCCACTGGGATCCATCTTCATGACTTTGGAACGAAGATTTATAAGAAGGGTCATAATCCATTAATAGTGAAGAAGGTAGGAGAGGAAAGGACCGACCAAAAAAAATTTATAATTTTAATTTTTATAATTTTTTATAAAATCTTAATTTTAGAATTTTTCAAAGAATTATTATTTTTAATTTTTAATTTTAATAATAATATAACGATTCTAATGCTAAATAATAATAAACTTACTAAATTTTTATTAATAAGCCTATTAATTTCAAAGCTATAATACTAAAAATAACAAACTAATTAAATATATTATATTTAATATGTTTATTATTCTCAAAGATGTGGAAAAATCCTATCACTTATTAATTCAAATGATCTTTAATATAATTTATTAAGGTTATTATAATTCATAATTATTAAGGGTAATTTATTCTATTTTGAAATTTTAGTTTATTATTATTTTTAAAAATTTTATTAATAACAAGTTAAAATAAAAATCAATCTATCTATTTTAAATTTTATTTTTAATATTATTTTTCATTATTTTTTAATAAATTAATTAAATAAACTAAGGAAAATTTTAAACAGTATTAATATTTATTTATTTTTATTTTATAAAAATAAATAACTAATAAATACCCTAAAAAAAGGAGTATTATTGCAGCATTTTTTGAGATCATACACTCTGCCTTTTACTATTAGTAATTTACATTTTTTCTTCTGATATCTAGATTAGGGAATTCTTCATTTCTCCCTAGTTTCGATTAAACCTCTATTCTTATATCCAGATTAGGGAATTCTTAAATGCTCCCTAGTTTCGATTGAGTCTCCCTTTTTCTTTTATTACATTTCATCCAAATCTAAAGGAGCTAGTAGTAATTTCTACCTTGCCCTATTTCAATTAAACTTGATACTTCCACAAATTGATCACCCAAGCCTCTTTGACTCCATTGCCCAATGACCTTCCTCTACGTTTTCAACCAAACCAATTCAAAAACCAACTTTGTACTTATTAACTAGCCTAATATCTATTTCAAATAAATTTAAATCATATAGAGAAAGCCCTCTCTGAGTTTAGGAGGGCTAGATCCTAAACTCCAAAGTAGGTTTGTTGTTACCTCGATTATTTCTTTCTTTAGCCTTGAGAAATTACTGAGTGATAACATCCGAGAAAAAAGTGAACAACGACGACAAAATAATGACAAGATGGAAGGAATTCAGGCACAACGAAGCAATAAAAAAATATATATAATGAAACATAATCTGGAACTGTGTCAAATCGTCAAGAGATGAAAAAATAGAAAGTGGAACTGCAGGGTGAGTTTCGGAAAATCAAACCTCCTACCTTTGATGGAGAGGCCGAAGAGGTGGCAGAAGAATGGATAATTAACATGAACAAATATTTTCATGTTTATGAATACACCAGCAAACTCAAAGCCCGCTTGGATATCTACCAACTAAGGGACAAAGCTACTTTATGGTGGGAGGAAGTAAAAAATGTTCAAGGTATTGAAAACCATAATGTGACCTAGGATGAGTTCCATCAATACTTCAAGGATAAGTACCTAACGAGGCATTTCTACGATGAAAAATATTGAGAATTCCATTATTTGAGATTGGTACAACTGTCAATGGACGAATTCATAACTAAGTTCACATCATTGTTAAGATATGTACCATACTTGAGAGATGAGAAGCCTAAATTTCAACAATTTATGGGTAGTCTACCTGCCCACATGAAGGAAATAATCAAATTTGTAAACTCAAATACTATGGAAAAAGTGATTAGAAAAGCACTAATGTGTTATCAACAATCCAAGGCAAAAGGGGAAACAGGTAGAAATTGGCCGCCAAAGAAAGAAAAGCAAAAAAAATCAAATTTTAAGAGTACTAGGTCTGGTAATTTTAAGAATACTACAAGAAATTCAACAAGTAGGCAGTGTGGGAGAAATCAACAGAAGCCAAAATAACCTGCATAGGAGCGACCCATAGAAGCCTCCAGTAGACCAGAGCATGGGCAAACCCAGAAACCCCCTCTACAGTGTTGGGGATGCAGTGATGCACATTATTATAAGAATTTTCCTCATCGTGGGAGAAGCGAAACAACAACCAACCTGTAAGAAGCTTCTACGATGGGAGATGTTACTCGAAATATACCAAGAATTAATGGAGCTCTTGAAGACTGGAAAGCAGAATACCAATCAACCATGATAGAACTTGAAGGTAAGTTTTTTTCTCAAACTGTTTCTATTTTGGTTGACCTTGGTGCCATTTTAATCTATGTAAAACCCCGGATAGTAGAAAAGTGTAACTTGCAAAGCCAAAAATTTAAGAACCCCTGGCTGGTACAGCTAGCTACTGGGGTGAAGATAAGTGTTAGTGCTAAAGTCTCGAACTATTCCTTGAAAATTGGAAATCAACAGTTAAAGGTAGAGTTAAATATTCTACCTTTGGGTTCCTATGATATACTACTGGGTATGGACTGGCTAGAAGGACACTGGTCTCTAGTAGATTGTAAAGAAAAGATCATTTACTTCAGAGTTGAAGATGGGACACACCAGGAGTTGCAAGGAATCAAGACACCACTGCAATTACGTCCTACCATAGCATCCCAATTAGGTAAATGCATTAGAAAAGGATGCCAAATTTATGTTATCCAAGTGGGATTCACTAATTCTAAGGATAAGACCCCCCATGCTAGAAAATATACCAGTGGTACAGGACTTTATGGATCTATTTCTAGAAAGCATACCAGGAAAACCTCCAAAGAGAGATATTGATTTCACTATCGAATTAATGCCTGGGACAACACCAGTGTCACAAGCACCATATCGAATGAGTGTACCCAAGTTAATAGAATTAAAAATGCAATTACAAGAATTGCTAGATAAGGGATATATTCAACCTATTGTTTCCACTTGGGGAGCCCCAATGTTGTTCGTGAACAAAAAGGATGGAACAATGTGAATGTACATGGATTACAGATAGCTTAATAAATTGACAGTTAAGAATAAATACCCACTGCCACGTATAGATGATATTTTCAATCAGGTGAAAGGGGCACTGTGTTTTCAAAGATAGATATAAGATCTGGTTACCACCAGATTCGAATAAAACATGAGGACATCTACAAAACGGCCTTCTGAACCCGATACAGGCACAATGAGTTCGTGGTTTTTCCATTTGGATTAACCAATGCACCAACAACATTCACGAGCTTGATTCATGTCATATTTCATCCATTTTTATACAAGTTTGTTCTAATATTTATTGAAAATATTTTAATTTATTCCACGACCATGGAAGATCATAAGGAATACTTACAAAAAGTATTATAAATGTTGAGGAAGCATCAAATGTATGCCAAGTTTAGCAAGTGTGATTTCTTCAAAGAGAAAATCTAATATTTAGACCATGTCATTTCCGCTGAAGGCATAGTAGTGGATCCCGAAAAAATAAAGACTATTATGGAATAGAGGGTACCCAAAAATGTAATAGAGATACGTTATTTTATGGGATTGGTCGGATATTGCAGGCGTTTCATCGAAGGATTCTCAAAAATTGATTTTCCTATTACATCTCTGTAGCGAAAGGGAAGGATGTTTAAATGGACCAGTGAATGTTAGAATCGTTTTGAATGGTTAAAGAAGTTGTTGACTACTACCCCTATACTGAAGGAAGCTGACCCAAACAATGAATTTGTGGTATGCACCGATGCATGCAAGGAAGGAGTAGGAGCAATATTATCTCAAGACGGAAGGGTCATTGCATATGAGTCAAGAAAGCTAAAAGATCATGAACAACGTTATTCTGCTTATGATATAGAATTGACAACAGCATTACACACACTCAAGGTGTGGAGACACTACTTGTTGGGAAAAATCTTCGTGTTGAAAAAAGATCACAATAGCCTGACTAGCTACTTTAAACAAGCTGATTTGAATGCTCGCCAAGCAAGGTGGAATGCATTCCTAAGCGAATTTGATTTTGGTAGTCAACATGTTAAGGGCAAAGAAAATTGTGTTGCTGATGCTTTGAGTAGAAAACTACATTGCACATATGAACTCTACTTTAATCAAGTGGAATTCAAATTCTAGGAGTAGGTAAAAGAAGCAGCTGAGAAGGATCTTGAATATCAATTTTTATGGCAGCAAGAAAATGGAGCAGAAAATCAGAAAAAAATTGTCAAATTATAAGATTAACAGTGATCAGCTTTTAAATTTTAGAGGAAAGATATACATCTTGAATCAGATGAGTTTAAAAGAGTTGATCTTGGATGAATATCATCGAAGTACTTATTCTGGATATCCAGGTTACCAGAAAATGTTGACAGTAATCAGGAAAGTTTATTTTTGGCCTAATATGCGGAAAAATATTATCGAATACTTAACTAAGTGTCTGGAATGCCAACAGGTTAAGGTGGAACATCAACATCTAGCAGGATTGTTGCAGCCCATACTTGTACCATAATGGAAATGGGAGGTCATATCGTTGGATTTTATTACTGGTCTACAGAGATCAAAGAAACATAATGATTCTATAATGGTGTTCCTAGATAGACTGAGCAAGCGAGCTCAAATTATTCTAGTACAGTCCAATTAAGAAATGGTGCAAATTGCAGACATTTTCAAGAGGGAAATATTTAGGTTGCATGGTATTCCAAAAAAAATCATCTCATATCGAGATGTAAAGTTCACTTCGGCCTTTTCGAAGGCACTGTTTATTGGGTTGGGCACAAAGATCAACTTTAGCATAGCGTATCATCCATAGACGGATGGAAAAATAGAGTGAGTAAAACAAATCCTAGAAGACATGTTGCAAATGTACCTAACGCAACAACCCACAAAGTGGGAATATTATCTACATCTAGTGGAATTCACATACAATAATGGATATCAAGAGTCTCTTAAGATGAGTCCCTTTGAGGCCCTATACAGGAGACAGTGTCGAACTCCCATTAACTGGAGTAGTTTAGAAACCAAATTAATGCTTGGTCTGGAGATGTTGAGTGAAATGGAGCAAGAAGTAAAGAAGATTCGACAGAATCTAAAAGCTACCCAAGATCAGTAGAAGGTTTATGCGGACAAAAAAGTAACATATCGGGACTTTGAAGTGTGTGGTCATGTGTATGTGAGAATTAGGCCCAAGAAAAACACCTTAAGGTGGACTTCATGTGCCAAGTTAGCTCCCAGGTTCTGTGGACCTTTCCAAATCTTGGAAAGAGTAGGACCGGTGGCCTATCAATTGGCATTACCAAGTCACATATGGGTGCACAATGTGTTTCATGTATCAATACTAAAATAATATGTGCATGATCCGAGGCATGTAATACATTAGCAAAATATTCAGGTAGGGATACGATTGAGTACCACATCTCTAAAAGAGATGAATATTGTATTAACTAATTTAAGCCTTTGTTGGTTGCGGATCGAACCAGATGACGAATATCTAGTAGAATCTCAATGTATTCTCGATCAGAGAGAAATAACGTTCCAGAGGCTAGCCATCACCCAAGTTAAAGTGAAATGGAAGCACTTTGGCTTAGAGGAGGCTACATGGGAAGACGAAGGATTTGTGCATGAGGCATACTCATAAATATTTGTTGATATGGAATAGAACACTGAGGAAAATGTTTACTTCCGGTGGGGGAAGAAGTAACATCGGGATTTAATCCTTAAACTATTTCTTTTTATTCTAAAACGAGATTATGCATTTACTTTTTAAATGAGATTAAGAAGCAAATTTAATCTAGTAATGAACATGATTTATTTCTTTTCTTTGAATAAATAATTATTTATGGAAGGGTTTCCATAAAACTGATGGTAAAAATATTCCAAGAACCGAGAGTAGTTGGGCAAAACAATTTAAAAGACAGTTACTTTTTTCTCTGAGGATAAATAGAAAATCCCATTGAGAAAAGGGGATTCTGTGAACTGAGAGAATAGCCAGGAGGCTTGAAGGTGAGAGTAAATCGAGAACTGGTTGGAACCATGATCCGGATCTTGGGGGGAGACCACCAAGATCTAAGAAAATTGAAATGGATGTGACCAGATCTACAAAATTAGAATGCCAGAAAAAAGAGAGAACACAAAGAAAACAAATCCACAAAGAAACTTGTTTTATTAAAACAGAGAATAACTGTAGAAGCTACATTGTGGCGGACAATCTCTCCTTTTACAAAGTGAGGCTTGTTATTTATAGCCTTTTTTGAGATACAATACCATAGGTGGATACCATGGGCCAATACCATGGGTAGATACCACTTACAATACCATGGGTAAATCCCATGTGTGGATGAATACCATGGGTGGATGCATACCATGGGTCACTTATAATACCATGGGTGAATAAATATCATGGGTGGATGAATACCATGGGTTGATGCCATTTACAATACCATGGGTAAATTCCATGGGTGGATGGATAACATGGGTAGATGAATACCATGAGTTGATGCCATTTTCCATTCGGATCATTCCTCCCTCCTTAAGAAGCAATGGTCCCCATTGTGTGAAGTTCCCTCCTGAGAAACCTTTGTTGAATATGAAGAGCCACTGAAGAGAAGGGTTTGGTGTAGTTAACCCATAACCGTGATGAACGAAGATCCGAGGATAGAGATATCCTGTAATGCTTGTGACCAACTGTGATATTGACAGTGTGCGGCCTAGCAAATGGACTTCGATGAAGTGTGGGTTTGTGGAAGAACCAAAACCATGACAAACGAAGATCCGAGGATAGAGATACCCTGTAATGCTTGTGACCAACTGTGTGACTAACAGTGTGCATCCTAGCAAATGGACTTCGATGAAAATGATTTTGTGCAGTTGACCCATAACTGTGATGCTGATTGTTGATGAAGTAGCATGTGCCTACATAGCTTGGGGTGCGAGGGCACGTCTCAAAATAACCCAAGCCGAATGCTGCTATGATCAAACTGATGAATGTGAAGCAGGTGCCTACTAAAGCGGGGTGGGAGGGCACGTCTCCAAAGGGAACCCGCTCTGAATGCTGCTCCAGATTTAAAATGAGCATAACTCGGTCAATATAACTCAAAATATTTATTATAACATGTTTTTGGAAACGGAATGATCATTCTGCATCTTCTCATGTGTTTGAAACCATTATCTGGAGACTCTAGACCCGCAAATTCGCGCTGGAACTGTTTCGCCGTCACAAAATTTCTGAAAAAATAGTTGATTTTAAATCAACAATAACTCCCACATCCGGACTCCGATTCGACCAATTTTTTTTCTGAACTTGGGTGATTTTTCAAGAGGAGCTCAGATCTGTATCTATTCTTCTGAAAATTTTCACTGAAAATTACAAAAAATGACAGGAGAGCCGCCGTCCATGAATTGTCGTCAGAAAAATTGCTTCCACATTGCTGATTTTGAATCAGCGATATCTCCCTCATCCGAACGCCAATTTGGCCGATTTTTTTTTTAATTTGAGTTTTTTTTCGCAAGGAATCCATATCTAATCTTTGTTTTTGCAAAATTTTCACCAAAATTTTCAGATCTGATCTGAAAACTCGCCGCTCAAAAAAATTCATGGATTTTGCTGAAGATTGCTGCAAAACATTGAAATTGAAATATGTTTTAAACCCTCACTCCCATGGAGGCATAACCTGAATCTGATACCACTGATCTAGATCTTGGGGGGAGACCCCCAAGATCTAAGAAAATTGAAATGGATGTGACCAGATCTACAAAATTAGAATGCCAGAAAAAAGAGAGAACACAAAGAAAACAAATCCACAAAGAAACTTGTTTTATTAAAACAGAGAATAACTGTAGAAGCTACATTGTGGCGGACAGTCTCTCCTTTTACAAAGTGAGGCTTGTTATTTATAGCCTTTTTTGAGATACAATACCATAGGTGGATACCATGGGCCAATACCATGGGTAGATACCACTTACAATACCATGGGTAAATCCCATGTGTGGATGAATACCATGGGTGGATGCATACCATGGGTCACTTATAATACCATGGGTGAATAAATATCATGGGTGGATGAATATCATGGGTTGATGCCATGTACAATACCATGGGTAAATTCCATGGGTAGATGGATAACATGGGTAGATGAATACCATGAGTTGATGCCATTTTCCATTCGGATCAAACCAGTGGAAACTCTGCATCCTAAATCTGGAAGAGAAGACTGGACTGAGGGTCTTGAGGTCTATTCCAGAAATATTTCTATCTAAGTCCTACTCTGGTGCAGAGCACAGGGGGATTTGGGGACGTAATTGCCTCTCTCAAGGTTGGGAGGTTATCATCAGCATACTAAAGTGAGATAATTAACTTAACATCATGATTAAGAAATATTTTTGAATCTTACTGTGATTTCTAGCTATATAAATGGTATTTCTATAACTGTGGAAATTGGAAACAGTAGGACCTATCTGTATGCTACTTTATTTTTTTTTTTAAAGTATGAAGGTAAATAGCAGGAAAAAGGATATATATATATATATGTAGTCTTTTAAGAAAGATTTATTTTCTGTACATCCTATTAAATGTATTTATTGGGTATAGTATAACTGTGTTAGTGTAGAGAAGTGTGAGGAAGTAAATAGGATAATTATATGTGAAAACCGGAATAGATTGTGGAGGACACTGTTAGTCTATCCAAAGTTGGGACCCCAGACTAAAAAATTTGTTTCCTCTTCAGTAAAATCACTATACACGGACTACGGGTTTACAGAAAGTAACCCAAAATTAGAGATGGTCCAAACATCAACCTTATACAGTAACTGAAACAATATTGACTAAGAAAATGATAAATTGAATGAAAGACTGCTATGAATATAAACAAAATTAGCCAACAGTTTTGCACTGTTAACAACAAATAAATGTAATACATGAAAGAGAAACTCTATAGAAATAAAGATAACTGTAGCGCATTCTGTTTTCAAAATAAGGAAATACATGAGTAGTGTATTACGTTAAAATGAAACAAAGGAACTGCATGCAGGTAAAATGGGATAGTTATGAACATATAAATCATAGTATAAGAACAACCTAAAAGATTGTAGATACATGTAAAGTCACATATTCGACGCACAGAGAAGGTAGAACTAAACAGTCATTGCCACAATTCTAAAAGTATGAGTAATGAGGTAAACAATATTCACAACAATTATAAAAGGCAATGTTATAATAACTCTATGTCGAAACTTCCCAGATATATCGTTAACAAGAATTAAGGGAGTTTCCAACCCAGAATAAACATTTCAAACATAGATTTGAGTAAGAAACTCTAGAGCACAACTATAAAACCATTTGCATGTATGGAAAATTTTAAAAATATTGAAAACCTTATATATTAAGCCATTTTCAAGGTTGAAGAATCTCCTTACACCAAGTATGCAATAAAAGAAGAGAACAGAGCCTTAAGGGTTTCATTTGTAAGCCTATTATGCCTTGTTAACTTAGGGTTTATACCTAGAAGCCTAAAGGGCTTCAATAAATTAAATCGTTCGAGTGACCTTCGATACCCGTACACAGAGAAGTGATGGAAGTCATCAGCTGAAGGAAAAACCACCTGAAGGAGAGCACAATGCATTCAAAAGGGCGCGAGGTCTGCAATTACCTGAAAAGAAAAAAGAAAATGTAACAGGGTTAGGGTTTGTAGTGTAAAGCCAGGGTAATAAAACAAGTTTACACTAATCATTCGACCCAACTCAAAATAAAAAATTTACCTTAGTTTAGCATCGGGGATTCGGTGTCATAGACTTGAAACAAGGAGAAACAAAGAATGTTGTCTGACTTCCGAGAATGCAAATACGGCAAATAGAACTTGTTGCACAGAACGCTTGAAAGAGCAGTGTGTTTCACCTGTGTAAGTTGCGCCAATTATTGATAGCTTGGTTCTCCAGCGGTAGGAAGTATAAAACCCTCGCACTGTACCTTTATCTTGGTGGTCTAAAGAATTCATCAAACAAAATGTTTAAACCATTAGTATGAATTCTTACAAACCAGTGATACAATTGGGTTGTAGCTCGGAGATCTAAGCACATAAACTAAACCTTAATCATTAATAGAAAAGCTTAAAGATAAGGATGACAGGTTGTAGTTATACATCCCATAAATGAGGTTGAAAAATAATCGTTTAAATGATACTTGCATCCTGTTGGGAGCCAAAGGTGGGTGGCTAAATGAACCTAGAGAACAATCAAACTAGCATTGTAAGCGGAGTGATGGCGACGCTTGAAGCTACAGAGCAGCGAAGCTTGGAATAGTTTCGTGAGAGCACAAATGACAGACGGTTAGGATTGAGGGGATGTCAATTATGCTAACCCCAACCTAAAACTCCTCAGAATCGTCAATCTCAGTGCGGTAGATCCAATGGTGCAACAAATCGCAGGTGTTGACCGAGAAAATTACATAGTAGCACGAAAAATCGGAACAGAGATAAGATAAGGATATCTTCGCACATGTCGAATTGATTTAACAAGTATAATCACACATACGAATGTAAATATATGTTATATAGAAAGATTGAAATCAACTGAATTGCCAACGAACATTATTATTTCTAAGTGGCTGACAGATCATAAGTTGTAAAGTCAGGCGAGCCCCAGATCCAGGTTGGACATAAAATTAAATACATGGTAAGCATAGCAAACGACGACATTATAATAAATGTAAACTCCATCCTACTTCAGCGTTGAATGAGCAATGGTTAAGAGTTAATACGTTTGTAAGACTTTTGTTTAATAAAGTATGTTTTATTTATAGTTGCCATAAAAAAATATACACCATGATGTTTCTAATATAATGTTAAATAAAGAAAATTTCTAATACCAAGCTAGTTAGAACTGTTAGTAAAAAGGGATTAAAATAATTTTTTTTATGTGTATGGATCTCACACTCAAGCCCGATTAAGTGTGGATTTTTCCCCACAATCAAGCCACAAAACCCTAGCAAGTAACCATTCAAATAAAACTCTCTTTACTCTTTTGTATTAAGTATTGAGAAATTTCCAAATACATTATATTAAATATCATTTTAATATTATTTTTTATTTTAATATATTTATTAATTTATATTATTAATAATTAATTAGTAAATTATATAATATATTAAAAACATGCTGATATAGATTTATGTTAATTTTACATTAAAATTTTTATAATTCAATTAATTTTAATATGTTTTCATATTTAATTTAAATTGTAGGAAACAAAAATCGATATTTAATAAATTCAAAATAAACATAAATCATAAAAGATTAAACTATACCGGTACTAATATATTTATGAAATAAAACTATTACTATTTAAGTTGCACATCTACTTAGATCAATGTGAAACCATCATTTCAGATTCAGAAGCATCATGTCTTGTCTACATTAAACATGTCTCCTTCCATTTTCTTCAATGTTAACGTAATTTATACGTCAAAATAGAGAGTTGATATGGATTTGATATGATGGTATACAGGGCACCCTTATTACTAATTTGAAAGTAAAAAATGCAATTTCACGACGACTTTTACGAAATTCCGATCGACATATTTATGCCGAAATAAATGCCCACTGTCATGAGATTACGCAGTGAGTATATACACACAGTAGTCATCAGATTACACAGTGAGTATATACACAGTATTTATATCTCTCTATAAAATCGTAAGTTCAATGGTCATGCTTACCCCAATTCATCGTTGCCGTGCTTCAGTGTCGTAACGCGTTAGGTCAGCCTACGTCAACGTGACGGAAACGGAATGAAATATTTTGCACTCAAAGTAAAAACCGCCCATATGCAAGTCAAATAAATTTTTTCACTGTTACTGTCGCTGCACTACCCACGCGACTGGCCGTCAAGATTTTCAGCTCGGTGGAAAATTAGATAGTGAGCTGCGCGCTTTATTTCGAGTACCATTATCTTTATATGGGCCCCTTGAATTCCGGTAGGATTAAAATTTATTGGAATATCTGATCTTTGGCCATGGAAATCTCCGAATAGTCGGGAAATATTCGGCGACAGTGAAAGAAAATGGTTTCGTCTGAAAAGAAAGAGAAAATTTTCGGACATATAATGTAAAGATGGCGAGACTTTGAACGAAAAAATATCGGGCAAGAAAACATTTCTGTAAGGTTTTTTTAATAAAAAAAAAAATTGGAGCCTAATTTCCAGGTTCGTCGCTGCCGTCTCGTTTCATGCTTGACGGTCGAAATTTTTTGACGAGGACCCGAAAACCTCTAGTCTCTGATCAGAGCGTCTGAAATGGGAATGGTGTGTGCGAGACGGTGGCGTAGTTGACTGTAAAAGAAGCAGGGTGGAATTGCAACAAGAATTTAATCGAAAATTTGCGGTGTGGACGGTGCAAAGCAAAGTAGGTTAAAAGGCTGTGTGGGTGTAGCATGCGGGTAAAGTAGTCGGTTGATCTGATCACCTTAGATCCGGGAAAGAAATTCGTTTTTTAAGTCTTTTTATTTCAGTTATTTGACGTCATCCATGCCGTCATGGTGTCGTCATCATTCGGACAATGGAATTGGTTCTAAAAATAAACTGGAATTAAAAAACGTTATTGCGATTCCTGCGGAGTGACGTCATGCTTGCGTGGCGTGAAGTATACCAAGACATGTCAATTCCCATCCCGGAGCATGAAGTGTGTGTCCATCTATTCATGCATGACTGAGAGTGAGAGTTGTGAAGGTAGCATTTTAAGTGGAAGCGTTGGTTTGTTTTTTTCTAATATTACTTTTCTTTTCTTTTATAAATTTCGTAATATTATTCTTGGGGTTAAAAGGTTTAAAACGTTTTGAATATATAAATAGATATTGTATCTATGATAAATTAAACAGAAAAAAATTAAAGATTTAAAAAATTATATAGTTATATAGGATAAGCTTGAAAAAAATAAATTTAAAAAATATTAAAATTAGAGAAAACCTTGGAATAGTTAATTTAGATGTTTAAAATTTTAAATAAATTCAGTGTTTAAAAAAATTATGAAACATTTAAATTTTATTTAATATTTATGTTAAAAAAATGGTTATTAAATTTAAAATAAAATTAATTTTTAAAATATTAAAAAGAAAAACTTAAAATGGTTAAATTTAGATGTTTAAAATATATTTTGAATATATAAATAGATTTAGTGTTTTAAAAAATTTTGAAATATTAAATTTTATACTGAAACTTACTACTAAATTTAAAATAAAATAAATTTTAAAAATATTAAAAGAAAAAATTTGAATAATTAAATTTAGATATTTAAAATGTATGTTTAATATACAAATAAATTTAATGTCAAAAAAATTATGTCACATCTAAATTCTACACAATAAATTTAAGGTTCTAAAAAATTGTACTAAATTTAGAATAAAATCAAATAGTTAAATTTAGATGTTTAAAATGTATTTTGAATATATAAATAGATTTAGTGTATTAAAAAAATTGTAAATTTTTAAATTCTACATCATAAATAGTTTAAACTTTAAGATTCTAAAAAAATTGTTTCTAAATTGAAAACAAAATTAATAAAAAAAAAAGATTATAGTTAAATTTAAAAATTTAAAATGTATTTTAAATATATGAATAGATTTAGTGTGTTAAAAAATTTTAAAATTTTAAAATTATACATCATAAATAGTTTAAATTCAAGAAGATTCCAAAAAATTAATTTTTAATTGAAAACAAAATTAACATTAAAATATATATATATATATAGTTAAATTTAAATATTTAAAATATTTTTTTAATATATAAATAAATTATTTTCTTAAAAATACAAATTCTGCATTACAAAGATTTTAAATTTAAGATTTAAAAAATCTCAAAAATATATAACTTAAAAATATATAGTTTAAATTTAAGATTTAAAAAATAAATAAATAAAACAACTTAAAAATATATACTTTAAATTTAAGATTCTAAAAAAATTTAAAATAAAAAATAACTTAAAAAACTATATATATAATTTCATATGTTCAAAATATATTTTGAGTATATAAATATAAAAAATTTAATAGTTAGGTTGAAATGTTTAAATTATATTTTGAATATGCAAATAATGTTTAAATATACTTTAAAAATATTCAAAATAATCCTGCTAAATTTAAAATAAAATTAACTCGGTGAATTTTATTTTTTAAATTACCTCAAAAAAATTCTAAAAATAAAAAACTTATAACAGTCTAACTGAGCTGTAAGTTCGCAACCGGCAGCATCAAAGTGTTTGTCCACCAATTCATGCAGCAACATGCATCGTGTTAGAAAACTTAACGGTGTAAATTTAGTCACCAGTCTATAAATATAAAATCTATGCTGCCCCATCAATCCATGTTACATGCATCGTTTTAGATAAAAAGGCGGTGTAAGGTCGCCAGCTTACAACTATATAATGGTATGCACATATGATCATCCTATTTGAGTTCTTCTCTGCTCATAAATTCAAGCATTTCCATATCTGGAGCCCACTTGAAAACCATGGCAGGGGAGAGCTTGTGCTAGCTTTAGATTCTATTGGCTTAACACTGATAATATGGCGAATTCTCTCTGACAGCCATTATAGATTATAGATTATCCTTTATTCCTGTTCATGTAAGTGGACAATTGGTAGTTGGCTTCTGAGCAGGTTCCATAATTTTAGCTGAAATATTTTCGGAGCTTCAAGAATGGAAAACAGTACTAGTATGTTCAGAGCTCGGGCTGCTAGCTTCAACGTCCAGAAATGGATGAGCTTTGTAGCAGCGATCTGGATCATGGCTATCAGTGGAACGAATTTTGATTTTTCAATCTACTCATCTGATTTAAAGAAGGTGCTGAACATAAACCAGATAAAGCTAAATAACTTAGCAGAAGCATCTGATCTTGGGAAGCTTCTGGGTTGGGTAGCCGGTTTTGCCTGCACGGTTTTGCCAACCTGGGCTGTTCTGGGCATAGCTGTATCGTTGGGTTTCATTGGCTATGGTGTACAATGGCTTGCAGTGAGTGGGATCATTCAACCGTTGCCTTATTTTGTGGTAAATATCTTTTTGGTTAAACTATTGAGATTTGAATCTTGAATTTCATCATTGAATCTTGAATTTTATGATTTACCAGAATGATCTAAACTTCTATTAATTTTGGGTAATTGTTATATATGCTTCGCAGATGTATATACTGTGCTTCATGGCTGGGAATAGTATCTGCTGGTTTAACACTGTTTGTTTCAAGGTTGCAATAAGTAATTTTCCATCCTGCAGAGGAATTGCAGCAGGTTTGAGTACAAGCTACTCGGGGCTGAGCACAGTCATATATACCAATCTATCCTCTGTTATAAATCCTGCAAATCATTCATTATATTTGCTGTTGAATGCTGTGGTTCCAGTTGTATTCTGTGCTATTGGGGCAATTTTCATTAATATTAATTCGGAACCATCTAATGTTGTGAGAGATCAGGACGAGAAGAAAAATATGTATATATTCACTTTCACAGCTCTTGTCACTGCTCTGTATTCAGTAGTTTATGAGTTCCTGCCTCATGGATTGCGTCCCCGGGAATTGCTCTATATGGGCGTACTCACCGCCCTCCTGCTCTCGATTCTTTACGTTCCGCTCAAAGCTCAACTGTCACGGAAAAAAATGGCAAGAAATGCCTCGAGCAGGGTATTTGATCTGGACGGGGTTTCGAGGGCAAAGGTGGAGGTGGGTTTTTCTATAACCGACCAGAGCATTTGGAAGCAATACATAGAAGAAATTAATAACGTGGATTTCAATAATCGAGATGACGTGGAAAAGCCAAAGGGGATTGAAGACATTGAAGCTGACAAAATGGAGAACGGGATCGAACAAGCTGATGCAAGTCACATGGCTGCTGCAGATAAAAGCTTCTTGAAGCCAGTTCCTCCAGTGGGAGAGGAGCATAACGTGCTACAGTTGGTACGCAGTGTAGATTTCTGGCTATACTATCTCATCTACTTTTGTGGGGGAACAGTGGCACTGGTATACATCAACAACTTGGGCCAGATAGTACAGTCTCTGGGATACTCCAAAACCCCAGTTCTGGTGGCCCTTGTGTCAGCCTTGGGATTTCTGGGACGTATAGCTTCTGGGTTGCCCGATTATTTTAAGGTCAATTTCATTCCCAATGAAATTATTTCATTACTTAATTAATTATATAGGTGCAATATCTTTTTTAATATCAAGAAATTAACAAATTCAGGAAGATAATTGTTTAGAGTATTTGATTCCGGTGTACACTACATCATCACCCAGCATTAAAAGAGTTTGATGGGTAGTCCCTCTATCCCTCTAACTATTAGGCACTAGAAGTTTGATAGATGGTCCTTCATGATGGGTGAGGTAGTCCTTTTACTAGAAGTTTGATAGATGGCCTTTCATGATAGCGTGAAGTGTTTATTAGAAATTTTGCACTAATTAAATCTTTTACACAATTTTGTTTTTCAAAAAAATAGTTAATTTCCTGCCATTTTTAATAAACTGTTAAAGATGTGGAACTGAATTGTTTCATGATAAGTGAAGTGTTCACCAGAAATTTTGCACTAATCAAATCTTTTATACAGTTTTCTTTCATAAACAAACAAATTGTTACGATGTCAAACTGAACATTATGGGTTTGTTATATGTTTACAGAAAATCAATGGCAGTTTACCTAGGCCAGCCTGGTTAGGAATCTGGATGGTACCAATGCTTCCAGCTTTCGTCTTGATGGCTTTCTGCGGTGAAAAAAAATGGGTACTATACCTCTGTACCGCTATTATTGGAACATCAGCAGGAGCAATAACGAGTGTTGCAGTTCCAACTTCTTCAGAGTTATTTGGAATGGAGCGTTTTAGTGTGAACCACAACATTGTCATCTCCAACATTTCCTTGGGCTCTCTTCTGTTTGGCAACATGGCAGGGGTGGTATATGATCGTTCTCAGAAGAGTAACCCCGGAGCTGGTCATGACCTCTGCGTGGGAATGGATTGCTACGCCAAAACATTCTTGGCCTGGGGATGCGTGTGCGCATTTGGCCTATTTCTGAATGTGATTTTAAGTCTCCGAACAAGAAAACTGTACAAGTCTCTCTATACAAAGCACACCAGTACATGAATATGAAGGCAAAATTGGGTGGTGCACATAGAATCCTAGTCAGCTCCCACCTCTTGAAAAAGAGGGAAACGCATTGCGACCTGTTGAATTATGAAAAAGAGAGAAACTCACTGGTCGCTTTCAGTATAATGCAAATTTGGGTGGTACAAATAGAAGTCCCGGTCAGCTCCTTCCTATGACGGCTGCATTGTGCTTTTCGAGGCCAGCGCCGAGAATCCCATTGATTGTACTTAATTATAATTTTGTGATTTAATATCTTATTCGAATTTATCGGAACAATTTTCTTTAGTGATATTTTATACGAACCAATTTTCTTTAATGATATAATTTTTTAATGTCCATAGCCTACTTTTACATTGCACTTGCGTGATGTTGATTGTATTTAATTATAAATTTATCCGAACCAATTTTATATTTTATATGAACCAATTTTCTTTAATGATATAATTTTTTAATATTCATATTCTATTTTTACATTGCATTTGCGTGATGTCATAAATCATTATATGTTAGAATATTGAGAGCGTTCAATAAAAATATTTAAACTACATTGTTTGGAATATTGAAACCGTGCGGCATTAGTTATAATATTTAAACTATAAAGGGTATAAAGACATCTTAACCTAGAGTGAATGATCAGTACCTAAATAAAATTGGATTTTATATCTAGTGTTGAGTGTTCCACATAAATTTATGTTTCTTTTGAATTATTATTGTTACATGTGAACCTACATTCTACAAAGCAAATTAATGGTTGTATTGAAAAATAAAATAAATATATAAATTAAAAATTAAAAAATATATATATTAAAATATATAAATATATAAATTAAAATATATAGATATATAAATTAAAATAAAAAATATTTACAATTTAAGTATGAGGGGTTTAGGTAGTGCATTATATTATATATCTTATTTGGGATTCAACTGTATATTTTATTCATTTATGACCATTTTTATGAGAGGTAATCACTAATTTCTCAAGTCTATCTCATAAAAATGATCATAGATGAATGACTTACTTAGCTTAGTTGAATCCCAAAAACGATATCTAAAAATTACAATTATTATTTATATTAGAAACATATTTTGTTTTTTAAAAATATAAAATATATTATAAAATCAAAAATCAAAAATATATTAATAAATTAACTTGGGCTCATGTTAATTCAAATTTGTAAAGAAAGAGATGATTAAATTTTTTAAAAAGTTAAATATCATGTTTTTACATTTAAAATATTGGGATTTTTTTCCACATAAATTTTAGTTTTCTTTATATAAAAAATCACTTAGAGATTGCAATAAGTTATATTATTTTAAATAAAAAGTAAGATGCATTTTATATATTAATAAATTTGAGTTGGAATTGGGAATCATTTGGTGAGGTAGTAAGATTGGAATAAGTTATATTATTTTATATAAAAAGTAAGATGCATTTTATATATTAATAAATTTGAGTTGGAATTGAGAATCATTTGGTGAGGTAGTAAATGATTCTTGGTGGTGGGTGGGTACAAGCTAATGATGGTATGTCATGGTGCATCAATGTTATTACAAACATGGGAAAACATCAATATGTTAACTTGAAAGGGAAACTCAAGTTAGTTCCATAATGAATTTGAATGTGGTATAAAAAGATGAAATGTAGGAAAGTGAATTAGTTATCTAAATCTATAATTTTTGTTTATATAAATGGTGTATAATTATTTGAAATTATTTGAAATTTGATTGTTCCTAATAGTGGCATTCCTTTTTCAGGCAATATATATAATGCATATTTTTTTAGTAGTGTTAACTTTGAGTACCTAATCAATGGAATTTCACCACAAAAATGTTTAGAATTGTACATAAATAGTTGTTCTTATACACAACTATTTTTTCAAAATTTATAATCTTATATGTATATATGTATACTCCTTTCATAGTATATCATATTGAAGATATTTTTTTGGAATAATAGTGTGTCTAAAGTTTTGAAATGTCCAACTTTTTGAGTGGAGACTCCATTGATCATTAGGAACAAAAGATTACTTGGATGAGTGTCCACTTGAAATGTTGGACATTTCAAATATTTGGACATAGTAATATTCCAAAAAAATTATCTTCAATTACAAGTCCTTCCATAGTGCTAGGAGTTTATGGTGTTGGAACCCACCAACATGCAAGAGGGTCTCTTGATGAAAAGTCCCAATTAGACTTCACATTGTTTGGAAAAAGAGCCTTTCTAGAATTAAGGCCCAACTGCCATGATTCTTAAAGATTTTCCTTGGTTGTGATGGTTAGCAAAAGGGAGAAATGAGCATGTACTTTTGAGGGTGCAAGTGAGTATGCCTTGTGTGATGTTCAATTGTATAATGTATCAAGGTTATTTCACTGAAAGGGGATAAAAGTGAGCCTTTAAGAGAAAATTAATAGTACTGATATAATAAAGACACACAAGCATTTACATATAATGAATCATTAAAAAACCAACGAAATACTTCACTTAGTAGTAACAATCATTATAATATATATAACACACATTCAATAAAATAAGCACCAAAGCCACCAGAATAGTTCAATTTATTAAGTGCAAAATAACAACAACGTACACTACAAACATTCAAAGTATAGTCTTACAATATTTATGATATGCACATTAAAGTTTTTCAACTGAACGAGCTTCCATTATTAAGTGAAATTTCAAATATAAATAGTTACAATGAACATCGGTAGCCCTGATAATGGAGTGTTAGAGTTACCACTTGCTCTCCAAAAGAAATAATCTCCTCTCTAATGCCTAATGGTAGGAGCCAAGGTGAAAATTCCTTTGATTGAGCTATGAGGATGTATATATAATAAATAGGGTGACAATTAACCTCCCTTGTGACTCTTGGACTTCCATCATGACTCTATGAATTCTACATGACCTTTCACATTCTATAGGTGACTCTTGGACTTCTTCTTTACATTACATTTCTCATATATTTGAAAATTACATAATTGCATACACAAATGGTGTGGAAAATGTGACGCATATTACACCTTCACATAAAACCTTGACAAGACATGACATGACATTGATGACATGGACTCAATGATGATGTAGAAATATAAAGCCACTCTTTATGCTATTGTCCTTGTGTCTTCTTGATAGATGGCACATGTTTTTCTTGTTCCTCCTCCATAAGGCTTGAAGGTAGGGAGTCTTCAATATGATCTTAAACTCGAGATGTTGCCATAATTTAGTGTCCCTTCATCTTCTCGTTCAATGATCAAATTGTACTTGTAACTTCATAAGTGTCTTGTAGTATAGTTTCCTTCTCCTTGATTTAAATCATCATCTAGTCATGTGAAAATATAGTACATTCAATTGGAACTCACTCATAAAAATATGACGTGAGTCTAAAAAATCCTAGTCTAACATGCTTCATGAAAATCATTCACTACAAGAAAAAAGGACATTAGTGAGGGTCATGCTTGTGACGAACCTTTAAGATCCGTCACCAATGTCACATATGGTGACAGTCCTTAAACAAATGTCACTGTAAGTGTATATAGTGATGGTCCTTTAAGGTTCATCACCAAAGCCATTTTCAATGACACTTTTCGTGAGGACCGTTAAAGGCCCATCACTAATTTTCACTTTGGTGACACTTCTAGTGATGGACTTTTAATGACCCTAACCAATGCTGTTGTTGTTACTTTTGGTGACAGTCAAAAAATGTTTATTACCATTGATCATTCTAATGATTTTTTGACGACGCTATATGCATGTTAATACATTTTTTTCAAAAGGTAACGATTTAAGGCCATTATTGTGGAGTATTTTTTATGATATTTCCAAGGCCATAGTGGTTAGAATAAACCAATTTTTTAAGAAGTAATTAGTGTGTATCATTTCCCTCAAGTAATCACTAGTCGAATAGAATTTTCCTATGAGTCAACACATGATTCATATATATTAAGTTTATTATCTATCAAATTCCCTTTAGATAAATTTCCACTAGTGTGTGTAGGAAATATATTATTTAATACATAATCAAGCTATGACAATTCTATTAATGAGAAAGACCTAACACTCCTCAACAATCCAGGCACACCTTAAATTAATGCTTTGTCACACACTAACATTTCTTAGCACCTCGCATGTATTGGAACATCTTTGTACCTAGAACATCTTGTCATGAAACTGACGCCAAAGCACATGGTGGCATGCACTAGCACAACATGGAACTATCCTAGCATGTGTTGGCATGCATGTAGTCCCTAGCATGCCCTGGAACACCTTGGTTGAATGCATTGACATACATTAGCACTTGGAAAACAATGCCACTTGACATGTATTGGTACCTATTATTAGTGTGACTAGCACGCCCCTTTTGAAAAAGATAAAGTCTTGAATTATTAACCCTCTTATGTGTTCATTTACTTACATTTTATCTTGTTTCTTCCTTTTGTTTCCTTGACACTTCTTGACACATATTGACATACCCTGGCACCCTACACATCCTTAGCACCTAACATGTATCGGCATATCTTGGCACTAGTTGGCACATATAATTAGCACACTCTGGAACTCCCTAGCAAACTTTGGCACTTCTTTAAATGCATTGATATTCCCTATCATCCCTTACCAATGCTTAGCATACCTTTTCAATCCCTCCTTAGCATGACAGCTAGCACTCATTAACACTAGTCCCTGGCACAAGTTCCTCATATTCATTAATTTCCATGAATTTTGACCTAGTGATCCCTTAATGTTTTGTCCTAGTACTCCTTAACACTCCTCAACATACATTAGCACTATCTAGCACACCTTAGCACTCTTCAACATGTCATTCCACTTCATAGCATGCATAACACTCCCTGACACATATTGGCACTTGGCATGTGTTGGCGCTTTGAAAGGCTTAGCATGTATGAAACACGTTAAGATGCCTTGGTATGATTTGGCATGATTTAATATTAAATTTATTTGGGATAAATTTTTTTAAAGTAGACGAGAAGCAACAAAGGAAGACTTGGCACTTAGAATGCACTAAGACTTTGCACTTGGCACCTATTGGCGCCTAGTGTTGGTGTGCCTAGCATTCCCCTCTTATAAAAGGTAAATTGATGACTCATTAACCCTATTATGTGTTAATTTCCTTGTAGTTTAGCTTGTTTCTCCGTTTTTTTTGCCTTGACATTCCCTGGCACACATTGACACACCCTTGCACATCTTGGCATGCCTTATCACTTGGCACGTATTATCATGTTTGACACGCCTTCACACTATCTGGCACATCTTAACATTCCATAGCATGCCTTGGAACTCATTTCCTCACAGCTAGCCTTTACATTTTTTCACGACTTGGGAACCCAATCAAGTCCTTGGCTACTATAGTTCATGTGAAAACATTGGCCTGCTTCAACTGCAACAACCTAACCAATTGTACCTACTACAAGTAGATTGTGCCTTTTTCAACTAAGAACTTCCTATAACTCATCTTATGCCACTCATGTCCAAGCTCAACTTGTCCCACTTAACTATTTACCAAGACAAGGATCGCATGATCTAGCCATGGCCATAAAAAAACTAAGCAACATAGCTTACATAGGAAATATTTCAGATGTATGTTTAGTTCATATAAACAATAGAACATTAACTAAGAGTTTTCAAGAACCACAAGATTCACAAGGCACACAAGATATAAGCTGAGTGCCCCAAAACGTATACAAAACAATGTACAATATGAAATTATCTATAATATTTTAAAACATGAGCATGTAGCCAAAGCGTGCCACATCTCATATAAAAAAAAATAACTAAAGACAAAACAATGTTTTTCCTAGCATAAAGTGATATCCCTTTGTCTAAAACTGCTATGTCAAGTCGCTTATAACAACCGTAGCCTTTCCTCCTGTAAATCCTATTATAAACTTCTCCTAACACACTTCGTCCTTAACACACTTGAATTCGCTAACACTCCCTGGCACACACTCTTATTTGTTCATTTCCATGCATTTTTACCTAGTTATCCTTTGATATGCCTCGACACTCCCTAACACTCTAGTTTGGCATGAATTGACATTTTCCGACATGTGTTAGCATGCATTTTCATTCCTTTGCATGCCCCGACCCTCCCTAGCTATCATGCCCTCACAACTACCCTTACTTAATTTTCAACTTGGGAACCCAACCAAGCCCTTGCTTGACTACAAGAGCTTGACCAAGTTATAGTTACTACAACTAGACTATGTTGTTGAATTGTGTAGCTTTGGAGGTACTCCACAAGCCTAATGAGATGAATTTGTGTGATTTTGATCACAAAAGGCTTTGTGGGAATAAAAGCCAAGAAAATGGATTTTGGACATAAGAAGGGATTTAAAATCTAAAATAAAATTAAAAAGGAAAATTAATATTTCCTAAGGTTTAAGTGGATAAAACCTGTAAGTTCTAGAGGGTTCCTAAGAGGTCTAGGAAAAACTATTTAAGGGGTCCTTAGGATGAAGGAAATAACATCAAGTGAGAAGGAACTCATTTGATCAAGGGGGAAAAGAGATATGTAGTCCTAAATAGGCCATGATCATTATCATGCCTAGCATTCATTAAGATGCCTAGCTATGCTTTGGCATGGTTTAATATTAAAGTTATTCAAGATTAGTTATTGGAAAGTAGAAGAGAAGTAACAGAGGTTGATTTGGCACTTAGAATGCACTAACAATTTGCACTTAACACTCATTTGCACCTATTTTTGGTGTGCATAGAATGCCCCTCTTGCAAAATGTAAATTGATGACTTATTAACCCTATGATGTGTTCATTTCCTTGTATTTTAACTTGTTTCTCCTTTTTTTTCCCTTGATAGTCCCTGCATGTATTGTCACACCATTTCAGATCTTGGCATGCCTTAGCACTTGACAAATCTTAGCATATTTGGAATTCCTTTGAACTATATGGCACATTTTAGCATTCCCTAACATGCCTTGGCACTCATGCCCTCACAAACGGCCTTACATTTGTTCACGACTTGGGAACATAATCAAGTCCTTAGCCACTCCAGTTCATGTGACATTGGTCTGCTTTAGTTGTAATGACTTGATTAATTACACCTAATACAAGTATATTTTTCCTTGTTCACCTAAGAACTTCCTATACCTCATCTTATGCCAGTCATGTCCAAGCTAAAATTTTCCCACTTAAGAAATTACCAAGACAAGGATCACATCTATCCATGGCCATAAAAAATCTAAGAAACATAGCTTACATAGGAAATATTTCACATGTATGTCCAGTTCATATAAACAATGGAGCATTAACTGAGAGTTTGCAAGAACCAAAAGATACACAAGACATACAAGATATAGGTCGACACAAGCTAAGTTCCCCAAAACTTATACACAACAATCTACAATATAGAATTGTCTAAAATATTTTAAAACATGAAAATTTAGCCAAAGTGTGCCACATGTCATATAAAAATAATAGATAAAGGAAAATTAGTGTTGTGCCCAACAAAAAGTCTCCCTTTGTTTAAAATTTCTTTGTCGAGCCCCTTATCGAAATCGTAGGGTAGCCTCTTACAAATCCTATTATCAACTTTTTCTAACACACTTCATCCTTGGTACACTTGAATTCACTGACACTCCATGGAAAACACTCTTTTTTGTTCATTTCCATGCATTTTGACCTAGTTCTCCCTTGTGATGCCTCGACACTCCTTAACACTCCTCAACATGCATTGACATTGTCTAGCATGTGTTAGCATGCCTTTTCATTCCTTGGCATGCCCTAACCCTTCCTATTTATCATGCTCTCACAACTACCCTTACTTAATTTTCAACTTGGGAACCCAACCAAGTCCTCTCTTGACTATAGGAGCTTGACCAAGTTACGATTACTACAACTAGACTATGTTGTTGAATTGTGTAGCTTGGGAGGTACTCCACAAGCCTAGTGAGATGGGTTTGTGTGAGTTTGACCACAAAATGTTTTGTGGGAAAATAACCTAAGCGAAGGGGCTTTGGACTCGAGATGAGGTTTAAAATGTAAAAGAAAATCAAATAGAAAAATAACATTTACTAAGGTATAAGTAGATAAATTTCGTAAGTTCTACAACATTCTTAAGAGGCCTAGATAGGAAAATCTATTTAAGGAGGCCTTAGTATGAAGGCAAGAACATCAAGTGAGAAGGAGCTCATTTTTTCAAGGAGACTAGGAGAGATGTAGTCCTAAAGTAGGTCGAGTTAGAGGGTTGAGTAAGCAAACTGCTAAAGGGAGGTTGTGATCATCCACCAAGAGTAAGATCATCATGTGAGAGTTCACAAGAATGTCACATACCTTAATGGGTTCGTGATAAGAAGTAGGATGGAATATTGTTGGTTAACTTAGGGAAGATAAAGTTCAAGAGAGGTGAATCATGAGAATTTGGGCATGTGATTTCAGTGGTGTTTCTATGTGAAGTCCGAATCAAATTTTGAAATAGTAGAGAGGGTTGAGACCCTACCTTATGGTGGTTTCTTGGTTGCAAGGTATGTGATAAAGACCAACACAAATGGAGGAGGGTATGCACTAGAATTTAGGGGCCAGAATAGAAGTAGTCACAGGTGTAATATTGACTAAGGTAACCGTAGTTTGAGGGTCTTAGATATCTAAAGTTCAGTTCAAGATTTAGTCAAGGAAATGACCACAATATATGGATCCATATGAGCTAGGCCGAGTCTCTTATGGAGGAAAGAGTTGTCTTTTTTTCTATGGATGGATATGGTTTGTTCTAAAGAAATTAGAATAGAAGTATAATTCCCTATTTAGGGAGGTTTACTAGCATGTTCAATCCATAAGGTATGCCATTAAGATTGTGACAAATCTGCATAGAATAAGAGGGGTTGTGACCCTTAGAGAGAGATTTATCTCTGCAATATATACCACAAATTTGGAAGATGGTTTGCAGAAGTATGTGTGAAGATAGAAAATCCAAAGGAAGGTGGAACCTAAGTAGAAGATGGAGCAGAAGAAATGTGCCATATGAGGAATGAATTGACATGAAGAGGAGTTGATTTTGTTGGAATTTCCATACAATTTTGGACATAGATCTGAAGAAAACTATAAACAGTTAGCCAATGGACTGTTAATGGATGATTTGTGACCCTAGTTCAGTCATCTACAAATTGTTAGAAGGATGCTATGATGAGTAGTTCATATTTTCTCATATATTGGACAACAAAGAAATTGGTACACAAGAATAGTGATTTTGAGAGGACTCAAATCACTATTAGGTGGCATATTTGAAGAGCCCTAGATGAGGGCAGTGTTGTGGGCACTAGATTAGTAAAAAAATTTACTGTGGTTGGGAAAATTGATGGCAGTCCAAGTAAAATTGGAGGGTTGTTATGTGGCTATCAAAGAAGAGCTCTAAGTCCTGTACTTGTGAAGGAAAAGAAGATTGGTAGAAGGGTAGGTGTATTGGGCCTAAGGACGTGCAAAATTTGAAGGACTAAAGTAGCAGTTATGTGGGATAGCAAACTAGCCCTAGTTCACTGTATTGTAGAGGTTTGCATCATTGAGAAGAAGGGAAACATCCATATCCATACACTTTTCATCTTGGAGAAACAATATGGCAAAAGTGGACAGACCAAAGAGTTGTTCACAATGGAGTTGTGAACAACTGATCGAAAACCTTATGTGTTGCAGACCTTAAAGGAAAAAAGAGGTAGATAGAAGGAAAAGTTTTTTGAGCTGAGTTCAGTATCATAAAGAAGTTGAGTTCATTGATAGAGGTAGATTGAAGAGTTGCATAATGGGAGGAAAGAGGACCTACTAGATGTGTTCAAGACATGTGGATTGAAAGGGCTATGTGTGTCCACCATAAAAAAATTGGGTCAAGTATTGTCTTGTTCAAGGTATATTGGTTGTCAAAGGACTAACACCAGGTCCTAGTTGTATTCCTTGTATCAGTGTGATTGTAAAGGGGCCATCATCCCTGGTACGAGAGCTCTAGCCTATTCTATTACAGTTTGTAATTTAATGAAGAAAGTTTTGAAAAAGTTAAAAATTTTCATGTGCACTGATTGATTCCCTGATGTGTGTAGAATTCATTGTGCAAAGTTGATGCATTGTGGCACTTGAGTGTGTTTGCATCAAAGATTCTAAGACAAAACCCAAATTCTCATGTGTCGTGGAAATTCAACATATGCCTTTTTCACCTAAGAACTACATGTAACTCATCTTAGACTACTCATTTCCAATCTCAATTGATCCCACTTAACAAGTTACCAAAACAATGCTCATCACATCCAACTGTGGTCGTAAAACAACTTATAAGCAACATAATTTACATCTTGACATGCCATAACACCTGACATGTCTTAAATGCATTGGAATTATGTGGCATTTGTTAGCATCCCATACATTCCTTGACATGATTTTACACTCTCTAACACACCGTAGCACTTCTTGACACACCTTGGTAGTTTAACATACCCTGGAAATTCCTAGCATATAACCTTGTCACTCCCTCCTTAACTCACCTATAACTCATTGAAACTCCCTATCACACACTCTTATTTATTCATTTCCATGCTTTTTGATCTAGTGCTTCGTTATGTTTACCTGACACTCCCTAGCATGCATTGGCACACCCTGCAACTGGAGAATAAATGTCACAATATGGAATCTAACATTGGAAGGTTTCATAAATTTTTTGATATAATGAATAAAAAAATATTGTCAGGACTAATAGGAATGAAAGATAATCTAGTTAGCTTAAAATACTATCAGCAGAAACTATTTACTATTGCACGAGATGCAACAAATTTTGAAGGTATAAAAGGGAACATCACATGGAAAGCTTTTATGGAGGCTATAGATTTTGACTTATTCATCAGACATGAGATCAAATGCCTATTTTTCATCAAGCCTACATTCTAGAAGTATACAGAAGTAGATGAGACTTACAGAAAGTTGATAAAACTTTCTATCCAAAGTGAATATCGATGGGAAAAAATATGTGAACTGCTTGGGTAAAATAGTTTCACCTCGAACAACAAGACAACAGGGAAACACTTTTTAGGGTCGAGTCATCAGCACTCATCCTCGAGAATAGAGCCAACAACCACATCAGTTTCATATCTCCTATATTTTTATTCTATATTTGTAAAATGATTTTGTATATTTTGCAAAAGATATTGAGATTTTCACTCTAGATATTTTTTGATAATTTTTCATAAATACTTCCAAATTCGAAGTATTATTGTTGGGACTTGTATGAAGAAATAGACTATTGAATGTGAATTTGTTCCTTAAGGTCAAGTGGACAAATTTTCAGTAATACATAAATATTTTCAGGATTCCTGTGTCGGACTTATTGGTGATGTTATCTTCTCTTGCTAACATGTTTTCTCTGGTAATTCATATGTTTATCTCATCTACTTTGTTCTAAAAAAAATAGGAATCTGAATATGTTTAAGTACACCCAATTATATCTTTTGAACAAAGTTAACGTTTTCAACTGAAGTTAAACAATATAACTATTAATTGCTCTATGTTTAATGGATTCTTAATATTTTATTATTTACCATGTCACAAAGTCTTTAGATCTAATAAATCTGCCTACCTTTCCCTGTTAAACTTATTTTTCACTACTATAATCATTCAACTTAAAACTTATTTGACTCCATTTCCCAATGGATTTCCATTTTTGTTCCAACGAAATCATTTTGAAAACCAAACTCTGAACTTTCATATCTAGTCTAAAATTCTACAAGACAAACAAAGATAAATCTAACAGAGATATCCCTCTATGATATTATAAGGGCTAGCTTAACTTAAAATTGGCTTTGTGGTTACCTCTGGTTTTCTTTCACAACCTTAAGAAATTACAAAGTGCTAGCATATTACTTTTCCGATAACTTAAAGTTTTCCATCCTTTTTTTTCTATTTCCACTCGACTTGTGCCAATGTTCAAGAACTACATTTTTTCATGTAATAGCTATTTTTATGAGTATATAGTCTATAACACAAAGTAACTCTTGTATGTGCACTCACATATCCATATAACATCTGTCAATTTCTCTGTAAATTTCAAAGAACCTACTGCTAACAAATTTCCATGCTATACAATAATAAAGGTCTATTTCATTCCATTGTTCTTATATCAAAGCAACATGTGAGCATTACAAAAACATAATAATACCATCCTCAATTCTCATGTACTTTTCGAATCATAAAATCTTAGTTCTCAATTACCTACATATTTCTGATAATTTCAGTTTTCTAAAGGATCGACTTAAGCTATATAAAATCCCTAGATTACACCATCTGCATGTAACAGTTTCAATAAAATAATAAAATAACAATAAATTCACATCATATCCTCAATTATGTACTTGGAAATTTCACACCGGTATCCACCCAACCTATAATTGTTTCCTCTAGTTCACCCCCGAGCTGAAAAGTTCTTACCACGGTATCAACACCCTCTGTTGATACCTTCAGTAGGTATTTAATACCTTTCCTTCATGATAAAGTTTCCTTTAGCAGAATCTGGCTCTTGTGTACCTTTTTATCCACTTGCCTATGCTTTTGCATAAAATATCACCTTTCTCTCCTGCAAAGCTTTATGATTTTCCAAGCTTAGCATATTTCTCTAGCTAAGAAACTTAATGGATCTTTCTCTCCCATCCATTAAGCTTATCTATAATTTCATCTAGAATTCTTATCATGAAATAATTATCCAATCTCTTTTACTAATGATATTTTATTCTTTTTTTTTATTTCTTTGGAAATAATCTCATACCTAGGTGTCTCACTCCCAAGCACTTAAATTCCCTTTATTGATTTATTAATAAAATATCTATTTACATATTTACACTCATCCTTATCTTTTCGACCATAATTCAGTCTAAATAATACCAACATGATAACAATGGAGGGGTATTACATTCTTCGCCCCTTTAATTCACACCATCATCGACATGTATTCCCCAACCACCTCTTTCATTTTCAGTGATGGATACACATTCGACAATTTACTTCCTCTCTCTCAGGTAGTCGCTTCGATAATTGAATGTTTCCATTATATTTCAACTTGAACCAGACCTTTTCTAGATATAATATATAAATGAATTCTATCAGCAAGTCCCATGGAAAATTTTAGGGGCTAATATTCGCACGTGGGCTAATTTTCCATGTTTTTTCCAAAAATAAGATTCGCAAATTTCCATTTTTAATAAAAATGATTCTTCCAAATTTTACAATATAAAAATATTTTACCTTAAAAATTGCCAAAATTATATAGAGGCTATATATAAAACCATTATAAAATTGAATAATTTTACAAATATCTCAATAAACATTTTATAGTTTGCATATTAGGGACTAGTGAGATTCGCCATTTTTTATACTTAAAAAAAAAATTCTTTCCTTAAAATTTTCCCTGGTTCAAAGTCCCCTTTGAATGCTACAGGTTTATTTTTGTCCGCAATTTAACCATGATTTCTCATTTTTTATTTCTTTGCATTTCTAATAGTAGAAGGGAAATGCTTCCTTTTCCATCGCATTTGAACCCATGTTGAACACTTGCTTCCTGCAGTTCCCCTGCACCTGATACACTATCCACATACTTTGAAACAATGTTAGTAACATTAATCTATCATCACAACAAGACCATAGATTCCTTTCATTAATTTATTCATAACTACCTTCAGTGACATGGGTGTCATCTCTTGTGAAATTCAGAATAAGAATTTTCCACTTTTCCTTTCCTACTATTTCAATAGAAGAAATAGTAATTACCAAACTATTTGGATCATTTTATTATATATCATGAATTTGATACCTTTGTATCCATTACCCATCTATTATGCATATTTCAATGTAAACTAACTTACTATTATCAGCCTTTTGTGATTATTTTGTTACACATTTTCATACCCTTCCCTACACTAGTGAAGTTATGAGAAAATTACCCAAATAGACACTTAAGGAATATCTTGATACACTTGATTTTCTATGAACAATTATTTTCCCTGTAATAGGCATGAAACATTTTACTTCTATATTTTTATGTACATCAACACACAATACATTAGTACCATTGTTTTCATCTATTCCAAACATCATCATTCTTATGTGTATATATTTACATCACTAGAAAAAATCACATTTGCAAATTTTCTTCCTTGGTTTGACTATACCATGTATCAACTTTTCTTAAATGTTTTCCATCCGATTATGATACTCTGTTGATTTTATATTCATCTTCCTAGTTTATCTAGTGCCATTGTTATAGTTTTCCACTTGACGGTCATTTTTGGTTCATTAATCCTCCAATTTTTTTGTTTTTTTGTTTTCCCTATATTGATTTAAGTGTGGGCCCATTTACTCATTCTAGTATAAAGTTGATTCTTCTAGTTCCTTCATATTTTTTTAGTTCCTTGGGGTACAAATTTTGATGTTATGATATCTTGTTTTGTTTATATATATAACACATATTTAGTGGTCTTTCACATATGTGTTTGTCCACATTCCTCTAAAACCTATTTTAGTACACCCATTTTCTTTGTTATGATTGATGTTCTACATGTACATCTAAAAAAAAAGTCATAATCCTTTTTCAAATAGATATCAATTCCAACCCTCTATTTCTATGGCTAGTTTCTTCAAGAAAAATCCAACAAAGCTTCCCCTCTCTTCCTAACTATCTGAATACTTAATATCTTTTCAAGGCTACTTAAGAGTCCTCTTTCTATATTTTACCGCAAAAACTGAGAATGCCTACAGTTAACTAGATAATGACATTCAGAGATGTGTAAGCTACCATATTTCTAAGAAAATACCAATTATATTTCAATTATTAGCTGAAAATAAACGTAAATGAAACCCACCTTGATACTCAATTATGTATCCCATGTTACTTTTCAATTTCAAGCCTACTTTTGGAGACATATCTACTTGTGTATTATATGCTAGAGAACATATGTTCCATGTTTTATACTTGTTTCAAAACATGATGCAGATATAGTTTCCTACCCCGTCTCTTCATGTTACCTAATATATAATCACCTAAGATTCCCATAAATTGATATTTCAGGGGTCATTTTCTTACTACCTATTTTAATAAAAATTTTAAGGAAAGTAGAATATAACTTCAAAGAAAACCATTCCACACATTTGTTTGTGTCTTTCCTCAGACCTACTTTGATGAAAACGTAATGGTCAAATCATGGTTTGTCTTTCCCATATGGAAATAATATTATATGACCTTTATAGGAAGACTTATTCAGTCCATATTCTCTTTCTAAAGTTATAATATCATTCAATCCATATTGTATTTCCAAAATTTTTTAAAGTGATAAAATTAAGCTCGAATATCATGAGAAATAAATTAATGATCACACCATCTCCAACGACTAATTACCCACAGGGTCCCTCAAATCTACTTAAATCATACATGCATCTTGTTCAAAATCATAACTAGTTCACATATAAGCATATGATGTAAGTCCCTATGGCAGTTTAATAGATCAATCATATGATCAAAACTTAGCTAGATCACCTGTTACTTGTAGTGTTCATTGTATATATTTATGTTGTTTCGTATGGAGTGCCATAAAATGTACAAGATTGGTGATCATTTGAAACCTAATCTTTAGGAATTATTGTAAATGTACTATTATTGTAGGAAATAATGTAAAAAGTCTCATGAATGTAAATAATTCAAGAGGTGTCCAAGATCCCTAATGTAAATGACAATACAAGTCATAATATATTGTACCCATATGTATAACAATGTCGGGTATCACCTACTTATATAGTCAAGTTTCCATTTCGCCGATGTATTATAATAGAAGTATTAGAGAAATCATGCACCATTTCCAGCCATAATAGTAGGTGATACAATTATATTACTTATAATTGGATGAAATATTGTGGCATAATTTGAATGATTGATTTCCTTAGAAATTTTCATCCTACAGTTGAGAATAACATATAATGCTAGTGGGGTACAAAATTTTAAGAGATTTTTGAGTTCATTTTGGATGAGACCTTTTTAATTAGTTGGTCAGGTCATGTTTCCTTTTATTTACTGGTTTAGGATTTTATTACACATCTGGTAGCTTTCCCTCCCCTTTTATACACTAAAATATCACTTTATTTTTCTGTTAGCAACTCTACCCTTTACAATTCAAATTTTTGTGTTAATAATAACTCATTGATCTATTAATCTTTGGTAACCATCATAAAATATTAGCGAGTGATAACCATTGTTCCCTTTATAGTTGGCACAACCCTTTTATTGAGTTTTAGCTGGGTCATCTTTAACAATATTTCCCGCTACCAACTTTCTCAGCTTCTTATTCAACATTTCCTTTATTTCTTGCTTAATTGTCCATAATATCACATTCCCAACTATCGTTTATTTCTACAATTTTCCTATAGACCATCTATTGGTACAATGGTATTTTTTTTGTGAAATCATTGTCTCAAACTATTTAGGAAGATCGAATTTTATTGACCATTGTGTGCAACACTTCTTGGAGTAACCTTTCATAAACCTAATCTATTAGGCTTACATTGATTGCACAGTCAAACAACCATTATTTATTCCTACAATAAGTGAGCCATTATTACTTTTAATTTATGGAATATTAAATATCTCATTCCTATGATATGTAATCCTACTCAATTTTCCCAGCCCATTCGAACCGAGAGCTGAACCTAGGGTCTGATACCATATGTCATGTACATCGGTTATAGATAAATTTTTTTTAAAATACTACAAACACCATCCTTTTTGTTCTTACTTATTAGAAATGGTTATAGTCAATTTGTGCTTATTGGGTTCAAATTGACTACGAGAATTGATCTTTTTCTCCTTCGGAACTTGTTACCTCACTCTACTGCTTAACCTAACTTTCCAAGGTGTTATGTATACATTTTATTTTTATACTTACATTATTATAATACTCATTATATTTTTAATTGGGTTACTCCATCCCATGGTTCATATTATAAATATATTGGGCTTTGGTGGGATCTTGGTAATATTTAGCCATAGCTCATTGGTGATTCTAAAGCGCAATTACTTAGCTTAATAATCCACAACCCGTAGAACTAATATGAATCTAATTTGTCATTCAATTCCATTATAAGTAAAGGTTTAGTATTATGTACCAACTCTACCAACTTTACCATTATTTTTACTTCGTCTCCTATGTTGCGCGCTAGTTGCTCGTTCTTTGCATGACATTTTATGGGAGTTTGTACCCTTGGGAACTACACAACGAACCATGTTTTTCCATGCCTCAATCATCACATGTTGATCACATGGCATTAAGATAGCCTATCAGTTGTGTTCCTCGGTAAATGGTGCAGATTATTAAAGGTGATCCAATTGTTATGGCTTGCTTGGAAAAACCTGATTGCTTACCCTCCCAGGTTTCTTGTCATTTGTGTGTCGACCTACTATGTTCAGACCTTTGTTACCTATGAAGAATTTGTTTTTTCAGGACTACTTGGAAATTTATCATATCGCTGTGGAGGAATCATACTGATTTTCCTTATCATGCTATTACATTTGGCCTTCCATAAATGATATCCATATTCGGTGTGATGGTAAGGAGATACCAGAGAACACCTGATGTTGTATCTCAGTGCTCTTGAGGTTAGCCTCTACTCATGAACTTCTTAGATGTATCCTCTAGTAATATTGAGGGTTTTTTATTTTTATATTATTTATAAATATGATTACATTCATATTCTATTTATTTTATTATACTTTCATTAGGCTTTAATGAAGGTGATAACTTCTAACACTTACATTTTCATTATGTGTAGGTGACATTGTTAATTTCCGCCAGATAAACACCATTTTCTCCTTTTTATCATATTGGAAAATTCGCTTATGATATAAAGGTGTGAAGAAAAAATTCCAGTTCTTCATTATTATCTGGGCTTTACAACTATCTTTTCAAGAAATATGGGTTTTTCCAGGCGATAAGGTTTCTACTTATATTCTGGTTCCCAAACTCTAGAATTCGTGTCCAAAGGCATTCCTGGCAAGATTGGATTATGTACCCCCCCCTGGTGTAACTTCAAAATTTCCTCCCAAAATACTATAGTTCCCAAATTTCATCTACCTAGTTCCCGATTATCTCGACGTAGGCAATTTCCAGATGGTATGGGTGAATATCGACTCCCAACTTGATTTTCCTGTTGTTCAGTCTATAATTTTTTTATGAATGATTTGTCCTCTTTAAGGTATCATATTCATGGCTCTATTAAAATCTATTGTGGAGTTTCCAATTCCATGATTTACTAATTTTTCGTTTTTTCTCAAATATGTCTCTCTCAGTCGCGAAGGAATCGCTCACGTTACTTTTCCTACAGGTGACATAATTTGGGTTCCTATAGTTATATTCTTAATAATATTTTTACCAGATATCCTTCCTATTTAAATGGGTTTTTTGTGTGATGTGTCACCCACACGTATGGAGGCCAAAAAAATTTATCGATTCAATTACCCCAACTATTAGGAATTCATAGCTGATATTGCTTACTCTTTGCCAGGTTGATGTTTCCATCAAGTACTAGGTTGGTTTTTCCTCTCCATATGGGTGATGGGTGTTTAAAGAGTTATTCATATCAAAATGATACATGTTTGGGTGTTAAGATTTTAAGATGGTTTTCCTGATTTTCGTGTCTCTGTATTCCTACAGATCTTTTCATATCCATTTTTTCTTCTACTAAATAGATAGTGGACATTTTCACCGTTGGTTTAGTTAGTTCCAGTGAACTTATTAAATAATTTTTATTTGATAGTTTTTTTGTTCCTCTCTATATATATATATATTGATGAACCCTTATGGCCTTCTAATAATTTCTGGTGATCTTTTCCATAACCTATATTGTGTACATAATGTGTTTTATCTTTGTTGGTTATATATATATATATATATATATATATATATATATCTTCCTTTTATATATTTTTGTCTTCTGCTTTAAAAAAAATGCTATTCAATTAAGAATGTGTCACATACGCTTAGAATTATATACCAAAATGTGTATTACACAACACCTAACTATATTTTTCGGTTAGATTAATTAGTGTGAATATCGATTCAGTTTTTCCTCTAGTCAATGCTTGTATCAAGTTTAATTTCATTTAATGATTTCTAGTTTATATATAATTCTTGAACTGAGTTTAACTTGTATTACACATTTACTGCTTCCCGGTCCCATACAATTTGATTTAATGTTTTAGAATTTCATTTGAATACATAGAATAATATGAATGTGGTTTGGCATGCATTTCCTTAAGTTCAGGATATATTATTCTTCAGGCGGATCAAAAAGGGTCATGTGATTTTAAATTATAACAACATTTTTATATATTCACATGATTCAAATATACCTTTTGTGGCAGTAAACTTCAGATTTGTATACCCCTGATACTAATCATATCACCACGCCAATTTTTGTATAATGGAGATGTTGTTTGGTATATCAAGCCACTACCATAGTATCCATATTTTCATATGTGTATTTTTATTTTAACTTAGTAGCACTCTTCCATGACTTAATTATACACTTCACATACTTTTCCAATTTTTCAATACCACCATTTGATCTTTTACGTAAAGGTAGATTAAATTCTTATTTAGTGAATATAATAGTAATTAAATAATTATTTCTGAGGTGTGCTTAGTTACTACTTACAACTTCGTCTCCCTTTCTCCTGAAAAACTTTTGAATAACTATATTTTAGTACTGGTGCCAGTATCTCTAATATATGTTTTTATTTCTTAATGTTTTTTATTCATATCGGGATAAACATTAGTAATCCACCCTCTACATTAGTAATCCACCCTCTGTGGACACAATTAATTGTATTTTTACTGAATTTTTTCCAAGGATATTGCTTTGTGTCTCTTCTTCCTGTTAATCATTTCCCTTACTACTCTACGTTGAATGCACAAAAAATATGTGAACATTCATGAGTAATTAATTACCTATACTCAAGAAAATATACTATACCTGGTTTAAATCATGTTCATGGTTACCATTTTTTAACATTCCGACAAGTCAATAGTACTACTAGTTAAGGTCCTAGTACTTTAGAGAGAGCATATCACTGGTCCATGCAACATATTGCTTGCTTACTATCTTATGTAGTACTTTTCTGATAACTTAACTTTAGCCATCTTTTTTCCAGCTCCATCTCAACTTGTGCCACTATTCATCAACTACCTTTTTTCATATAATAGTTATATTTTTGAGTATATAGCCTATACCACAAAGTAACTCATGTATGTTTACTGACATATCCATATAACATCTGCCAATTTCTATGTAAATTTCAAAGAACCTACTATTGAAAAATTTCCATGCTATACAGTAATAAATTTATATTTCATTTTATTATTATTCTATCAAAGCAACATGTGAGCATTAAAAAAACACAATAGTATTATCCTTAATTCTCATATACTTTTTGAATCATAAAATCTCATTTCTCAATTACCTACATATTTATGATAATTTCAGTTTTCTAAAGCATCAACTTAAGCTATAGAAAATCCCTAGATTACACCATTTGCATGTAATAATTTCAATAAAATAATACAATAACAATAAATTCCCATCAAATCCTCAATATAATTACTTGGGAATTTCACACTTGTATCCACCCAACCAGTGGGTATTTAATACCTCTATTTCATGATAAATTTTCCTTTAGCGACATCTCTCTTTTGTGGACCTTTTTATCCACTTGCATGGGCTTTTGCACAAAATCTTGCCTTTCTCTCCCACAGAGCTTTATGTTTTTCCAAGCTTAACATCTTTCTCCAGCTAAGAAACTTAATGGATATTTATCTCCCATCCATTAAGCTTATCTGGAATTTCATTTAGAATTCTTATCATGAAATAATTATCCAATCTCATTTACTAATGCTATTTTATTATTGTTCTTTCTTTCTTTGGCAAGAATCTCATATCTAGGTGTCTCATTCCCAAGCACTTAAATTCCCTTTATTGATTTATTAATAAAATATTTACTTACATATTTACCCTCATTCTTAGCTTTTATACTATAATTCATCCTAAAAAAGACCAGAATGATAACAATGGAGGGGTATTACACTTTGTGTTTATCAAGGCCCTTGTGATAAGGCTCGTCGAGATAAGGTCGTGTGACATGATAATAGGAAACTGTTGAGAACAATTGGATGTTAAACATTTATGGAATCTGGCTCGAGGGTGACTACTGCAAGAAAGGGTTGGCTGCAGCGTGTATAAGGTTTGGTGGAGAGTTGAAGTCCCAATATTAGTTGTTGAGCACATTTAATAAAATATGTATAATCAAGCTTTGCACCTTGAATGTCAAACATATGTTAATTGTGTGGGCTTAAGGCTTATTTGGGTATTGTTTCAATGTGTCATTCCAATGCTTATCATATGTTGTGGAATGTGATTTCCTATTTTGGTATGGATTTAATATGTTGAGATAATTCATGTGATGATATTAGTTCCCTATGCTGGTTTAATGCATGGCATCTGACGAGGAATGTGAATTCCTATACAATGTTAAATTTTTGTGCCATGGATGAGGAACAATTCATTCTTGGAGAACTGGAATATATATTTTTTCTTATGTTTTCATGTAGTAAGTATTATATGTTGGCACTAGATTGTTAATTTCCTTAAGTTAATGACCAAGGATGTCAGCCTGGCAAGAATATTTACTACATGTGCCTAGAATATCTTTTTTTGAATGATATTTTTTTTTGTGTTCATCCTAATCTTGGAATTGGGCTTAAGTTTTATGTATGGAAATATGGGAGCATCTATGTTAAATAAATAAATGTTTAAACTCAAAATAAATTGGTTATTTGGCCTTTATTTAAATCATGTAAGCTTAGGAGGAAGAATTCTATTATCTCTTTGGAGGTATGGCATTAAAGTCTCATTACTACCATGTGAATTAGAGCCATGACTAAGGGCGTAAGTGGGAGAGATCCTAGCAGTCAAATTTCAAAAATTGTGAGAGCCATCCACCTGTCCTAGAGGTTTGGTACCCTAGAGATTTTGATGTGAGGTAGGGAAAAACCCACTAGGATTGAAATGTTGGGACGAAGTGGCAGGGTAGGGTCGGTTATTAAGCATTTGGCGCATCAAGGCAGAGGACCCCGAAATCACATATAAGTACGTGAAAATGTATTTTACCTCATAATGGAGTACTGGTGGGACCCATGGATAGCATGGCAGGTGTCATGGCCTCAAAGCCACATGGTGACTTGGGTGGCAGGACACATTTCAATTGAATTTAGGGATTTTGTTGGGTCACGTGGCCTTCAAACTAGTGACACATGGCATACTCAGAGTGGAGCCACATGGAGGGTGACATAACCCTAATAGAAATGGCTGCTTGAGTCACCTTGGTGCCTTGTTCTCGGTGATTTCCTGTGGAGTTAGGTGCAAACCCGCTAGGACTTAATCCTTGGGGTGAGGTGGAGGTGGTGGGGTCCACCTGCATAATTTAAAAGGAGTTGGAACCCTAATGAGGTAGTGGAACCAAGATTGAGTTAGAGAAAAATTGTTAATGAGCATCTATGTTGGGACCTAAAGGCAAAGATTAGCCATTGGATAGGGCTTATCAAAGCTATCAAATCCATCTTGTGGCAATTTGACACTAAACACCCGTACTAGCCTCAGACCCAAGTACACATATTCGTTCGATCTATAGCTTCCAATTGTTAATCGATGACATGTGGTTGGAAGACATTAGAGGAAATTTCAGCCTGAAAGAGGCCTCCTAAGGAAAAATAATTAAATAAGAGTTATGAATTTTGGAGGGAAAGGAACAGAGCTACTTTTTTACCTGTATTTTTGGCTTATCACCTTATCATTTTACCCAAATTTCAAGTGTAAACACTCATTGGATGCGGAATTAAATTCTGCATCCAACGAGTACCCATTATGCAAGCTTTTGAGAATACCTGCATTGATAAAAAAATGAAGATACATTAAAAAAGTGTGTTCACCACACTTGACCTTGGACAAGTCTCTCTTGCCCTCTTCACCTTGTGAATTCTTTCCATTGGATTTCTTGCCTTTTATGAATAGTTAAAAATATTATTCTTTGTCTTTGTAGGAGGTCTCATCTATGGTACTCTTCCTTATCTCTTTTTGTACTAATTTGGACCATAATCGCTCCCAGTCTGGTAGCTTCTCCCTCCCATTCACTGTGTTATCACTCTAATAATTCTCCAAGTTGTGAGATTTTAATTTATAGTTTAAAGAGCATTAGAGGTAACCACAAACCTAATTTTAAACTCTAGGATCTAGCCTTCCTAGGGTTCAGAGAGGGCTCTCTCTATAAGACTTAACTTTGTGTTAATGTTTGATTTTAGGCTAGTTATAAGGACAATTTGGTTTTAAGATTTGGTTTTGTTGGTGGGAAAATCACTTAAAGAGATGGATAGTAATAGATCTGGTTTTCCAATGGGAAAAAGGAGTCAGTATGTCAAGCAGACATCTCAAGATCAAGATCAAAAGTCAAATATTTTCAGGGCAAGATAGACAAGTCACTAAAGATTTTTGAAGGCTGATTGGTGAAGTGGATTAATCAGGATAAAGAGTAGTTAAGAATTCTTTGATCCAGATAAGGAAGGAGAAGAGAGAGGTCATTCAAAAGAGGGAGAAATTAAGGGTTCCCTACTCTGGAAATCAACAGAAAACATAGAAATGATAAATAGTTCAAGACAGAGTGCTTTTAACAAATTCTGTAATAATATTCCCGATTTATCATTCAAATTTAGAACACATTTATGAAAGTATGTAAAACATAGAATATTAACAATGAAAATAGAAAGTACTTCACTTCAATGGCTCATCACATGAATCCTGAAATATGATGCTTTATGGTTTTGACCCAGTCTAGTACTTGAAATTGCTACAAGAAATCCTTCAGGTTTAACAAAAATGACTATAGAAATCTTCAACAAATTATTCCACAATAATACTTCAAAGAGTGAAGTATTTATACAAAAATGTTTTACAAAATATCCTAGAATAATCATATGAATTTTCTAAGGAAAATAAAATACCTTTTACAAAAATATAGTGACAGCTGCTTAACAACTAGCAAGTTGTCCTATTTATCCAAATAAAATAGAAATGCTGTTTTGAATTGGGTGCAGTTGGCTGTTATGTTGACTTCAAATGCTGGCAAAGATATTTTAAATCTGTTTTGAAACTTTATCTTCTCATATGATACTCTTTTACTGATACACTTTAACCACTGATACTCTTTCATCTGCTTGAGGATTGTTTTATTGCTATAAATTATGTTTTTATTGTGTAAAAACAACAATCTATTTTTCTTCCTCTTTCACTGTAAAACTATCTTTTACAACAAATTAATATGCTTCTGCAAAAATTCTTCATCAGGAAATTTGATCTTGGTAAGTTTTTTGTAGTTTTCATCAGCCTCTGTGTATCTGACAAATATTGGTTTGATCACAAAGAGATGTTTTATTTCATGTTGCAAATAAAACAAATCTTCAATTCTTTTATGCAACACTTTGCATGTAGGTACTCCTTGCCAATCTACCTTTTTTACCCGATCTTTGGAAAATCCTCTGATCTTCTTGTTGTAATCATGTTGCTTCATTAATTTGTCATTCAAAACAAGAATATATGGCAAGCCTTTTTGCCTCAATGTATCAAATTTTACCATAAATCTAGTTATGGCGAAATCCATGTTTCGGCACTTCTCTTCAAGTTGCTTCATCAAATTTTTCTTTGTAATTACCTTTGTCACTTCAAGAATTGTTTCAGTTCTATCAGTTATGCCTATCTCATCCAATTCTTGATTGTTTTTGGCGTTGAGAAATTTGATTATTTCTAGGGCCTCTTCATGTTTGGCACCTAGTTCTTCCTTTGTTTTCACAATTTCTTCTTTTGCTACTTTAAGCAAGTCATTTTGTTCATAAATTACCTAAATGGAAGGCCAAGTATCATTGATTGACTCAATGATCTTAGACCACAACTGATTTTTTACGAAAGCCATTGGTTATTTCAAAGTTAACTCTGCTTCAACTTTCTTCAACTATTCATTTGCCCTTTTGGCTTTTTGTTCCTCATTTTTAGCATTGATTTGGGCTAATTTCTTGGCATCTTCCAAGTTCTTAATGTGTTCTTTCAATCTATTGATCTCATTACTCTCTCTCTATATATATATCTCTTCCATATCTTTAATGAGCTTGCTTGCTTCATCTGTTTGTTACACTGCTGATGTAAATGATTCTGTAGCTGAAGTAGTGGAAGATGTCTCTGGCATAGATGTAGCCAATGGTACTTTTGGTGACAGTTCTTCTGCTAAGGTTGAAGGAACTTCTGTAGTTACCATGGGGATTACTGTAGGAGGGACGCTCTAAGTTTTAGTTATTTCTTTCTCTTGGACAAGCTTGTCCATTTTTATCTCCATGTCTTTAATCTGTGTTGTCATTTGAAGTATGAGACTCATCATCTCATCTTTCTGTTTTGCCTCTTGCAGAATCTCTTTAGTCTATGGATTTTCTGTTAGAGGAAGCTTCAATATTTTTCTAAGTGATGCTATGTTAGCATTTTTTTTTCTTTATCATCTCTTCTACAGCTTTTACATTTTCAGGGTCATACCCTACTTCAATTACCAGTTCTTCTAAAGACTTAATTCTAGTGTCTTTAACATGAGAAGAGGCCTTTTTAGTCCTAATCTGATCTCTCAAATTGGCTATGGTATTTTGACGCTTATGGGCACTCATTGCCTTTGTAGTCATAGTAGAATAAAGCATTTTAGAGCTTTGTTTATGAAACTCAATTTGATCTAATGGATGAATTCTGTTTACCAAAATTTTTAAGTCAACTTTCTTATAATCTACTGCTATTTGAGGTGCTTTGACTGTAGGTTGAAGTATAAACATTATCAAGTTCTTATTTTTATAGTCAAAAGCTGAGAGAAGTATGTTTAGATTGCCTGGAATTTGCTTCAAATACTGTGAATAAATTTCATTCTTGATCTCTTCATTCTTGGCCTTGATCTGTTTGTATTTCTCTTTGATATCCAAATCTATATTCTCTGCTTGCTATGATGAGGATGCCTCCATGTTTTGCTACTTTTCAATCATTTGAGTGTCTAAAGTATCATTTTCTTGCTCATTCACAATAACTATAGCAACATCTGTGTTTTTCTCTGTGTTTTCTTCATCTAGCACCTCAATTGTTTCTTTTTCCTTATCTACTAGATTGAGCTTGGGTTTCTTGTTATATCTGAGCTTGAATCTGGTCTCTGTTGTTGTTCAACTATATAAGTGCCTTCTTCTCCGACTCTTTTGGTAATTTTTCCCTCTTGATTTACAGTTTTCAAGGTGTGACTAGTATCACCCTGTTTAACTATTTCCATCAAGGTATTTTCCAACCACTTTGTTCGATTAGAAAAATGTTCAATCTCAAGCCTTTTATCATGAATATAAGGGGTTAACTTAAATTTTTCCCTCATTTTATTTAGTATTCCATGGGGATAATAATTCCACGAGAAAATTTCTTCAAATTTATATTCGAGCAACTATTTTGCTGCCTCTGTACCTGCATCCCTGTGATTTCAAATGAAAGGTCCTACCTAGTTCTTCAGCTTGAATTGAGTCTTCTTTTTGGTAGCCAAGAAGTTTATAGAGTCTGAATTGAGAATTTGTCCTATGTACTCCAAGGCAAAAATTTTCATTGGCAAGTATTTTGGAAATTTATATGGCAGAAGGTTTGACCTATAGACTCTAATATCTGTATGATTTTGGTAAAGGTACCAATCTCCAGTTCTGCTTTGTTCTGACAGCTGTAACACTTTCTTTATCTCATTATGTATTCTTGGTTGTACACTATTTGTAAGCATGTTTATTACTGGATGAACAAAACAATCTATGAAATCCACATAAGTGAATTCTGTTGATTCTTCTATGATTAGTGAGGTCCAGAAAATGACTGATAATGGATTCGCTTCTACATCCAATTTTTGAAGATTTATTGGGAAATTTTCTGCTTGGAAGTAAAGAAACATGTGAAAGAGGTAGGATGAATATCTGAAAACTCCTTTAGTGGGAAATTTCACAAGATGATCATGGATACTATCAGCTATGAATTCAGCATAATTGTCAATGATAGAAGGAGGCTGACCAGGTACAAAGGTAGATAGAAAACCAAGGATTGACTCATCAGTGTGCTCATCAGTAAAATAACCTAGGATAAATGATAACATTGAAATGAAATGCCTTGATCCTTCAAGAAATTTAGAAGTAGAATAGGGAGGGTTTATCTTTTGGATTTCAACATATGCAGGCATGAATGTTTGGAAGATCTGAAACCTTTTAGGAAAGTATAAATTAATGTAAAGCTTTGTGAGAACTTCTATGCATAAGGGAACTGCATTAGGATCTGGTTTCAGCTGAAGCATCATGTTTATAGAATCTGCAATAATATTGAACAATACCTCTTTATTAGCATCAATCATAGCTCTTTGTTCAGGGGAATAATAGGTTTGACATAGCCTAATGACTTCTGCACACTGATGAGTATGTGGAACTACATACTTGGGTAAATTGGACTCCCAAATCTGTACTTCATCTCCCTAATCTAAGGATTTTTCTGGACTCCAGTAGTGGAGGTCTAAAAGATTGAATTCTATCACTGGATCATTTATTTTGTAATCAACATCAGCTAGGGGTGTATTCTCAATATCTACAATAGGAGCTTGTAGTGGGTTGACAACAATGGTACTTTTAGAGGCCATTTCTAAGTATATTTTTGACAATTTTGACCTTCTTAATGTTAAAAATCTGTTTTTATTCTTTTTTATACTCTTCTATAAGCTTAAACTGTTTACAGAAGGTATTTTTTGGCTTAACAAAGGTTTATTAAATAGAAAAAGGTAAAATCAGACTTTCTTTTGGTTTTAATCTTCAATTTGGTTTCAAACTTGATCTTCAAACTCTTTTACAGACTCTAAAGATATATAACAAGGGTTTTGTTCTTCTTCTTGGATAAAATGTACTAAAGAATAGTTTGATTCATGTACAGAGGGTTCTGATTATTTGCAAAAGGGTTTTTGGATAAATTAAAAGTTATTTTAAGGTCTGCAAAGGCTAAACTATATTCAATTTCGTTTAAAACCAGATATGGTATCAAAACTGGGGTTTCATTGCATAAAATATATTTTTTGAGGGCAAATATAGGTCTTTCTGTGGGAAAACAGGGTTTATGGCTATCAATTTCATAGGAAACCCTTTTTCAAATGACAGGAAGGTTGCTTTTTTCGAAGAATACCTGTTCTTGTAGGTATTTGGTCTTTAAACATGAGTTCTGAGGCGTCAAAGGGCTTTTGGAAGCTGTTGCAGTCCTTGGAAGTATACTAGAGGCTTCAAGCGGACTTGGCAACAATTTTTAATAGATCTCTGGTTCTTTGGGAATGTAAATGGTGTACAACACTTGTTTTTTCAGTCATAAGGGTTTAAAACAACAGAAAATGCAGAAAACATTTAAACTGTGTGCATTTGTAGTTATATGGCAATTTTAGGTTAAAACCGGTTCTGCATTGAATGCGGGTCAAGTCAAAAGGAAGGTGGTTTAAGACCGGGAGGAGAAAACCATCAATTTTTTATCGCGCGAGCTAAGAATGGTAAGTGGTTTATTTGGATCAGATGCGATCCAATAGTTTTATGTCACGTGGAGGAGAGAGATTATGGAAAAAATGCCCATTTCGCAAAATAAAAAACGATTAGCAATTGCAATTTTGGAAATGCGATATCGCATCTAGATCATCAGATCTGGAGGAAGATATGTGAGCGACAGAGATTTAGTAATGAAGTTGGTCGATGGATGGGTTGTGGGGCCTGGATAATTATATGCGGCGGGTTCGATTTAATACATTTAAACGTATAAACATAATGAATTAGCAGGATATGTGTAATATGAATTTACACAGCGAATAAGGGATTTGCATATGTTTCATGATCTTCGGGCGGGGCATAGACATATGTAATCTATTTTAACCTATGAGGATTGTGGGATATATATCACGTGGGGTAATATAACCATAGGTTAAAATTAATAAGTGGGTTTGGGATTTCTAATATAAATGAGTTAATATAGCTACGGGGAGGGGTATTTCATAAGGTTTTAATAAAATATGTTAAATTTAATATGAAATGAATATGAAATGACCGGAAATACGTATAATATAAACTAAGCAAAGTGTAAACTAGGCATTTGAACACAATAATGGTCTCATTTTCAATTTTTACACTTAATACTTAGGATAAATTGTATTTTGTGATTTTTTGAGTGTTTTTGCATGAAATGAAATTAGTTAAAGGGGATTTTTACTTTCCCTAAGCAAAAAGTGTTTTTAACTTTAGGAAAAGGGATTATATCTTTGGAAAAGGGTGATTATGTTGAGGAAATGGGTTTTTATGAAGGGGATCCAGTACTTATTACTAATCAGTTATTAAGCCTTGGGTCAGGTCCCAACAAAAGTCAGAGAAATGCTCCAAGCCTTTTTAACTGAAGGTTTTGAGTACTGAATACTTTGAGGGGAGGGAAATTAGTAATTTTTGCCAAATGAAGTTTTATTACATGCCTTTATACAACTTATTTCTACCTACCCATCATTATTCTAACATTTTTCCATTATTTGCATAGGTGAATTTGAGCATGCAACCCTAAATCCATTTTTATTTTAAAGCAGGAAAATATCTAATTCTAACCTTATTTCATTCGAGGGCTCAGATTAAACTATTTGAGCTCCTCATTTATTCTCTAAATATCTACTGATTTGCCAAGTTTAAATTGTTTGACATATCTTTATTCTCTATCTATAAACATGAAATTTAAAGCATGAAAAAATTAAGATTAAACTATTTAACTCATCATGGATCATGGCATTTTGAACAAGCTGCACATAATCATTATTCTTGTAATAAAGGTAAAAGTAGTGGCCTTTTGACTTGCATCACTTTCATGTGTTATTCTTGTGTTTTTTGTCTTTTCTCTTTTTGGGGTTCATTTTTTCTTTTCTTTTTTTATCTTTTCTTTTCAAGTCCTTTCATATTTCATTTAGGACTTTTACCCTCTTTTCATTTTTTATTATTTTCAAATATGGGAAAAAATTTGCAGAAAGCGAGGTATGTACATATTTACAAGACTAATCATAGTCAATTCAAAAATTATGAACTCTTTTATTATAGGACCCTAACACACCGAGTCCTGGTAGCTATGCCAGATCTTGGGAAGGCCTAGAAGTGCTAGGCTCACCAAATCATCCTGGGCTACTCTCACACCAACACTTTCAAGCTCATCTCGACATTGAGTGAACTTCGTCAATTATTTTGGTATCATCTCAGCCTCCTCCATCTTGATATTTCTAAGCTTGTATTCCAACGCCAACTTCCTGTGGTCACTGCTATTCTGAAACAGATCTGTTAAGGCCTTCCACATAGCATATGGAGTTGTCTTTCAATGAAGACTCAAGACAATATGATCTCGAACTCCCTCTAACAAGATCCTTCTCGCCTTTGCTACATTATTCATTATAGGAAATTTCAGCCTAAAAGTGGCCTCCTAAGGAAAAATATTAAAATAATAGTTAAATAATAAAATAATAGTTATAAATTTTGGAGGGAAAAGAAGAAAACTATTTTTTTAAATTGTATTTTTAACTTATCTCCTTATATGTTTACTCAAATTTTATTTGTAGACACTCATTGGATGTGGAATTAAATTCTGCACACAATGAGTACCCATTATGCATACTTTTGAGAATACCCACATTCATAAATATTGCAGATACCTTAAAAAAACATGTTAAACACACTTTTTCAGTCTATTTGCAATTTTGATCAATGTGTGTCTTCTCGAAAGTATGCATAATCAATACTCATTGGATGTGAAATTTAATTCCGCATCCAACGAGTGTCTACACATGAAATTTGAGTAAACATGTAAGGAGATAAGCCAAAAACACAATTAAAATTAATAGTTTTCCTTCTTTTCCCTCCAAAATATTTACATTTACCTACCTTTAAATTTAAATTATTTTGATTGGTTTACATTTTATGACATGGAAATTACATGAAAATTTCATGGGCACTTTTAAGATAGAATTTACTCTAATGCTTCCATGCATCAAGAAGTTGAGAATCTATTGCTGCGGGATGGGGAATATCACTCTCTATGAATTTATTCAGTCTGTTGTCCTCCAACACAACCTCTATCATGTCCTTCCATCCTATGTAATTCAAATTTCCCTCAAGTGTGTATTTGATTCTCAAGCCATTGAAAGACATCTTGATATGTTATTGGTTCTAAAGAATAAATCTGCAAATTTGATGTACCTTTTCAAAACAAACTCAATTCTTCTCTTCTATTTTGATTATTGGCACTCTTATACCATGTAGAAAATCTAACCATGAGATTCAATCTGATCTTGTAATGTACTAAAATGAAATATTGAATCCTTCTACAATTCGCGGAAACAAAATTTGATCGCACAATCACATAACAAGTAAGAGAAAGCAATTATCAATCATACAACACAAGATGTATCTGGGGAAAGTAACTGCTCGAAACCCCACTATCTGTATATTTCATAAATTTAATACCATGAAACAATACATCATTATTTTTGTACTGAGAAACTCCTGCACTCTGTTGACTCTCACTCTGATCTTGCTCAAATCTGGCTTTCGATCTAAGCAAGTTTGGTCCAATATTTAACCTCTTGCTTTCTTTTGTCTCCACAACCTTCATCATGCATTCCTAGGCTAATATAGACCCTATTAATTAGGAAAATCCCAATTAATGGTTTTTCAATTCATCTAAGGCTTCCCAATGACCTCATGCATGACCTGTACAATTTTCTAATTATACACTTGATAGTTATCTTCCCTTTAACCCCTGTTGTCTCAACTGTGCCTTCCTTAGAAATAACATGAAACAACTATTTATAGTGAATTATCGGTTAACTAATTGACCACTAATTTTGAATTAAATCATATTTAATTCGTTGGACCTATCACTAGCTCATCTCTTGGTTAGAATTAGTTAAACTAATTTTAACTCAATTAATTGAGTTAACTAATTACAACTCACAAATAACTGTAATTGGACCCACTAAAATCATGGAATAACTCTACATGCCTCCTCTCTAACCCTCAACTCGAATTAACTAATATAATTTAGTCTTCCTAACTCAGTTAACTAATACAAGTTGTCATGTGATGGAATTACAATTTTTCTTCCAATTTAATTAAGGGAAAATTAAATCATAAGCCCCCTATGGTGTTATTTTCTGAGTTCCATTTCTAGATGCCATTTTCAATGTTTCTTGTTGCCAATGTCAACATATGATATAAAACGTATTATGTAGGAAAAGAAGAAAAGTGTACATTTTTGTGGCTTTTGACCAACAATGTTATAAAACACCAAGTTTGATGAACAAAACATTTGTTTTCAAACATCAGTATGACGTACTAAATATAATCTCTAATACAAAAACACAGTTCACAATTATAGCTTGGTATGCTCGAGACTAATTTCTAATGCAAATTAATAATCTTACTGCAAAAGTTGTAGTCTAAATATTCTATGTTTTAGTTTTAGTTTTTTTTTTTTTTTTTGCATATTTTTGGGTCAAATTTTCCTCAAAAACTACAAGATCATTGGAATCTCAAGCTTGAGTTATGAAATCTGGGTAATCTAAATGTTACAGGGGTATTTCAAGGTGATGAATCTATTTATACATTAAAAAATCATTATAAATAACAAAAAAAACCATAATTTCATAAAAACAATTATTATTGGATTCCCACCAAAAAAATCCAAAACTTAAAAAAATAGGTTATGCCTTTTTTAAATAATAGATTTAAATTAGACTGCACAATTTCATCAAAATTAATAATAAAATAAACTACGTCCTAAAAAGAGGATTGAGTCAATGAGTCATTTGTTTACTCGTGAAGTTGCTGAGAGCCAAGCTATACACTATGGTCTTCCCCACTCTCATAGAGTGAGTTTCAAAGAAATATTACAATGACCTTGCAGTACTATGGGAAAATCCCGCAATTCTTGAGAATTTTGACAAATTAGATATACATTTGATCTCACAGTACTTTTATCAAATTTTTTTCCAAAAAAAAGCATATACATAACTTGTTTTTCTAACCTAATTTCACAGCAACCAACCAATACTAGAAACAATGAATTTTTTTTGGTTTCACGTAGTTCCATTTATGTACTTTAAAATGAGTTACTATTCAAATTTTTTCTTATATGGACATTGGAAATCAAATATATAAAAAATATTTTTTCCCTCAAATTTAGTGTATTTGTTTATATTTCAAATTTTAGTCAACTCTTGTTCCTTTCTTGAATATAAGCCAATTGTTATTCGTAAACCTTTCGAAGTCATTCAATGATTTGAATCTATCAAATTTTCCTAACATCTAAGTTGAAGATGTCCTCTCCTTTTAGCACAATGTCTAATAATTTAGATAGCCCTTCAACTACTCAAATCGGTGATCCTGAATTTTCATTTTTCAAGTTTTTGGGCTCCAAAGCTCTCTGAATAAATTCATAGCTCTTTAATGTTGAGTAGTTGTTCACATATTTAGATTATTAATTATGGATTATGGCTGGAAAGTTTAATTTCAACAAGTTGATCTGATTGGATACCCAACTGAGTGCATTGCATCTCAAACTCAATCTATCTGTCATATGGCTTGTTTTACAAGCTCACTATGGTTACTCATCACCTCTTAATAGGATTTTTTCCACACAAATTTTCATATTTTTAAACTTTTCATGCTCAATATTGTTGAGATAAATAATAACAACAAATTCTAATGGCACATACAGTAATACTAGCTTTACATCAGGGATTATTACCTCTATACTTAAACCTTATCAATAAAATATTTTGTTTTGGCTATTTTTTTTATTCAATATAATTTATTCAAAAAAATTTGACCTTTTTTATGCCATAATCTGTTAATTTTTTTGCAGTTTAATTTTTTATTCAGCGTATGTTTTTGGAATCTAAATAATGTCATTTTATATTTTTCCAAACTATCTTAGTCTCAAATAGAGTATCGTTGGCTTGTGACTATTATTTATATAATGTTAATAACTATGTTACATGTTACCATGTTGAAATGTAATTTCATATTAATATTTTTCGGAAGTATGCAACAAGAAGGAAACAGAAAAGATGTAAAATGGCCCTTTGTAATTCTTCAGAGTAAGATGTCATGATCTTGTTATCATTAAATTTGTATCTCTTTTTAAAAAGAACTTTCTTTCTCTATGTGTAAATGAGATTTGTGTGCATTAGGAATTCTTGGTGCAGAGTACAAAAAATAAGTTCATGTATCATTGCTATTTTCCATGCAAGGGATGTGGGCACTGCCAAGCGTGTTGTGTCCTTGTGGTTACACATACCTAAAAATAAAGCGTGTGGATGCAAGCAATGATTTGACATGCTTTCCAATTATCCCCATGTTCTATATTTGAATAATTGATCCACAACATCAAATACTCCTCACCAAAAACAATAATACGCTTTAGCTTTTCATGGTAGTATTATACATTTCGCAATAACATATCAAAGATGGGTTAAATATGGTCATTTATAACCGAGTTTATATATAAACGAGCATGTGCATCCCTATATATACTTGCCTACAGTTCACTTGGTGAGTTTTTCATCTTAATTTTGAGCTCACACACATATTTTGCAACATTGAAAGGTCACAATATTTAAAACACTTACCTCCGTTTGTGTATACGCACTCCTCTACTTTAGTTCCAACATTTCTAGGGTAGGTATGATAGCTCCCAATTGATCCTTGGAAAGAGTTTAGAACCTCTTGTTATATATAAATAAATGTTGAAATATGACAACAAATGTAAATAATGTAAAATTAGGAAAATTTACTTATTACCTATTAGTTGGTCGTATAACGAAATGAAGTTAGAATAATGAAATAGCCTAGGTTAAATTGGATGGCCCGACAGGCTTGTGAGAAGAAGAGAATCATTGTTGATTAATAGAGTTTCCAATCCCTTGCCTAGTGGAGGTTTCCTTGACACCCTATCAAGCTTTTACCACGTAAATTCCTGTGTTTATCTTTAGTGTATTATACATTTACTTTTCATTCGGTTTATGTTTCTTCTTGTATTTAATGTTTTCCCAGTACAATAAGTGGTATCAGAGCCTGAAAGACAAAGAGATCTGCAAAATAGATTTGTTGTGATCCTGCAAGTTGCGAGCCACCACAAATCAAGGGTCTGTCGTCAGTGTAATCAATAACATGGAAAGGAGAACCAAAGTTTGTCGTTGGACTTGAGTTTGCAAAGTGAGCTAGAGCCACCAAAACAGAAAGCCTATTGGAAAAGGCGTTTTTGCACACGCTGCCGCCAAAAGAAATAAAAAAAGAAAATTGTATGTCCGATGCAGAGATAGCCAACTCCATCAAGGGAGAAAAGGCGAGGCTGAGGTGCGTTGTGAACCGTATGTCCGATGTAGAGATAGCCAACACCATTGAGGGAGAAAAGGCAAGGCTGAGGTGCATTGTGAACCGTATGTCTGATGCAGAGATAGCTAACGCCATCGAGGGAGAAAAGGGGAGGTTCAGGAGAACAAATAAGAAGATTGCTACCACTGCTAGAGAGGAAGGGCATGAGACTTTTTTGACCTGAATTTTTTACCACCGTCGCAGAGGAGGGGCTGCTAGAGACTGCTCCCTGAATAAGAAGGGTGTGTCCAAATCAGGTACAATTTTTATTGAGAATATTTTTTTTTAAAAGGTAGACAAATATTGAGTTGTTTTTTGAGAAAATAGAGTTCTTTTAAGAGGGTATTGAAGCAAAAAAAAAAGTAGGAATTGAAAAAGAAATTGTTGGGTGGAAGAGGACGGTTGTTTTTTTGAAATTTTTATTTCTGAAAATTCTGAAGTAGAAGGGTTTGAACATAAAGATTTGAATAGGGCTTGAAATATTTTTTTTAATTCTGGAAATTTAAAACAAGAAGAAAATCAGATTCTAAAAATTTAAAACAAGGAATTCTGAAGATTGGTAACCAGAAATAAACCCTAGCTCAAAAAGGTGGAAACATTAAAATTTATTTGAAACCCTAGTTGGAAATTTAAGAGAGAAGGGAAAATCAGGAACCAAGAGTAGAAAGATTAGAAGGAAGAAATGGCCAAAATGACGAATGCAAAGTTCGAGGTGGATAATTTCACCGAGAAGAAAATTTTTGCATTGTGGAAACTGAAGGTTAGGGATTTTTTGGTGCAACAAGGGTTTCACAAAGCATTAGACGGGGTAAAGAAAAAACTTGCAAGCTTGACAGATTTGGACTGGGAGGACTTGGATGCCTGAGCCCTCAATACCATTACGTTATGTTTGGAAGATGAAGTTCTCTTTAATATTTTTGGGGAGAGTACAACTGAAGGGTTGTGGGAAAAACTGGAAACCTTATATATGACTAAATCATTAACAAATATAATTTATCTAAAAAGACAATTGTACAACCTTCAGATGAAGGAGGGTACAAAAGTTGCAGAACATTTAAATGTTTTCAATATGCTTATTTGTCAGTTGTCAGATATGGAAGTTAAAATGCAGGAAGAAGACAAGGCAATAACCTTGTTGTGTTCTCTGCTCGAGTCATGGGACCACTTAATAACTTCAATTAGTTTTGAGCACTGCTGATTCTTTGAAATTTGAATCTATTGTGGGTGCTCTCTTATCTGAAGAAGTACGAAGGAAATCTAGTATTGAGACATCTGCACCAGAAGCTATGGTAGCCAGAGGTCGATCAAAGGAAAGAGGGGAGAAAGCAATGGGTTCTTCCAGATCAAATTCAAAGGGCAACAAGAAGTGTAAAGCCAAGTGATGGTACTGCAAAAAACTTGGACACCTCAAGAAATATTGTTGGAAACGGAAGGAGTCGGAAAACCCTAACAAGGAAGCAAATCAGGTTGATTCTGGTATGGTTGATGAAGTTTTAACTGTTGAAGCTCTCCCTGTTTGTAATGTCTCTTAAGATGCTGAAATTGGCTATTAGACTCTGGTTCTTCTCATCATATGAGTCCACACTGAAGTTGGTTTACTTCATATGAAACTGTAAATGGAAGTTATGTATTCATGGGAAATAATGCATCTTGTCAAACTGTTGGGATTGGTAATATAAAAATTAAAATGTATGATGATACATTTAAAACATTATCTGATGTTAGGCATGTACCTGAACTAAAGAAAAACTTGATTTCCTTGGGAGTTTTGGATTCGGATGGGTATACATTTACAGGTCAAAATGGAGTGCTGAAAGTCGCAAAAGGAGCCTTGGTTGTTATGAAGGCTGAAAAGGTCAGAAATCTATATAGACTCAAAGGAAGCACTCAAGTTAGTGAAGAAGCAATCGTATCAGAAAAAGCAGAAGAAGGTTCTCGTCTATGGCATCAGCGATTGGGTCACATGAGCGAGAAAGGTCTTCAGGTACGAATGAACTACAAGTTGCTTCCTGATTTGAAATCCTTGAATTTGGATTTTTGTAAATATTGTGTATTTGGAAAAAAATGTAAACAAAGGTTCAAGACTGGAAATCATAATAGTAAACAGATTTTAGACTACATTCATTCCGATCTGTGGGGACCATCTCCTACTATGTCTTATGGAGGTGCACTATATTTCTTAACATCTACTGATGATTTCTCCCGGAAAGTTTGGGTCTATATGTTGAAAAATAAAGCTGATGTATTTAATGTTTTTAAACAATTTAAAACAATGGTGGAAAAGAAAACAGGCAAGTCAATTAAATGTTTAAGAACTGACAATGGCGGTGAATTTACTTCTTTAGAATTTGAACAATTTTGTAAGGATGAAGGGATTGTTAGACATAAAACTGTTGTTTATACTCCTCAGCAAAATGGCATTGCTGAACGGATGAATTAGACTCTTATGGAAAAGAGCCAGAAGCATGATCAACAATGCTAACCTGCAAAAGGAGTTGTGGGTAGAAGTAGTATCTACTGCTTGTTATTTAGTTAACATATCACCTTCGGTTGCAATAAACTGTAAAATTCCTGAAGAAGTTTGGTCGGGTTAGTCTTGTGATTTTTCACATTTGAATATTTTTCGTTGTGATTCTTATGCTCTTATTCCTAGAAATCAGCATTCAAAGTTAGATCCAAAATCGAAATGTTGTGTCTTTGTGTGGTATGATTATGCAGTGAAAGGATATATGTTGTGGGATCCTTCTTCACAGAAGATAGTCATTGGTAGAGATGTAACATTTGATGAATCTTCTCTTCTAAAATCAGATGTTGGAAAAGTTGAACAGGAACAGGTATCGCCAAATCAACAAATTCAATTGGAGACTAAACCTTTTCCAAAAATTCGAAAGGAAGGAGAGGCTTCTGATGAAAAAGGTGAAGAAGAAAAGGAAACTAGAGAAATTCCAGAACCAATTCAGCAACTTGTCACTCTAAGAAGGTCTACAAGGGAAAGAAAAACAACTAAAAGGTATGAAGATTCGGCTTCATCTTTTGCATTGATTACTGAATATGGGGAACCTTCTTGTTATCAGGAAGTAGTAGATGATGCAGATAACATGATATGGAAAAAGGCTATGAAGAAGAAATGGATTCCTTAGCCAAGAAAAATACTTGGGATCTTATAGAACTTCCTGAAGGGAGAAGTGTTGTTGGGTGAAAATGGGTCTTCAAGTTGAAAAGAAAAGTTGATGGAAGTATCAAGAGGTAAAAGGTGAGACTGGTTGCAAAAGGGTATTCTCAGGTTGAAGGTATCGATTTTCATGAGATTTTTTCACCAGTAGTTAAACTTGTTTCTATTAATACTATTTTAGCACTAACTGCTTTACTTGACCTTGAGTTAGAACAGTTAGATGTTAAAACAACCTTTCTTCATGGTGATTTGGATGAAGAGATATATATGGATCAACCAGAAGGTTTTGTACAAGGTCGCGACCGAAGATTAGTTTTCAAGCTCAGGAAATCATTGTATGGCCTGAGGTATTCTCCCAGGCAATGGTACAAGAAGGTTGATTCCTTCATGGTGAGATAGAATTTTATTAGAAGTGAGTATGATCATTGTGTATACTTCAAAAGTTTCAATGGCATATTCATTATCTTGGTGTTGTATGTTGACGATATGCTTATTGCAAACAAAAGCATGGAAGAAATCAACAAGTTAAAGGTTCAGCTCTCTAGGATGTTTGATATGAAGGATCTTGGAGCAGCAAAACATATCTTGGGCATGGAGATACACAAAGACAAGAAGAATGGTAAGCTTTGGTTATCACAATAGAAGTATGTGGAGAAAGTACTTGAAAAGTTCAGTATGAAAAATGTGAAACCTGTTAATGTTCCATTAGCTTCCCATTTTAAGCTTTCTTCGGGTTTAAGTGCTAGAACTAATGAAGAAAATAATTATATGTCTCACGTACCATATGAAAAGGCTGCAGGAAACTTAATGTATGCGATGGTATCTACAAGACCTGACATTTCACATGCACTTGGAGTTGTCAGCAGGTTCATGGCAAATCCAGGGGAAGAACATTGGTGAGCAGTGAAATGGGTGCTTCGGTATTTGAGAGGCACAAGTGACCATTGCATCAGCTTTGATGGTCATGAAGGTACAGTCTGCGGATATGTGGATGCTGATTATGCAGGTGATTTGGACAAAAGGAGGTCTACTACAGGTTATGTTTTTACTCTTGCAGGTGGAGTAATCAGTTGGATGTCAAAGCTCCAAGAGACAGTTGCTTTGTCCACTACTGAAGCAGAGTATATAGCTGCTTCAGATTCCTGCAAAGAGGCAATCTGGTTAAAAGGTCTGCTTGATGAGATTGGAAGGACGCAAGAGAAAGTGAATGTGTTTTGTGACAGTCAGAGCGCTATTCATTTGGCTACAAATCCAGCCTATCACAGCAAGACCAAGCACATCGATGTAAGGTATCACTTTGTGAGACATGTAATCGAAGGCGGAAAAGTAGTTCTCAAGAAGGTCCACACACAGGAAAATCATGCAGATATATTCACGAAGCCAGTTACAGTAGAGAAGCTGAGATGGTGTCTCGCTTCTCTCGGACTTGCAAAAAAGATGATGAATGGGCATGGGCAAGGGATTAGGAAAATTGTTGTCAAGGTGGAGTTTGTTGAAATATGACAACAAATGTAAATAATGTAAAATTGGGAAAAGTTATTTATTACCTGTTAGTTGGTTGTATAACGAAATGAAGTTAGAATAACGAAATAGTCAAAGTTAAGTTGGATGGCCAGAGAGGCTTGTGAGAAAAATCATTGTTGATTAATAGAGTTTCCAATCCCTTGCCCCGTGGAGATTTCCTTGACACCCTGTCAAGGTTTTACCATGTAAATTCTTGTTTATCTTTGGTGTATTTTACATTCAGTTTTCATTCGTTTTATGTTTCTTCTTGTATTTAATGTTTTCCCAGTACAATAATAAATTGGCACACACTTTGATTAGATCCTAGGAAGATGAATATGAACTTTTTATTTGTGAAAAAAATGATATATGGTTGTGTAAGTTCTGAAGACAAGGGCTTTACTTTCATCTTTTGCTATGGTTTAGAATATGAATATGAGCCTTTTATTTGTGAAAAAAATTATATATCGTTGTGTAAGTTCTGAAGACAAGGGATTTACTTTCATCTTTTGCTATGGTTTATGTAAGTTTTTTTTGTCAAGTCAAGGGTAAAATTCCTCTTGTCAAAGAATAAGTACCACTACAAAATTATGCAAATACTTAAAAACAGGTAATTTCTATTTATGGTAGGAACTCAATTGTAGGGAATTATAGTGAAGGAAATGACAAGTTGTATTCAAGGAAACTTATTTAGTTGAAGAAGGGTGGACATGAAAAGTCACATTCTATCTGGTGGAACAGTCATATCAGTCCTAAAAATTCCAAATGGCTGGAAGAAAGTTTGGAAGGTATGTGTTTTGGGAATTGTGGTTGATTTATGCAATTAAAAAACATTTTATTTATTTTGGTTTTAATTTGGTATGTTTCATGTTAATTGAAGTGATGCACGAAACATTTTTCTTTTACAGGCATGGATAAACATGCCAAGAAAATGTTGAAACTGGTTGAAGAAGATGCATATTCATTTTCCAATAAAGCAGAGATGTATTGCAAGAAAAGAACTAAACTCGTCAACCAAGTCAAAAAACTATATAGAATGTATCGTTGATTGGTAGAGCGTTATGATCACGTAACATGTGCGCTTAGAAAAACCATACCATATAATCTTAAAAATCACTATGGTCTAGATGATGATTCACCTTCGGGTTCTCATAGCAGCACAAAAGTGGAAAATAAAAAGAAACTAGTTGGCTTTGATTTCTTCCATGGGTCTAGAAGCAGTGGTGTTTCTAAGAAGGGTGATGACAATAGTGATGACAGGTCTTCAATAAAAAATTCACACAAAGATCTGAAAAATCATCAAAGTCTCATGTTGACTTTCAGATGTTAAATGAGGAGAATGAAAGATATATAACTAAATTTGATAAATTCCAAGAAGAGTATAACATTCTTGAACATAAGACTAGGGAGTTGCAAGAAGGAATATTACACCTTGAAGAAGAAAATGAAATCCTGAGGAATGAAGCGATAGGTAAGTTAGATTGCATGGTGAATATACAAGAGCAGATTGGTGACTTGTAAACTAGAAACAATATGTTGGAAACTCATATTAGGTCAATGGCCATTCAAATATAGAAATATGGAAGAAGCAATGGCATCTTGCACAAAGAAGACAATGAATTGGTTGTGGGTTTGCAAGGTCCAGGAAGACAATGAACTGGCTGTGGGTTTGCAAGGTCCAGGAAAAATGGCGCGCGAGCTTGAAATGGAGATTAAAGACCTGTAGAAAAAACTACATAGCTGATAGGAAGAGAGTGATGCTTTAAGGATTAAATTTCAAAGGTATCAATAGGACAATGAAATGGTTGAAAGCATAAAAATTCACAAACTAGAAGTTGAGATTGAAAATATGAAATAAAAATTGTGAAATATGCATGAAGAAAATAATTTATTGAGTGTGGATAATGAAGCGGGCAATCAGAAACTATATGATGTTCATTCAGAGATTAAATATGTACGAGAAGAAAATGAGAATCTTATAAAGGAGAAAGAAAAACTTGAACCTGAGTTGTCACTGAGAGGCAACATAAAGGGCGGAATAAAGGAAAATTTAAATAATTTGAACGAGAAAAATCAAATGATGTCTGTAAAGTTAGATGCTTCAGCTCAAGAGCAGAATGTTCAGATCTAAACAATCAAAGAATGAATTTTTGGCTTGCAAGACCAGAATAAAGAATTTTCAGATCAGCGGCTAGAGTCCAGAAAGAAAAATAGCATGCTTGAAATGAGGTTTACCGAAGTAGAAGAGAATAGATTCTAAAGTCCAAACGTGACTTTTTCAATGACAACACAGACCAACTTACAATACAAGATGTTGAACCAATGCGAAAAAATATTTTCAATGAGCATGTCCTTGAAGTTCATCGTTTATCCTTCATATAAAGGAGGATCATACCCATTTCAAAATCAAATTTCATGAAGAGGTTGAAGAAGGTTGAAAATTCAAAGGAAAGTTGGAAACTTCGCAGAATGACCTGGCCTCCTTTAGTGATAAAAATAGTTCGCTCAAACTTGAGATATAAAGCAAGGAATAAGCGCTAAGGAGACTTGATGGAGATGAAAGTTACTTACAGAAAGAGAATGAAATGATTAAAAAACACATCTAAGTGCAAGAGGAATAAATACTTATGTTGCAGAACTCTCTCCATACCTTGTAGCAAGACAATGAAAAGTTGAAATATGATCGTCAAATGCTTGCAATGAAAGTGATGATCTCATGGGAAATATATGTGTTATCAGAGAAGAACTTTTACAGCTACAGGATAAAAACATAATCTTAGAAGAAAATTTTTCTTTCAAGCAAGTTAAGATTGAACAACTTCAAAACCAAATCTCAGTATAGCTTGATACTATACAAATCCTTGAGAAACTAGTCTTTTCTTTAGAATAGGAAAAGACAAACCTCAACCCTAAGGCTGGATCCTTCACAAATAAAATTTAAAACCTTCTAGTGTGGGTCAATACACTTGAGGATATCAAAGAGAAGACAACGAAAACTTTGGTAACTAATCAAGAGCATTTACAGCAGTTGGAAATCACGATGAAGGAACTTAAAGAATTAAATTGCAACTTGAAAGGGCTACAGGAAGAAAACTCTGATAAGATGGGTCAAAGAGACAACCTTGTTTCAGAACTTGCAAGTAAAAGTGCATGTATCACTGATCTTGAAGAGGATATTTTACACTTAAGACATGAAAATTCAGAAAAAAAATGGTAGATTTAATAATTATATCCATAAGCTACAAGAAGCACTTAGTAGCTCAAAATTAGAAAATCTGAAGTTGAAGGAAGAATATCAAAATGTGGTTGAAGATCATTGTTCTGTGCAAAACGTAGTTAAAGATCTAGAAGGGGGGAAAAGAGACTTTGAATAACAAAGTGTACCTCTCGAGTCCTAGGTCATGATAAAAACGTTGTAGTCACTTGTCTGTTAATTGAAAATATGCAAAGAGAAATGCTAGTTTGTAGAAGAGAAAAACAATATTAAGAATGAATGTTTGGATAAAAAATTGCAAGAAGAATATGATAGCATAAAATCAGATAATATAAACTTGTAGATCGAGCGTCAATCTATGATGGAAGATTTCCTTTTCTGGACTAAAAAAGGTGAAAGATCTACAAGTGGAGAAATTAGCCCTTGAATAAAAGTGTCAACATATTTTAGAGGATATTAGCACTATCAAGGATGGGTTGACACTTATGCAGAAGCAAAGTTATGGTTTAGAAGAGAACAACTTTCTTAAGAATGATGCATCATATAATGTACCTGTAGTTCAACAACTTAAGGAGGATATCGTGATGCTCGTGAGTCACAAAGCTAGCCTTCAAACCCAGATGCCATATAATATGGATGAAATTGACAATGTAAAAGAACGTTCCCATGTTCTGTTAAAAAGGACAAATAATCTTAAAATTGAAGTCGAGTTGAAATTTGAGAAGAGGCTGGTAAGTGGAGGAACAACATAAGGCAACCAACTTGGATGAGAAAAATAAATTTTTTCTTGATGAGTCCTCCAAATAATTAATGAGAAAAATGAACTATTGCAAGATGTGTTTCGATTACAAAAAGAAAAAGACGACCAACAACAGACACTACCAGGGATACAAAGTATGAAAAAATTGGATTCCACAATCGCCAAACTCCAGGAAGACAAAAAAAGTGCTAGAAACACGGGTTAAAAGGGGCACTCAAGATATTTTGGGATTGCGGAAGCACATGGAAGATCTGCATCTCGCGGTTGAAGAAAAAGGGGAAGCAATTAGACAAATTTTCTTTTCTATTGACCATTTTAGACACAATTACAAACATCTCAGACATGTTCTCTCCACACTTCTTCAAAATCACAATGAAATCGTTGCCTCATGATCCATTCATTCATCAATATAAGTCATGAATAGATTGGCTATTCAGATTGATGTGGTTGTTAGTTATTTATACGAATATTTTGGGGGAATTTTGGGACCCGCATTGTCAAATGTGCATAACCCTGTTGATGCTAAAAAAAAAATCACAATGCCAGTGACATTATATAGATTCCCATATTTCCCATATTTATTTGAAATAAAATAATGGAAGATCTTAAGCAAAATTCCCCAATATATCTCAGTTGTTCTTTTAAAATGAAAGCATTCATTGTTGGGTCAGAATCTCAGGAAGAAGTTTAGTTTCTTTGAACTTATTATCGGGTTTTCAAAATGATTGGAAATAACACATATGAGATTTTCAAAATGACTTGGAATAACATCTATGAGGTTTTCAAAATGACTATGAAGAGAAACTATAATTCTTAATCTGAAACTCATGAATAACATCAATATGAGAAACTATACTTCTTAATCTGAAACTCATGAATGACATATTGCTCATGAATAACATCAATATGTCAGGTAGAAAAGTTTTGTTCAGAAAATGCTTAGCATTTTTTTTTTTGGGTGAAATAGTAATTTTGGTTTGTACTGCAATATGCACTCTTCATTTGGCATATTCATGCATGTCTCATAATGGATGATTTATTTTTTGTGTATTGAATATAATATTATATTGTCTAACTTATAAAATACACTGGTTTAGATGCAACATTATTTAACAAACCAATGTGGACGTTACCCTTGATCATATTTCCATTTTCAAAAGGGTATTTTGTTATCACAATTTTTTTTAAATTAAATAGTTACTTTTTCTATGATTTGATTTGAGAACTGCATTTGTATTCTATTATGACTTTTTCCACTTTAATTATAAGATAGTAAAAATACTATTTGGATTATGTACATATTTTAAAATAAAAATATTAAAATATAATATGTATTTTAATAATATAAATTTATCTGCATTTGTATTTTATCATGAATTTTTCAACTCAAACTATAGGATCCTAAAAATACTATTTAGATTATGTACATATTTTAAAAATAGAAATATTAAAATATAATATGTATTTTAATAATGTAAATTTATATGCCATAATTTAATTCTTTTTAAAATTTCAAATTAAAATTCCAAATGAGTTATAATGTTTATATGAAAGTTAAAAATAATTAACCAGTATTTCTCTTAAAAACACATGCTTTTCAATTAAAAAGATTTCTGAACTTAATGTGAATTTGCATAAAATGTTTATTGTTTTGTACTATTTTTAAATGTTATTTAATCTTAGTAACTCATTCATCTATATCTTTTAACATATCTAAAAAGATCATTGTTACTCAATATCCAAACCTTTGTTTATCACTCTAAATCAATAGCAGTTACAAGTCCCATAAAGTGATGCACATGAAATATATTATTCTAACCCAAATTAACAAAGTAGACATTTTCTTCCCACTTTGATGCAGTTTTCTTTCTCATAGAAATGTAAAATGGTTCATGTTTTCAAAACTCAATTTAATTTTATTGTTCATTCATTCTGGCTATAAACTATAAGTGATGGTAAAGTTCGACCAACTAACCCAAAACATAATCTTCTAAAAATGAAAATTAAATTTTAAATCTTCATTAAAAACAATATTTTAAATCACTTCATGCAATTGAACGAACTATCCCATCTACTATGTAATAACATAGTAATATAAAAACAATATTTTAAATTACTTCATGCAATTTAGCTATTCCATCTACTAATAACATGGTGATATTAGAAACTTGACTTGAAAACAGATCATATTATGTACAACGCAATACTTCATACTTGACAGAGAGGTTAGATGTGTAAGCCGGTGAGGCTCATTATGGTGAAACTATTGTAAGTCAAACAGTCACAGGTGGTGTGCGTACATATAGAATCGGTTAAAAATAGAACCCCGCAAGTAACGTGTGTCCAAGAGAATCATTCATGAGATAAGCTTGTTATTTCATAAAAGAATGTGACATTAACTATAAATAAACCGTACACGCATATACTCAGAGAATCAATTAACAATACAAATTCACATGTAACGCATGACCAAGAAAACCATTACAAATAAATTTGTGATTTTACAGCGTTACCAGACATTAATAATAAATACGATATATGTGTCTGTTAGTGGCAGAGTTTGTGGAGATAGAAATCGGTGAGTTAGCTTCTTTATCGGTTTCGTTTTTTTGTATCTTCCTGTGAGGGTGGTGGAATTGTTTCAGAAGCAAACGAAGCACGCTAATAGCGATTAAGGATGAATTGGCGGTACTCAAATGCAACGAATTATTTCATGTACCTATTGATGGAAAGGTCTATACAACTCAATTCTCCTACCATTTGAGGTCGATTTTCAAGAGAAGAGAAGGTAAGAAATAAATAACAAATGTTGAGGAAGAGTGTATACTATACCCATCATCAAACACTAATGATATGCTACACTCATCATCAAGTTCGATAGATGTGATCGATGGTACCTCCTGATGGATGAGGTGTGCACTAAAAAAACTCTGCACCAATTAAATTTTCTAGACAGTTCTCTTTCCGAATTTTTTAATTGTTTAACTTTGCACTCATCAAATTTTCTAAACAATTATCTTTTCGAAATTTTTAACAGTTTAACTTTGCACTAATCAAATTTTCTACACAGTTCTCTTTCCGAAATTTTTAACAAAACAGTTAAATTTCTGCAATTTTTTAACAAACTGTTATGATGTCAAACCGAACATTATGGGTTTCTTTAACTGTATGTTTACAGAGAATCAATGGCCGTTTACCTAGGCCGGCCTGGCTGGGATTCTGGATGGTACCAATGTTGCCAGCCTTCATCTTGATGGCTTTCTCTGGTGAAAAGAAATGAGTACTATATCTATGTACAGCTATTATTAGAACATCGACAGGAGCAATAACCAGTGTTGCAGTTGGGAAGTCGTCGAACTGCAACACTCGTTGTACTCCCTTGTCGATATTTACTAATAATAGCTATTACATAGATATAATTCTCATTTCTTTTCACCGGAAAGCCATCAAGATGAAGATTTATTGGTTGCCATCAAGTCTATGACCAAATTAGGCGCCATTGATTCTCTGTAAACATACAGTTAAAAAGACCCATAATGTTCAGTTTGACAAGGTAACAGTTTGTTAAAAAATTGCAGAAATTTAACTGTTTTGTTAAAATTTTAGGAAAAAGAACTGTGTAGAAAATTTGATTACTGCAAAATTAAACCATTAAAAATTTCGAAAAGAGAATTGTGTAGAAAATTTGATTAGTGCAAAGTTAAACAGTTAAAAATTTCGGAAAAAGAACTGTGTAGAAAATTTGAACTGCAACACTGGTTATTGCCAGAGGTCATGGCCAACTCCAGGGTTAATTTTTTGAGCCTAATCATATATGAGACCGAAGGCAATGTTGGAGATGAGAATGTTATGGTTGACACTAAAATGCTCCATCCCAAATTACTCGGAAGACGTACGAACTGCAACACTGGTTATTGCTCCTGCCTATGTTCTAATAATAGTCGTCCATAGATACCCGATCGGGGTGCCACCTTGAGGAAAGACAGCGGGTCAGGAATCCGGTTGTCAGAAGCATTTAAGGTATGAGTTGGCTGTCAGTTTAACACTAAAGGAACTGATACTCCGCATGCGGGCACGATCTTTAGTTATTATGCCGCCATCCGTTGATGCGACGCCTATTCAAGGCATATTGCTATCAGGGCTTATGCTCTTCTGCATTACTCACTTGCACATTTCTTCTACTTGGACCAGTGTAGGCGGTCATCACAGTGGCGTTAGGGGTTGGCTACAGCGGCCGTTTAGTGGGCTCTCACAATTCTAGATCAAGAGGAGCGGGTTTTGGTATGTTATGTCTACCTTCTTCACTGTAAACTCTAGTTATTCTTTGTAATCTGCACTGGAATTCTCCAAGGAGATGGGTTTGTTTATATTCCTGCCTTTCTGTAGTTTTCATGATGATGCGGAGGTTGAACCTTGCTTTTAGAAGTCTCCCAGCTTGTCTTTGTCTCAGGTTCCGGGTTTTTAAGGCGTTCTATGTCGGCTTCATTCGCCACTCTTGCAATTTTTCATCATATTGCGGCATGGTTTTTGATGATTGCTATGGGTGGCTTGTTTGTGTCATGCACTGCTTTAGGCATCAGGATTTTCTCTGTTTTTGGCCTAGAATCTCTGTCTTTACATCTCATCATAATTGTCTCCAGTTTCAAAGCATGGGGTTTGTATTCTGTAACACCGTCCCTGTTGGTTTACATGTCCCTTGAAAGGCTTTTGCAAATTGTTGTTCTTATCTGCTGGGTATGCACATTGGTATTCAGTCACTTCCGCTTTCGTCTCTGTTCTTCACTAGGCTCTTTGGCTTTTTCTCTCAATGGGTTGGATCATTGCGTTTTGCCAACACACAGCTGGCCGATCCTGCTGTGGCACACATTTTTGTTTCCCTTCCTCATCGGTATACTCCGTTTCTCTATTTCTATTTAACAGGTTTGTCTGGTGCAAGTATGACAAAACCCAGAACGTCAGCCCACAAACAGAGTGCGAGGGTTGATCAAACTAATGTCTCTCCACAACCTAGCAAGAGAAGTCGGAAAACTAATGAACAGGTTATTGAAAATTTGGTCCACACCTACACAGCTAATACCCCTCAGCATATTCGACAAAAGATCTAGGGATGGGAGAAGCAGAGTTCTTATGATGAGGTAGATGTTCAACAGCAGCAACATATGATGGATTTCCTAACTGAACCTGGTAGTACTCGGGGAAGGGTCTCCCTTTTTCAGCAATCTGTTAAGATGTACTAGAAGTTTAAGTGTGTTCTTGCCAAAGCTCTAATGAGTATGAAGGAACAGGAAGCTCATACTTCCATCCTCTTTGACCTTAATCATATTAAACAGGACATGAGCTCAATGACAAAGACTCAAATGCATCAGAATGCCAGAATTGGACGAATTGAGGAGTAGTTGCGAGCATTGCAGTGGGTGGAGGTGCCTGGGTCTTCTGCCAAAGACCAAGCACCAGTGGATTCTTCAGATGGATAGGCACTTTTTGGTTTTCTAGTTTTTTGTATGATTTTTGTCAATAGAACTTATAGCTGTTGCTTCATATGTAAATATTATGGACATAGCCGAGTAGTACTTGATAGACTGAAACAGTACCGATTTTGGTTGGCTTTTAACTTTTTAAGATGGCCAACAGACCTGGTTTCCTTCAAGCAGGTTGAGGCACAAACTTATTGTTGTATTTATTTAGAAACTTGCTCTAAATAATAGAAAAAATCAAGTCCTACAGAATTAACAAAAAAAAATAAAAAAAATAACTGTCCATAAATATATTACCATTTCTGAATGTGATTATATGTCTCCGAACAAGAAAATTGTACAAGTCTCTCTATTGAAGCATACCAGTGCACGTACATGAATATGAAGGCAAAATTGCCAGCTCCAGACCTGTTGAATTATGAAAATAGGGAATAGCATTGGTAAAATAAAATGCAAAATGTTAATCATTACTATTATTGTTACATGCTAAGCTGCATCTTACAAAGCAAGTTAATAAAAGGTGTAAAATTAAATTAAATTAAATTTGACTTGGAATTGGGATTCCGTTATATTATAAAAGGTAAGTGTACATTAAGTAATTTAGTTTTTCTTAATATTTTGTGATGGAAAATTTGAATGGAACCTTGGAATGAGTTTATTATTTTTTTATTAAAAATATATCTATTTTGTATGTTAAGAAATTTAGTTTTTCTTATTTTTTATAATTAGACATGAAGATTGAAATTAGTTATATTAAATTTGACTTGGAATTGGGATTCAGTTATATTATAAAAAGTAAGATGCATTTTGTACATTAAGTAATTTAGTTTTTGTTAATATTTTGTCATGGAAAATTTGAATGGAACCTTGGAATCAATTTATTATATTTTTATTAAAGATATAACTATTTTGTATATTAAAAATTTTAGTTTTTCTTTATTTTTATAACTATACATGAACATTGGAATTACTTTTATATATATATATATATATATATATATAATTAATTAAATGTAACCTATAACTTTGTGTTTATAAATTAAATATGAGTTAAATTTTTAGTGTGAAAAATATATTTATAAATAAAATATAAAATGTTAATTATAAATTTTTTTAGTAGGATTATATTTTCATTATGTTTAATATGTCACCCTGATTGAGGGGGAAATTGAACTAGTAACTTCACATTAATGAGTGGTTTAACAAAGCACTCTATCAACGTTTATCCAAAACCCCATAAACAAAATGTTAATCATAATTATTATTTATTATTTTCTAAATTTTAATCTATTAATTGAAATTATATTATATATTTTCTTTATATTAGAATATATTTAGTTTCTTTAATTAAAATAAAATAACATTTATATATATAAATAAATATTATGCATAAATGGCCGAATTCCGATCCTTGCCGGTAGAGGGTTCGCGGTGATGGCTTCTAGGTTTACTGCATCAATGCCCTATGACGCTGCCCTGCTTTTTTCTCTCTTGTCCTGCCCTATGGCGACTTCTACCCCGACACCTTCGCTCCCACGGAAGCTCTCATTGCAGATCCGTTACTGGCTTAACGACGTTCAACCAGTGTCACGAAACACCGCCAAATCTTCGACCCTCTTGGCCGCAGACTCACAAGTTCGGCGCAGGATTCCGCAGGACGGGACTCTTCGAATCACGGACTACCAGCTATCGTTATGTGGCTCGGTGGCTCAGTTGAGTTACATGGCCGCTTCTTTACTTGGCCGCCGACACTATGTTCTCCACAGTGTATTTTGCAGGATTCCTCCTGAATCTGGCCCCCGCCGCGACATCCAAAGGCAAGGTTTATGTGGCTCGGGTAAAGGATTAGTTTTGCAACCCTGTGGATCTTCTGGAATAGATCCAGCCTTCACCAATGACAACTTGGATCCTCATCAAATCCATTTCAGCTTCTTTCAAATACAGGTCTCTCTTCCTACGGGCAAAACCTTGTTCCTTTGGGTACAGTCTTCTTTTACAGGGCTTCTCCTCTCTAAGGCCCTCGAACAGAAACTGAGGATCCCATCCTCTTGGTTCAGGCTCATTTATGCTGGTAAGCAGCTTGTCGATAATCTACCTCTGACTTTTTACAATATAGAACGGAATGCCACAATGGTTTTTTCTTATCGAATAAGGGGAGGCACAGCAGGGCAGTCCTCTGCTCCCAAGGGCTTTTCCTACAAGGAGGTTGTCAAGGCTCCCACTTCTTCTCCCTCAGCCCCTACTCCGAAGGCTCCCAAGCCTTTCCTGGTAGAAAAAATGGAAGAAGTTCCTTTAGCAGAAATAACCCACCCAGATTAGGCTGGGGTGTGCCATTTCTATGAGGAAAATGCCCTCATCTGCAGATTTAATGGTCTCTGGCCGCGATCAGAAGATCTTTACAGCTGGGTTCATTCCACTTGGACCAAGCATTGCAAGATCATTCTGTGCTCGAAGGGCTTTTTCATTGTCATTCTAGCTGACAACAAGGATTATCAAACTGCCCTCACAGGTGGTCCATGGTTCTGGGGTAAGGCGGGGCTTTTCTTAACCCCCTGGTTTCCAAACTTCGATCCCTCCACGAAAATCATTACCAAACTCCCAATCTGGGTTCGGCTTCCCAACCTACCTGCTCACCTCTGGCATTGTGCGGTCTTCGAAGCCATTGGGAATACTCTAGGACGCTTCCTGGCCACAGATCCATCAAGAGGACTAAAGGGCATCTACACCTACGGAAGAATATGTGCCGAAATTGATATCAGCAAAGGACTTCCAGATCATATCATTCTCAAGGTTGGGGATTTATCTTGGCCTCAAACTCTTGACTATGAGAACACAGCTTTTCGCTGTTGGCACTGTCATCAAACCGGGCATCTTCAGAACTCATGCACTCAGTTTCTAGCCAGTCAGAAATCTGGTAACCACAAACCAAAGAATAAAAGCTGGAAGCCTTTTGACCCCCCTCCCATGGAGGATATTGATTCCAGCAGCTCAGAAGAAGAAGAAAGTGATTCAGAGGAAGAGATTGCATCTCAACAGCAACCTCCTCCCTCCGATGTCCCGGAGAGGCCCCTCGTCTCCTCGGTTGTTCAGATTCGCCCGCACATCTCCAGTTCCTCCGATTCAAACAAAGATGCTCCTCCTGGGAGCCGTAGTGATCTGCAAGTGGTATCCATACCCCCAGGCCCTGATGGCTGGGTCAAAGTGGTCAACAAGAAAGGGAAGAAATTTCGCATTGCGCACTCAACCCCTTCTGGTTAGGCTTCAAGTCTTTCCTCCTGGTTAATCTTGTCTCTCTCTTTCTGATTAGTATAGCATGTTCCACCACTGCTGTGAGCCCACGGGAATTTTCATGTGTCTGTTTGTCTATGTTGGTCGGCTTCCTTCAGTGATCAACGACTCCTTTGGTTGTATAGCTCACCTGTGTCTCGTCTTGTCTGTCTAAGATGGGTACTCTTGTTATGTCTGGGGATCACGGTTTTCCGTTAGTCTTCTACCGGCATAACCCTTTGTAATTTATGTTCATTTGATGCTCTTAATACAACTGCTGACTTACAAAAAAAAAATATTATGCATAAATATTTATTAGTGAGTTTTTAATATTAATATAATTAATATGAAGGGTTGTGGATGATTTTATGGATTACTTAGATGATTTTTGAATTCTAATAGGGAGTTTGCTAGCAGAGAGAGGGAATAATAAATCACATTGTTATGGGTTTCAAATTCTAAATCCATGGAGTTGAATTCACAAATCCAAGAAAAATTTGGGATAAGCTCTAGATGCAAGTGTTGAAGGGAAATATGAGGTTGTTAATGTTATCCACTATACATCCAATCTTGTCTCTTAAGGATTCTTGGATGTAGGAGAGGCTAGCCAATGTGTTAAGAAGGCTAATGAGGAATTTACACCATAGTTATTGGGAGAATTTGAGGTTGATGAAAGTGGTAAGGTTAATGGGAAAATTTACTCCATAGTTTTTGGTAGGAATTTTAAGGATTTTAAATGTTTAGGGTTTGTTATTGCTTCATCTATGTTTTTGGAGCTATCTATCACATTAAAACCTCCATCACTGTTGGTGGATTTTGAAATTAATGTTTCTTGTAGAGATGATATTAAGCAAGGAATCACTAGCAATCCCATCAACCATCTAGATTAGGGTAGTGTTGAAATGAAGTCACTTGATGACTCTCTTCAATAGATTAGGAAGGGAAATAAAATTGTTCTAAATCTTCTTGGGAAAGGATGCTAGGAGGAAGCAAGTGAAAATAAGAGGAATATATATAGAAATATCATAAATAAAAGGTGAATTCTTGTTAACCAAGTTCTTGGTGAGGAAGTAAAGTGAAGGTTTGGTGCAAATGGTGGCATGACTCTTGGTGGTGGGTGGGTACAAGCTAATTATGGTATTTCATGGTGCATCAATGCTATTGAAAAATTGGAAAAAAAATAATTTGTTAACTTGGAAGGGTGACTCACGTTACTTCCATAATGAATTTGAATGTGGTGTAAAAAGATAAAATGTAGGAAAGTGAATTAGTCATCTAAAGATATAATTTTTGTTTATATAAATTGTGTATAACTATTTGAAATTTGATGATTCCTGATAGTGGTAAGTCATTTTCATGCAATATATATAATGCATATATTTTTCATAGTGCTAATTTTGAGTACCTAATCAATGGAATTTCGCTACAAAAATGTGTAGAATTGTAGAGAAATGGTTGTTCTTATACATAACTATTTTTTCAAAATTTATAATCTTATATGTATATATGTATACTCCTTTCATAGTGTATCATATTGAAGAGACGTTTTTTGGAATAATATTGTGTCCAAAGTTTTGAAATGTCCAACTTTTTTAGTGGACACTCCACCCATCATCGGGGAAAAAAGCTTAGTGGGTGGAGTGTCCACTTGAAATGTTGGAAATTTCAAAACTTTGGACATAGTATTATTCCCAAAAAATAATCTTTAATTACAAGTCCTTTGATAGTGCTAGGTAAGAAGGGTCTTATGATTATGAAAAAAAAAAAAAATTAAATTGCATGTTTGTGTATGTACTAGTTAAGTATATATATATGTGTGTGTGTATGTGTGTGTGTGTATTAAAATGATTGTGCCAAGAAAAAAGTTATAGTAGAAATAAAAAATGTATGTACATTTTAATGTTTTCTTATATATCAATGATCCAGACTTATGCAGGAATGCAATAAAATATCGAAATAAACATAAACACACAGATGCAGCAGAAATAAAATTTCATTTCATTAATATCAAATAACTGAAATATGCTTACAAACATAATGGAAATAAACTAGCTAGGGTGCTAGTAGCTTATCTCTGAGAAGAGATGTGGCAACTATAGGCCTCTGAGCTTTGTTACAATGAGGCTCAAGGGCCTTTTTATTATTGAACAACATAGGAAAACCATAAACAACCAAACTCTAACCCCAAGAGATGAAACACCAAGAGTTTGTGGGCCATGTTGGGGTTAGTTGGGCAGCCAACTTCCCAGAGTCGTAACTTGGTCATATTATCTCTATTTGTCACGTCCGATATATCATCAGAAATATCTCTTCGAGTGCTATAGGTTTTGCTGCATGCCCTTTCCTATGATTACGAGCCTACTACAAACCTAAAAAAAATGTCGTTTATGGTGTCAACACTACTCTGGAAGTTCAGGACCCAAAAAACAACTAAAAATAGTAAATGTTACTAAAAAAAGGGAAATTGATGAAAATGACTGGAGGTATAGGTGGCATAGGTGGGTAGCCACCAATATCCACCTAGATCATTCATCCCCCCTTAGGAACCAATGGTCCCCATTGCATGTAGAGCCTCCATGAGGTGAGAAATTTTCTGTTGAACCTGGTCCCTGGTGAAGGAGTTGGCCTGCTTTAACAACTTGATATAGATGAATCCTCTTATGGAAAGTGTTCTTGATATATGTGTCTATGATATGATCGTTTGTGGCTTGTTCCATGCATTATAGGATTAACTCTCTTAGTGTGAGTTGTTCTTCCATGTCGGATGTGTCTGGTAAAGGTGGAAATTAGGGCGAAGATGATTCACATTGAACACTGGGTGCAAACCAAGGAATGGGGGAATACACTACTCAAAGGCATTGTCCCCTACTGCCTTGGTGATGGTATATGGACCATATCGAAGCGGGCGAAGCTTGCGGTGGGGTCCAGTGAGGCACTCCTTCTACAAATGTAGCCACACTTTGTCGCCCACCTAGAAGTTGTGTGGCACCCGATAAGATCATGTAGTTGCTTCTACTTAGCATTGGATTTTTCCAATATGTCATGAACTTATTGGCAGATGTGCTAAATTCACTCAATGAAGTTGTTTTCCTTGTCAAATTCATACTAGGCATAATTCGAATCTGCTTGAGTAGCTGCAAATGGCATGGCTACATTAATGGGACATACTGGCTGGAATCCCAAGCCTGCCTGAAAGGGGATGTGGTCAGTTGAGCCATGGAGAGCTCGATTATAGCTGTGTTGTACATAGGGGAGTCTCTCATCCCATGTGAGTGGATTATTTGAGTTATGCATGGAAAAAATGTCTACAATAATCCTGTTGATGCCCTCTATCTGGCCATCATTTTGGGGATGTAAATTTGTGGACTTGTGGAGCTTGGTTTCCAGCATCGACCAGAGGCTGGACCGAAATTTATTGAGGCACTTTCTATCCCGATATAAGATGATAGACTGTGAGATCCCAAAGTGTACTCACACCCATTCAAAGAAGAGTTTAGCAATGGCTTATGTTGTGATATTCTTCTTACAGGCCGCCATAATGTCCATTTTCGATAATATGTCGACGACCACAAAAACACAGTCATGGAAATGCTTACTATAAGGAAGGCTCAACATGTAATCCATGGATATGGATTCCCAAGGTCGACTAGGGGTAGGAAATGGAGTATAGATGCCTTGCTTCTTGATGGTCAGTTTGGAAATGGCGTAGGAAGTGTTGGATCTGATGTACTTCCCAACATCTTGTCAAAGGTTTGACCAATAGAAATTCTTCTACAGTATTGCACTGTTTTCTCGACCCAAAAATGCCCAACAACCCGGCTATAGTGTGCTTCTCAAATCATCTTGGCACGCTCACTTGAAGGAACACAAAGGTGTCCCAGGTGACATAATAGTTCATCCTAGAGGTGAAAATCAGGAACTTTCTTACCCTCCAAGAGCATCTTGTATGTGTGGTCAAATTCTGGATCACTTTTGTAGAGAAGAGGCCAATTAGAAGTCTCATGCCCATAAGAGTTGAGCATGGTGGTTAGCGCCACAATTGGTGGTCAGCTAAGGTAGTCTAAAACATTATTGGTGTTTCCCTTCTCGTACTTGATGTTCAAATGGAATTGTTGTAGGTATGTGGACCACTTCTTATGGCGATCATTCTACAACTTCCATTGTGTTTGTATGAACTGTAGCAGTCAATGGTTTTTGTGGATGATCGGTTCCTTCCCCAAAATGTAATGCTTCCATTATCAACAAGCATGCACAATGGAATACATCTCTTTGTCATAAGTGGGATACTTCCGGACTGTGTCAGAAATTATATAACTATGATATGCCACTGGATGCCCCTATTGAGTAAGAACTTCCACAATAGCATAATCAGAGGCACTTGTCTCAATCTCAAATGGTTGTTGCAATTCTGGTAATGTGAGCACTCGTGCAGAGCAGAGGTGATGTTTCAGCTCTATGAACAACTTCTATTGAGATTCATACCAAAATAATTTTTATTTCTCTCCTCCCTTGGTGACTTGACTCAAGGGCCAAGTGATATGAGATAATCCCAACATGAACCTGCTGTAGAAATTGGCAAGACCCAGAAAGATATGGAGTTCTACTAGGGTGGTTGGGGCTGGAAAATCCCAAATGACTTGGATCTTAACTAAAACCACATGCAGCCCCTGCCCATCAATAATGTATCTTAGATACTGAACCTGGTTCATGCAAAAAATAAACTTCTCCAAATTGGCACAGAACTTTGGTTGTCATAGTGTTTGAGGACCTATCGGATGTGGTGGAGGTGCTCTTCCCAAGTCTGGATGAAGATCAAGATTTCATACAAGTACACCACTACCAATGAGTTGGTGAGTGGTTGCAATATGTCGTCCATCAACCTCATGAAGGTTATGGGAACATTAGTCAACCCAAAAGGCATGACCAACCATTCGAAAAGGCCCTCCTTGGATTTGAAGGCAGTCCTCCACATGTAACAGGGATTGATTGGTGCCTGGTAATACCCAGAATTCAAGTCAATCTTGCTAAAATATTATGTCCCCTTGATTTGGTCTAGAACGTCATCAATCCATCGAATTGGGTACCTATTCCTGAGAGTGATCTTGTTCATCACCTAGTTGTCAATACAGAGTCTCCAAGTCCCATACTTATTTTGCACAAACACAATATGGCTCCCACAGGGCGATGAAATCAGCTAGATGTGACCTTTCTACAGTAGCTCCTGAATCTACCTCTTGATTTTGTCGTTCTCTAGGACAAAGCGCCAATATATTTTTCCATTCGATAGCGGTGCACCTCGGGTCATATCGATGGATTTCTTGACCTAATAGTGCAGAGGCACACCTGCGGGAAAGGTGAATATGTCCTTGTACTCCTCCACAACCTTTTCCATCTATTTTTGTCATGCATAGGAGCCATATCTAGAGGTTTTGGTCAGAGGCTTCTTCTTTCCCTGAGGGAAAATCATCAGGAAAAAAAAATTCAAGGTTTGGGAAATGAGCCTACTAAATTGTTTTCCAGTAACCAAAAGGATGGCAGTAGGCGATGCTACCTCTGGTATCCTGTACAACTTATTTCCCAAAGTAACAATAAAAACAAAAGGCCTGGACTCATACACAACATGTTTCTTCCACAAGTATGGTTGGCATAGTAACACATCAAAAACATCAAAAGGAGAAATGTCACATAATACCTCATCTGTGAATGGCTTGATGTTGTATGGAAGGCGACAATGTTGTTTGACGTGGATATCCCATCCTTAGTGAAGCCACCCAATGGTGTACGAATGTGGGTGTGTTGTGGTCGGAAAGCCCAACCACTTCATAACCTTTGTTGAAATGAGGTTATTTTGGCTCCCTTTGTCAAAAATGAACTACAGTAGGGAACCCTTTTCCCACATCTGGGAATGGAAGAGGTGCTCCCCCTCCTCTGGATCTTCCGGTTCCTCCTTATGGGTATTTGTGGTGGAAACAATGGCATTGGGCTCCACATCAATATTCTGCTTCCTTTTTTCATTCCCCTTGTCAGGTTCTGATTCAAAGTCAGATCATGCATCTGATTCAAAATCCTTCAACTCAACCACCAGTGACTCCTTGGCCCAACACTCACTTGTGTTGTGAGTGGAGCTCTTATGGAACTCACACCACTTTCCTGTGTCCTTCTTTGGCTTTGTGGTGTTTTTATTTTCTTGCGGATTTGCAGATTTGTCCTAGGCCTCCCCACCTTGGATTTGTCTTTTGTTCTGTGGTTTTGGGGAACCTTTCCATCGCTTTGGATTCGTAGATCCAAAGTCTCACTTCTTCTATTTGAATTTATGATCAATCTTAGCAACATACCAGTATGTTGCACTAAACAAGGAGATGTCTAGGAACTTCATTTCCTCTTGAATGTATCTATGCAGACAATTGTGGTACTTCAGCACCAAATTTTTCTCTGAATATTTGATACACAACTTTGTGTGCAGGGTATGGAACAGATTCGTCAACTCATGCACATCTTGATCCCTTTGTTGCCGCAGTGTATTCCATTGTATGTACTTGTTCTCATAACTCCCCACTGGATTATATTGTTCCTTGATGGTGTCTCAGAAATAATCCCAAGTGGATGTGGTCGAGAACAGAGAGGGTTCCCTCTTGTTCTTTTGCTCACAGTAGGTTTCCCACTAGTCCTTGACATGGGAGCGGCTTGAGGAGTGCACAAGTAATATTTTCCTGGTTGGAAAAGTCATGAAATGAGAAATATATTTCTAATATATTCAACCATCTATCTATGAAGTCCGCATCTATTTTTCCCTCAAATATGGGAATGTCAAATTTTACTTGTACCTTAAAGGGAGTGACGCCTACAGAGTGGTTGTTGGATGCAGATGTGCCACTGGTGGGAAGCCCTTGAAGGATCTGAGCAAAGTTTTTTATCATCACATCCCTTTGTTTCTCAAGGCCTTCTCGAGCAATATTTTGAAAGGATATCCTTCTCCCCTGTATTTTTTTTCTTCCCCCATGGGTAGCCGTCAGGGTTTTTGAGGCTGATCTTGCAAAGGCTCAACTAGATCAAGCCCTAACTCCTTATACCTTGACCTCATTGGGGACATGCAAAGAAGGATCGACAAAGAGCAGACCACTATGATACCACTGATCTGGACTTATGAAGGAATGCAATAAAATACATAAATACACATAAACTCATAGATTCAACAGAAATAAAACTTCATTTCATTAATATCAAATAACTAAAACATGCTTATAGACAGAATGGAGATAAACTAGCTGGGGAAATAATATATTATCTCTAAGAAGATATGTGGCGACTACAGGCCTCTAAACTATGTTACAATGAGGCTCAAGGGCCTTTTTATTACTGAAAAACATAGGAAAACCCAAAACAACCAAAACCCTAACCCTAGGAGATGAAACACCAAGAGTTTGTGGGCCCCGTTGGGGTTAGTTGTGTAGCCAACTTCCCGAGGTCGTAACTTGGTCATATTATCATTGTTTGGTGCGTACAATATATCATCATAAAAACATATCTAATTACTATAGGTTTTGCCACAAGCCCTTTCCTATGGCTATGGGCCTATTGCAGACCTCAAAAAAATGTCATCTAGGGGGTCTAAACTGCTTCAGAAATTCAAGACCCGAAAAACTGCTAAAAATAGTAAATGATGCTATAAAAGGGGAAATTGATGAAACTAATTGGAGGTCTAGGTGGAATAGGTGGGTGGCCACCAATATCTACCTATATAAATCAACTCAAAATATATATTAAAAGCAACAAAAAATATTAGTTTTATTTTTTTAATTATATATTTGGAATTTGTGCAGTGAACTCTATTTTTGTTTGTAGTTTCATGGTAATCAAAATTATGTAGCCTATAGAAAAATAATTTCAGAAATATAAATGTAGAAAAGTATTGAGAAAAATATATTTTTTCATGTATTTTCAACCTAAACTATTGGGATTGTAATTCTAAATATTTTTCCATGGCAAAAAACTCAACAAATAAATATGGTTCCAAGAAAAACAAAATTTGAATTGAAGAGATCTAGTTGCTAAAGTAATGTTCCCATGATCAAGGAATGTGCATGTGATAAAATAATGTACACTTGCTTAAGGAATGTACATGTACTCCTTGAATGTGCATGTGTTCTTGTAAACAGGGAAGGGGAGGAAGGGCAAGTGAGGAGGAGAGGGAGAGAGAAGAGGGGCATAGATTTTTTGGGGCATGGGGGGGAGGTGTGGGAGGGGAAATATTGAGAGAGGGATGAGGATAAAAAGATAGAGAAAAAGTGAGTGAGAGGAAAATAGTGAGAATGATAGAGAGGGAGAGAGGGAAAGAGGGAGAATATTGGATAAGGGAGAGAGAGGGTGAGAGGTGAATAGGTGGAAAGTGGAGTGGAGAAAGAGGGGGATGGGGAGAGTGAGGTAAAACAAGAGACATTTTGGGAGTGAGAGGGAGGGAGGAATGTTTAGAGAGAGGGGGAGAGAGGAGGGAGAAGGGGGAGATAGATAGAGGTATGGAGTAAGTTTTAGAGAGAGGGGGAGAGGATGATGAAGAGACAGAGTGAGGGAGGGAAGAAAGGAGAGAGAGAGGGGGGTGACAGAGAGATATAGATAGGGGATGAGAGTGGGAGGGAAATGAGAGGTTTAGAGAGAGGGGGATAGGGGAATTTAAAAAAGGATTTGAATATATATATATATATATATATATATATATATATATATATATATATATATATATATATCTAGAGAGAGAGAGAGAGAGAGAGAGAGGGTGGTGAGGTTTGAATAGAGAGCACATAAAGGGGGAAAAGAGAGGGAGATAAATATGAATAGAAAGAGATATGGAGGGATGGAATGAGGGAGTAGAAGAGAAATATAGGGAAAGGGAGACAGTGATGGAGGGAGGGGGAGAGAGAGAAAGAAAGTGAGAAGAGCGGGGAAGGTTCAGAGAGAGGGAGTGGGAGAGAGGAGGAGGAAGAGAAAGAAGGAAGGGGGAATGGATACAAGGTAAGATGGGGGCAAGAGAGAGAGAGAGAGTAAGGGTGGGAGACTGAGAGATAGGAAGTGTAGAAATAACTAGAAATTTGCAACTGCTAATTAATTCAAACTAAAAATAATAGACAAAAATTTCTTCCACTCAATATGCGGAAGGGGAAACATACAATAGAAATACATGAAATCATTCAATCACAATGAACATGTTATTTTTTACTGGGGAACCCAACTGGGAAAACCACTCCTTTATTTGTATTATATCATATGAGAATATAGATCTATTATAATGATAGCTTCCACCCTTGAAGCTCAGCCTACACTGCAATACTAATCTCCTCCTGAGTCTACTCTAGAAATTACTTATCCAAACTTGGCCTCCTTCTCCTCCTATTCCCTCACACAATTCTACTCCTAAATAATAGGAAGTTCTCCTATTTCCTTCCACAAATCCCAAGAGAATGAGCTCATGTGCTACATGAAAATTTTGTAAACTCAACAATATACAATAATAAATACAACTATGTATTATCCCTCCACTCAACTAGCAAAATCAAATTGCATGCATGACTAGAGTTATTTTTAGTAAATTGACTAGTTAACTAAGAGATCAGTGAGTTAATAATAGTTAAAACTACTCAACTAAACTCCTACTGAATTTATTCATGATTGGATCTCAGATAATTGTATTTCACTGATTATAACTGAATTAGATTGATAGATCCTAACAATCAACTCATGCACAACTCTACTTATTTCTCACAAACTTGAATTGACTAACTTAAATAAGTGAGTTGGTCATGTCACTCTTGTTAACTACAACTCAATTCATCCTACTAATGTGGAAATTCGAATTTCTCCATTTGACTAAAGAAAAAATCCAATGAATCCTTTTCTTGCTAAAATTTAACACTTACTCTTAGTAAGAAAATGGTTATGCACAATCCCAAACATGATCCTTTGTAGGAATGTACTATAACACAATTAACATTTCCTATCAATACTGTTGATGTTACTGCAACTAATGCAATTGAGAGCATCCAAAATATTAAATCAATTATATCTCTAAGTTGTGACTATCTCTTGAGTCTCTCACTACTACTAGCATTTGCATTATCGGTCAAGATCTGACTGAATCAATTGACACTGATCCTTCTGATGCTTAATAATGTGGGCCCCTGTAGCAAGGGTAATGATCCATGAGAAGAGTATAATGCAACTGTTGTTGCTCTCCTATGGACCCTTCCCAAATTTTTGGAAGTCTAGGACTAAGGATCTACATTTCCCCACCTCACTCCTTGCTACACCAATTTTTGGTCATCTAACCATTTACAATTAGATGGATCGAAATACACCATGTAAGACCAATTTTACCATAGTAAAATTTATTTTACTATAGGAAATAATTTAATAAACCATAGATTATTAAGTTATTTCTGGTCCAAATAGAAAACCACATGAGGAATAATTAAATAAATCCTTATTTATTTGATTTTTCTCTAGGAATAATTAATTAAACCTCTGTTTAATAATATTTCTAATCATATTTAACCAAATCAATTAGAAATAATTAGATAAATCATTATTTATCTTATTATTCTCTAGGAATAATTGATTATATCATTATTTAATTAATATTCTTTGTTAAATTTGACTAAATAATTTAAGAATAATAAAATAAATCATTATTTGTCAAATTATTCCTTGATCCCATCCTTGAAATGATAAATAAATATTTTATTTATTTATTATTTCTAAATAAAGGGATTTAACCAATTTAAATTCCTTTTCCCTCCAACAAAATATAATAAAATATTCTAAACATAAATATCTAGATCTTGGTTAATAATATTTTATTATGCACCATTATCAAGGATAACTTAATATTTTGTTATAAATAGGAGGGTTTTCCATTCACTTCTTACCTTTGATTCTTTTATCATGGTGAGACTTTTAGCCTCTTATCATTGTCATACTTTGATTACTTTTATTTTCTTTTTGCTTATTGAGCTCCCTTTGAGTTCTACATGTCTTGGGTTTTCTACACCATTGAGAAAGAAACTCTAAAGCTAAAGAGTTTGAGGAGAGCCAAGAACCCATCCCATAGAGGGGGACTAGTAACATCATTCTCTGTTCCCTTCCCATGTGTTAATATAATACAAAAAAATCTTTATAAACCTTGTCTTCTCCATTGGATATTTGTAGAAAATATTATTTCATTTTACTCTTTAGCTACTTTATTTGCATAGATTTGGGGTTGTTTTTCATTTTTTTCGACCGTATATTGCAGATCTGAAAAAGTTAGACAACCATATTTGTTGTTAGGGATGTTTTTCATGTGCAGCTAAAGTGATTTCTTTTCGTACACTTGTGTTAAGAATTCATTTTAACAATTGGTGACTCCGACGGGTTTTATTTAGATTTCCTGCGTGACCATATGCTTCAGTACCTAGGATTTTTATTCAACTATTTTTTAGCCTCTTAATGTTTTTGTTACCTTTTATGCCCTAAAACAGTAAAAAAATCTAACTTCCGCATGTTTCTAGGTGTTTTCCGCGGGTAACAAGTATCAGCCGCACCACAGACGGTAAATTTTTTCTGAAACCTGCCACCCAAGACTCTTGGAAGTGAAGCTCACACTTTTCAGCCCCTAACCTATGATTTCAGGCTCAGATAGCAACTATTGGGCCAAAAAATTCATGTTCAGTAGCCTATAGGTCAGTAACTACAAGCTGTTGCTTTTTGCGGGGTTTTTTTTGTAATTTTCAGGGTTTTTCACAAGCACTGTTCAAGGTGGCTTGACCTCTGTCTCCACCCACATTAGGCCTGGATATGTTCAATTTTTATTTTTGAAGTGAAAACAAGCCCCTTAGGGCTTCAGTACGCTCCCATCTTTTTAGAAGGGTTTAAATGAGTAGATAGTCTAAGATTTTGCAGCGCTTTTAGCCATTTTTCAGGGTCTAATCCCTCTTTCTTTTAGATCTTTTCAGATCGGTTATTATCTCATCCAAAACTCCATCTTGAGTCTTCTTTTACCTCTCCCTTATGGTCCCTCTTGTTTCCCTTAGGGTTTTAACCTGTCGGCTCCCATTTTGCAGCAGTTTTCCCTCTGGTTTCTTATTATTTTCTGCACCTCTTTTTAGTAGATCTGAGTCATTAGATCCTTGTCCCTTAGACCTTAGATCTTTTGGCCACATTTTTTGTTTTGAGTAAATTTCACCCACCTCTAAGAAAAGTTGTTTGGGAGCCCTTGTTTTTGGGTTTAATTTATGCATCTTTAGCTGTTTATTTTACTTTCGTTTCAGTTTTATTTATAGTTATACATCACTTTTTATTTTTCTTTATACACAACCATTAGGGCTTATTTATAATTAACACACATATCTCACACATGCACACTTAAAGAGAAGATCGCTTTCTTTACACCGCCAAGCCAAGACATAAACATCATAATTAATTTATCTGCCCCTCTGTGCTTTTGTTTATCTCTCTTCATTATTGGGTTACTTGTGTCTTAAGATTATTGTGGCCCCAAGGCACTTATCCCAGAGAATCATAAGATTTCATCCTTAGTTTTCGTTAGGAATACTTACTCCACCTCGTAGACGCCAAGTTAGTCCTCCGTCGAGTCCCTATACCGACTCTGATTCTGGTCCATCGAGCCCTCCCTCTGTTTCCGAACTTGGTTCCCCTCCACCTCATTCTCCCACCATGTCAAGTGCCATTGTAGGTACTGTTCCTAATGCTAGTGGTATCCGCGACCCTAAATCTAGAGCTACTAGTAGTGGAACAAATATTGGAACCATCCCAGCTACTCCCTTGCTACCTTTTATGGCAGGTTTGAGCCTCCCCGATTTTAGCCAATTAATTAACGACCCTATACACCATGATCTAGGTTGGCCTGTTATGCCAAGTAAGCTTCCTTATGATATCCCTAAGTTCGAAGGAAATGCTGGAGAGAACCCTAATAATCACGTCCGCTCCTTCCACGTGTGGTGTTCATCCAATTCTAACACTGATGACTCTATCCGTCTTCGGTTATTCTAGTGTACGCTCACTGGAGACGCTACAAAGTGGTATGTAGACTAGGCCTCTGCCTCTCATACCACTTTCGTGACTCTTGCTAAAACATTTCTTTCCTACTTCCATTTACCTCTATGACATGATACTGGTACCGAGTTGTTGACTGCATTCCGTAAAACATCTGCCACTCGCCTTTCTGACCATGTCCAAGAATGGTGTAAAAGTAGGAGCTTATGTCGAGCTCCCACATTCAACGACCATGTCTATATGGATTGGTTTCTCATAGTGATTTTTCCTTATATTGGTAAAGATGTTGCATCATACTTTCGTCAGAAAGAGGAAGAAGCTCTCCAAATCACGTTGAAGTATGACCTCATCTACTCCCAGTCTGGTTTTTTTTATACCATCCCAGATCTTCCTAGACCTGGTGGTGCCAACGCATTGGGGGCATCTCACATCATCGAAGGTATCGTTGGATCTCTTTCAGATCCATATACTCATCCTCCCATGGGTTATGGTTTCCCTCAGGGAGGGGCTAACTCCCCCAGTAATTTTCCCCCTCTCATCATTGTGTATCCACGACAAATCACATTTTCCCCATTGCATCAATTGATGCTAGGGCCTGTGGTTGCTCAACCTATTTACCTTAATGTTGCTCAACCTCCTTTCTATCCTTATCAAGAGCTTGATGTTCTAGCCCCTCTAGCATTAGCACCCTAGCCTCCTGTTAGTTCCCAAATCCACCTCAGGCTGAAGGAAGGCGAAATTCAGGGTAACATCAAACCACGCTCAGCCTCGTAGCTAGCCCTACGAGGACAGGAGAGGGATCTCTCCAGGTCAATATTAATGAAAATATTCAAAGGGGCTTGAGTTGAATGAAACAAAAACTGATCTTAGGCTAGATAAACAAATAGGAGGGTTTGATTTTGGTTTTTTAGGGGTTTTTGTTGGAAAAAAGGGAAAAACAATTTCGGGCTTGGGGATGAGGCCAAATTCTTGCAGAGTTCAAGTTGGGGCGAGGTAGGCACCGACTTTGATGTCTGAGATCAAATGAATGGATTGAAAAGACTGCTGAGGAGCTGAAGAGGGCAAGAGAGTGCAAGGATCCTCTTCAAACTGACGAAAAACATATAAAACTAAACAAAATTCTAGGGCAGAGCACCAACAAATCAATGAATTCTACCTCTAATACTCATTTGTTTAATTCAGAAGCAAAGAGAAGGGAAATGGCATACATATAACATTAATGAAACTTACAATAAAATGAGAAGAACATGATCAAAACTCAGAAGCCACAAGGATCCCAACAAGTGCTGCAAAACTCTGGTCTTTCCTTTGCCAAAATCTGAAATGAATGTACAATGAGGTGCCAAAACTTTTCCCAAGTATCCAACCCTGAAAATGTCTCAAAAAATACAATATATAGACCATCCTAACCCCTTCCCATGCCTCTAGGGGTCAAGCTCATCCTTCTAGGAGCTGTTTCAACCAATTCTAAACATGGAGCTAAAATCTAGGCAGCCAAACAACTTACCTCTATATGCTAGGAAACTGATCCATTCACTTAATTTTCACTTTTAGTGAATGAAACCTCTAGAACAACTAAAAACATGCCAAATTTACATAATAGTTATCAAATTACATCATGGTGGGTCAATCATCACATGAAAAAGTAAAACTAGTCAAAACTGGGCGAATTTCTGAGCTGAAAAGTGAAATTTGGGCAAAATTCTTCTATGCGTTGCGCCCAAATTCTCTATGTGTTGCGCCACTTCGGACCTGTTTTTGGGGCACTTACCGAAGTCCAAATTGAGATCATGATAGCTCGTTGGAAAGCCCTAGATGTATGCTATCCAAAACAAGTGGAATTTTTCCATTTGGATGTCATTTTCCCCTCCAAACCTGCAATATCCCAAGACTGGTTCCTGCTGGTGCAAAAAGTGGCAAAAAGGCCATTTTTGTAGTGTTTTTGGCCCTTTAGGCAGCCCATAATTTGATGAAATTCTTCGGCCATTCCTGAACATATATAATATATCATGAAAAACCCAAAAATGGAAATTTTTCCTCGAGAAGATCTCCCAATCATAAGCGCGCGTCAGGTGGCGCGACGCGTTGGGCGGAAAAACCTGTTTTGCAACCAAAATTTTCAAAATGACAAAATCTTATCCAAATTTGCTGAAATTTGGAATGAATGTCTCCCATCATGTCTCATGCTCAGACAAGGAAGCTTCGGCCAAGATTCGGAGCGGATCCGGCCTTTTCCGACGTTTCAGTGCTTTTCTCAACCTTGCCTTCAGGATCTTCATTTTTGCTTTGAAAACGTGTGTGCGGGACCAATAGTGGTTTTTCATATGTCTGAGCATGTCTTTGTCCCTATTTTCCTTCACCAATAGCTTCTCCAGATGAATGTTGACGTGCGTAAGGCAAGTCTCTCGGTCAAATGGTGTCATGTCACCTGGTCTCTTTCGGGCCAATTCACGGTCTTCACGGATTTGCCGCAACTCTATGAGTGTCTGCTGATCCTCCAATTGTTTATTCCGCTGCTCCAAGTAATCTATAACCCACTGATATCTCTACAATTTCTCGGTCAGTGTGCTGATCTCAGCTTTCTACTCCTGTATTATCTCTTTGAGCTTTGAGCTGGGAGAGCTCGCATCAACATCGATGAGTATAAAATCAGTGTCTTGGCCTCCTGAAGGGCCCTCATCGTGCATAGGCCTCTTTCCTCTGTCCTAAACCTGTACCTGTGCTGATGTAGAAGGTGAGACCCCTTCCACGCCATGTGGAGATAGTACTCGCGCTGCTGATGAAGATAACGAGACCCCTTCCACCCCTGGTGGAGATAGTACTCGTCGTGCTGCTGCAAATAAGGCTCTGTGGCCTCTCTGATATGTTACACACACTGGAGCACTGATAGGCTCAGTCTTAGGAACCTCAAACTGATGTGAAGGCTCTGCCTCATCATGAACAATCTCGGGAGGAGGCTGGGGGGCTACAAAGAAGTCACGAGAGATGAACTCATCCCATGTGATGCCCTGCAAACCAAGTTGATGTACCACAATGATTTTGATGAGCGCGTAATGATAGATGCTATTGTGTTTCTACTCCGGAGTCTTCTTCTGCACAAGGGTAGTCATACGCTCTATGTTTCGGCACATGAAGTATGGAATATTCATCATTCGCACTCTCGTGAAATGCATCAAAATTCTTATATGATATGCATAAAGGTGCGAGAATCTACCCTTGCAGCTGAAATATCTAATGATGAGCTTCATTAATGGCGCATAGGACTCCTTCAGAAACCAGAACGGGAAAAATCTGCTCAACTGCCTCAAATATCCAGGCCTGATGGAAGGTTCATAATATGCTCTATCTAGCTGCTGTCTCTTATTCCACTCCTCACCAATGTTCGGTATCTCGGTCGCATCAGAAATGGTCCCTTGTGTCAAAGTGAAGTTCACTCCAGTGAGATTTACATGACCATCCCGCAAATGTAGGACAAATAAGCGAACCAACTCCGGATGGTGTTGAATCTGAGATATCATCTCGCAATACCAAAAACATGAATGTTGCTGAAAGCATGTCATTGCAAGCGGGCAGGCCTGCAATTGAGCCAAAGAAGTGGGCTCCTCCCTAACGTGCCTGGCACTCTTATGAGACCTCCTCGGTACATTTAGCTCTGCGGTTGAATCACTGTCCTGCTCATATCCCTGCTCATATGATGAATTTGTTTCTGACATGATGCTGAAAACCAGGTGTTTGCTGATATATGTATGGTGAAAACAAGAGTTTTGGTGTATGCTTTAATGCCAAATGTGTCACATATAAAAAGGTGATATGAAGCAATATCACTGTGGGAAAAGAACTGTCAAATGAGATATAAGTGTGAGGACAGTCACTGTTTGGGGAATTTAGGGATTTGGGGATTTATAAGTAATAGGAATGGGTGATAGTGATGGGGGGGGGGTAGTTTAGGAACAAAATTTAATGAAATGGCAACATATAAATGCAGTCAAAGACATAAAGGTAGCCCTTGAATGTTGTATAAATTGGGCTTTTTCAATGGATAGTGATTGATAGGGTTTGAGGCTTACCACATGGGAACAAAAGGGAATGAGGGATATGGGACAGTGGTATGACAGTGTGACAATAATAGCAGTGATACCAATGATAATAATGACAAGAGCACAAATGACAATAGAATGAGAGTTTAAGCACCAACGTTTCAAGTTTTAACCACCTCTTTCAAACCCTAAGAGAAAATTTTGATAGGGATATAGGGTTACATTTCACCATTTCAATTCTTTGAGGTCTTCGCTTCTAAATTACAACACCATAGCTAAAAATCATTAAAAAAGCTTTGATAAACTTACTTGGTGAAATTTGAGCTGAAACAAATCGAATTTTCATAGCGCGGAAGTGATTTGGCCTTTGGGGCTCTGTGCACCATGCGCAAGCCCAATGCGCCGCGTGCAATGGGTGCACCGTGCCCTTAGGAATTTGCACTGCGTCTTCCGGCTCTATGCGCCGCGTCGCGCCTATGCGTCGCGGCCTATCCCAATGCGCCGCGCGCAACTTAACACACAGTCAGCCTCTCTCAAAACACAGTTTTGCTCTTGAACTTTCAAATTCTACTTCTCTATGAGATTTTCTGAATGCCTCTTGATGTAAATGAATAAATAACCTTGAGAAATATCTTGGAAAGAGATGGTTTTGATTTTTAATTCTTCAAAACCCATGTTGTAATGTTTTTTTTACCTTTGGCATTTTTTCATTTAATACAACTTTTTTCTTTTGTTTCCTCATTGACTTTCTGGAGCTTTGAATGATGAAATTGGTTGATTTTTTACAAGGATGTTGGCGTTGAAACTTGGCAAAGGAAAACCAGAGCCTGCTTTGAAGTCTTCATGGCGGGAAAAATACATATTTATTACAAAAACAACTTTGACAATTTCTTCTTCAAAACAGAGTTTTGAAGAAGAAACGTCCTCGAACATATTTGATGATGAGAATTTTGAACCGAAAACTTATTGAAAACCTCCTCATGGCCTACGGGCATTTTTCAACATTTCGAAAGACCAAACCCTAGACCTAGAAACTAAACTAACTCTTTTTGACCAAAACAGCATCTAGGAATGTAGATGACATGAACTGAACTTTGATGAATTTTGAGAAAATTTGACCAACCCAACAGGTACAAACATGAGGGAAACGAGAAAACCAATCCCTTCCGTCAGTCAATGGCATGCCCCTAACGGAATGCAGATGAATGAGTGGAATGAGACACCTAAAAAATGAAATGCAATAAGAGAAATGATCTCTGACAGAGGGCTGTAAAGACCGACTCTAACATTGGCTCCAATGGGGATGGTAGCTCCTTGGAGGTGCCAAGAACGGCAGATCTTTGGGAGAGCAAACCAGTGCCTTCATCCATTGGGCTATGGAATCGATTATTTGACAAAACAACTCAAGACTATTGACTGAATTTATTTGACTAAATTTTTGACTCAAACTGACTCAACTTTTTAAAATAGAAATGACTGAACCAAACCGACTAAACAGACTCAAAAGAAAACTGAAATCCTTCTTCAGAATTATAGCCTTCACTTCAGGCCCCAGACTGAAGAAAATACTACAGTGCACACTTACAATGAAATTGAAATACATGAGATGTACAATGAGAATGTGATCAGCAGAAAACATCTTAGAAATGGTACCGCTTAAGCAGCCGACCATTGATCGGCCCTCCTGGACAGTCTTCACCGTTCATCTCCTTCAAAAGAAAGGTGTTCTGACCTCGATATGCTGCAATCTTGAATGGACCTTTCCAGAGGTTTTCAAACTTACCGTGTTTACCTTTGTCTTTATTCCTAGCATCCCACTTCAGTACCACTTCGTCTAATTCGAATTTAGCCGCCTTCACTTTCCTGTCATAGATATTTTTGATTCTCTCCTGTAACTTGAATGTGTTCTGGAAGACCTCTTCTCTCGTTTGCTGCAAATGAATCATCTGATTTATCCTTCTCTGCATATGGCTTTCTTCACTACCAGCCTCCTGAAGAAGCTTGACTACCGGAACAGCAAGTGAGGTAGGAAAGACTGTATCTAATCCATAAACTAATTCGAGGGGGGACATACCAATAGACTTCTTTTGACTTACCCGATCAGCCCATAGCGCATTCACCAGCTTCTTATGCCAACTCTTCTTATTGATGTCCAACAACTTTTTAATGATATTGACTAGAAACTTATTTGAAGATTCTGCCAAACCATTTCCTTGCAGATGATAGGCAGTTGAATGTCCCAAAATAATTTTATACTTAGCACAAAACTCAATCATCTTTCTTGACTTAAAAGCCACTGCATTATCAGTGATCAATTTACTCGGGCAATAAAAACGAGACAAAATGTTGTTCTCAAGGAAAGAAATAATTACCGAATCGGTGGCTTTTCTTGTAGGAACTGCTTCGATCCATTTCGTAAAGTAATCGGTGGCTGTTAGAATCCATCTATGTTGTCCTGAGGAAGGAGGATGGATTTCCCCAATGAAATCCAAACCCCATTGCTGGAAAGGGGCGCTTACCTCAATAGGCTTGAGTGGCAATGGCTATAATTTTTGTCTTCCTTCAAAAATCTGGCACTCATGGAAGGCTTTGACTGTTTTATAGACATCAGCAAACAATGTCGGCCAATAGTACCCTGCTCTCAAAATCTTATTGGCAGTTGTCTTCCAAAAATGATGACCGCCACAATCTCCTTTGTGGAAATCTTCCATTACCTTCTTCGCTTCTTCCTCCACCAAACAATTCAATAACACACCACCCAAATCTTTCCAAAAAAGTGCAGAATTCAAAATGCAAAATTTTGCAGCCTTCAGTTTTAAATTTCTACCTTTGTTTCTAGTCATGCCAGGAGGTGATGACAAATTTTGAAGAACATAGAAGATATCTGAATACCATGGGGAAACAACAAACATTTCTGATACCTGAAGTGGCGAATTCTCCTCATCCTCATCAAACATAGTAGCATTCAGATTTATGTCTAATGCGTGCAAATTCGATTCAGCCATAAGTTTCGCCAGCCCCTGTCCCTTGATCAGTTTCGTGGGCTTTATTTCCACATCATATTCCAGCAAAGCTGCGATCCACTTACCACGTCTTCCTTCCGGATCAGTCTGTACTAAAACATCTTTCACGGCAGCGTTAGGAACATAAGCTAAAATATGGGAATGAAAAATGTATACCTGGAAATCCTTCAATGCCTTTACCAGTGCCAAAGCTTGCTTCTCGATGATGTTGTATTTCAAGGCTACGTCTCTAATAGTTCGACTGAAAAATTCTATGGGCTTCTCATGTCCATCTCTTTTCTGCATTAACACAACTGCCATGGTGTGTTCCGAAGCGAAGGAAAACAAAATAAAGTCTTGGGTGTAATCCATGCTTATTAACACCGGAGCTGAAGATAATGCCAAATTCACCAAATTAAAGGACTTTACCGCATCTTCAGCCCACTTCAATTGGCTGTCCTTTTTCAACATATTTGTTATTTCTCTCAAATTTTCAGCAAGGTTTGGGACAAAACGGCACAAAAAGTTCATCTTACCATTAAAAGACTGAATATCTTTCTTGTTCCTGGGAGGTTCAATTTGCTGGATTGCTTCAACATGTGCTGGATCAATATGAATGCCATCTTTGGAAATAATGTGACCAAGTAATTTACCTTCATCCATGGCGAATAAGCTCTTTTTAGGATTAAGCGAGACACCATATTTTCTGCACTTCTAAAAAACAACTTTCAAGTGATACATATGCTCTTCATCTGAATTGGAAAAAACCATCAAATCATCAAGGTATATAACAAGGAAAACATCTTTTTCATTCGCAAAAGCCATGTCCATTGCCCGCTAAAAAGTTGCACCAGCATTCTTCAAACCGAATGGCATCTTGGCATAGTGGAATGTTCCCCACGGAGTTGTGAATGTTTTTTTGTCGCGGTCGTCCTCATGAACCAAAATTTGGTTATATCCAGAATAACCGTCGAGTAGTGACATTCGAGATGCACCCACTACTCGCTGCAATATATGTTCCATCTTAGGCAATGGATAATTTTCCTTCAATGACACCTTGTTCAAATTTCTGAAATCAATACACAACCGAATCTCACCTGTCTTTTTGCGCACTGGCACTAAATTGGAAATCCAATCAGAAAATCTGATGGGAACAATGATTCCTGCTTTGTACAACCTGTTTACCTCCTTCTCAATCGATGGCAGCAACTTAGGATTGATTCTTCTTAGCTTTTGTCGGAAAGGCTTCTGATTAGGCTTGATAGGGATAGTATGCTGGATTATATTGGTGTCATACGTCTTTAAATCTGAGTAATCCCAAGCGAAAGCATCATCAAATGAAGACAACAAACTCACATATTCAGCTCTTACCTCCGGTGACAATGATTTGGATAACTTCACCATTTTGGGGTCTTCAGCTGTCCCAATATTTACATCTTCCACTCCTTTTTCCATCGGTCTTAAGGTTGGCTTCTTGGCCACATCATCCTGATCAAAGAGTTCTTATAAAGGTATCAAACCTTTAGGAATAATGTTATCTTTCAGCTGCAACACCTCCATTTGATTTACTTGAACATCATCACCATTATCATATTCTACATCGATTGAGGTATCTTTGAACTTACCTTTACTTTGCAGAAAATCATTAATCTCATCATCATCTTGGAAAACTTGCCAACATCTCTGATTATCCGGGACGGTAGGACGGTGCTTCACATGGATTTCGAACTTATTACTTTAATTCATTGGGATCTTCAAGTTATTTGCTGCCTTAGCAAGTGCATCTGCAATTCCATTTTGAATGCGAGGAATACAAGTCAAGGTATAATCTGAAAACTGCTTCAAAATATCAAGGGCAGCGTTCCGGTAAGCTCGCATTCGGGGATGTTTCGTTTGATATTCACCCTTTACCTGCTTAATCACCAATTCAGAGTCGCCATAGACTGCAATTCTCTTAGCATTCATCTTTCTAAGAATCTTTAGGCCAACAATCAGAGCTTCATACTCAGCCTCATTTTTTGAACAATCAAATGATAATTTGTAAGAACATACCCATACATTGCTTGGTACCTTATTTGGAGCGGAAAAAGGACTGCGTACCCAAATACCAATTCCAGCACCATCACTCCTGACTACACCATCGAAATCCATGGTCCATAGACCCTCTTCATCATCCTCTAAGTGCTGAAATTGTGCTAGCTCTATTTTTTCTGCTTGATGTCCACTATCTTTAGCTGATTGCTCCACTGTGCTTTCCGGCTTTTGCCTTTCTTTCTGCAAAAATTTTCTGAAATTATCAGTAATCTCTGGAATATATTCTGCTTGAACTAACTGACTATCTACATCATTGAAACTATCGGCAAACAAAACAAAATATTCTAGATCTGTATGTACATAATTAATCGGATGATTGACCGGTTTCTCCTTGGTCGTAATCATATACTTCATTTTTTGTTCCCGGTACAATTTTCTCATTTGGCCAAACACGGGAATCGTCGCATAGGAGAAATCTAACTGTAATGTCCCTTTCAATTTTTCTCCCCAAGATCTGGAAAGCAACATACCAAATCTCGGAGGAATGTCTGCTACAACAACGTCCATCAAAACATTCTTTGTAGGAATCTGATCCAAACTAACAACCAAGTCTTTAATGAGCCCAATACATCTCACTCTGCTAGAATCAAATGAATAAAGATCGTGTTACTTCCTGGAAATGTCTAAACCCAACTTCTCCATGATTTCTTTCGGCATAAGATTATGGGAAGCACCGGAATCGAACATGGCATTATGCAATACAAACTCATGCAATCGAAGACTGATATAAAAAGGAGGCACTTCGCTGTCCGGAGACTCACCATCTAAAGCTGGTCCAAATATCAGTTCCGGTTGATCATCTTCAATATTCACCATATCAGACATGGGATCAAAATTCAAAATTTTGGAGACTTGACCCTTATAACTGCTATTCCTCATTAGTTCGGTCAAGGGAATGGATACCTTCAATTTAGAAATTTCATTCTCCAAAATAAAGGCTAAAGTCTTCTCGATCTCTTTGGCTGGAACATCTTTCTTTTCAACCTTCTCCTTCGATGTAATTGGCTGATTTGATTTTTCTGCTGATGATAACTTAGTGGCAGCGGGATCAACTATCTCTTTTGCTTTCCTTTGTGCAATAGGTGAATCGTTTTTAGGTGCTGAAACTTCCTTTCTCTTCTGAATTGGATTGACTGGTACATCTCTATTTCTGAGAGAATACTGCTTCTGCTGAGCTGACAATGCATTCATATAACCTCTCTAATACTCATCCGACTCTTCCTCAAGAGCAACATCATTAGCCAAGATAAAATCCTCATCTTTTTGTACTGCTGAACTTTTTGCATACTCATCATCTTCAGTGATATAAATGGGAAAATCATTAGGAGTAAAGAAATGATTTTCCTCCCCTACTACATCATCTTCATCATCTGAATCCTAACCAACAAAATTCTGTTGAAGAGGTGTCTTTACTTGCTGCTGGACTGCTGGTTCTTGTGCTCGCTATTCTCGTTGTTTGATCCTAAATTGTGGCTGCTGCTGACGACGAAAGTTGGGATTTAGAACTTGAGGTTCGGGCTTATCAAGAGTGAACCTTTCGAACATTTTTTCCACTTTGCGAAGTATCTGATCTGTAGATGTAGAAGCTTCTTCCTTTATCACAACTTTCTTCTCTACTTTCAGCCTAGCTCTCTTATCATTTAAGTTTGCCTGAACACTCACGGCGATCTTCTGCATGTCCTCTAAAGTGGGAGGATATCTATCTCGTAATGAACAGGCCATCTATGGATCAAAACCATCCAGGAATTTTAACAAAGTTGATTTCTTAGAAGGCCTCAAGTCATCAGGAATTGCATTATAAACCACATTAAATCTGATAATATAGTCTTGGACAGACTCACCAGGATTGTGCTTGATCTTGGTATACTCAGAAGTGATTTGAAGTGGATCTCTCTTCATCTCCCACTGATCTAGAAACTGTCTCTGAAGCTCTTCCAATGTATTAATACTTCTGGGCTGCAAAGCCCTGAACCACTTGCGTACCTCACCTTCGAAAGTTTGCATAGATAATCTCATGGAGACATTCTCTTCATCAATTTCATGGAGGTCCAAAAAGTCTATCATTCTATCAATATGCTGCTGAGAGGGCACACTTTGAGGAGTACCATCAAACAAAGGAATTTTACTCTAATAATCAGTGGGCATGGGATCCAAGTTCGCTGGCAAAACAAGAGGTGCGAATCTAGCAGCCATTTCTCTTGGTGGATTTATGATCTGTCTTGGAGAAACGGGTGGAGAAGGAACAATAGGTGTAAGAGGTGTATGTGGTGGAGATGGAGGAGGAACTACTACTGATTTCTGATCAGAAATGGATGGTTGTACGGGAATGGTAGGAATGAAATAAGGTTCAACGCGAACTTGTGAATCAGATGTAACTACTGATGGACCAATAGTTTCAGAAGTGGACTCTATGAATTCAGGAATATTTGTTGCCACAATAGGATTCTGAAGGTTCAAGATGTAATTATCAATGGATCTATTAGCTTGCTCAACCTCAAGATACTTGATGAACTCAGGATTTATGACTGTAGAACCAGTAGTACTTTCAGATTTAGTTTCAAACAACGACAACTCGAACTGATCATCAAACTCAATATCTTCAATGAATTTAAATATGGTAGGGTATGAATGAGATTTAATCAAAGGGATCACGGGACCTTCTTGATGGAATATTCTTGAAATTAGATTAGGATTCTCATAAACTGGAGGCAGATCAGGATCGGGATGTGATCTAGTATGTCTTCTGGAAGCCAATGTGTTGATCTATTCAAAAATCAAAGGACAAAACCGATCTATTCAGCCTATCAAATTCTAGACTCAATCACCCAAAAGTCCAGAACGATGTAATATACTGGGGTAATTCACAAGTCAAATGTCACGTTCACAAGCTAAAACAGAGATCGACTGAAGCAGCGTTTATCTACTTCCGCCAATGCAAGGCAAAAGCGTTTCGAAAGCTACCTAGCGTGACCTCAGACTCCGTCTGCAACTTATGAAACAAATAACATCAACAAGAAAACCATTTTCTTCCCCAGTATGGTCACCACTATGTTAGTTCCCAAATCCACCTCAGGCTGAAGGAAGGTGAAATTCAGGGTAACATCAAACCACACTTAGCCTCGTAGCTAGCCCTACGAGGACAAGAGAGGGCTCTCTCCGGGTCAATCTCAATGAAAATATTCAAAGGAGCTTGAGATGACTGAAACAAAAACTTATCTTAGGCTATATAAACAAATAGGAGGGTTTGATTTTGGTTTTTTAGGGGTTTTTGTTGGAAAAAAGGGAAAAACAATTTTGGGCTTAGGGATGAGGCCAAATTCTTGCAGAGTTCAAGTTGGGGCGAGGTAGGCAGCGGCTTTGATGTCTGAGATCAAATGAATGGATTGAAAATACTGCTGAGGAGCTAAAGATGGCAAGAGAGTTCAAGGATCCTCTTCAAACTGACGAAAAACATATAAAACTAAACAAAATTCTAAGGCAGAGCACCAACAAATCAATGAATTCTACCTCAAATACTCATTTGTTTAATTCAGAAGAAAAGAGAAGGGAAATGGCATACATATAACATTAATGAAACTTACAATAACATGAGAAGAACATGATCAAAACTCAGAAGCCACAAGGATCCCAACAAGTGCTACAAAACTCTAGTCTTTCCTTTGCCAAAATCTGAAATGAATGTACAATGAGGTGCCAAAAATTTTCCCAAGTATCCAACCCTGAAAATGTCTCAGAAAATAAAATATATAGACCATCCTAACCCCTTCCCATGCATCTATGGGTCAAGATCATCCTTCTAGGAGCTGTTTCAACCAATTCTAAACATGGAGCTAAAATCTAGGCAGCCAAACAACTTGCCTCTATATGCTAAGCCCAGTCCATTTCAACTACGATTTTCACCTTGATAATTTGGTAAACCTCTAGATGTCCTAAAAACATGCCAAATTTACATCATAGTTATCAAATTACATCATGGTAGGTCAATCATCACATGAAAAAGTAAAACTAGTCAAAACTGGGCGAATTTCTGAGCTAAAAAGTGAAATTTGGGCAAAATTCCTCTATGCGCCGCGCCCAAATTCTCTATGCGTTGCGCCACTTCGGACCTATTTTCGGAGAACTTCCCGAAGTCCAAATTGAGCTTATGATAGCTCGTTGGAAAGCCCTGGATGTCTAATATCCAACCCAAGTGGAATTTTTTAATTTGGATGTCATTTTCCTCTCCAAAACTTCAATCTCCCAAGACTAGTTCTTGCTGGTGCAAAAAGTGGCAGAAAGGCCATTTTTGGAGTGTTTTTGGCCCTTTAGGCAGCCCAGAATTTGATGAAATGCTTCAGAAATTCCTGAACATACATAATATATCATTAAAAACCCAAAAATGAAATTTTTTTCTCCAGAAGATGTCCCAATCATAAGCGCGCGTCGGGTGGCGCGACGCGTTGGGCGGAAAAACCTGTTTTGCAACCAAAATTTTCAAAATGACAAAATCTTCTCCAAATTTGCTGAAATTTGGAATGAAGTTCTCCCATCATGTCTCATGCTCAGCCAAGGAGGCTTTGGCCAAGATTCGGAGCGGATCCAGCCTTTTTCGACATTTCAATGCTTTTCTCAACCTTGCCTTCAGGATCTTCATTTTTGCTCTGCAAACATGTGTGTGGGCCCAATAGTGGTTTTTCATATGTCTGAGAATGTATTTGTCCCTATTGGCCTTATCCAAGAGCTTCTCTAGATGAATTTTTACGTGCATAAGGCAAGTCTCTCGCTCAAATGGTGTCATGTCACCTGGTCTCTTTCAGGGCAATTCACCGTCTTCACGGATTTGCTGCAACTCTATGAGTGTCTGCTGATCCTCCAGTTGTTTATTCCACTGCTCCAAGTAATATACAACCCACTGAGCTCTCTGCAATTTCTCGGTTAGTGTGCCGATCTCAGCTTTCTACTCCTGGATTATCTCTTTCAGCTTTGAGCTAGGAGAGCTCGCATCAACATCGATGAGTATAAAATCAGTGTCTTGGCCTCCTAAAGGGCCCTCATTGTGCATAGGCCTCTTGCCTCTGTCCTGAACCTGTACTTTTTCTGATGTCGAAGGCGAGACCCCTTCCACGCCATGTGGAGATAGTACTCGCGCTACTGATGAAGATAACGAGACCCCTTCCACCCCTGGTGGAGATAGTACTCGTCGTGCTACTACAAATAAGGCTCTGTGGCCTCTCTGATATGTTACACACACTAGAGCACTGATAGGCTCAGTCTCAGGAACCTCAAACTGATGTGAAGGCTCTGCCTCATCATGAACAATCTCGGGAGGAGGCTGGGGGCAGCAAAGAAGTCACGAGAGATGAACTCATCCCATGTGATGCCCTGCAAACCAAGCTGATGTACCACAATGATTTTGATGAGCGCGTAATGATAGATGCTGTTGTGTTGCTGCTCCGGAGTCTTCTTCTGCACAAGGGTAGTCATATGCTCTATGTTTCGGCACATGAAGTATGGAATATTCATCATTCGCACTCTCGTGAAATGCATCAAAAGTCTTATATGATATGCATAAAGGCGCGAGAATCTACCCTCGCAGCTGAAATATCTAATGATGAGCTTCGTTAATGGCGCATAGGACTCCTTTAGAAACCGGAACGGGAAAACTCTGCTCAACTGCCTCAAATATCCAGGCCTGATGTAAGGTTCATAATATGCTCTATCCAGCTACTATCTCTTATTCCACTCCTCACCAATGTTCGGTATCTCGGTCGCATCAGAAATGGTCCCTTGTGTCAAAGTGAAGTTCACTCCAGCGAGATTTACATGACCATCCCTTAAATGTAGGACAAATAAGTGAGCCAACTCCGGATGGTGCTGAATCTGAGATATCATCTCGCAATACCGAAAACATGAATGTTGCTGAAAGCATCTCATTGCAAGTGGGCAGGCCTGCAATTGAGCCAAAGAAGTGGGCTCCTCCCTGACGTGCCTGCCACTCTTATGAGACCTCCTCGGTACATTTAGCTCTGCGGTTGAATCATTGTCCTGCTCATATCCCTGCTCATATGATGAATTTGTTTCTGACATGATGCTGAAAACCAGGTGTTTGCTGATATATGTATGGTGAAAACAAGAGTTTTGGTGTATGCTTTAATGCCAAATGTGTCACATATAAAAAGGTGCTATGAAGAAATATCACTGTGGGAAAAGAACTGTCAAATGAGATATAAGTGTGAGGACAGTCACTGTTTGGGGAATTTAGGGATTTGGGGATTTATAAGTAATAGGAATGGGCGATAGTGATGGGGGGGGTAGTTTAGGAACAAAATTTAATGAAATGGAAACATATAAATGCAGTCAAAGACATAAAGGCAGCCCTTGAATGTTGTAGAAATTGGGATTTTTCAATGGATAGTGAATGATAGGGTTTGAGGCTTACCACATGGGAACAAAAGGGAATGAGGGATATGGGACAGTGGTATGACAGTGTGACAATAATAGCAGTGGTACCAATGATAACAATGAAAAGAGCACAAATGACAGTAGAATGAGAGTTTAAGCACCAACGTTTCAAGTTTTAACCACCTCTTTCAAACCCTAAGAGAAAATTTTGATAGGGATATAGGGTTGCATTTCACCATGTCAATTCTTTGATGTCTTCGCTTCTAAATTACAGCACCATAGCTAAAACTCATTAAATAAGCTTTGATAAACTTACTTGGTGAAATTTGAGCTGAAACAAATTGAATTTTCATAGCGCGGAATTGATTTGGCCTTTGGGGCTCTGTGCGCCGTGCGCAAGCCCAATGCGCCGCGCGCAATGGGTGCGCCGCGGCCTTAGGAATTTGTGCTGCGTCTTCCGGCTCTATGCACCACGTCGCGCCTATGCGCCGCGGCCTATCCCAATGCACCGCACGCAACTTAACACATAGCCAGCCTCTCTCAAAAAGAAGTCACCTCCGTGCGCTTTGTGTGATGTTGTTGGGCATGCTACCAAAAATTGTTCTGAACTTCCTCTTCTCCAACCCATGGTCAACGAAATATTTCCTGAATCCAATATCACGGAGGTCCATGTTACCTTACCTAGTTCAGCTAAGAAAATAAAAACATTACATACAAATCACCCTTGTGCTTTTTTGATCTTTATGGCTACTATTCTCACCTCTGTCCTTGTCTCGAAGATTTTTGCGACACCCTTGAAATCGTTCGCCGAATCGAGGCTAAACCAAAGGACATTGTCATACCTCCACCCGATGTCGAGATGACGGAACCTTTGGCCACTATCCTCTATCTATCATCATCCATGAGATCCTTTGCAGAAAACCCCTTCGGGGAATTCCCTTATGTTTCGATTGAACCTCCTTCGACAATCACCTTGGGCTCAACATCAGTAGATGTTTCATCTACTAGCTCTTTTTCTACCCTCCATAGTGATGTGTATGTGAACCATATCTCTCATGATGATGCATTAGGTAACCCCGCCACGTCATATGGTATTTCTTCTGCAAGTCCGCCCATATTTCACTCTGATGAAGACATAATGGAAGCAATGACCACCCCTAACTTTCCTTGGGATGGCATGCACCACCGTGCGTGCTTCCTTCCATAGCAGTTCCATGACTAGTATGTTGTGGATTCTAAATACTTCATCTCATATGAGGTCGATCGATTTAGAAATCCCATTCCCGCACCCAATGCTTTCGATGAAGAAAACATTGCCTTGGGGGCACATAGCACCCTGGAAGAAATTGAGGCTTACTCCAAGCTACTCAAAAAATTTTGTAATGTTTCCACCCGGTCCTATTCAGAGATGCCCAGACTTGATCTAGCCACTTTTGAACACCATATCGACACATGGCCCGATGCTTACCCTGTCTGTCAAAAGTTGAGACGCATTTCTCGATGAGAGGCTCTCCAAACTGCAATCGATAGGCTCAAGCAGGATGGTTGTTCCTATCCCATTCTCAAGAAAATAGGCAAGATTTGTGTCTGTATGGAATTTCGTGACCTGAATAAATCTTGTCCCCACGACAGCTTCCCTACACCATGTATTGACTATATCTTTAGAAAGTGTAAGGGACTTAAAAAATTTACCCATAACATCCTTGATGCGTGTTTTATTTCTGCCATGCATTCAGGTTTCTTGCATTGTCCATCATCTTCTCCTATGTTGTCTTGTGACGCCTTTCAGATGGATCATTCATCCACACCGTACATCGACTATGCCGATGGTGCAAGTCGCTACTCGTGAAATCTAGACTTGGCAGACTCGGCCATTTTTACCCCCATACATTCGTTAGTCCTTTCCAACTGCGTATGTATTAGATCCACCACTAATAATTAGGCCGAATATGATGCAGTGATAGGTTTGTTATTCAATTCCCTTGACCATCGCATCCTTCATCTTTATGTTCGTTTAGATTACCTACTGCTTGTCAGACAATTGAATGGTGTTTATCATGTGCATAACCCTATCCTTTTTATAATATATTTAAAAGTGAAACTCTTAATGAGTGAATTTGAAACCATTACTTTCATTCATGTACCTAGAGCCCAAAATCACTATGTAGATAGCATTGCAAAAAATATTCTAGATTTTCACTTATCACATGCATTTAACACAAGACAATAACATTAAAGACATGGTGAGCCACATACTCGCCATATACAAAAAGATGCATATCCATAATATGTGTCCACAAAACCATAAATGTTTTGGATTCCTCTACTCTAATACATCAAACATGCCCATAGCATGTTACAAAGATCAAAACTTGGGCCACCTCATGTCCCTACATCTAATCACTATCTGGAGAGTCCTGAGCCAATGGCTCAACTCCTACAGCAGTTACAGGACAAATGACATCCTCATCAGCTCAGAGGAGAAGGTAATATGGAAGAAAGAAAGTGACCTAGACAAAACCTATTTCTGCCAAGGTAATGCACCCCAGTAACTGCTAAGCTGTGTTATAATGCTTTTGATCCATGTACAGGTCGCGTTAGTGACTAGGGAAATGCTCTAGTTGGCCCTGAGGGTAGCGTTACCCATGTTTAAACATAAAACAGGAAAAATCCCATAGACAATGATTGGCAAACCCAAATTTTTCTCATGGAGAGTCAGTACAAAATAGAAACTAAAAGGCACTAACCTCTTATTAGGCCTTACCAAAAGAAACTAGACTCTCAAAGAAGGCAAAAGAATGTAAAGCTAAGGAAACATCTTGTTTTTTTCCTTTTCAAAATGGTTGAAAGAGTTGGGCAAGATCTGCCCTCTCCATCTCTTATAAAATGGAGTTGTGGGTTACTAGTCCAAGGTTGAAGGTTTTTTTAATACATGTGGAGCAGAGTTGCGTTGTTACTATATGGTAGTTGAGGACCGGTGAAGCGACATTGAGAGATTGCCACCTTGATCACCATCACATACAAGGAAAGAGAGAGAGAGATTAGAAGACTGAGGAGAGCTTGGTCCAACTGACGGTTGTAATCCTCCTTTTTATAAATCAATAGAAATGTATCTGTTTTGTCCATTCTATGCTTTGATATTGTCATTATTTTTCAATTTTTAATATAGCATGAGATGAATGGCTTAGATCTGTGTTTTTTTATGTTTATTATATGCTTATTTGAGTTAATAAATAGTATATTGTGGTAGAGATTACACGAGTGCTTTGTTTGATCGCAGGACCCGAATTTGGATCTAGTGAAGGAGGATCTCTGCTTCGCTACTCAGTGTTTGCCAAAGGATCCATGATAAAAAAAGAGGTAATATCTCATCTCATTTTACTAATTGATATAAATCAGCTTGAACATATATGTAGTATCTTTGTGAACTATACAGCTAATCTGACTGTCTGCCTTGGGCACCGGAAAGCCTAGAGAGAGATATTCGATAACCACTACCTAAGCATATTACCCTATAGCAGAATTGGTGACTCCACTGGGGACAAAACCCCAAGTTTCCGAACTATTCCTATCAATTTTTTTATTTCCTTCTGTTCACATATCCTTCTAACAAGTTTATATGCTCAATAGACATATCAAAAGCTCACAAAGTTCATATCAGACCATGCTTAGCCATCTGAAAATTTTTACCCTGACTAACATTGCCATTGTTAGTCTTCTAGTGCATTATAACGCAACCTAGGCTTAGAACCAGTGCATTAGTCTCTGTATTAATGCGGTCCAGGCTTAGATACAGTGCGTTACCCAGCCAAAAAATTTTTGTTCACACCTATGTTGTGTTTCATTTTGGTGGTAAAGTTCCTGGCTATCAGAATAACTTCTCTTGCTAGATCCCTGTGCTTGTTTACCAGCTAGCATTCCTGTCTTTTACTCTCATTTGAAAGGTTAATGTCAAACGCATCTACTTTTTGAAGAAAATATTTATTTATTTATTTATTATTTTTCTGAACGTAGCTGAATTAATTCTGAACATTTTTTGGTTAAAATACTACTAAGACGAGATAAATAGATGTCTAAATCTTTAAGGTTGAACTTTTCTATTTGAATGTTTGGTGCATGGAAGTTGAAAAGAAACCTCTCCTTGTAGAAATACTCTTCATCGAATTGAATATTTAGAGCATATTTTTGCATGGTTTTTTGAGTCAGAGTCTCATCACATTTCATATGTCCACTCCCCCTCCGCAAGACTAATAATCAAAGTACACTAAGAATCAAGCGATAATAAAATCAATCATATAACTTTTTTTTGGGGTAGGAAAAGTGATAAAATCACCCAAGATCTCCAAACTTGAAACTAGAGTCATTAATGAGAGAAATCCTACTTCACTCATATTATCAGGACCACTCCATTACTGGAGCTAAGCGCGAGACAACACTCGGGTGCATGCGAAGGTAGCCCGCCTTCAAGTGTATTCAGTGGGAATTTTATATATTGGGGTTCCCTTCGGGGATGTCGAAACTAGATTGGGGATCTATGTGTTCTGCCCATATAGTGTGTTGTCTATGACCGTGACCCCCGTGATGATGTTTGTGATTTGAGGTATCCTTAGTGTCCAAAATTTTTAGGGACTTACAGAAGGTGACTGGGACGGGTTGTCCTCATACCTAAAACAGACGAACCTACTCTGCCTTCAGTCTTTAGGAGGGTACTTGTCTCCACGAGAGTACTTACACCTATCGTCTGAGGTTCGGGCGAAGCTCTAGAGTAACCGTAACTGCACTTACGACCAACCCTGTCTGTATGCTATTGTGATACTGGGTTTCATCTCCAGAAAATGGTAGTACTCAGACAGGGCACCCTATTCTGGCTGCTTGTTGATTGATATTTAGAGATTCCTTGTTTCTTTTTTATTTTTTAGGTGTGTGGTTACTGTCACTGAGACTTTATAATACATCACAAATCATTAAAATTTGCTTAAAATAAACAGGTCACCGTGGCGTCTTCCAACCATCCCCATCTGTCTAGACGACAGCAAAGTCTCCCTCCTTTGACACTGGAGGAAGAACTGAGTCTTCGCGAACCTGTGCCTTCCACAGAAGAGCAGTCTCCATTGACAAACCCTGATTTTCACATAGCCCCGTATCACACGAAATTTCTAGAGGAACCTTTTATAGAAGGCTTCATACCTCCTTAAAATCCTCCACTCACTAATCTGTTGGCACCTGTGATAGTTTAGATTACACCGCAAGAAATGTGTTTGGCTGCACCAACATCAATTTCACAACTAACACCTATGGGGTCGGTACCCATGGCAACCAACCCAGGTTCGCTACCACCCTCCCCACCGGTAGTAAGTTCTATACCAATAATTGGTAACCCTAGTAGTCAACCTCTACCTGGTCCCAGCCCTACAGTCATCACAACTATCAGTGGATCCTTGAGTCCTTCGAGATCTACTCCTACGGTGACCACAACGAGACCCACGGTTCCCCCTCCCATGAGTGGGACTACTTTGGTTTTCGGTTGGAATCCTCTGCTGAGTTCAAACCCCTTGGCCTCCATACCAGGGGACAGTGTCACCAGCACGCAAATAACAGGGAACATTTCGATACCCCTGCAATCGTTAGGACAAACCGGACAACCTATTATTAACACTATTACCTTAAGTGATCTAAATCTTGGTGTAGGATCTACGTCGTTGCTTAATTATGCACATAGCAGCATGCCTCCGACCGGCTCTATTGCATCCATATGGTCCAATCCACCACAACATCCATCTGGAAAAGGGGGGCACTTTTATACTGGGGGCAACCAACCATTCACCCCACAATACAATATACCCTACAGACAGCAACCATATATCCCTACACCTCCACCCATAGGAAATTTTTATCAACAAAGTCCTACTTATCCTACTGTTAACACATTGATGGGCGGACCCTATGGTCCAAATATTCAGCCAATAATTCCTTGGCTAGATTAGGGGGCAAACACACAATTTCCATTTTTAGCAGCTCTAGAAATCCTCGACATCTATAAACTGACTAATGATCCCATCAATCACAACCCTCTTTGGCCTCCAGTTCCACACAATATTCCGTCTGACATCCCAAAATTCAACGGGAAACAAGGGGAGGATATGGCTTCACACATCACCACCTTTCATCTATGGTCTGTATCTAATTCCATGGTGGATGATAGTATCTAGCTTTGGCTATTCCCCTGCACTCTCACCGGAAATGCTGCCAAGTGGTATATTGAATTACCACGCGCCACCATCAACACTTTTGGCGCCTTAGTTACGAAATTTCTAAAAATAAATAAATTACCTATTAGATTTGAAACCGGTACTAAACTTTTAACTTCACTGCGCCAAGACACCGCCACCCACATCTCTAATCACATTCATGAATGGAGGCGTAGGAGGAGGCTATTCAAAGCACCAATCACGGATCATCTCCTAGCTAATTGGTTTTGTAAATCTCTCTTACCAACCCTAGCTAAAGACATTGGCCTATCCGATGCGGTCACAGAAGATCAATCCATTCGTCGTGCCCAGCATTTAGATTTAATCTATTTGCAATATGGCACACTATATGATTTACTCCCCCATGCCCCTGGTAATCCAAATTCTCCCGCTACTCAGAAACCCGAAGTCCACGCCGACGGCCTTGTCGGCACAATCTCTGGTGTAGCCACAAAACAGTCTCAAGGGAAAACCTTTGAGCCATCTTTGGTTGCCACCGCCCCTAACCAATCGACTACTTTTCCTATCGCTGAGGTAAATTTTGTGCAAACTTCACAAAAACCTAGTGGAAAGAATAAAAATAACAAGAAAAAGACATCTTCTTCAGAAGAGCAGCCAAACCATTAGAATAATCCCAATCATAAAGACACTGCTAAAAATGACAAAGGGAAGGAAAAACCCATGAAATTTCCTTGCAAAATGTATGTGGAGGACCACTTGACATACAAATGCCCTCGGCTGTAGGAATGTACAGATTTTATCGCAAACAAGGACTCTGGGAGGACACCTGTCATCCTACATAATCCCTTCCCTAATCCACAGTAGCAACAACAACACATGATTGCAAACCCGCCACAACCCCCACAAAGGGGAAATGGTGGTTCACATCCTTCCTGTGAAGGATCGTCTGCCATTCATGGCATAGAAAGTGTTGAACTTTACACACGAGCCAAACTTTATGGAAATCCTGTCATAGATACTCAGGAACCTTGTTCCAGTTCAAATCCAATGCCACCCAACGATTGGCATATCGAACGACCTACTACTGACCCCACGATTCGTCCCCCCAAAGGGACACTTCGACGCACGACTCATAAAACCTTTGTATGTGCCACCCAAAACTACAACATTGTAGAAGATTTGGCGCAGGCACCATCAGCCATGTCTGCTCTTGAAGTATTGCAAACTTTTCCAGCACAAATGAAAGCCTTGCTTTTGGCCATTAGTGGGATTGATCCCCAGGATTCTACACTAGCTATTTTTGACATGGAGAAATCTAAACCTTGCCTCTCACACCAACTTGCATTCTAGATACAAGTTGTGTCGAAAGGGAGACCAATCCATTGTACTGTCATTGACGAAGGTGCTTCAACCTGCATTATGTCAACTACTTGCTGGCTCGCTTTGGGTTCTCCCACTTTGTCTCCACCGTCGAATTTCCTCAAAACTTTCGATGGCCAAACTTTCCTCCCAAAAGGCTACCTTGCTAGCTTTCACATTACACTTAGTGGGAAAATGATAATGGTGGACGTTGAAGTCATAGATCATCATCTCGACTATAATCTATTGTTGGGACGCAGTTGGTCATATGCAATGACTGCCATTGTTTCTTCCGTTTTCCGACTCATCCTCTTTCTAATGGATGGGAAAATAGTCATAGTGGATCAGTTATCCTTTTGCACCCCTGATTATGCCACATTACCAAGTAGCACTGTACCCCTAATAGGAGGCGTTCCTGACTCATACATCAGTATTGGTGCCGGTCTTCCAAAGGCATCTTCCCTAATGGGTTGTTTTCCTCTCCCACCCCTTGAGGTTCCAAATACAGTTGCAATGATATCCACCACATTGGATGGCTCTATCAACCCATGGATCCTATCGACACCTTTAGACATTGATTCCTATGGAGATCAGATGCTTCTCTCACCAGCCGAGTTGGTTTACCAAACCATCCAGATTACATCTAAACTCTCCATGGCTATGGTTTTGACCAATGGTACGAACTCCCCGCCCATGATAGTTCCTTCTAAAGATCTCCTCGATGAAATCCTACCTACATATGAAGCTATTCGAGAGATCATGTCTCTATAAGAATTCCCTTGGGGAGAATTCCACCATCGTACTTCGATGTTTGATTCGGACACGATAACTACTCAAATCCCATCCTTTGACCCACCTGAGATGGTCCATTCCGCTTACGAGACTGTTCAAACCATCGATTCGAAAGGGAACATGGGAAATCTTTCTAAGACAATGCTCATAGATATCTCAGTCAAAATGGGTATCATGGAAAACATTCAGATTGGAGAAAATTGCAATCTCGAGGAAATTGCACACTTCACATCCCTCTTTAAAGAATTCCGCGATGTGTTTGCTTAGTCTTACGACGAAATTCCTGGCATAGATCCATATATAGTCGAGCATGAAATCAAAGTTTATGACAATTATAAACCTATTCGACAATGAATCTGACCTGTCCACCCACACAAAGTGGCCACCATCAAAACTGAAGTAGAAAAACTTTTGAACGTTGGATTCATATATCCCATTCCTTTCACAAAATGGGTTTCCAATGCGGTCCCCGTAGACAAAAAACAAGGCATCATCCGAGTTTATGTTGATTATCATGATCTGAATGTTGCTTGTCCCAAAGACAATTATCCTACACAGTTCATAGATAATATCCTTGATGCTTGTGCCGGATGTGAGTCTTTTTCTTTTATGGATGGTTTCTCGGGTTATAACCAGATTGCGATTAAGAAATATGACCAACATAAAACTGCTTTCATCTATCCTTAGGGCACATTTGCGTATCATAAACTCCCATTCAGTCTAAATAATGCTGGAGAAAATTTTCAAAGGGCTATGGACTACGCTTTTCACAACGTTAGGCATATTGTACAAGCATACTTGGATAACCTCCTGGGTCACTCCAAGAAGTGATTCCATCACCTCGCGCACCTAAAACAAATCTCCGCCCAGTGTAGGTTCTACAATATATGTCTAAATCCACATAAGTGCATATTTTTTGTCGAGTCTGGACATCTTCTAGGTTTTATTGTCTCCAAGCATGGGATTAGGGTTGATCCTGATAAAGTTAAGGCAATCGTTGAATTTCCCACACCACAATCCATATTGCAACTCCAACGTTTGCAAGGGAAGGAAAACTTTTTACGTCATTTCATCGTGAAATATGCTGAGATGACGAAAGGTTTTATGTGATTATTAAAGAAGGGAACACTATATTTGTGGGATGACCAAGCTCAACAGTCATTTGATGCCTTGAAACGAGCACTCGTGTCTGCCCCACTTCTTAGTGCCCCCGATTATTCATATGACTTTCTCCTCTACCTGGCAGCCTCACCATCCTCACTTGGCATGGTTCTGGTTCAAATTCATAGTGACGATAGTGAACATGTGATATATTACTTGTCAAAAGGTCTCATCGGACCCGAACTATGATACTCACATGTGGAAAAACTCTCCTTCGCAGTGGTCTTCGCTGCCCCTCGACTCCGACACTATATATTACTACGTCAAACTATTTTTATTGCTTTGGAGAGAGATAGCTCATGATCCATTTCCTGATGAATCCGTCTTCTTAGTCGATTATTCTGATCCTTAGTATGGAGAAATTTTAGTCTACCTCCAAACTCAATGCTTCCGCCCAACTCTCACATCGAACGACCATCATCATATTTGCCACCAAGTGAAACACTACCTCGTACTCAACGATACTTTATATCATCGTGGTGTTGATACTATTCTTCGATGTTGTCTCACTAATGATGAAGCAGAACGTGTTTTAAATGAATGTCATAGAGGGGCGTGTGGCGGTCATCTTTTTGGCATAGCTACTGCCCATAAAATCTTGTGTGAAAGCTATTATTGGCCCACTTTGTTTAAAGACTACATCGTAGCCGTCCAGAAGTGCCATCTATGTCAAATTTTCAAGAAGAAAATGCATGTTCACCCCGCCCCCCTCCACTTGATTATCTCCATTGGTCCTTTCGCTAAATGGGGAATAGATTTCGTTACATGCAACCCTACTTTAGTCGACGGACACAACTACATTGTCGTGGTGGTCGATTACTTTATGAAATGGGCAGAAGCCATTCCCACTTTCAGAGCCGATGTAGAAACTGCCGCTTTGTTCCTGTTCAATCAAGTTATCTGTCATTTTGGAGTACCCCTTTCAATAGTCACTGATCATGGATCTAGCATTTTCAGAACCATATGATGACATAATTAACTTCCATGCTAGGATTTCGACAACATCAGTCTTCATCCTACTATCCGCAAGTGAATGGCCAAATCGAAGCCGTAAATGGCATCCTCAAAACCATGATTCGTCGTTTAGTAGGCAATCATAAAACCACATGGCATCGGAAGTTATATTCCGCGTTATGGGCGTACTGTACGTTAGTAAAAACTGCCACAGGTTTCATGCCATTCCAACTCGCATTCGGCCTAGAGGTAGTACTTCCAATCAAGTGTGAAATTCCATCACTCAAGCTCACTGTTGAACTCCTACCCGACACCATCGCCACAGAAGAGTGCTTGCTATTGCTCGATCACTTGGACAAGACTCGCCAAGATTCCACACTAGCACTCGAAGCCCACAAGCACCGAGTCAAAGCTCAATATGAAAAATCTGTCAAGCCTCATTCTTTTCAGGAGGGTGATCTTGTACTACTCTACGATCAGAAACACAACCTCTTTGGGGCAGGAACACTTCAAACATTATGGCTTCGTCCTTACGTAGTCACCAAAGTCCTCTCAAAAGGAGCTTATGAACTTCAAGACTGCAATGGAATTCTGCTCGCGAAGCCTCGCAACGGGCTCTATCTGAAGAAGTATTTTTCCTAGTTTCCCACTAGGCATATGCTTTGTAATTTTATGTATATAAGTTTTGCCTATTGTTTTTATGTCTCTGGATATTTTTGGGTTTTGAGGTGTTTTTTCTCATATACAATCTTTTTTCGCACAGATGCCGTCATCCTCCTTATCATACGTTGGATACGCAGACGGTGCTAGTCGTCACACTAGACACAGTGCTTCAGCTGCTTGGGTTCTCTATACACCTGAGTCAGAACTTCTTGATTCTGGGGGAATCTTCCTAGGTAGCACCACCAATAACATTGCCGAGTACATGTCGGTGATACAACTCCTCACAGAAGTTGCATCTCGTGACATCTCCAATTTAGTGGTCAGGTTAGATTCCCAACTCATAGTTATGCAGTTGAACAATCATTATCACATTCATCATCCAGTATTGTTACGTTATTTTTTAAGGGTACGACCTTTAGAATGTCAGTTTCAAACCATCTCATTTGAACACCTCCCTAGAGAATTTAATGCATTGGCCAATTCCTTGGAAAACTATGTATTAGATTGGCATTTGTCACATTTGTTATAAAAATATTTACACATGAGTATATATTTTTTCCCCATAGAAAATACATAAAAATTAAAAAACACATAAACAAAAAAAATCGCCAAAGGTATGTATATATATGTGTGTTTCGTGTCCAGATCAAAATTACATCAAAAAATCTCCCAAAACTTGGGTGTTTTACAAAATTTGGCTACACTAAGCCTCGCTATGACATTTACACATCTCCTCCTCCAGCTACACCTAATGCTCAAAATACCAAACAACTGCCCTGGCTATCCTCCTGAGAGGCACCAGGTATCTCTCCGACACCCCCACAGTATGCTTCTATAGACGAAATGGAATCTCTCTCATAGGAAGAGGTGGTACACCCATGCTTAAACCCTTCAGGTTCCTGGAAAGCTCATGCAAAATCTGGGTATCATCACTCTCTCCGGTCGCTTCCGCATCCTCTGCTACTGTGCCAGCCCTAGGTAGCTGTAGTCCTCACCGTGCATAACGAGGGGCTCCGTTTGGGCGAACAGGTGCCACATCTGTGTCAAGAAAACAAGCTTCATGTCAACATATATTTTCACCCATTTAACCAAAAAATTTGCATAAACATTCAAAAGACAAAAAATACTTCCAACTACACTGATCAATCCTTCTCTTACCATCTAGACCCCACTGAATGCCTAGGGGCAACACTAACTTCTGATCTCCTGTAAATTTCATCCCAGCATAGGGATAGTCCTCAATCATGATGATTTGGTGGTTAAGCCAATCAAAGAACCGATCATAAAAGAAATGACGGACGAGACCCTCTCCCATCCACAGTATCAAAGCTGCCCATTGAGCCTGTCTCGACTCTCGCAGGTCCAATACATCTGTCATCATCCTGGGTCTCATAACCGGCACTCGCTCTAGTAGGAAGGAAACAACCAGTGTACCATAACCAAACTCTCTCTAAGTTTGGGTCTTACACGTTGTCAGCTCTGCATGAACCTGACGGACAACACCTTCACACCAGTAAAAAATTTGGGGCTGCATACAATCTAGTGCTAACAACAACTAGGCCTTGGTGGCCACGTGCTGACTCTTGGCCCTGACTAAGTGAACTATCATCCATAACAGAGACCTCAGCGGTCTCACGGCCACTCATGCAATAGGTACTTGGTTGCTAGCTGCCTCAGTATCACGTATGCAATGAGCAAGGATCAGGTCAGCAGTAGTAAAAGGATCCGCCCTGGACCCGATCAAGTTAGGCCTTGGTCCACGACACGACAGACTAGTCAAAAAATAGATATCATCTTTCTCAATCAAGAGCTCATTTCCCCCGATATGAAAGACGTGCTGGTGATCATCCCATTGTTGTATTATCCACCTCAGAAGGTCCTCTTGTGCTCTCATCAGTTCCAATCGAGCATACTTCAGCAAACCACACCTGCAGAGAACCAGCAACGTAGCTGCATTGGTGAACATCTCACGTTCTTCTCGCTCATGTTCCCTTTCTCACCAAATACTCTTGATGAACAACTTTATACCTGCAAAATAAGCATTTTTTATGGATTAGAATTTGTCTGGAGTGCTTCAAAATGACAAACAACAAGTTCTTAAAAACATGATTGTGCCTAACGCGGGGTCTAATGCCCAACATTGCATGCTAATGCGTTGTTTATTCATGGGAGGTGTGTTTAACACGGGCAAAGCACTGCTAGCCCACGTTAGCCACTTAAATTTTTTAGGGCTTTCTAAAAATCCCTATTTTGAACCAGCAAAACAAGTAAAAAACACAATGAAATGATAGTAGGAGGTTCCAGCTCTTACCTGGATCTTGCGGAAGGAAGAACCATTGCCCGGATCATCCGCAATCGCCAGTAGTAATTTCACCACTTTTTTACCCTAGAGCTCAACCACAGCATTCAAACAGTGAAAATGAAGGTCTCCAACCTTCTTATAGCCATTTCTAGGGGAAAATACCCACTCAGTTGGTCTAACAAAGTAAGGAATTCCTGCTGCACGTTTGTCCAACTGTTATTTTCGATTACTAATGTTCTGATGAGTTTTCATAAATGTCTATATGCATAAATGACCAATCAAATGATCCCGAATCGAGCCTTCTTTTTAGGATATATTTCTAGCTCGTTAAAATCGAAAAAACCTCAAGCTTTCTTCTTCAGGCTCGTTAAAACTAACATGAAGAAGCAACGAGCTTTCTTTTTAGGAACTTTTTTCTATCTCAGAAAACTGAAAAAATCCCAAGTTGTTTTTGTCGGGCTCGTTAAACTACCACGACAGAAGACTATGAGCCATTATTTTCATCTTTTTCAAAGCTCTTTAAATAGAAAAAGTAACCGATTTTTTCTCCACGTGACTCGTTAAAACATCACAGAGAGCACTGAGTTTTTCTCCACGTGACTCGTTAAAACTTCACAGAGGGCATTGAGTTTTTCTCTGTGGACTCATTAAAATTTCACAAATAATATTGAGTTTACTTAGTCTCCTCGTACTCATAACAAAATGAGGTAGATGTCCATTGAAAATATATTTCTCATTTTTCTGGCTTTGATGGACTAATTCACGGAAAATGAACCGTTTCAGGCTTACTATTCTCCCTTTGTTGTGCCCGGTTATCAAGACATGACAAAGGTACCCCCCGGAGTTGTCTTTTACAAAATTTTTCAGACTCTCTAAATATGAAAAATTCATCGAGTTTACCCATCTGCACTCGTTAAACTTAATAAAACGGGGAAAAAATTTGGACAAAATGGATACTGCTTCTGTTACATTTAAAAAAGGATGATTTGGCAACAAATATCTTGAATATGGCACTTCCCAGACAACTCTTTTGCATTTAACTGAACCCTACCATCTATGAGTTTAGCCTTCGTCTCTCAGTATTCTTACACTGGTCAAAAATCCTAAATACCCTTTGGTGTTCATTAAGCCTAAGCTGCCTAGTACCCTGTTAGAGTGCCTTCTATTGTTCAAGAAAATCTTACTATCTACTGCTCCTCATATCAACCAAACCGATCATCATGCCATAAATTATTTTTCGTCATTTATTCCCATTTACTCTTCATATTCTCCATAAAAAACAACATCATCTTTTCCTGTTTCGTGTTGATTGATGTAGGACACCTCAGTGCCTACCTTTTGACAGGTCTCTTCCTATCGACTGCAACATCTTATCTAGGAAGTGGACCTAGAAACACATCAATACCCAGATACTTGCAGACATCAGTGGCAGGTCATCTTGTATTTGATTGGGGGTCTTCATTATTGGCTCCCGATCGAATGATTCTACGAGTGTTCAACATCAACTCCTTTTATTCACACTCGCTAGATTGTACTGTGCATCTTGGGGACCATCATCATCATCGGTGGCCACCCTCGCGTCTGTTAACAGTTTTCATTACTGACTGGTAATCAGAAAATTTCCCACATGTTCGATGACAGATCCTCCATTCACATCTAAGGAAATATGCAGTTTAAGTGAAGCAGCGGCCAAGACCTTGGGGCGAAGGCTACATCATTACAGCTGTGTTTCCTTCCCCAAGTTGCGATATTGTTTACGGAGACAAATTTTTAGTATTGATCCTATTCTAACATATACTCCCACATTACGCTTATCAGTGGACACACTGTTCATATCTCTATTTTAGAGAAATCATGTTGATTAGCTACTAAGCATGGGAATGCCCGACTCGAGACAGATACTATATTTTCTGACATATGTTGTTGTTTCAGGTTTTCCTCAGTCCTCCAATCTTTCTAGTTCTACTGCACATATTATAAACTATTTCGTCCATTGTCTTCATCTCTAACCTCACACTTTAGGGAAAATCTGTTACAGGACAAATGACCTCCTCATCAGCTCAAAGGAGAAGGTAACATGGAAGAAAGAAAGTGACCTAGACTAAACCTATTTCTTCCAAGGTAACGCACCCCAGGAACTGCTAATCTGCGTTATAACGCTTTTGATGCATGTAAAGGTCACGTTAGTGACTAGGGAAATGCTCTAGTTGGCCCAGAGGGTAGTGTTACCCGTGTTTAAACATAAAACAGGAAAAATCCCGCGGACAATGATTGAAAAACCCAGCTTTTTCTCATGGAGAGTCAATACAAAATAGAAACTAAAAGGCACTAACCTCTTATTAGGCCTTACCAAAAGAAACTAGAATCTCAAAGAAGGTAAAAACATGTAAAGCTAAGGAAACATCTTGGTTTTTTCCTTTTCAAACTGGTTGAAAGAGTTGGGCAAGATCTTCCCTCTCCATCTCTTATAAAATGGAGTTGTGGGTTACTAGTCCAAGGTCAAAGGTTTTTTGAATACATGTGGAGTAGAGTTACGTTGTTACTATATGGTAGTTGAGGACCGGTGAAGCGACATTGAGAGCTTACCACCTTGATCACCATCACATACAAGGAAAGAGAGAGAGAGATTGGAAGACTGAGGAGAGCTTGGTCCAACCGATGGTTGTAATCCTCCTTTTTATAAATCAATAGAACTGTATATGTTTTGTCCATTCTATGCTTTGATATTGTCATTATTTTCCAATTGTTAATATAGCATGAGATGAATGGCTTAGATCTATGTTGTTTTATGTTTATTATATGCTGATTTGAGTTAATAAATAGTATATTGTGGTAGAGATTACACGAGTGCTTTGTTTGATCGCAGGACCCGAATTCAGAACTAGTGAAGGAGGATCTCTGCTTCACTACTCAGTGTTTGCCAAAGGATCCGGGATCAAAAAAGAGGTAATCTCTCATCTCGTTCTACTAATTGATATAAATCAGTTTGAACATATATGCAGTATCTTTGTGAACTATACAGCTAATCTGACTGTCTACCTCGAGCACCGGAAAGCCTAGAGAGGGATATTCGATAACCACTACCCAAGCATATTACCCTATAGCAGCAGCCATCAGATCCCGCACACCCTGCCTGGCCATCGCCATGCGCCACATGACCCCTCGCCACTCCAAGGGTAGCCCGACACATGCCTCAATGTAGTGGTCATATAGATCATGCCAAACATGCTCTAATACCCTGGTCGTCAACAACTCTCATCTGTGGCGAACATCCTCCAATAGTGCCTCTAAATCCTCTCTGTTAGCTCCTCTAGTTGTACTAGCCTCTGTAGCCCCTGGTGCTGCGGGTCATCCCATATACCCGACTGGTCTCACTAGTGCTATATATACATACCAAAAGTAACGAATGAATACCATATACATCATTCTAAAACTTTAAATTCATCATAAAATATAACAAAATGTCACTTACCATCTACTCCCCAAGCTTGGCTGAGTGGAAGTGGCAAGTCCTGCTATCCCTTTGTTTTTGGTGATTTAATACTTCATCCGAAAGCCTTTTTTCCATGAAGGGTCACTTCGTCACCTCTCAAAATCGAATTTCTACACTTGCGCCACTTGTACTTGGGGGCACCACTTAGCCTTCATACTTGTCGACGCTTGTGATGATTTTCATCATGAGTAACCATATTTTTCTCATGTTTTTATAGTCTCCATAGGGCCTTTTCTGTGTGGTAGCATCATCGAGTTTCCCTTGTTCAGAGCATCTGAGTTGAGTCATCATCACATTCATGGAGTTTGTACCAAGTCCCTTTTGCCTCCTGTTACAGTATTCCATCCATTCATGCCTTGTCCCTATCTTGTGTAGCCCATTTTGGCCTCCAGTCCCACTATCCCCCATCCCCGTAGGAATCGAGTCAGTCACTGCCAGGTCATCCATGCTTTTTATGCTCTGACAAGGGAAATCATTTTTTTACTACTCAGTGTCCCCCATTCCATCATAATCCCCGGTGCCAGTCCATCACTCACTCTACTATGTTCCCTAGTGCCTTAGTTAAGGACCCTCATTTCCTCACCTATGGCAGACTTCCTTATGTCGACATCAGCACATTCATTCTAGAAGACAAGTCTAGAGGGCAGTGTAACTTGGTTCCAGCTTCCATCATTGTTCGATGTCTCGAATCAGGCAAAGGGACTCCTTATTTCCCTTTGACTTGATTGTTTCTCATCCACTCCACTTCAACATGGTCAAGATTCATATACTTGATATTTCGGTGATCCAGCAGATTGATCCAGTGATCCCCATTCATGTGTGAGATGTTCTAGACCTCATGAAGGGGTGGCCCTTCAGGTAGCCCCCCACATGCCTGGATGACCTCAGTCTCTTCTACAGCCGCAGAAGCAGCTCTGCAGATTGGATGGGTTCAGCCCTAGTCGCTTCTAGCGCCTATAGCATGCATGTATCACTTAGATGATCCATTTATATTTTGAGAGCCCTTTCTTGTTTATGATGGCTTATCTGGTTGTTATTATATCTCATGTACTTAGATATTATTGTATTCAGTCCTAGATATTGTCCCAGGCGTAGTATGTATGTGGGATTCATTATATTTTTGTCTAGCCCATGTTTACACCAGCATATCATGTATTTTATAGCTCAGTCTCATTTTATTGGGTGAACCATTATTCTTTGTACTTTTTCATCTTGGTGGGCATAGGTATGCCTCCCCCACCTCACTGAGAATAGGTACCCAAACATTAAAGGAGACTTACCTTTGTCGGCCTCGCCCCCTCGGGGTTATCTTCCTCTCATGCTTCACTTCTCCTACGTCTCTCTCTCTCTATGACTCCCCTTCGGTGTCTAGTGATTGTGTTCTTACATTGTACTTCAGTCATATGATTAGCTCCTAATGCTTGCATGTTGGGGAGAAATCTGTTACACCAATTTTTGGTCATCTAACCATTTACAATTAAATGGATCAAAATACACCATGTAAGACCAATTTTACCATAGTAAAATTGCTTTCACTATAATAAATAATTTAATAAACCATAGTTTATTAAGTTATTTCTAGTCCAAATAGAAATCACCATGAGGAATAATTAAATAAATCCTTATTTATTTGATTTTTCTCTAAGAATAATTAATTAAATATTTGTTTAATAATATTCCTGGTCATATTTAACCCAATTAATGATAAATAATTAGATAAATCATTATTAAGTTAATATTCCTTGTTATTTGACTAAATCATTTAGGAATAATAAAATAAATCATTATTTGTTAAATTATTCCTTGATCACATACTTGAAATGATAAATAAATATTTTATTTGTTTATTGTTTCTAAATAAAGGGATTTATCCAATTTAAATTCCTTTTCCCTCAAACAAAATAAATAAAATATTCTAAGCAGTTAGATCTAGATCTTCGTTAATAATATTTTATTATGCACCATTATCAAGGATAACTCAATATTTTGTTATAAATAGGAGGGTTTTCCATTCACTTCTTACCTTTGATCCTTTTATCATGGTCGTAATTTGACCCTTTTATCATTGTCATACTTTGATTACTTTTATTTTCTTTTTTTCTTATTGAGATCCCTTTGAGTTCTACACGTCTTGGGCTTTCTACACCATTGAGAGAGAAACTCTGAAGTTGAAGCATTTGAGAATAGCCAAGAACCCATCCCGTCGAGGGGGAGTGGTAACATCATTCTTTGTTCCCTTCCTAGGTGTTAATATAATACAAAAAGTTATTTATAAATCTTGTCTTGTCCATTGGATATTTGGAGAAAATCTTATTTCATTTTAGTGTTTAGCTGCTTTATTTGCATAGATCTAGGTTTTTTGTTTGCATTTGTTTCAAACTTCTATTGCAAATATGAAGAAGTTAGACAACCATTTTTGTTGTTAGGGATGTTTTTCATGTGCAGCTAAAGTGATCTCTTTTCATACACTTGCGTTAAGAATTAATTCTAACACTCCTAGAGGTATAGTTGCATGCATGGTGAAATTAACATCTAGCTTGTAGAGATTTTTAACTTGAACACTAATTTGTTTTACTTGTACAATAGAAACTTTCCTTAGATATGCCTTCCCTCTACTAAAAAACACATCATATCCTATATCCTCAAGTACATCTACACAAAGCAGATTTATCTTTAGGCCAAGTACATACATTACATTCTTTAGATGAAGATGAGAGATTGGCTCCCTCTTAAAGGTGATAGTGCCAATCCCTTTGATACTATAGCTTCCATCATCTCCAAGTTCTATGTGTAATTGTAGGTCCTCCTCTAAGATGATGAATAGATCCTTATTTCTTATCATACGATAAGAAGCACCAAAGTTTAGGTAACACTCACTCCCTCTTACTATGCTTCCATGCAAGAAATGAGGGTGAAATCCAACTCAAATTTCGATGTGAGAGCATCTCCTCTTGCTTATGTTGCAGTCTCCCTACTGGATTTATTGTGTGGACACTTGGTTGCATAATTTCCATACTCATGGCAGTGAAAACATTTAATTTTACTGAGGTATTCTTCTTGCCATGGTTCTGGCTAGATTCTTCCTTGCCTTGGGCCTTATTTCCTTTGGTATTCTTTCCTTTTCCAACTATAGAATGGTCTTCTTCCTCATCAAATATATATGAGACTCCATATATAATTTTTCTTCTAATCTCCTCCTCCACTGGGCCAGACCAAATTCTCTCCCAATTTGGGAGCTTGTCTCTTCCATTAAATGAATATTGATGGATGTGCCAAGACATAAAAAGACCAAGGAATTATAAGCTCACAAGTTGAGATGGTGACAAATTCTTTCCTAATCCTCTAAGTTCATAACTGACCTAAGTTAATATGGATAGGTACTAAAAAATGGTTTCATTTTTCTGCATTTGAATGTTCATGAGGTTACCTTTCAATGCCAATTTCCTGGCATCACTGTTGATTTCGAATAATTTTGTGATGGTTTTACACTTTGCATAAGCAATCTACTTTCCATGCAAACTAGAAACCACATTATCACTGAATCTCTCTAGAATAATCCTCTTGCCTTTTGTTGTATCTTTCTTCCACTAGGCTAGTTGTTGTGGATCTAATGTTGTTGGTTTTGGGATATCAATTTATGTATACTCCAATACTCTATTGTCATCCAACAAAGCTTCCATTTCTTTTTGCTATGAAATTCGAAGTGCCCTCCAACGCATACTCAATCCTTAATCCATACTAAAGAAAAATCCTACACCATGAATATGTTAATCGAAATTTCTTTGAGAAATGATCAATAATATGGTTTCTATGTAGTTTTCAATAGTTTTGAAACCATGTATAAATAACTAGAAAATTTAAACTACTAATGAATTCAAACTGAAAATAATAGACACAATTTTATTCTACTCAATCTATGGAAGGGAAAACATACAATAGAAACACATGCAATCATTTAATCACAATGAACACAATATTTTTACTAGGGAACCCAATTAGGAAAAATTACTCCTTTGTTTGTATTATATCATATGAAAATATAAATCTATTATAATGACAACTTCAATCCTTGAAGCTCAACCTGCACTGCAATATTGATCTCCTCTTAAGCGTACTCTAGAAATTACTTATCCAAACTAGGTCTCCTTCTCCTCCTATGTCCTCATGCAATTTAGCTCCTAAAGAGTAGGAAGAGATCATATTTCCTTGCGCAAATACCAAAATACTAATCTCACCTACTACATGCAAACTATGTACACTTAAATATACAATAATAAATACAATTGTGCCTTTTCCCTCCACTCAACTAGGAAATTCAAATTTCATGAATGACTAGGGTTATTTTTAGTAAATTGACTAGTTAATTGATATATCAGTAAGTTAACAATAGTTACAACTACTCAACTAAACTCCTATTGACTCTATTCATGACTAGAGCTCAAATCATTGAGTTTCATTAACTATAACGCCACTATATTTCTAAATCTTAGCAATCAACTCATGCACAACTCTACTTCTTGCCCAAAAAATCAAATTGACTGACTTAACTAAGTTACTTGGCCAGGAAACTCTTGCTAAATACCACTCAACTCATACTATTGATGTGGAAATTCAAATTTCTCCATTTGACCAAGGTGTGAGTCAAATGAAGCTTTTTCTTGCTATAATATTACGAGGATAAGGAACAGAGGGAATGAAAGTGCAAAGGTGTGCGATTGTGTGAGTAAGGGGGAGAGAGAGGGAAGGGAGAGAGAACTAAGGTGAATGATTAGGATAGAGGTAGAGAGAGAGGGAGGGGAGAGAGAACTGAGGTGAATGATTAGGATAGAGGTAGAGAGTGGGAGGGAGAGAGAATGATGGAAGTAGATATAGAAAGAGAGTGTAGAGAGGGGGATAAATAGAGATATGGAGAGATAAATATGAGGGAGAGAGGTAGAGAGGGAGGGAGGGAAAGCGAGAGAAGGGATGGATAGAGAGTGAGAGGAAATTGTAGGGTGAGAGGGAGAGAGACAAGGAGATACTGATAAGGGTAAAACCATGGATGAAGAGTAAGGGAGAGAGGACAAAGGGGAAAGGAGAGAGGTGAATCTAGAAAGATGGAGGGAAGTGGGGTGAAAGAGAGGGGGAGTGAGGAAGAGAGAGAGGTAGAGTTGGGGCAAAGGTTGTTTTAAAAGAGGTATTGAGGGAGTTAACGAGGGATAAATAAAGAGAGGAATGTAAAGGGAGTGTTATGACACAAAATATTATCACCTAGCCAAAATTGTTATATTTATCAAAATACACCTTTGTATCATGGATTTCCCACATTATAACCCAATTTCACATCATAAACCCATGAAAATAGCCTAAGTAACCACTTTTTATAAGATATTTTCATCAATTTTACTCATTTTTATTAAAGTAACCCATAAATTCAAATACTTTTAAGTTATTAATCAATTTGACCCATTTTTATGGAATATTTCGAAAAATCCATTATCTATGAATTATCTTGGTGACTTAATAAATTATTTTATCTTACACAAGTTACCCATAATAAAGGTTAAAACCCACTTTTATGACTATTTATTTTCATATTTAACTAAAAAATAAGAACAAAAATAAAAATAAAAATGGGTTAGATCTTGTAATGATACTTTTTCAAGATTCTAAAGATTCTATTTTAGAGATGGACTACAGAGGAATTTACTGGATATGTCACCTTTCAAAGAAAGTATGAGATCTAGAGGCTACCTGGCCAATTGTAGATTCTGTCTATAGAACTTGGAATAACCCCTTTTTAGGAATTTCAACAAGATGTTCAAGGAAAACGATGTATAAGTAAAAATGTGAAAAAATAATGCAGATCAGGGCTTGGTTCCCCTCATTCAAGATGTATTTGACTTAGATATGTAATTTCATCAGAAAAAAATCAGTTTAGGCATATTAAATAGATCTCCCAAAAAGTAGACTAGCTAAAAAGCACCCAAAGGGAAAGGCTGCAGTCATTTGCAAGCACTGCTTCAGGAATTGCGCAGTTTTAGCTAATGTTCAATGGAGATCAGCAAGAGAACTCATATATCAGTATTAAAATAACAAATAATCATTATGATAAAGCCCTTTCATTATGAAGTAGGAAGCATGAGCCAATACATCAATAAATCTTCAGAAAAGAGAGCAGGAGCACATGTATATTTGCAGAAATGCTTCAACAGCGTTATTTTTCAGGAGGTTCAACAGATGTAAGTTACAACTTAGATCTAGAGCAGATCTATGGACAAAATATCATATCTATATCAGATCTGGAAACTCTATAGTTTTCTCTACAATATCCACTTGGAATTTTGACAAAAGCATGCATGAATAAGAGTAGATTTGAGAAACAAGTTGCAGATCTAGAAACTGTTGCAGTAAATTTCTGAATATAGCATTTCAATACAATGGATCAGATATGAACAGACCATAGATAATAAATCCAATCCATGGATCACCAAGTGGAAGGCAAGCCCAACACAAGAGATCTTTGATCTAAATTATGAGCAAGACAACCTGCAAACCCTCATACATAAATAACGCAGTTTTCCTAGTGGGACAGCGCTGTAGATCAAATGATATAGAAAACTACTAAAGAAGTATAGATCTGAAGTACAATAAATGGTACTCTCTTCCAGGAGGTCAAAGGACCCACTCCATGGAGAGAGACTCTCAAAATACACTAGATCTCTGCAAATCTAGATCACCATTTGCTACAACTTGCAGAGACAACAAAACCCTCAATGGATCAGTGTTGCCAATGTAAGTAGGAGCTTGGCCTCAACCCTGATAGTGGTTCAATTCAACAAACTTTCCTCCTTGAATCATCAAAGGAAGAGGTGAAACTCCTACATAGGAATTCCAGATACAATCCTCCACTCAACAGTAGAGAATGGTATTTGTCTAAGCAAACAAATACTCAAAAATATGATCTATCAACAACCTTCTCTTGCTGCCCTCATTTTCCTATTATAAGATGAGAAAGTTCTTGCAAACCCTAAACCACTTTGATGAGTTAGCCCTTTTCACATTAGAGGCTCCCTTCTAGAACTACACTGTCCCTTTTGGAGATTCAATGAACCTAGACAACGATGTTGGTTTGGTCTAGGTTGACCCAGTCTTAAGCTCAAACCTCTTTCACACCTGCAAGTGGTTATTTACATAGCCCTGATTTGTCTTTGTTCACATGGGCATTGATTTATTCAGACTTTTTAGGATTTTTACATGTCCTCCTTTATTCATTTATTCATGAAACATAAATTAAAACAAAATTGAATGTTCCTCTTAGCTTAGGCTAAGTGGGAACATTACAGTCCTCCCCTCCAAAATGTTGCTTGTCCTCAAGAAACTGACAGGGTAAGAGCTGTAGTTCTTCTCCTTCTCCATTGATGGCACCATCAAGGATCAAGCTTTCCTCATGGACTAAGTGCTCATCAATCCAATACATCAGAAACAGCTCCTCCAATGCTAACATGATAGGGGCATAGTCTATCCCTTCAGGAGTGTAAAACTCAACATAAATAAACATGGGTGAAGCAATGTCACATCTAAAACATGTATCATGAAGTACAGGATAAAGTTCCATCCCATGTGGTACATATACACTACCCACTTTTTGTCCATACAAACCCATAAACAATACCAATATATCATCTATGTATGAAAGCAAAATCACATATATGCAAACTGAAATTTGCACTTGAGGAGGTGGGTCACAATCCCACATAAGGTACCAACACAGTGCACTCCTTGTTTTGAGTAGATCTGAGTGTGGTAGGTGGTACTCCCACCACATATTTGCTGCATGGGTCACTTTGACATGGCTGAAAGTGAGGCCCAAGTTAGGTGCCTTTGGGAAGCACCCATCATGATAGATAATCTCCCTTTGCACCTCAAGGGAGTGGCCAGATTTGGAACTTTTATTGGCCTCATCAATGCCATGAGATCTGCATGTAATATCACTCCTTGTAGGGGCCATGGCCTGCATACATATGGTACAAGAATGTGTAAAATCATAAAAATAAACATGCTCCATAAGATCAGATTCTTTACCATTCAAGTCTCCCACACACATGGAGTTAGGCATGGGCATTTCTCCTATTTTATGAGAAGGAAGAGATGGTTGAAATGTCTCCTACATAGGATCCTTTGGCTGCCCCATATCCTCATAAATATTTCACTCTTGTAAGTGCTAATGTAGTTCATCCCATTCATAGTGTTGATGTAGTTCTTCCTTCATACCCTCCCAATCAAAACTCCTCAAGATTAGGGAGTAGATCTTTACTGACTGCATATAGTTGGAAAGGAACTCTTTGTGTGCTCTTTGTAGTATCTCTTGCTTAATCTTGGAGGTTTGAGACAAGAATACTTTACCAAGATGATAGATGATCCCTTCATGGACCAAATAGCCTCCTGCTTGCTTCATGCCATCTAATATCATCCCGGTGTGCAGATATTTGGAGTATTCCACAAGGAGTTGAGACCTCCAATATCGATCTACACATCTCAACAGGGACAACATTGTTGATGCATCTATGGTGGTGCTTACCTCGTTGCTGATTGTTTCTTTGACATTACGCATGCCAAAATTATTTGTGGGAAGGCTGATCCTCCCCTTTGCTTCCTTCCACAGTGCTGTGGCTTTCTCTTCCATTGTTTCAGCACTTGGTGAGGCTTCCCCCACAAGATTAGAATCTAATGGCATTCCAAGTGGCTTGCCATGATGTAGGAATGTTCCTTGCAGCATTCTCATAAACATGAGAGAAGGAACTATGAGGTCCTTGCCCCCACTGTGCAATTCCATCTTTGTTGTTTGGGTGGAAACATCAGGTGAAGGATAGTTGTGCATGCCTTGAATGATTTGTTGTTTCCCACTCTTCAAATTCACCCACTCCATCTGTAAGGCCTTCTAATTAGTGGTGACTTTTCCCAAGGTAATCAACCACTCAACACCCAAGATGATGTTGGTGTCTGGTATGTCAACTACAAAAAAATGGTCCACCAAGGTGTAGGTTCCCATAGTCACAGAAAGTGATGGAACATACTTCATGCATTGCATAGTTCTATCTCCTGTAACCAAAATAGAGAACCCATCAAAAGTATCAGTGGGGATCCCTATCCTCTGCACAAGGTGAGCATCAGTAAAGTTGTGGGTTTCCCCACTGTCAATCAGAATAGACACTCTTTGGTTCATAACTGAACCTTGCACTCTTAGGGTAAAATATTTGAGCACTCCTCTCAAAGAAGCAAGAGTCCCACTTGTTGGAGAAAAGGCTCCCTCTTCACCTTTGGATGGTGATTGATCTTCATCCTCATCATCACCAGTGCTGTGACCTCTCCTAGGTCCATCATTTCCCTCTTACTCCTCAAAATCAGAGAAGACTTCAATATAGTGTGCTCTTCCAACAACACATCTATGTCCCGGTACCCATGGCTCTTGACAAGTAAAACACAATCTCTTTTTCCTCAACTCCCTCCGGAGATCAATGTCAAGAGGTTTCTTCAGTGAGCTCTCCGTGGATGGAGCAGCTTTCCCTTCTTTCCCTTTAGAGGAATGAGGGGTTTTTCTTGGGAAAGTTTCCTTTTCCCTTGGAAAGGCATCTTGGAGATCTCTAGCTCTCTCAATGGCATTATGCAAAGTGATGGGCTTGGTAGACTTAACCAACCCATGCAAAGGTTCCTCCAAGCCATAAATGAACATGTAAAATCTCCTTGCTATGGATAGATCAGGGACCATTACTGACAATCTCAGGAATTCGGAGATATAGGCCTCTGCATCTCTTGTCTGCTTCAGCTTTACCAAGCTTATAAAATGGGCCTCCGGATCTTTCCGATCAAATCTCTCCACTAGTATCCTAGTGAACTCAACATATGTGGACACATTGTTGTGTCCCAATGTAGATATTCCATGAAACCACCAGTTGTGGGCTTCTCCCTCAAAATGCAGCGCAACAATCTTGATGGCTTCTACTTCGGGCACTTTATTCAACTGGAAATAGATGTCCAAATTTTCCACCCATGCTTTGGCAGAACAAGAGTTTGATCCATCGAAATTAGGTAAGAAGAACCTGCCCATAGTGTGGTGTCTCCCATTAAGGAAACCTCCATCTCTGTCCTACTAACATGGCCTCCTCCGGTCCTTGAGATGCAAAAATTCTTGAAAGCTCAATTTATCCTTGAACCTCTGACTTTGTGAGTCATATTCTACAAAGTAACCTTCCAAAGAGGTTGGATCTTGCAGTCCTTCATTCTCTACATCCAAGAAGGTAGCATTGTAGAGCGTTGTGAGCCCTGTGGAGCTTGTGACAAGCTCACAGGTTGACCAGTCCCAAATTGAGACATATCAGAACTTTCTCCTTGATGGAATCTCCCAAGAAATTCCCTCATTCTATCTATCCTCATCTCCTTTATCTCCTTGGACAGATCTTGCATAGCCTCAAAGAGATTTTTTTCAAACTCCTCTACTTCCTTATCTTTATCATTCACAGATTCAGGGGCTTTCCCCTTGTCTTGACCCTTGTCAAGGTCAACAGTAGTATATTCATAATTTCTATGACTTCTATTCTGATATCTCCTCTACCTCTCAAAAAGAGGATATTCATCTTTGGAATGCAGCATGACTGGTGCTGCAATGCTAGCACAGGTTGTGCTAAGAGTGGAGCTCTGATACCACTATAATGATCCTTTTTCAGGATTCTCAAGTTCTATTTGAGAGATGGACTACAGAGGCATTTACTTGATATTTCACCTTTCAAAGAAAGGATGAGATCCATAGGCTACCTGGCCAACTGTAGACTCTGTCTATAGAACTTGGAATAACCCCTTTTCAGGAATTTCAACAAGGTGTTCAAGGAAAACGTTGTATAAGTAAAAATATGAAAAAATAACATAGATCAAGGCTTGGTTCCCCTCATTTATGCCGTATTTGACTTATATATCTAATTTCATCAGAAAAAAATTAGTTTAGGCACATTAAACAGATCTCCCAAAAAGTAGACTAGCTAAAAATCACCCAAAGGGAAAGGCTGCAGTCATTTGCAAGCACTGCTTCAGGAATTGTGCAGTTTTAGCTAATGTTCAGTGGAGATCAGAAAGATAACTGATGTATCAGTATTACAGTAGAAAATAATAATTATGATTAAGCCCTTTCATTATGCAGTAGGAAGCATGAGCCAATACAACAATAAATCTTCAAAAAAGAGAGCATGAGCACATGTATATTTGCAGAAATGCTTCAACAACATTATTTTTCAGGAGGTTCAGCAGATGTAAGTTACAACATAGATCTAGAGCAGATCTATGGACAAAATATCAGATCTATATCAGATCTGGAAACTCTATAGTTTTCTCTACACGATCCACTTGGAATTTTGACAAAAGCATGCATGAATAAGAGTAGATCTAAGAAACAAGTTGCAGATCTGGAAACTGCTGCAGTAAATTTCTGAATATATCATTTCATTACAATGGATCAGATATAAACATAACATAGATCAGCAAGCCAATCCATGGATCACCAAGTGGAAGGCAAGCCCAACACAAGAGATCTATGATCTAAATTATGAGCAAGACAACCTGCAAACCCTCATACATAAATAACGTAGTTTTCCTAGTGGAACAACATTGTAGCTCAAATGATACAAAAAACTACTAAATAATTACAGATATGAAGTACAAGAAATGTTACTCCTAGGAGGTCAAAGGACCCACTCCATGGAGAGAGACTCTCAAAATACACTAGATCTCTGCAGATTTAGATCACCACTTGATGCAGCTTGCAGAGATAGAAAAACCCTTAATGGATCAGTGCTGCCAATGTAATTAGGAGCTTGGCCTCAAGCCTGATAGTGGTTCAATTCAACAAACTTTCCTCCTTGAATCATCAAAGGAAGAGATGAAACTCCTACATAGGAATTCCAGATACAATCCTCCACTCAACAATAGAGAATGGTATTTTTCTAAGCAGACAAATACTCAGAAATATGATCTATCAACAACCTTCTCTTGCTGCCCTCCTTTTCCTTTTATAAGATGAGAAAGCTCTTGCAAACCCTAAACCACTTTGATGAGTTAGCCCTTTTCACATTAGAGGCTCCCTTCTAGAACTGCGATGTCCCTTTTGGAGATGCAATGAACCTAGACAACACTATTGATTTGGTCAAGGTTGACCCAGTCTTAAGCTCAAACCTCTTTCACACCTACAAGTGGTTATTTACATAGCCCTGATTTGTCTTTGTTCACATGGGCATTGCTTTATTCAGAATTTTTAGGAGTTTTACATGTCCTCCTTTATTCATTTATTCATGAAACATAATTAAAACAAAATTGAATGTTCCTCTTAGCTAAGGCTAAGTGGGAACATTACAGATCTTGATTTGGTCCAAGAATTATTTTTAATTATTTGGACCATATCAACTTTGACTACTATTTTTCTATAAATATGAGAGGTTTCTCCCTCATTATTTTTTTGAAAAAAACACAGAACATTCGCCCACTTGTGAATATTATCTCATGAACTTTTCTTTGATTGAACATAAATAGTGATCCATTAAACACTTTTGGTTTTTGACATAGGAAAGATGATTCATCACCCACAAATATAGGATTACAAAGAACTATCCCATTGTGGAGGCCTAAGAATCACACATCAAACCAACTCTTAGGTGATAAAGTAAATTAATAAGGTATTCTTGTGTGTATTGCAATTGTTTATTTTATTATTTGTCTCTTGTATTTCTATTTTTATTTTACTTTGCTTCTTCATGCTATATCTACAATTAACACAATAATTTATTAATTTTCATTAAGGGTTTTTAATCCACTTTTTCCTATTGTTATAGATACAACCAATAGAAAGTAATTTTTTCTAAACCTTGTTATAGGAAGCACGTAACATATTGCAACTCCATTGGATATCTAAGCCAATTTTCATGTCCTTGTTTGTGTATCCATAGGTAAAATTTATTTCCCTCTAACTTTTTCCTCCAAGTTTTTAATATGTTTATTTTTTGGTGCTTTTTACTCATTTTTTTTCTATAGGATATAGGTTCTTAGAAATCCATGGGAAATGCCTAGAGACAAGAATCTAGTAGCTGGAAAAACCTACATCACCTATGAATATTTTAGTGGTCAAACCTACATTGACCTAATGTAGATACAAGGGCAAAACCTACACTCCCAACACAAAAAAAGAAAGTCAATTACTAGATGGTCTAAAAAATTATAAATTTTTGCATCTTTCAATTGTTCCACTAACCTATTGTTGGTGCTTTTAGTTTCCTTTTCAATATAACATCAATAAAATTATATTTGTTTATTCATATATCTAATTTTAGGAAAAATACCCTTAGGGGGTTCTTAGTAGTTATCTACTAGAAATATCTTCTAGGAAGTTTGTTGATTTTTTATTGTTTTAGGGTATAAAACCCACCTATAAGAGTTATTTAGTCTCATTTTTAGCTTCTTTATAATAATTATTTGATCAAAAAATGACTCCTTTTAGGATTCAAGTATTATTCCTTTAACAAGGCCTTCCTAGAAACCCCTCCCTCTTAGAATATTTAGCTCTTTTCTTTTGTTGTTTATGGCCCAAGAATAGGTTCATTAGCTACAATAACTTTAGAAAAGAGAAGACTTATAGAAAGGATTTCATTTTATATCATAATAATTTTCTCACCAATTAAGTCACCTTTTTTGAAACTTGATAGATTTTTTGAAATCCTTAAGGATAGAATAAACTCTTCTTTGTAATTCATCTAGCTTGCAAGTCTTTTGTGTTTAAAGGCAACTTGAGAATCAGAAAATAATATTTACATTTTAAGTAAATTTTATTTGTGGCTTAATTGATATTTAGTTATATCTTTTTCATTGCAAAGAATTGCATTTATTTAATTTCCAACACTTTATTTTTTATATGGACAGACCATATGTACACACATTTCTCCATTTACAAGCACAAGATGAGCCCTAAAATCAACAAATAATTTAACCGACATATAATCCCACATGTGAAACAAAATTAATATATTAGTTAAGTTATCACCCTACAGGTAAGCATCAAAAGAGTTCCCCTTGGTAATTTTCACATTGAAACTTAAATTTTGAATCTTATAGAACTTAATATCCTTCTCCATATTTTCTTTAAGAAAAACAGTGCCAAGAAGAAACATGTGAAATGGGTAATGCTTATACCTACGATATTGTAGTTCCCATTAAGGCTCCCAATTCTTGCTTGAGAATCTAGATATGTGGTTGAAACCAAGAAGTTGAGATTCTCATGATTACATTAGATGAAGGTAGCCTAGTTGCCATTATTATTAGGAAAACCACCTATAGGTGATGCTTGTGGGAAGAAACTACACCTAATGCAAATTCTTACATGATAATTGGATTTCTCCACCTCTTGAGTCTAGGATAGTTGTCTCTTCATACCTTCACTCAAACTTATCAGACATGATTACCTAGAAAACAGGTTTTTTATAAGGCCACTTTAAACCATAGCCTAGGGCTTGTTTGCAACATATTTAACCTATTAGGCTAGAGTCTTTTTCTTTTATAAGATGATGAATATTGTTCATATATAATTCACATAAATTCACTTTGAACCACCTACACACATAATGAATATCTGATGTGTGTGATTCTTTAACATAATACATCACCTCATCCCTTTAGCATTATAGATTAAACTTCACATTATAGTGTGATATTTTTGTTGACACTATAACTCCTTCGAGGAGAAAATCACAAAGATTGACAAGCACTCTCAATTTCTTATTGAATGAAACATCACACCTACCCGATGTGTCAAAGTCAAACTTTGTATCCTATATTTGAGATCTATCTCTTTTGATTCACATCACCCAAACCTCATAACCCAATGATGGGAGGTAATCCTTTCTCCAATGTTGTCTCTAGTGTGGCTTCCAATGTTAGATGTAATTTCATACCTAATATTGGTCATATTGGGGCCACCAATGCTAAAACCACCACAAGAACCAATGTTTCTCAATATTTCATAGCTATTTTTAAATTTCTAGGTTTAAAAAGCTAATTAATGATCCACTCCAGCACAACCTAAATTGGCCCCCAATGCCAACCAAGTTTCCCTCTTATATAACCAAATGTTAGGGGAAGTCTGGGGAGAATCCTCAAAACCACATTTGATCCTTGCATATGTAATGTTCTTCAAAATCCATATCAAAATATACAATCCATATCCAATGTTCCAATGCACTCATACTAGTGTTGTTACAAAATGGTACATTAACCATCCCCATGGTTGTCATTATACATTTTCATCCATCACAAAGTTTTGGTTATATCACTCCTAGTTACCAATTTGACATGATATTTCCATTAAAAGTATAACCACTTGTCATGTATGTAATGGTTTATACTGGACTAGACATTGCACATATGTTGGTAGTCTTGAGCATTCGTGTTTATCAACTAGGGAAGGAGCATTAAATATATACAAAGAAATTTCTTAGGTATCTTTATGGTAGTGTTGGACATACATGGATGTGTTGATTAAGACTAGATTGGAGATCTAGATGATATAATATATATGAATGGTTATGCTTTTGACATATTTGGAGGATAAATTATTTTTATGAGCTAGAGGAAATATGTATTTGCACTCTTAACTACAAAATATAAATGCATGGAGACAACTCATGCAATTAAGGAAGTCTTATGGTTATATAGATTGTGTTCAAGTATCAAATTTGTAAATAAGCTATAAGGTTATATTGTGATAATTATATTGCAAACTTTTTGCTAAAGAACCTAACTTATCATTATAATACAAATCATATTGATGTTAATTATCACTTTTTGAGAGACATGTTTAAATACAAGAAGGTGGTGTTGGTGAAGGTGGACACTTTGAAGAATGTTACAAATTCATTAACAAAGTCAATTAGAACCTAGGAGTTTAATTAGTGTAGAAAAAAATGGGCATTAATACCCTAGATTGTTTATTATGAAATCCTTAAGCCCCTTGTATGTAAAAAATAAAAAAGTGGGAAATGCTTGATACGTTGGATTTTAGTCAAAAGCAAAAGATTTATTGTGTAAAATATACTACATAAATAATTTCATAATAAGAAAAAAGAGAGAATGAAATTGCACAAAGGTTAAGTGGCTAAATAGAATAATTTAAATCACTCAGAAATAATCGTATGTATTATTTATTGACATAAATAAATATTTGTAACACTCCTTGAGAGGAAAGTAATGTTCATTATATTGGGTTTCCATAGTGCATGCACACTATAATAAACTAGAAAAACAATTTCCCTGATTAGTTGATAGCTCTAGCTTGGAGTAGGATACCTTAAAATAGAGTTGGAGTCTAAACTAGAGCTGACTAAATACAAGTTGAGTAAAATAGTAAATAACCTAAAAAAATAACACTGAAAATTAAATGATAATACTGATAGTTGAGTGGATGAGGTTGTGGATAAGGTATTATCCCAAACTAAGAGAAAGAATGTGAATTCATGAATGAGGAGGTTATATTATATTAATCTCATACTAATGGATAGGAAATAGAAATATCAATGCCCAATCACTACCAAATATCATCCTAGCTGGTGTTCCTTGCTAGAAATAAACATATTAAAAATAGAAAAAAGTTAAATGTAGAAGATGGTCCCAAACAATAGGGAAGGTATATTAGTGAAAGAAAAGTGGTCATATTTGTCCCTAATAATTTGTAAAATAACTTAAAATTATTTTATAAGTGATTTATTGATGAGTTCATGAATGTGAATGTGCCCCAACACCCCCCTTGAAGCACAATTAGGGAGTATGCATAATGAATGAACCCTAGCAATTTTCATCCATGTTAGGTACTCATGTCAAAAAAATTGCATAAAATAATAAATGAGTCTTGTAAATTTGAAGCCATGACAAGTACCCCTGAAACAAATCATGCAATACACAAAATGATAAAAATTAAGTATATATGGAAAACTCAGTGTGAATAGCCCCCCACCTCAAAATATAATGGATATTATGTAGTTACTATGAAGAAGAATTGAGATTCTAATCAAATCAATCATGTATCTACCCTTATATTTTTCCTATACCATCATGCATGGATATTTTTCTACTATTTGAACCATGTTTGTAGTTACAATAGCAGTGAGAGCTCATGAAATACCAAAAATTTGAAAACTAATTCTTTGTATCTTGCTAGTATCACTGAGTCCACTAGCATATACAAGGCCTGATGTTTGGAGGAACACTTCCTAGAATAAAATGAATATCATGATCATGATCATGAATATGTGGGAGTCCTTTGGGGCTTTCAAAAACGCTAGAATGATTGTTCAAGACTTTTTGAGATCTAGAGAAATAGATGATTTTGATGTTGGAACTTCTAGTGAGCATAATTGTGCAATTATGCCACGTTGTTCTTTCTTCAAAAGCCTTGTCATGAAATTAGAAATTATTATCTTTCCAGGCTTCCTTGTGATACCCCTTAATTCAACTTCCTTTCCTTTCGAAAAAAAATTCAAGAAAAGTTCTTGAAAAATAAAAGCTATCGTCCCCAAATACTATAACCATTGTACTCCTAGTACAACATCAACACCACCCATTGGAATGGAGAGCATTGGAATATTCAATGCATATTATACCATGGTTAGTTTGATATTATGGCACTTTCCATAGAAATTTATAGTTCCTCCATTTGCAACCATCACTTAACACTCTGGTGTTGGGTATAGTAAGGAATTCAATTCCTTGGCTAGCTTACAATGAATAAAATTATGGGCACTACGAGAATCAATTAGAGCTATTACACTTTTCTTCCTTATATGTCCTTTTATATTCAGAGTTTGAGGAGTGGTAATTCCTACGAATGCATTATAAGATATAGTCATATTCATTTATTCTTCCTCTAGGTTTGGTTCCTGGTTTATATCCTCTTCTTTTGAAGTTTCTTGTTATGTGTCTTCCTTTTCTTCACAATATATGTAAAATAATTTCTTCTTAGCACACTTATGACCTTCACTTTATTTTCTATCACAACTATAGAAAATCCATTTTGCACTTTTTTCTTCCAATTTTTGTGGTGTCAACCTTGTAGGTTGTGGAATTCTAAGAGTAGCAACACTTCCATATTTATAGTTGTGAGTGGTAGGCTTCCTTGTCACCATAATTTTACTTTCAATTTTTCTTTCCAACATGAATTCCTTCTCCAATGAATCAGGTTCCCAAAGTCGAACCTTCTGTTGGATGTTATCCTTCAAATTCCCTATGAAGACATCAAACATGTGCTCCTCTGGAATATCCTTTACCCTTATATTCAATTTTTGGAAGTCATTAATGTGCTCCACCATTGAACCCTTTTTTTTTAGATTTATCAATTGGTTAAAGAATGTGTTTCTCTTTGTATCCTCATAAGGTGCTATCATTTCCTCCATAAAAATTGACCAATTGACAATTTGTTTACGAGAGCAAAGCCATCAATACCATACAAATTTATTTTTTTCTAAATATAAAGATGTGATGTGTACCTTTTGCATGTTTTTCACGTTATGGAGATCAAAGTATTGCTCCACTTGTAGTATCCATGTTATGTGATCCTTGCCATCAAACTTCCTCATATAAATATTTGGAATATGGTGGGAATCCAATCCAACATTAGACTCTATGAAATCATGATTAACATTTATTTTGTTCTCATCATGAGTTTCCTCTACTAACTTCTCGCCATTAGGAAGCTTTTCTTGTAGCCACTTTTCCAAACCTTCCTTCAAACCTTCCATGTCTTTCTTTAAATCTTCCATGTTGCCTTATATACCTTCCATGAAATTATTCAAACCATCCATATTAGCTTCCAATAAATTCTTCAAACCATCCATCTTACCTTCCACACCTTTCTTCAAACCATCCATCTTAGCATCCATTTCATTTTTGGTTAATTTTTGTGAGAGAAATTTGCTGCACTTGGTCTCGTAATTTTGATATATCATGCTGCACTTATTCCTCTTCATGTGTCATAGTAGATATTTCTGAGGCTTAAGAGGTGTGGAATTATTTTTTGGATGAAATATAGAACCCAACATTGATTTCTAGGCTTCAATATGCCCTTGGAATTACTTCAAATTGATTTTTCAAACAGAATTTATGCAATTTAAAAAGAAGATACAAACATTTTTCTTACTTTTGAGAAGCACGATATTGAAACTGATGTATCTCTGTGATTTCAGATACCCAATAATTGAACTTCGGTCTTGTACTATCCCTTTGATTCTTCTTTCAAATGTCATAGGTCAGACCTGATTAGATTCTTCAATACAAAGTTATGTCGAATCCCCCACAATGACCTAATTATGGATTGGTTCAGTAGAGAGAACATGTATGGCATTCCACATATCATTGTTTCATCCTTTGACTCTAAAATTGATACACAAGAAATTAAATTTCATGCACTTTCGACGAATTCTTACATAATTCCAATCCGATGTCTGAAAAAAAAATTATGACGATTTTCCCTCGGCCACCCGCGTGAGATGAAATTATGGAGCATGCCAAAACCCTAACTCCCTTAGATCATATCTCCAAAAATATAGCGAACCAAGATCTAAAATTTTTACACCACATTCCTTAGGATTTCAGCTCAAATGGGTTTAGTTTTCAGCTTATGAAACTATGTAGAAAAAAATGTTATAGTGAAAATTCTATGTTGTCATGTTTGTAGCAGCAAAACCCTAGAATCCAAAGCTTTGATACCAAATCACAAAATAGAAGAAAAGAGAGATCAACAACTTAGAAATCATCCTCTTTGAGGGAGAAACCTAATTTACATTACATAAATGAACAATTCTTATATGATAAAAATGAAAAAACTTCCTTTGCATATATAGGATTCCATATTTTGCGATGATTTATTTCTTCAAGAAAATCATTTTCTTATAATGCATTCATAAAATTATCTTTAGCCTCACTAGAGTCTTTTTCAAAATACATGAGCAGTCTAATATCTTGATCAGATTCTCCTTCTTCACTATTTGATATACCATCACTGTCTTCATGAGTATAATAGCTTTTTCTATTGATAAACCGTTTGTTATTTCCTTTTTCCACTTCCTTTCCCTTTTCATAGTTATCTTTATGGGGAATTTTAGCAGCATAATGACCAACTCTTCCACAAGAAAAACATTCAAAAGGAAGCTTAACTCTGAACCTTCCAGTGCCAAGTTGTAGCTTCTTTACAAAATTTATCTCATCTTCTTCTAAAAAATACCCTGAACCTAATTTTTCTTCTACTTCCTTTCCTTTTGCAGCAACTCGAAAGACAACTTCTTTGACTTCAGATGGACCTCCTTTCCTCATTTTACATGCAATCAGAATCCCATGAAGTTGAACAACAATAAGACTTTTCATATCCTGCTTCTCTTCAATAGAAAACACTTTTGACTCGAATTTGGGAGCTAGAGATCTTAAAACCTTTTCTACTAGAGTAGTGTCAGTTATGGTTTCACTCACATTTCTCATACGATTTACAATATCATCTAGACGTAAAAAGAAACTAGAAATGTTTTCCTCACTATGCATTCTGAGTTTTTCATATTGAATTCTGAGAGTTTGGAGTTTAGAAATTTTTACCTTGGCATTACCTTCATAGCTCAGAATTATTTTGTCCCATATCTCCTTTTTTGTATTCAAATGCATGACTTTGACAAATTCTGATTCATTCAAACTTCCCAATAATGCATTGAACGCCTATGCATTGGTTTCATAGTTCTTTCTTACGGCTGGATCTGTTGCAACTGAAGCTAGATATTGATAACCTCCTTCAACTATAGCCCATACATCTACTCCAAGAGACTGAAGATAGGATCTTTTCCTTGCCTTCCAGAGGATTAAATTTTTTCTGTTGAAGAGAGGAGGCCTGATGGATGTTGTCCCATCTTGATTGCTCATCTTAGCTGATATTCCTTCTAGCAATTAAGCTTCTTCACAAGGACCTACTATGATACCAATTGTTGGGAAAAATACTAGGGGGGGGGGGGGGGGGGGTGAATCAGTATTTATAACTTGCTTAAAACTTTTACTTTTTACTTATTGATTTCTATACGTGACTTTAATGAACCCAACTAGCGTATACACGCAGATATCCTTAAGAAAACTTGCATATCACCAGAGATATTATTATGCATATAATTATTTACTTAAATCAATACATCATTCATTCATCAGATGTTTAGTAAGAAGTAAGCATGTGCAGTAAGAATAGAATAAATCATCACACATAAAAAATACACATGAACACTAGGATTTTAAGGTAGAAACCCAATTCGGGAGAAAACCTCCATTTTTTTCATCTCTGTCTTCAATATTTATTATATGGAAAACTACTTACAATATTGTACTAATGCGGACTCATATCAGTACGCATGCATCTACCTGCAGAAGGCTGCAAACTTCTCTCGTTCTTCAATGGCTACTGGAAGGGAGCTCCAACCCCATGATCTCATTTACTAGCCACTACTAGAAGGGAGCTTCAACCCCCTGATCAAAACACTGGCTTCTATTGGCAGGAAGCTTCTACTTCCATACTGAAGGCTTCAACCCTCAGAACCACTGCAGACCATGTTTCATCAATTTTCACACTGGATCCCATAGCTTCAACACAACACTTCATAAATATCAACACCAATAAACTTAACCAAAATTTCAATCAAAACAATGAGGTCACTGTAACCAGAACACAGTAATAAACCCAGATATCAGAATCAGTATACAAAATCAATATCAACCCTGATCATTCATTATCTTAAAATACATACACTACTTCACTTTACTGACCCCACATGTATACGCGCTTTCCTTCACACCAACCTGCATATAGATCTGAGAATACTGAATTTTTAGAATATGATCAGTCTCAGAACTAGATCTAAGGCTTTCAGTTAGATATATTTTCAGTATTGCAGAACCCTTAATCATTCAATCATCATTAAACATATTTACTGACTTACTGATTAGATTTGTACATATTCAACTTAGTAGCATATAGAGTATTCAAGAAACCCAAATATACATGAAGACTTCATTAACAGACATCCTTAACATAGCAGTAAATAAATAGATAACCCCTCTAGCAAGCTTCAGAAAACCCTAACTTCCATACGCACTTTGGCTGAGACAAAGCCGTGTGTATACGCACTTTCATTGTGACGAACTAGCATATAGATCTATAAATCTTGTTACTACAGAAAGACGTAGATCTATAAACTTACCCAAATTTCTTTACTTCACTTCAGCAACCATGCACCAGGTCCCAGATCCACACATCACATAATTAGATCATGCAAGTACATAGTCATTTCAGGTCTATAGATCTTGATCCATCATTGTATCCAAGGGTGCATCATAGATTCAAATCTACAAATAAAACAGAGTTCATCCCATGTAGATATACTTCAGAGAGAATTATTTAGTAACATCCCTTACACATGCACACTCTTGCACTATGATATTCCTCTCCTTATATAGGATTAGCCTTTATCAATACCATGAGCCAAAACCACACAAGTGTCGATCGTATTCTTGGACGAAATCAAATAGACGATACAACACTCAATACTATGGGCTGATACCATGGTAATGCCTCTTAGTATCATAATTTCAGAGCAAAAAAGGTATATGAGACTTGGCTTCTTCATACCCGCGTGTATATGAGACTTCTCTTCATAAAAACTGCGTATATACTAATTCTTGATGTATACGTCGGTTTCCTGTATACCAATTAGCGTATGCATTTCCTTCATATGCAGGTTTCATTCATCAAACTTGCATATACATTGAGAAATATTTCATGTTTCATTTCTCTGGCACTTACTGCAATTCCTTTTTCTGTCACATCTGAACTAGCCTGTAGAAACATCATTTTTACATCTTTAACAAATAGGTTTCTTATCAATAGGCAACTCATCAAGTAGGTTTCCATCAAGGACAACATATTGCATCATATTTCCAACACACCCATCATAAAGGGAAATGAAGTTAAAATGTCAATGGATGGAGTGTCCACCTAAAACATTAGACACTTCTTTTTCTCACCCACAGTCTAAATCCATATGCAATATCCAACATGAATAACTATGGAAATCTACATTTATATATAGGTTTATGTTATCCTGAAATAAAGGAATATGGGATAATTGCTAAATAAAATGTCTGATCTACAAATTCAACAAAGTATTTTAACATTAGGAGTATTTTGTAATCCATTCAAATTGTTTTTTCTCGAAAAGGCCATGCTTTTATTTCGAGAGTGGAGGGGTAGGGGGATGACTACTTGGGATGTTGACTTTCTTTGGAGCAGCCATGGATGCTGAAAAATGGAAAACAAGGGACAATGGACCATGTGGCACATTAGTGATTGGCATACAATATTTTAGTATGAATACCGAGGACGAAGCAAACAAACAAAAAAAATCAATGGAAAATGGGACAGGTGGAACAACATTAGAAGGCCAGACTGAAATGAAAAATAACCACCAAATAGAGGTGGGATTCAAAGAGTTACAAGAATAAGAGGGGGAAAGATTTCAATCAAAAATGGAGGATGGGGATTCTTCATGTATCATAAGTAAGAAAGAAATAATTTAGGACTGATGCAAAATTCAGAGAAACACCTCCAATACAAAATGATGATCTTTGTATATATGTATGTGATATCAAGAAGAGGAAAGCAACACAACAATGTAGGAGGATCGAGGATAAATTGACCAAAGGCAGTTGGTAATGAACGAGATTTGACTAGGCTCATGGATCCTATGCTCTAGCTAGTTATGTGGTTTAATCCCATAAGCATGCCACATCTCTCATGCTCTAGAATCGGGCTCGGGGGTGACAAATGCAAGTGAATATAGTTTCACCTTATCTACGGTTGGGCAGAAAAATGGATTCCCAACCTCAATTTCCAGAACCAACATTACAAGATGAGTATTCTTTTACCTGGTATGTCTTTTCATTAGTTTGCTTATTATTCAAATTTTCCATCTTATAAATGTTATGTTCATAATAAAACTTTTACATCATATTGTGTTGTAGAGGAGAATGTTATCCCAATACAAAATGAAAAAATAACCCAGATAATATATTGATACATCATTCGTCAATCTATGGAATGTTTTGGTGCATTCACAAGTTCAAATGCCATTACCAGTATCCATACAACTATGGTAAAGTATGTTAACTAGAATTTGTGAAATTGTCTTCGTGTTTTTTGTTAAGGTTCTTATATTCTAAAATCAGTAGTTGTATGATAGTCATCCAAATAGTGAGTTGCAGATCTTATATTTGTATATTTTTTTTAACCTTAAATGGTTACCATTATGCAGTTTTTTGTGCTTGTAGAATCAGTTGGAAGTATCTCTTTGTGACTTGTGGTACCAATATGCTAGTTAATTGGAATTGGGATCTAGGTTCACCAAATAGAAGCTAAACGGTAGTTTTTAGACCATGAGGTGTAGATCTCAAATAAATTATCGACCTTATTTGGAGTGATACTCAATGAAATATCATTGGTTTTAGGCATTGGTTGGTTGGAATATACAACTATTGTAGAATTAGATGAAAGCATATATATTTGGTACTTATTTCTTGCAGTTCCATTTCAAAGTTCATTGGATTTATTAATGTGATTCCTGAGGTTAAAAAAATTGGATTCTGTTTGGATTACATGGAACTGGTTCACGGAGTAGTGTGGCTACTATGAAATCTCTTTTCTCTTAGGCTCTTTGGTTTGATGCCAATAATAGGCACGATGACATGTTGGAACAAGATCTTACTAAAAAATGTACAAATACAAAGCAACAATAGGCCTATTCACTTTAAATTCATTGTTTAAACTTTAAACTTAAAGACTATTTTACACACGTCACATATATTCTCCAAAAGAAGGTAGCTATGGGTCATCAAATAGCTTGAAAATGTCATGTGATAAATGCATCACATCTACTTTATATGGCCACACAATGGTCATGAAAATAAAACAACAATAGGTATTGAATGTCATAAAAAAAGTTTTTAACTTTAGTAGAAAGCGAAGTGCCTATCAAGCTGCATAACTACTTAAAAAAATTGTACCCTCTTGTTGCTAATAATCCATGGGAACCGGTCTTTTATTGGAAACAAGGATTGCACCTTACTTGTGATAGAAAAATGAAATCATAACTCATAGGGAACCGTAAAATCAGCATTGGATACTTGAAAATAATAGTTCCCTTCTCCAACAACTAATCTAATTTGATCACAAAAGGCGGTGTCAAGTTCTACCATTTTTCTTTAGGTTCTGGAATCTGTCATACTATCTATAATTTAAAGGTTGAGCATTTGATTTTTTTGGAACATTTGATTTGCTCAAATGACTTCATATTTCATTATATTGATTATAGAATAAACAACCTTTCAAAAAATAAATGTTGAATTTAACTACTATTGTTATATTTCAAGAAATTTTGAAATGTTAGTTAGATCCACTGGAATTTAACTCAGTGCGTAGAATTGTCATGACAAACTTTGTTTTGCATGCTAACTTCATTGGCTACAATAGTCTTTTAATTCATTATACCTTTGAGTACCATGGTTGCATAGTAGCATAAAAATGATCTTCACTACAATGTCATCAACTACTTGTTACCTCCAGGATCTACACACAGCGTTAAAATTCTTCAGTTATTGATGGAGTATGGTACCAAATTTATATTTTGGATTACTTGCACGAATTTGGCATATTTAGAAGATAGGATAATGCAACCTACATGACATGTTGTTTCTATTATTTTTTATGGCTCTCAACAAGTTCTATGAACACTTGTGAACATATATGAAAATTTAATATCCATGTCATTTAACTCATGATATATCATGGGGAAATCCATTTCAAAAATAGCTATCATTGGCTAATTTCTTAGGTTGGTTGGTTCCATGTACACTTTTAATTTTTGTATGACTCAGTTATAATATTGATTGGCTTAGGTGCATAATTATGCACAACATATCCTTTCTTGCAGTTTTACTTCATGCAGATGAAAAGACAGCAAATTGAGAAGTACTAAAGAGGAGGATGGTACCCCTTGGTGTGCATAATTATACACCCAACCCATACAATATTATAATTCTTGGTTTCACTATCCATCTTTCATTCCCCCTTATGCAAGTAAATATTATTTTCCACATGTGTGCAGTATGTTGGTGTAGAGTTGTAATGTTCTAATGCTTCCATCACAACAATTCCCTAAGAAATATTATATTTCTCCCATGAATGCACTTAACCAACCTCCTAGTTTTCCTTTAGCAAATCCACCTGTGCAAAATACTCAACTGAGACCAACTATGCAAGATCCAGTTGGCATCTCTTCGACTACATGGTATCGCTCTCATTTGGTGGGAGAGAAAATTACAAGGCAACAAGAATTTTTGTAACCTTATTTCTTCATGGTCTAGTTTTATTTATGCATTGAAAGATCAATTTTACCCTTTGGGTTATAAAAAAATTTCCTTAATCGAATGGAAATATTTAAGGCAAGGAAAAGGCCAAAATGTGAAAAGTTTCACTAAATAATTTAGAAAACAAGCATTGAAATTGGTCATTTCACTAGAGTCACCCGAAATTGTAACTAAGTATATTGGTTCTTTACATAGTTACATAAGACATTCATTGTTATTGTTTGAGACTACTATGATTGCTTTGACTAGTGTGAAGGCCATTCATCTTGAAAATAGGGGAAAAAATGACAGAGACGATTAGTCCAAGAAACTTCCTTTCAAACCTTCTAATGGAAATTTCAAAGGGAATGTAATATTCCCAAATGGGGAAATCAGCAACACATGCACTAAAACACATTTTTTAGAAATTGATGCTATAATAGTTAAGAACAGCCCATGGTTCCATTATTTTATACATTACATCAACCAAATATAAAATGATATCAGAAACAAATCATGGTATATTAGTTAAACAACCTCCCAAACCATATTAGCGCAAAAATCATGCAAAAAGAGGGGCTGCAACTATGTATACAAGTTGGAATACCCTGATAGAATTATTTTATTTCCCCTGCAATATTAGTAGATTGTACATCAGATATAGAGATACTATGTGCATAAAAATTTAGATCTATATCAGATCCATGCACTATACAAGCTCATCTATGGAACCCTCTTGGGGTTTTCAGCAAAACACCAAGTACAAGATGTAGATCTGAGATCTAGGACTTCAAATCTACTGAAAATGATAGATCTGGAAAGTGTGGCTGAACTGATATAGGAAATATAATAACCTTCTCCAATAGATCTCCAAAGTGAAGGGCAAATCCCCAACACTTAGAAAATCAGCTCTCCAAATTGTGTGCTGAACCACCCTGCAACGACGCCTACAAGAATAATGTAGATTTGGATCTAAAATGCACTATAGGGATTAAAAAATGGTTGGAATGATGCTAAGGTCTGAGAATGATGCTCAATGCCTTCAATATTGTCTTCCCAATGAAGTGTAAACCTCCTCCACTGAAAATGAGTACTAAAATGGCCTAGATCTGAAGATCTAGTCTCCACTTGCTGCAGCTTGCTAAAACAACCAAACCCTCAACAAGATTTACGCTGTAAAAGAAAGGTGGAGCTTGGCCTTAAGCTAGATAGTGGACAATGTAATGCAAGACTCCTCCAAGAGATCCTCAATGGAAGAGGTGGGATTCTCGATCAGGAATACCCAATGCTAAATAGCATTCAATCTCAGCTAAATAGCAAGAGAAAGATATATGTCTAAACATACCATATATTCAAAAAATAATAATCATAAGCTAACCACCATATGGTTTCCATCCTCTTCCTTATAAAAAATGTGAGCCTTCTCACCTTGGGTCCCACTCATTAGGTTTTCTGCCTTCATGCAATTAATCTCCCTCCAAAACTACAATGTCCCATCATCAATGCCACTCCTCCATAACAACGCTGTTAGATTTGGTCAATATTGAATTAGTCTTCATGCAATGTCTCCTTTCACACTTAACGTGGCTTTATTCTAACTATATAAACTGATACATATTCCCACTAGGCTGTCTCTATTAATGATCCACTCCCTCCATACTAGCTTTGTTGACTTGGTCAAACTTGACCTTTTCCACATGCATTAGCTCTTGTTCATACATGAAGGTGCTTTATCCAGCTATGATTATGATCCATTTTCACATTAAGAGGTATTTTATGTATACTAAATATATTTATGGGCCTCCCTACCCATTTATTCATCTAACTACATGTCAAGATAAAAATTAATATTCCAATTAGATGCATGCTAATTTAGGAATATTACAGTCCTCCCCTCCCAAATGTTGCTTGTCCTCAAGCAATTGCAAGGATATAACTGGAGAGCCTCTCCTCTTCATCCTGTAGCATCCTCAAGTGATAGGTTTCACAAAAGAACAAGATGCTTTCTCATCAATATATTCTCAAGTTGTTCCTCCCAAATATATAAGTATGCCTTTGGTGAAAAATCCAAATGCCTCTCATCATGAAAAAGTGGGATATCCATGGGAACCACTATATCTGGTCTAGAGGCCTTCTTGAGGCATGGAATATAAAATATATTGGGAACCATCATCCCCATGTGAAGCCTCCATCCCCAAGCTATCATCCACAAAAAGTGAGTCACCCTCCAACATGGTAACTCTTGAAATATCTCCTCCACCTTAGGCACCTGCAAAGAAGGTGGGCTACATAGTTGAATATGATGGATCAAAATGTCCATCCCACTTTGTCTCTCTTTCCACTTATGATTAGTGTAGAGATGTTACTGAATATGGGCTACAATAATGTTGCCTTCATGGAGCAAAAAGGCAATAGGGTCCTCAAAGATCCACCCTTTGGTTCTTGCCCAAATCATCCCATACAAAATGAATATGACATTATCATCATATGGAACCCAAATAAGAGAATTACTAAAGGTTCTACATAATTCTGGAAGGTACCAATAGTTTCTCAAGTAATCACAACACAGTTTTACCAACTGCAGTTTCAGAACATGATGTGGCAAGTTGTCTCCTAACAAATTGCTAGTTGTACATGTCATCACACTTACTAGTGAATAGTAAATGGCATTGTATATCAACTCAAAATACAGAAAATAGTACAAAAATTTCCCAAAGTCATACAATAAATGGTTCTCTCCATCATAGATGTTGGTCCCAAAATGACCATGAAACCCAAATAGAGGCTTTCCCTCTTGTGGATAAATGCACTGTATAGAGGTGGTAAGAGGATGCAAATACTGTGTTAGATAATCAATAAAAGAAAAATAATAATTTTTACCATGTATTGAGAAAAATATGATAATAAGATCCATGAATGAGCCCTTCATAGTGGTATGATATACTCCCATGAAGAGGAAATAACTATGTGCTACATGAAGATATTTCTTCTTATGCTTGACAATCCAAGTCAAGAATATCATATCATGGTAATAGATGTCTCCATACACTACTCCGTCACTCTCCTCTCCTACTTCCCATCAAGTGCATAATAGGTGAAGTGATCTTGGGGATACTCCATCAACAAACCCACGCTCCCAAGTGACAGCATTGTTGACCTTTCTGACAAGGCTCCTGTCATCTCATAGCTCCATCCTTTGACATACCACATGTCAAAGCCATCAATCATAATGCTGCTATATGTGGGAGATTCCTTCTAAAGTGGAAGTAACTCCTGATCCTCCAAGGCCAAGGAGTAGCCCCTTTGCACCATGATAGTGCCATCTCTTACTCCTGCAACATCATGCAAAATATGGGAGAATATCAGCCCATACTCTTTCAAGAACAACCAAAGCAACAACAACTCGTGTTGCCTCCCCACACCATCACCATATAAATCATGGAGAAAAAACATGATAGTTGATATGAAAGATATCATATCACCCGAATACATCAAAACTCCTTGCTTCCATACGATGCAAGTGTCATGCCAAGGTCCATCCACCAACCTACTCTTTGAAATAGAATGTGCCATATTATGACCAAACTCTTTCAAAAGCAACCAACACAGTCTAGCCTCCTGTTGCCCGATGTCATAAATATGCAATTGGCTCCCCAACCTCTTACTCTTCAACATCACCCATCTAATCAATGGTGAGTGTCTAACATCATGCTCAAAATTGGTATCCCTCCAATGGAGAATACCTCCCTCCCAAATCATATTTATATCTTTACATTTCATGGGGTGTTTAAATGCAATCTTCTAGAGATCTCCAAATGAAGACCACTCATCAATGACCATGTTTAATCCATAAGAATCCAAATAAGATGTAGGCAGAAACTTCTCATTAAGATGTAAAATTCTCATCAAGAAGTACCCATTATAATAATGGAAAATGTTATCCATCATAAGATGTCCTTCATCAACCATCTGCCTATCCTCCGCTATACATGTAGAAAGGTCATTGGAATGCTCCAATAATGGTTGGGCCCCCCAACTCATCACTGTTTTTCAATGACAGCGTTGTTGATCTCCATAATGGTGCATCTGCTATCTCAAGATCACGCTCAATGCTAAACACATAGTTTTGTATTGTATTATTCAAGACAATACTCATCCCATCCTCCAAGAACCTACACTCCAACCCCAAGAGGGGTGTGCAGCTCAACAATGATACACTAGGATGACTATATATCTTCTCCTTGAAAAAATCAAGACTGCTTAGCGCAGTGATAGTCTGCTGCTCCAAATTAGCAATGTACTTTTACCCTAGGTCATGTAATGGTACATTCACACAATCCTCCATATGATGTGCTGAAGTAACAGAAAATGGAAACATGTGCATACCTTGGTAAAACTTGGGAACATATTGTATTGCTACAAAGGTTCCTCCTTCCGGTGTGATGGTTTCCCCAACTACTGATGATGATGGCTGCTCTTCTATGGCTGCACAATCATTGGTACAAGTCTCTTCCTCCTCATGCATATCAAGAATAGTGCATGGGAATATAAATGTCAAGAGATCAAGACCACTTTGCAAAGGTGCAAGTGTTCTTTCTCCTGATGCAAGTGCTCCTGCAATAAGTGGTGGTGAAGGCCTCTTCTCCTCTAATTTATTCTTGTCAAACTTCTTGATAAACCTTTGAGTAAAATCTGCATATGCATTCACTTTTGGATGACTCAAATAGCTGAACCACCAAATTTTTGCTTCACCCTCAAGGTACAGCGCTGCAATCTCAACAACCTCTCTCTCTACTACAGGATGTAGTAGGAAAGATGCATCCAAATTCATTCCCTAATCCCTTGTTGTGCATGTGGGTGACCCATCAAAGGTAGACAATAGAAATCTATCACCCTCATTTCTTCTATTGCTGCAAGATCTCCCTTCTTCTTTGAGCTAGGTGAACTGTGGGAGAGTTATATTCTCGTTGAAAGCTCTAGGTTGAGACTTATATTCTGCAAGATACACACTTAGAATCTCATGATCTAATTTTCCTCCATCTTCATGCCTCTTTTCTTCAAAATAAAAGGGCATAACATGTTTCTTTGGAGCTCTATGCAGTACTAGATCTTATTTTTGCTGATAGGAAGTACATGGACCTTCCTCATCTTGAAACACTAGTGTGGTTTCATGGCTTTTCTCCATTTTTCTTTGCTTGACCTCCTTAGTGAGGTCCCTCTTAGATCTGAAAAGGGATTAGATAAAACTCATTCTCTCCATCATTTTGATCTATTTCTCATTCTTCTTAATCTTCTTATAGCATAATGGCTAATATCCATAGGCTGATCCAAGATTATGCTCTGATACCACTGTAATATTCCGAAATGGGGAAATCAACGATACATGCACTAAAAATGCATTTTTTGGAAGTTGATGATATAATAGTTAAGAACAGCCCATGGTTCCATTATTTTATACATTATAGCAACCAAATATAAAATGAGATCGGAAACAAATCATGGTAGCTTAGTTAAACAAGACTCCCAAACCATAATAGCCCAAAAATCATGCAAAAGGAGGGGCTGCAACTATGTATAAAAGTTGGAATACCCTGACAGCGTTATTTTATTTCCCCTAAAATAGAAGTAGATTTTAAATCATATCTAGAGATGCTATGTGAATAAAAATTTAGATTTATATCGGATCCATGCACTATACAAGCTCATCTATGGAACCCCCTTGGGGTTTTTAGCAAAACACCAAGTACAATATGTAGATATGAGATCTAAGACTACATATCTACTAAAAATTATAGATCTAGAGAGTGTGTTTGAACTGATATAGGAAATAGAATCACCTCCTCCAATAGATCTCCAAATTGAAGGCCAGATCCCCAACACTTAGAAAATCAGCTCTCCAAATGGTGTGTTGAACCACCCTGCAACTGCACCTACAAGAATAATATAGATATGGATCTAAACTGTGATGTTAGGATACAAAAATGGTTGGCTTGATGCCAAGGTCTGAGAATGATGCTCAGTACCTTCAATATTGTTTCCCAATGAAGTTTAAGCCTCCTCCACTGAAAATGAGTACTGAAATTGCCTAGATCTGAAGATCTAGTCTCCACTTGCTGCAGCTTGTTGAAACAACCAAACCCTCAATAGGATTTATGTTGTAAAAGAAAGGTGGAGCTTGGCCTTAAGCCAGATAGTGGACAATGTAGTGCAAGACTCCTCCAAGAGCTCCTCAATGGATGAGGTGGGATTCTCGATCAGGAACACCCAATGCTAAACAACATTCAATCTCATCTAAACATCAGGAGAAAGATATATGTCTAAACAGACCATATATTTATAAAATAATAATCATAATATAACCCCCATATGGCTACCATCCTCTTCCTTATAAACAATGTGAGCCTTCTCACCTTGGGTCCCACTCATTAGGGTTTCCACCATCATGCAAATAATCTTCCTCCAAAACTGTGATGTCCCATCATCAATGCCACTCCTCCATAGTAGTGTTGTTTGATTTGGTCAATCTTGGCTTAGTCTCCATGCAATGTCTCCTTTCACACTCAAGGTGGCTTTATTCGAACTATCTAAATTGATCCATATTCCCACTGGGTTGTCTCTATTAATGATCCACTCCCTCCATACTAGCTTTGTTGAATTGGTCAAACTTGACCTTGTCCACATGCGTTAGCCCTTGTTCATACATGAAGGTGCTTTATCCAGCTATGATTATGATCCCTATTCACATTAAGAGGTATTTTATGTCTACTAAAGAGATTTATGGGCCTCCCTACCCATTTATTCATCTAACTACATGTCAAGAGAAAAATTATTATTCCAATTAGCTGCATGCTAATTTAGGAATATTACAGGCAAAGGCAAGGGAAAGGAAAATAATATGGCATCAACCAAGAAAGAGGAAGGAGAAAAGACATATTGCACTCATTGCAAGAAGGAAGGTCATGATGATGAACATTGTTGGAAATTGCATCCAAAAAGGAAACCAAAGATATTTGGTGGAAATGGAAAGTAGAAGATGGTGGCAACCGTGCAACAAGACCTTGGATCTTATTTTGGTGATGAAACATTAATCACAATAGTGGGCACAAAAGGTACTCTTTCTCTTCATTTTAATTCTGAATCACATGCAAGCACTAGTTCTACAAATGAGCTTCTTACTAATGAATGAAAGAGAATTGAGATATTCTATATTTGAGTTATAAAACATGAAAAAGTGGAAACTCTGTTTGATTCATGTTCTCAAGAAAATTAAATTTTAGAATCATTGGTTAAAAAGTTAGGCTTAGATACCAAGCCTCATCCGAGACCATATCCGCTTGGTTGGATACATGAAAAATCAAAACTACATGTAACCAAGCAGTGTAGGATGAAATTTGTGATTTCTTCCAAATTAATTGATTAGGTAGATCTTGATGTCATACCTTTGTATATCTGTGGTATTGTATTGGGGAGTTTGTATCTATATGACAGGAAGGGAATTTTCTTTCGGCATGATAACAAATACCAAATCACAAAATATTGGGTAGATTATATTGTAAGAGCTCACCAAACCAAAGTTGGTGCTAGTCTTGTAAGTGCGGGATAAATGAAGGTATTGGTGAATTCCAGCAAGGGGAAAATGCTCATGGTTCTAAGAGAAAAATATGAGGAAACATCTAATGATTCCAAGGTTGTGATAGTGTTCATAAAAAGTAATTATGTGAAATATTTCTAGCTATGATGAAATGTTTCAGGAACTAACGGGATTTCCCCCAAAACAGGAAATCCAACTTGAGATTCATTTTCAACATGATGCTCTTTTACTGAACATTGATATGGACAGGATGTATTCTATCAAGATGGAGAAGATCAAAAAGTAGGTGCAAGGATTGCTAAAGAAAGGGATCATTAGACCAATTTTTTCTCCATGCAGCTCATCGATCGTATTGGTGTGAAATAAAGATGGCACATGGAGGATGTGCGTAGACTACAGCGCACTAAAAAAATCACTATGAAGAATCGATACCCTCCCCTCGCATTTATGATTTACTAGATCAGCTAAAGAATGATATCTATTTCACCAAATTGGATTTGAGTAATATCTCTGCAATTCTAACCTGGTTATCACCAGGTCAGAATTGTAGAGCAGGATGTGTGGAAAACCTCATTCAACACTAAACATGGTTTGTTCGAATGGATGGTGATTCCATTCAGACTGTGCAATGCTCTAACCACCTTTATGAGGGTTATGGATGATCTATTTAGGCCTTTTATTGATGAGTTTGTTCTTGTATATCTAGATGATATTTTTGTCTTTAGTAGGACTTGGGGTGAACATGTGTGTCATGTTAATAAAGTGCTTGATTTTTAAAAAAGAGAAAAATTATATGTAAAATTTTCAAAGTGTGAGAAAACCTCTTTGGTTTACTTAGGTCACATTGTCGGTAATGGAAAGTTGAAAATAGACCCCTCTAAAGTTGAGGTGATTGTAAAGTGGCCTAAACCCACAAATGTAATAGAGGTCCGCAGCTTTTTAGGTGCAATACAATATTGGATAAGGTTAATTTCTAACTTTTATATTATTTCATCGCCCTTACATGCATTGAAAAGTGTGAATCAAGCTTCTTAGTGGGGAGGAAAGCAGCAGAAATCCTCTGATACATTAAAAGAGAATATTAGCATCGTTCCAGTCTTGGACTTACCCGATCTCTCATAGCCTTTTGAGATTGAAAAAAATGCAAGTGGAGATGCCAAGGGGGCTAAAATGATGCAACAAAGGAATCTTATATGTTACCATTCATAGAAATTCTCCCAGGCTGTCACCACAATTATCCCACTTATGACAAGGAGTTGTATGCCTTGGTCCAAAGTGTGAAAAAGTGGAAACACTACCTGATCAGAAAGGAGACCATCATCCATATGGATCACCACCCCTTTCAGTACCTTCAGTCACATACCGAGCTTCAACAGGCTCGTCATTTGATATGGATGGCATTTATTCAATGGTTTCATTTGGTAATAAAGTATAAGAAGGGAAATTGCAAAAAAGTGGCAGATATGCTTTCTCGCCCTCCTATTTCTTCTTCTATCATTTTGTGTAATGCTTATTTTTATTTTGGAAGTTATGTTTAACAATATGCTAATGATAATGAATTTAAGGATATTTATGCAAAACTGACTCATGGATCACAGGTTGGAAACTATCATTTGTAGGGACAACTATTGTATCACCTTGGAAAACTGTGCATACCCACAGATGAAAGGGTACATGTAATCAGAGAGGGGATCTCCCTGGTGCAGAATCCCAATTAGACTCTACACCGTTTAGTTTGGGGATCCCATCCGGTATGTAGGCCCGGTTGCCATTAAATTGGTGAATATGTTTTTCAAATAGAGAGGGGACTCGCTGAGATGGAGAATGCATAGATGTTGAATGAATACAAGTTAGTGATTGATGAATGCCCTATGAAACATAATACCATGAATAGAAAAATGGAATTTAAAGCATGAAAATTATGAAAAGCATTGTTAGAAAAACTTTACCAAGATCATACCTATTACAAGATTCACTTAACAAATGAGAAAAAGTTCACAATGGTTAAGTGATTCATTTATCAACTATGCACATCCCAATAAATATTTAAAGAAAATATCAACAAAGTAGTTCATCAACATTTCTTTAAGTTAGAACATCATATCTCATCCATGTGTTGCAAGGAAGCTCATAACACAAGGGAATACATGAATAGAAATGTGCACCAATATTTGAAAGAAGCATTCATTCATTCGAAGAGACCATATTCATAGCATAACCACACAGGAGACTTCCATCGGATTCAATAGTGAGATCCAATAACACTTATTTGTATTCATTAAGAGGCATCCATTCAATAAAAATAAATGTGTCTCTCTCCAAAGTCCACAACCCAAAATTCCATTACAAAATCGCTAGAAGATGTACATATAGGCCGAGGTGACTCTTGGGTTTCTCGTGACCTTTGGTCTTCCCCGACTCTTGGGATTACTTGTGACTGAGGGGAAGTTGCGACCCAAGGGAGGTTGCAACCTTGCGACCTTGTGACCTTGTGACCTTCCGACTTTGCGACCTATGCGACTTTGTGAATTTGCTACCTTGCAACCTATGCGACTTTGTGACTTTGCGACTTTGCAACCTTGCGACTTTGTGACCTATGCGACTTTGTGACCAATGATATTTTGCAACCTTGCGACCTTGTGACCTCGTGACCTTGCTAGTTATGTGAATTTTCAAACTATGCGACTTTGCGACCTATGCGACTTTGCGAACAATGCAACTTTGCGACTTTATGACCTATGTGACTTTGCGACCTATGCGACTTTTCGAACAATGAAACTTTGTGACCTTGCGACCTATGTGACTTTGCGACCTTGCGACCTATGCGGTTTTGCAACCTGTGCGACATTTTTGACTTTGCAACCTTGCGACTTTGTGACCTATGCGACTTTGCGACCTCGCGACTTTACAACCTATGTGACTTTGCGACCTTACGACCTCGCAAATTTTTGAACTTTGCGACTTTGCGACCTATGTGACTTATGCGATTTTGAGACCTTACGACCTTGCGACCTCGTAACCTTGCGACCTATGTGACTTTGCAAACTATGCGACTTTGTGACCTTGCGACTTTGTGACCTATGTGACCTTGCAACCTTGTGACTCTGCAAACAATGCAACTTTGTGACTTTGTGACCTATGCAACTTTGCGACCTTGTGACTTTGCGACCTTGCGATTTGCAACCTTGTGACTTTGCGACCTATGCGACTTTGCAAACCATGCAACCTTGAGTCATCTGCAACCCATGACCTAGAGTCATATGCGACCTGCAACCTTGATTTTTATCCCTTATGCATAACTCTTTTGGTGATCTCTGGTTTTCATAGCAAGATGCCTTTTCTTGCATATCAGTCTTGTGCACGTGACCAGGTGCCTTTGAGCTTAAAGTGAGGCTCTTGGGGATTCATGAGGATCCACCTCACTTTGAAAGTGTCCCCTTGCTTGCTGGGAAAACCCTGGCTCTTCATGCAAACCAATAGCTTCCACATGGCCGGTTGGAACCTCATCTTATAGAGTATTTTAATGGTGTCGTGCCAATGGAATATTAATGAAACAAATATGTTGTTCGATGTAAACTGATAGCACCTTTGACCAATTTCCTGAAAGGAATAATATGAGAATGAGTTAGATCTTGGTAATAATGAGAAAAACAAGTGACTAGGAAAAATAGCTCATCCGAGGAGCAACAACATTGAAATATCCAACCTAAGATATTGTAACTTATTTCAATTGCTTGATCATCTCTAAGTTCGGAAACCGGCTTTAAACTTATATACCCTAGTGCAGTCGAGAGACAACAATACAAGTGGGTGAGGTGATAGGGTTGGGAAGAAATAGGTCATGGGGATATTACCTACTAAAGGCCGAGTCAAAAACTTAGTGGGTTGAGCGAGCAGAGGGGGACCCAAAATTTTGAATATACCCAAAAATTTGGGTGGTGTTGTAGTGGCTACAACACTCTCTTTTGTTAGGACATTTTGGTGTCGAAAATTTTTTATGTCATTTACAAAGGTTTTTCTTTTGATCTCATATGAAAAACATTGTGACTCGATATGTAAAAGGATGTGTTATGTGTTATGTGTTATGTTTCTAAGCCCTCTAATAGAAAACTCAGGCTCTACACACCACTCCCTATTCTAAGTTGTCCATGGGAAACTGTGTCGATGGACTTTGTAGGTGGTTTGCCTATGTCTAGTCAAGGTCATGACTATTTGTATGTCATCGTGGATTGTTTTATTAAAATGTGTATATTAATGCCTTGTAACAACAAGTTCACTACAGATCAGACTACTTATCTTTTCTTTCAATTTGTTTGGGTCCATTTTGGGTTTCCCACATTGATTGTGTCATATTGAGACTCTCCCTTTCTTAGAGAGTTTTGGACCAGCTTGTGGAGAATGATGGACACCAAGTTGAAGATAATTCCTAAATTTCATCCATAGACCGACGGGTAGACAGAGGTATTCAATCGTACTGTGATACACTTTCTACGAGGTTGTTGTGGAAAACATCCCAAGTTGTGGTACGAACATATTCCTTATGTGTATCATTCATACAACTGAGCAGCTCATTCATCCACACAGAGCTCACCATTCGAGACATGCTTTGGTTATTTACCAAGGGATCCCTTAGACACGGTCTTTGGGAGAGACGAAGATTCCATTGGGTGAGATGATAGGGACAATGCTCAAAGGTTCATCCAACGGATACAGGTGATTCACCAAGAAATGCAAGAGAAGTAAGAGAAGAATCGGCTCAATATAATGCTTGACATGAAAAACACCGAGTCGAACACCAGTTTCAGGTTGGGAAAAAGTGTGGCTCCACATCAGCAAGGAAAAAATGATAGGATAAGGAAGGAAGTTACAACCAATTAGATATGGTCCATTTACCATATTGGAGAATATTGGAGACAATGCTTTTCGTCTCGATTTTTCTACATACATGAAAATGTACTCAGTGGTGAATTTTGAAAATCTGAAGCTTAAAGAGCCTCCATTGATTATGGACACTAAAGAGGTGGGAAAATTTCCTACAATGGATGACTTTGCACCAGAATATATCGACGAGATACCACAAGACATCATCCTCGATAGGAGGACCACGACTTCACGACGGGAAGACGTGGAGTATCTTCGTGTTGTCTTCAAAGGGATGCATCCAAGACCAACACTATGGATGGAAAAAGAGAAAGTGAGGGATTAATTCCCTCACTTTCCAATTGACTAGTAAGGATTTTGGTAGTCCAAAAGCTCCTCAATGGGTCTAGGTGGATCTCACAAGTACAAGTTGGTCTCAAAGTATAAGTGGCATTGGAAAGGGATCAAATGTCAAAGTGGCAGGACGACAACAAGACTAGGACCATATTGAAGTTTTCATCTCATGAATCCAATGGTGTGAACAACGTTCCAATCCAAGGTCGTATGAAGAAGTTAGAGCCAGTCAAAGTTGTGGTCAAAGTTGGCAGTGGGCCAAGTTTAAGTGTTCTACAATTTTACTGGCACTGAGGAATAGAAACTTAGCTCCCAATAGCGAGCGAATTTGTGTGATGCTTAGTTTTCCCAATAACCCTAATTCAAAAAAAAAATTAACTTTTTGAGTTGGTTATAATAAAAAACAAAAAATAAAATAATGGGGTGGTGGGCTGCCAACGTCGCCACCCTCTATCTATGTTTAGATTATATATAGTTTAAAAAAAAAAAATTGGGACGGGGTCGCACGGATTAAACCCTGCCCACAAACCAACTCCATGTTATATGCAAGATTGTTATATCGTATAGCACAGGGTGTAAATCGTTGGTTCAAGGCCACATGGAGTAGACCCCACCCACCAATATTTAAAACAAATATTCCATTTAAAATGACGGTTTTGGCCTCAATGCTCCAATTTTCCAAACATCAAAAAAACAACATAGCATTTTTGGAGGGTGTGGGATTTGAACCCCAACCTCCTCCGATTTAGCAAACTATGTCACCATTGAGCCATGAGGCTTGGCTTTGGTGGCTTTTCCCTAAAAATATACTTAGACACCATTCATTTCATTTGCACGGGGAGGATTGGTAGAGCGGGAGCGGATTTATGCAGTAGCATCAGAACCCTGAGCCTACAGGAGGCTAGAACCTTGCCCTAGGGAATCTTGGGGGTATCAGAAAGATTTTGAGAGGTGTAGAAAGGATATTTGTCAGAATTGGATTTGTGGGTAGTAATTTTTTCACGATTTTTCACCAATAAATCAGTGGTGATGTCAGACTCAACAATCGAATTCTCCATTTTTTACCCATATTCCAACTTGGAGGTATAAGGCTCCATTATGTAAATTTTCTTGTACTTATTCTATTTAATGCCACTTAATGAATGAATTCCTCCCCATTGTTGAGCAAGGCTCGAAGACATAGTCCAAATTGGAAGAACTCCATTATCAATTTCTTATGTCATATTTTCATGCTTTCATGTTCTTTATCTCTTCATTTATGTGTGCTTTAATTTCCTTGTTAACATTCTCTTTCACATGTAATTCTTTATGCATCTATAAGAAAAGGATCTTTGATCACCCCTCAAAATTCATTTACATTTTGATCATATTTTTTCCATCAGTTAATATAATCTCATATCATGGAAGAAAAAGAAAGATTGGTGTGCCAGTTAAGAGGACCAAATAAAAAATGAGATGCTAGAATTCTCCAAAAGGTTTCTTAATATAATAATACATACATGAAAGAATTTTTTTTCAATCCATTCTAAGAGGATGTTGTTATGAGATCCTAGATTGGATTGAGAAAATGTGCATGGGAAGATCTATCTTGTAGTGATGTTATCACAGAGTAAGAAAATATTGTTCATGTTTGTGGTCCCTAGATAATCATTTTGTATATAAAAGCAATCAAGTAGCAAAAATCAAAAGATTTTGTGGACACCCATTACAGCATGGGTGCACATATCAAAATGATGGCTAAAGCCTAAGAATATACATCTACTAATTGGTGTTTGTACATATTTCCATTGCATGATATTCATAATCCTTTAATGCCTTAGATACACCTATGTATGATGATACTCTAATTGAATTCATGCCAAAAGATAACATTAGAGATGTTTGAATCATACTCTACAGCTGGAAAGAAGTCTAAAAATTTAATATTTGTGTGATGGATCCAGACTCTGAAAAGGTGGATGCATAAGCTACACATCAATGGCATCTAATGATATGTGGTTAATCAGCTCATCCTTATCCTATTATTAAGAAAGCATCAATAGCCATTAGCTCTAGAATCATTATGTCATGACTGAGTTTGAAATGACATTGTCAAATATTTTCCATGGAACGGCATAGGAGGTACAGTGGGTAGACCCTCATTTCTGTAGGCACATGTGGCAGAAACGTGCCCTTATTAGATCTATATCTCTTTTTTCTATAGTGCAAGAAATTGCATACTTATTTCCAACAAGGAGGCTCTAGTTGTTGTAACTGTTTGGCAACATAAAAGGCATGGATAGTAACTTTACTACTTGGAAACTCTCAGCTCTTTATAGGCCATATTTTGCAGAAGAAAAATAATGCATCTGCTATAAATATTAAATCTATAGCATGATTGGGAGACATGTAACAATATCAATTTACGGATACATCATTAAAATTCAACATTCAGGAGACTATAGGGATATGATGATGTGGCTAGAATTTGCAAATCAATTTGTGGGAAGACACTATATATTGTCTCATCATCAAAAACGTAGTTGGAAGGTATGCTTTTAGATCTATAAAACTAAGTTCATTTTCCATATTGGAGAATGCCTTGTCTGGAATAGGTATTGATCAAAATCAAAAAATCAAGAAATAATTCCACATTGAGAGATCTAAGGACCCTTTAACTCATCCATCACACAAATCTCTAGGACACACTCTCTCACTAAAAAATTTACTTCATGAAATATGACACAATCAATGAAGTTTTTAAGGGGGAAACGCACCCAACACTAATCATTTTTTAGAATAGATTATTACAAAATGGGTCTAGAGTGAGGAAAAGTGCCAATGACAGGGTATCTCTCTCCTGGCCTTCCTTACTAGCCATATGTAGATGATGTATACTTAACCTATGGTTGTAGACAAGTTGTGGATGTAAATGTTGTAGTCTTGGGTTGTAAAGATGCAAATATTTTGTTTCCAAGTCCAAGGTATCCACTTTATGAAGCATTGTTGGTGTACAATGGCATTGAAATCAGGCAATATAATTTTAATGATAGAAAGGAATTGGGAAGTTAGCTTAGAACACCTTGAATTAGTAGTTGACAAGAACACAGTAGTAATGTCAGCCTTGACAATTTATACAAGGTTGTGGTGATGGAAAACAATTCATTAGGGAATTTTCAGGTCTAAAAGGGGCCTCCTAAGAAAATTATAAAATAATAGTGGAAATAATAAAATAATATTTGATTACATCATCAAATTTTGGAGGGAAAAAATAAAAAACTTCTTTTTCAACTTGTATTTTCAACTTATCTCTCTATATTTTTACTCAAATTTCAAGCGGGAACACTCTTTGGATGCATAATTTGATTCCTCATCCAAGGACTACCCATGTTTCATACTTTCAATGAACCCTGCTACACGAAAAATGAGAAGTACATGAAAAACGTGATTCTCATTTTTCGTCTAGAAGGGTCCATCAAAAATATGCAACATGGGTACTCCTTTGATGGGGAATTAAATTTTGCATCCAACGAATACTCCCGCTCGAAATTTGAGTAAAACATTAGGGAGATAAGTTGAAAATACAAACTGAAAAAATAGTTTTATTATTTTATTAATTTTTAATATTTTTACTTTTTTAACCCAAAAATGGTGAATCATCCCCCATGGTTGACATCATCATCTTGAATCCTATTGGTTCTTATAAAGTTTATTTTTGTTGTACATTTTTCTTAGGAGGCCCATTTTAGACCTCAAAACTTCTCTAATGTAGGCTTGTTAATAATTTTTTATGAATTATATGGACTTAAACTCTACCCAGTGGTTGGTACCTTCCCCCAATGTTGCTTTGAAATAGAAACTGTGGTTTTCGTTAGGAAATATCATGTCCAGCACCACAAATCCCCATAAATTATGGGAACTTTATGGCTCATATGTTTCATAGTAAATGACGATAGTTCTTGAAAGTAGAGATGTTTCCTTTATTATGAACTATTTCTTTTATTCTGGGATTTTCACATGTTGGGTGACACATGTTATAGTTCTAGGTAGTGTGAGTTCAATTATTTTAGTGTTCATATTGTTTAGTTATGGCCCTTGGAATTTTACTCCTTGGAAATTAGAAGTGCTATAATTTCATTTTTAGGTCAGGTTTGTTTAGTTGATATTATTTACTATATATTACAGTTATTAGCTTATATTATGGATAATTTTAGGCCCTGCTCATATTTTTAAAGGTAAATTAAATGAAGTCATTGGTTGCCATTGAAATTTTTTGGTGCTTGAAGAACATTTCTTAGAAGTGATATCCTTATAAGAGGCGTTTTTTTTTATGAAAATGAGGTATACAAGAGCCTTTATAAGGCCTGGAACATATCTACCAAAAGGGCATACATGTGTTGTTTAGCTTCAACATGTTATATTTGGTTATGTATTCATTTGCTTTTCAATTTCCACAATCATCTCTTATCCTTCTTTTTGTGTAGTGTTCTTGTTTGGAAATTATTTTTGCATTTTCTATCCAAATTTGATGAGAAGTGTCATGTGAGTGTTCCTCAAGGGTTGATTAGAAGCTTGATCTCTTGATGTATCAGCTACATGCTCTATTTAATGGACTTGTAATGATCTAATGGTTTCCCAAACATAGACTCTGTCGCATAAAATATTGGTCCTTATTGAATGTTACTTGCATCCTTCTAGAATATCGTAACACACCTTACAATTTTACTTCTTACCCAGGTTCAAAATCCCTTTTTGTGAATTTTGGTCTTGTCAAAAGGTATAAATTTCTGGAAAGTCCCAAAAAACATCATTCCAAATACTTTTGTTCACCTAAATCCTTAATGTTTTCTATTGTGATTTCCAACAAAGAATCAAATAAATACACTGGAAATTTATAAAGAACAACCCTTGCAGGAATTTATATCAACCTTTAAAAGAAAACTAACATATAGGATAAGGATAACTTTAGATAACTTTAAAATTGAAACATGGCAATGGAAATGAATGGAGAGAGAACTGTAAATTTTTTCCAAGTCCTATGCGATGAATGAGAAATTGAAGATATAATTCATGTGTTGTTGCCATTTTTTCTTATAGTAAATTTGCCTGTATATCATTTTCCTAGATTATTCCATCATCCCATCTCTTTATCACTGGAAAAAATCATATTTTGATCACTACATACAAGCTATGTGGCTTAAGAAAGGTGAATCATACATTTGATTGACAAGTTAAGATTGTGGCCAATGTGAATAAGATCCACGATACAATAATTCCATCAATTATTGTGATGCATAGTTGGACAGATAGATAGATATATTATAAACATCTGCAAGGTCAACTAGTCTATGCGACAAATAACATACATGTCCTGTAAGTCCTTTAAAAGTAAATGAACAGTATAAATATCATAGAATCAAAGGGGGAGTTTTGAAATCCCTAATAGTATATGTATCTCTTCTCTTTTAGGCTCAGCTTCCAAAGATATATCACTTGATATGGCTATGTGATATTTTATGAATTAATCTTTCAAAACAAAATATCATTACTTTAGAATGAAATAAATCATCAATACAAAAGAATACCATGAAATTATGCCAATGGAAGGTGTTGTAAAAGCTATTGTCTGCCAGTATTTACCATCTATAGAACCCATGAACCATTAAAAGTTATTGTTTAGTTGATCCAGGTGGATATTGGTGGCCACCTGCCTATTCCACTTGGGGCCCCACCATTGTCTCTTTCAGTTTTTTTCACAACTTACTATTTTTAGCAGTTTTTCGGGTCCTGAAATTCCGGAGCCATTTTGAAGCCCCAAACGGAGATAGTATGCCGAAATTACATCCTTAGGAAGTTGAAACACCAATTTACCCAAACAGGGCCCATAGTTTTGGCGCTTCATCTCCTTGGGTTATGTTTTTGGACGTTTAGAGTTCTCCATTATTTCTCCATAATAAATAGGCCCTCAAGCCTCATTGTAACACAGTTCAGAGGTCTATAGCCGCCACATCTCTTCTCAGAGATTCGCTACCAGCACCCTAGCTATTTTATTTCCATCATGTTTATAAGCATATTTATGCGATTTGATACTAATGAAATGAAGCCTTATTTCCGCTGTATTTCTATGTTTATGGTTATTTCTGTATTCTGTTGCATTCCTGCATAAATCTAGATCAGTGGTATCCGAGCGGTCTATTTTTTTCTCAATCCTTCTTTGCATGTCCCCAACAAGGTTGAGGTATAAGGATTTAGGGCTCGATCTGGTGGAACCTTTGCAATATCATCCTCGCAAACCCCAACGGGCACCCATGGGGGACGAAAAGAAAGATGAGCGAGCAGGAGATACTATCAAAATATTGCTCGAGGAGGCCCTCGAAAAATAAAGGAATGCGATGATGGATAACTTTTCCCAGATCCTTCAACGACTTCCCACCGGCGGCGCATCTGCATCTAGCAACCACTCTAGAAGTGCAACTCCCTTTAAGGTACAAGTAAACTTTGACATTCCCATATTTGAGGGTAAAATAGATGAAGATGTCATAGATAGATGGTTGAATCTATTAGAAGGATATTTCTCGGTTCATGACTTTTCCGATCGGGAGAAGATTATTTTTTCACTCCTCAAAGCTACCCCCCATGTCAAGGACTGGTGGGAAACCTACTGTGAGAAAAAGGACGAGACAGAACCCTCTCTATCTCAGCCGTACCCACTTGGAATTCTTTCCGAGATGCCATCAAGGAACAATACTATCCCATGGGGAGCTATGATGACAAGTACATACAATGGACCACGCAGCGGCAACAAAGGGATCAAGATGTGCATGAGCTAACGAATTTGTTCCATACCCTACGCAAAAAGTTGGGTATCAAAGACTCAGAGAAAAATTTGGTGCTAAAGTATCGCGGTTATCTGTACAGATACATTCAGGAGGAAATGGAGTTCCTCGACATCTCCTCGCTTGGTAAGGCATGCCGGTATGCTGCCAAGATTGAGCAGAAATTCAAACAGAGGAAGCGAGACTTTGGATTTGCGAATCAAAAGCAAGGGAAAGGTGCCCCCAAACCACAGAAAAAAGGACAAATCCAAGGCATGGCGGCCCAATACAACCTACCAAAGACACAAGCAAAGAACAACACCGTGAAGCCAAAGAAGGACATGGGAAAGTGGTGTGAGTTCCATAAGAACTCCACTCACAACAAAATTGAGTGTGAGGCCAAGCAGTCGCTGGTGGCGGAGATGAGGTCTTCTGAATCAGATGCATGCTCCGACTCTGAATCAGAACCTGACAAGGTGAATTAAAAAGGGAAGCAGATTATCGATGTGGAGCCCAATTCCACTGTTGCCACTATGAAGATCCAAAAGGAGGAACCACAAGATCCAGAGGAGGCAGAGCATCTCTTCCCACTCCTAGATGTGGGTAAAGGGTTCCCCGCTACAGTTCACTATCAACAATGGGAGCCAAAAGAACCTCATTTCAGTAGATGTCGTGAAGCGGTTGACCTTTCCAACCACAGCACACCCACAAACATACACCATTGGGTGGCTTCACCAAGGACGGGATCTCTGCGTCAGCCAGCAGTGCCTCCTTCCCTATAGAAGCAAGCCCTTCACTGATGAGGTATTGTGTGACATTGCTCCTATTGATGTTTCTGATGTATTATTAGGCCAACCATACTTGTGGAAGCGACATGCTGTGTATGAGTCCCGGCCTCGTGTTGTTATTGTTACTTTGGGAAATAAATTGTATAGGATACCAGAGGTACCACCGCCTCCCACTATCTCTTTAGTTACTACAAAACAATGCAGTAAGCTCATTTCCCAAACCAGGAATTTTTTTTTCCTGATGATCCGCCCCCAGGGAAAGAAGAAGACTATGGCCATGACCTCCAAACATGGCTCCTCTACATGACAACAATAAATGGACAAGGTTGTGGAGGAGTACAGGGACATCTTCACCTCACCCACAAGGGTGCATCTACACTGTCAGGTCAAGCACCCCATTGAACTGACCCAAAGTGCGCCACTACCCAATGGACCAATCTATAGGCACTCTATTCTAGAGAATGATGAAATCAAGAGGTAGATTCAGGAGCTGCTGTAGAAAGGTCACATCTGGCCAAGTTCATCACCTTGTGGGAGCCCAATCGTGTTGGTATAGAAGAAGGATGGGACTTGGAGACTCTGTATTGATTATCGGGTGCTGAACAAGATCATTGTCTAGAATAGGTACTCGATCCCATGGATTGATGACCTTCTGGACCAACTCAAAGGGGAAAAAGATTTCAGCAAGATCAAATTGAAGTCTGGGTATCACCAGGTACCAATCGAACCCTCTGATGTGTGGAAGACTGCCTTCAAAGCCAAGGAGGGCCTTTTCGAATGGCTCGTCATGCCTTTTGGATTGACAAATGCTCCCACAACCTTCATGAGGTTGAAAGATGAAATCTTGCGTCCATTCACCAACTCATTTGTAGTGGTATACTTGGATGACATTCTGATCTTCAGCCATACTTGGGAAGAGCACCTCCACCACATTCGAGAATTCCTCCAAACACTGTGGCAACACAAGTTGTGTGCCAATTTGGAGAAGTGCACTTTTGGCGTGACCCAGGTTTAATATCTGGGATACATTATTGATGAAAGGGGGGTGCATGTAGATCCAGCCAAGATCCAAGTCATTCGGGATTGGCCAACCCCAACCACCCTAACAAAGCTTCGCAGCTTTCTAGGCCTTGCTAATTTCTACAGAAAGTTCATGTTGGGATTGTCTCATATCACTTGGCCCTTGAGTCAAGTCACCAAAGAAGGAGCAAAAGAAAAATTTTGTTGTTCGGAATCTCAATAGAAGGCGTTCGTAGAATTGAAACATCGCCTCTGTTCTGCCCCAGTTCTCACATTACCAGACTTGCAACAACCATTTGAGATCGAGACAGATGCCTCTGACTATGCTATTGGGAAAGTTCTTACTCAATAGGGGCATCCAGTGGCATATCACAGTGAGACATTGTCTGATACAGTTTGAAAGTATCCCACTTATGACAAAGAAATGTATTCCATTGTGCAGGCTTGTCGACAATGGAAGCATTACATTTTGGGGAAGGAGAAAATCATCCACATAGACCACTGACCTCTGCAGTTCATACAGACACAATGGAAGTTGCAGAACGATCACCATCAGAAGTGGTCCACATATCTGCAACAATTTCATTTGAACATCAAGTACAAGAAGGGTAGCACCAATAATGTTGCAAACCGCCTCAGCCGACCACCGATCATGCCCATAACCACCGTTCTCAACTCTTGTGGGCATGAGACTTCTGATTGGACACTTCTCTACAAGAGCAATCCAGAATTTAGCTACACATACAAGGCACTCTTGGGGGGTATGCAAGTTCCAAATTTTCACCTCCAAGATGCACTATTATGTCACCTGGGACACCTTTGTGTTCCTTCAAGCGAGCGTGCCAAGATGATATGGGAAGCGCACTATAGTCAAGTCGTTGGGCATTTTGGGGTTGAGAAAACAGTGGAAGTACTGCAGAAGTATTTCTATTAGTCGAACCTTCGACAGGATGTCGGGAAGTACATCAGATCCTGCACTGCTTGTGCCATTGCCAAACCGACCATCAAGAAGCAAGGGCTCTATACTCCTCTACCTACCCCTAGTCGACCTTGGGAATCCATCTCCATGGATTACATGTCAGGACTTCCTTCTAATAAGCATGGAAATGACTTTGTTTTCATGGTCGTTGAAAAATTCTAAAAGATGGCCATTATGGAGGCATGCAAGAAGAATATCACAACAGAAGACATTTCTAAAATCTTCTTTGAATGAGTGTGGGCGAACTTTGGGATCCCACAGTCTATCATATCATATCATGAAAGCAGGTTCCTCAACACATTTTGGTCCAGCCTTTGGTCAATTTTGGACACCAAGCTCACCAAGTCCACAGCTTTCCATCCCCAAACTGATGGCCAGACAGAGGTCATCAACAGGATGATTGTACACATTCTGTGCATGTACAATTCAAAGCATCCATGCACATGGGATGAGAGCCTTCCCTATGTACAACACAGTTATAACCAGGCTCTCCACAGCTCAACTAGCCATAGCCCCTTTCAAGTGGGCTTGGGATTCCAGCCACTATGTCCCATTGACGTATCCATGCCATTTGCAGCTACTCAAGCCGATTTAGCTCATGTCCAATCTGAAGCTGACAAATCAAACAACTTCATCGAGCGCATTCAGCACATTCGCCAATAATTTCATGACATATTGGACAACACCAATGCTAAGTACAAGCAACGACATGATCAACATCAGGTGCCACACAACTTCTAGGTGGGAAAAAAAGTGTGGCTACATTTGCAGAAGGAGCGCCTCACTGGACCCCACTGCAAGATTCACCCGCATCGATATGGGCCATACACCATCACCAAGGCTGTATAGAACAATGCCTTCGAGCTCATTATTCCACCATTCCTTGGTCTGCACCCAGTATTCAATGTAGACCGCTTCCGTCCCTACTTCCCACCTCTATTGGACACCTATGACATTGCAGAAGAACTCACACCAAAAGAGTTAAACCCAGACAGCATGGAACAGACCACCATAGACTGTATCATGGACATGCAAATCAAGAACACTCACCGACAGAAAATCCAACTATATCTGGTTGTCAAAGCTGGCCAAATCCTACACCAAGGCAAGTGGTTCACCAGGGACCAAGTTCAACCGAAGTTTCCTCATCTCATGGAGGAACTCAACGCAATAGGGACCATTGCTTCCTAAAGGGGGAGGAATGATCCAGGTGGATATTGGTGGCCACCTGCTTATTCCACTTGGGGCCCCACCATTGTCTCTTTCATTTTTTTTCACAACTTACTATTTTTAGTAGTTTTTCGGGTCTGAACTTCCGAAGCAGTTTTGAAGCCCCAAACAGATATAGTATGTCGAAGTTACATCCCCAGGAAGTTGAAACACCAATTTACCCAAAAAGGGCCCATAGTTTTGGCGCTTCATCTCTTAGGGTTAGGTTTTTGGACGTTTAGAGTTCTCCATCGTTTCTCCATAATAAATAGGCCCTCAAACCTCATTGTAACACAGTTCAGAGGTCTGTAGCCACCACATCTCTTCTCAGAGATTCACTACCAGCACCTTAGCTATTTTATTTCCATCATGTTTGTAAGCATATTTCTGTGATTTGATATTAATGAAATGAAGCCTTATTTCCATTGTATTTCTATGTTTATGGTTATTTCTGTATTCTGTTGAGTTCCTCCATAAATCCAGATCATTAGTGGATCAAAGGATATTTCACATTAGTAAGAATACGCTATAATTGAGAAACCATGTTAATTTATGAACTGAAAATGCTGAAGGGATATTTAGAGTTATAATATAGGCGAGATTATTATACTTATATTTGGATAAGATTTCACTCCTTAAAATGATCTTATTTATAAAAAGTGTGTAGATGATTCAAGAGTCTAGATGTTCTTCCTTGTGTCTTCATACACATTTATTTGTATATAACTTGCCATTATGCAATAATCCAAGAAGAAAAAACTATACAGGATATCTAACATATACTTGAATTGAAATGAGCCAATAGAATCATTTCTGATAACTGATCAAACTAGAAATCCAAACATTTTTCTTATGGAGATGTACTCCTTGACGAAAGGAACAAACACGGGTCTTTAATAAGGTACCCAAGCCATTAATTTTTTTAATTAAAATACTTGGTTTCAAGTAGAGAAATATTGAGATTTCATCAAGAATTTGAGGTTTCAAAGGACAAAAAATCAAGAAGTGAGGTATAAAAAAGTGCAATTGGTATATATTGTACATATGCATCGAAAATGCAAAGGAGATACATTATAACTATGGCCTTTCCATCCCTTTGATCATAGAATCACAAAAATAGAAGAAATGACCCATTGCATACATACTTGCTGAAGTCCAAAAGATGCCAACCACATTTAGAGATTCTAAATTCTTCCACTATACTTTTGTGACCTCTCCCGAGAAAATAGGAAATAGGCCAAATTTGTTAGAAGAGCTTGGATTTAGACTATAAAGCTTCATCATATGCATTCAAATTCATTCATCAATATGATTCAATCCAAGACAACCCATCTCCACTCTAGATATGAAGCATTGTGAGGGATAAAGAACTCCAATTTCTGAATCTTAGATTCATTTACCAATATGAATCTATCTAAAATAATGAAAATTTATTTGAGAAGAGTAACTTTATCGAATTTTGAATGCAAGAAAGCCTAGTTATCACTTGTACAATAATAATGTCTAGGATTTGAAACTTGGAACACTTATTTTAAGTTTTTTGGTTTCCTTCTTTGTTTAGATGATACAAACTGTGCCATATCCTAGAAGGGTATATCATTCTTCACTCAATATCTTTAGAATATACCTACACATTAGTTTTCTCTATGACAATTTTCAGTAGTTGAGGTTAAAATTGAAGTCTACAGTTTAGCACACTGTCATGTACACAAAGATAATTAGAGCATTCAGGATTATTGTTGTGACAAAAAAATGTGAAAGAAATTTAGGGTGCCTAAAATATGGTATGGTTTTGATGTTACATACCGAAGAAAAAACTGGCTCAAAATATTATCTTTCAATTCCTCGATGTTAGCAACAATTTGTAAGTATGCAGAAGAAAGGGTTGGAACATGGGATGTAGAAAAAAAAGTATGTTGTGTATCTCACCACAAAAATCATTGTGTATCTCACCAAAAGAAATTTATATTTCCATGGTATAGGTCGACCAGGTGTAAATCGAGTCACTAAGAAATAGAGTTAATTGGGTGGAGGTTAATGACCCATCTCACATTGAGACACAACACTAAGTCCCCATTCATGTGTAACTAGTCATATTATTCAGTAAGATAGATCCACTTCTCAGTCAAGATAAGAGAGAGGTATAGCTCAAATAGAAGGTTTATTACACTAGCCAAAAATAAATTAATACCCAATGATGAATAGAGAACAAGATGTATTTAACAAAGGATCAAGGGAATTCTCAACAAGTTAAGTCGAAAGTGTTGAGGTAAGTCACCCGGAAAACAACAACAACAAAAAAAAAAAAACCACATTGCAGTGAGCGGGTAAGAGAGTCGACCTCCACAATTCATGGATTGAAGGAATATGGGAAATGACATAAAAATGTTGAGAAAGTTCTATTGTAAAAGTGAAATCACCCAAATAACACTAAATTGTCAAGTATGGTTTGTATGCAACCTATGGGAAAAGGGTAGACACCTGAAAATGGGAAAAACATAACGTGTGGCCAGGAGAGTAGATACGACCACAAGAGAGGATCAAACACAACCAGCAATAATTCAAGTTATGGATTGAGTGAATTTCCCCCCCCCCACACCCCCCCCCCACCAAGGCTCTTGGAAACTAAATTATCGAAACTTTGTAATCATTGCTAGAATCGCTCAATGGGAGAATATAAACATGAGATTCCTTGCTCGTTGTAATAAAAGTGGATATTTATCTTCTAGAAAGACCAGGAAATGAGTTCAGGACCACGCTACTCCTCCCAACCTAAGACCAGGATGCATTGTAATAATTATTGTTGCCCATCCAACCCCTAAGCTAGGTTTCAAGGCTTGAGAGGAATCCCAAAAAACACAACAACCAGAGCTCCTCCCTCTCTTGTGCATGCTTTCTTGAGCTACTTAGTGTTACACAGCAAATTGTCACTGTCCCTGTACTCCCTATTCCCAATTCCTAGAGGACCTTCAACAGTGACCCTTGTGTCTATTTTCCATCATGAAAATGTGCCATTATATCCCTTGCAATATACTAAACAAACTCTCCGTTAACAATTCCTGGAGTAGCCCATTAAAAACATGTTAATTTGGAGCGGTGCACCCTTTGTTTTTCTCGCTTTCATTGATGCCTAATTTTTAGTCTGGAGAAACATCGATCAGCACTGGAATGGAGATCAAACCCGTGCCAATCCACTTATGGAAGGTTTTTAAAAATGGAAATGAAGCTTCGAGCTCTAGAAGCTTTGTGGGTGAAGAGCTGGTTGTTTTTTTCATGGGGATAGGGTCGATCTTCTCCCTTTGGGCTTCTTGTTCCTATAAAATAGGAACCACCCAAGGAGATAAACCATTTCCCTACCTTAAGTGGATCCATGTTCCCTCTCCCCTCACTATAAAATGGACATCCTCCCATACCTCTGCTAGTTAGAACAGAGATGGAAGAACATCAGAGAGATAATTGTTTCTATAGGCATTAAAGGAGAGTTGAAACCTTTGGCCTTTTCATATCAAGTTGAAATGAGCGCGTTGGAGACGTGCCTAGATCTGGACCCATTGAAGGAGAGCTGTGACATCAATTTGCAGGTTGTAACTCCACCTTCTTATATTAATATGATACAACTAATTCTTTCTTTCCACTCTTGTCTATGATGCATGATTTGATTTCTAGTATTCCTTGATCAACTAGATAGATTTTTTATATGAAATACATGTTTTTCTTTCATGTTTTGTGTTTTTTTATCTCTTTTGCAGGTAACTAAGCGCTAGTGACAGTGAATTTTTGACTAAGGAGAGCAAAGGATCAAAGGACTCGAATGAGGAGTAGCATCAGATTGAGGTAGGTCATCTATGTACGATCTGTGTCCATTTGCAATCTAGGAAAGTAGGCATTAGATTATTCCCTATTGTTACTAGACCCATCCTAGGGCTAGAGGGATCGTCTCTGTCTGTAGAGAGGATTTTCCTGCATAAAAAATTGGTGACTCTACTGGGGAAGCTTTCATTTATTCTCATGTTTTCACTCTTTGATTTTTTGTTTTGTCATCAATATTTTGTCAAGTATCCATATCCTTTTATCAGTGGCTTTTGTAACTACTTACAGACATTCATCTCTCTTTTGAAGTGATAAGCCTCATTCCATTTCACTAAACCCTTTCATTTTTAATTCTTCTCCTTGATTGGCATTGGTATTTCTATGACAGTCGTGTCGATCAGTGCTAAATGGATTTACATATGTGTAATAATTTTCAGTGAAAATCACATAAAAGAAATTTTTTTCGATGCGTTTCGAACCAACCAGTGTGGTTCATCATCAGGACAAGATGAGAAATCTGATCAGGAAACTAGTTTAAATAGATCAGGACAGCTACAACTAGCCGTTGGAAAAAACGACTAGTTTGACTAGAATAGGAAAAAATATTTTAATTTTAGTTGTAGCTGTCCTGATCTATTTAAACTGGTTTCCTAATCAGATTTATCATCTTGTCCTGATGATGAACCACACTGGTTTGTTCGAAACATGTCGACAAAAATTTCGTTTATGTGATTTTCACCGAAAATTATTACACACATTTTATGGATTTACATAGTCGCACTTTTCCTCTTTCGGCGCAAGTTGCAACCTAACGGCCACGTCGATTTCTGTGTGTATCATTTTTAGGGTTTCTTCCTATTTTCCTTCCAGCGTGTCTTATCCTTCTGAGTTTCTCTTGTGCGTGAATAACTCATGTTCTTCTATGTTCAGTGACACTTTTGACACGCATTCTTCATATTTAGTCTTCTCTTTTTAAAATAAAGTGCATCCTTATCGTCCTAGGGATTCTAGGTTTTTTCGAGCCATCTAAATGGTTGTGTGCCTTGTTGATTTGTAGACTTGTTCTTGAGTCAAATCTTATCTTATATTTCAGGATTTTTGTTTGATTGAGTTTGTTTTTTCAGTTGATTCTCATGATTAGGACTTTGAAATGTTGACCTTGTATGCATTTGAGTCTCTTTTCACCAATAAGCATAGATTACAATTTCTTGCTTTTGACTGAACTTTTTTCTTTGAGTGTTGTTCAGTGTTAAAATGAAGAGTGTCTTTTTTTGAGGAAATGAGTTTGGGTCTCTCTTTGATTTTTGGACCTTTTCCTCTTGTAGAATTTTGAGGGATTTATTTAGAACTCAAAATGAGTAATTACTTTTGATTTTCATTCTACATTTTGCATTGTGCCTATAAAAATAAAATAAAATGTTTTTTCTTTCGTTTTTGCTTTAAAAAATTAAAAGTTTCATTTTGATTCGCTTCTAGTGCATTTTATTGAAGGTTGAGAAAGTGAAAATGATTTTCATTTTGTTCAAATTATGCACTTAGAGAAATAGTGAAATATCATTCAATATGTTTTCTTGTCTTATGTATTGATTGCATGAATTTCCTTCTCCCATTGATGTAGCTCTTCATTGAAAGAAAAAAGGAAATCGTGCATAGATTACAATTGCATAGTTTTCCCAAAAGAAATTTTTGCATACTAGATTACGTTGCATGATTGAAATATTTGAATATTTTTCTTTGGATTGTGATAGTGTGAGTGGTTTAGTTCAGAATTTTTTTTGTTTTCTACATTGTTAATTGTTGCATCACTATTTGAAACTCTTCCCTAAACTAGATAGTTTTCATCGAATAGAAAAAATCATTTTTCATATTAGTTGCATTATAGGTGTTGAGGTAACAATCGTTTTAAGCCTTGAAATTGAAACTTTAATCAATATCAACTTTAAAATGAACCTCAATTAACCTAAGGAGAATTTGAAACCTAACGCAAAAAATTTCGAGGTCTAGGGTAGAGACATGTTCCAGCGTCTTTAAACGTAGGAATTTTTGCTAACGATTTGTGTTACAATCCTGGGGTGATATCACGTCCCACGTATGGAAGTATATTGATGTATGATAATTATATTTGGGGTGTTCTCATCGAATGGTTATGCATCAAAAAACACTACTATGGACTGGGACTCCCACGTACCGTCAAGTATATTTTGGGAGACACCATTAGGTTGCAAGAATACCATAGATAAGTAAGTCTGCCGCCTTGTAAACATGATACATTGAACATAAAATTTAGGGATATTGGTTTTTGTACGTTAAGTCCTTGGTAAAAAAATTTTCTAAGGTTTATATTACAATTCATGAATACTTGGTAAACCCTCTGCCTAGTTTATCCCTTTTGATTCATTTTGTGTTTAATTTCTAAAATTTATCTGCCACGTAACAATTTACCCATGCTCATCTCCTTAGCTAAGCACGGTTCCTAAGTTTATCAACCAAGGAATCCCCTTAGATGGGAATCCTGGTCCATTTACTTCTTTTAGAAATAGGTGCTCTGTATATGGCAACATTGTCTCTCCCAGGATTAGCCATTGGTCTGTTGGTTTGGTTATTTTTGACCCCTGTGGTTTTGAACATCCAAACGACTTCTCAACCAAGTTCTCATCTGCCTACACAATGTCAACCCCATTTTGATCTTAAGTTTGACCCCTCACCTTCTTCGCCTATTTCTTCACCTCATTCTTCCTCTTCGCCTAGTGAAAGTCTAGATTCCGGTACCCAGTTGGCTAAGAAGAAGAAGAAGGAAAATAAGCAAGGGGAAAACCAACAACCATTTCTACTTATGAAACTAAACTTTCAAAAAACTCCCACTCCATCCCGCAGAGTCAAATTCCCTTGCAAGCTATGTGAGGCTGACCACCTTCTTCATGATTTCCCTAGTATTCCCAAGGTGTTAGGCGTATGGTCCGTTGGCTCGATTCGTCCTTTGTCATCAACCTCTGAACATCATGATTATGATGAATCTTCAGCTAGAGATAATAAGACTCATAATAAGCAAGGTAAGATAAAATTTCCCTATAGGTTATGTGTTGGAAACCATCCTATTCACCTCTGTCCCTATCGAGACAAAGCCTCCAAAGTGTTGGATACCCTTTCAGCTTTTGAGTCCTGTATTCTAGTTGGTTACCCAAATTTTTCTTCGAGACCTCTTCTAGTTGATCAAATAATTGATCGAGATTCACCTCTAGTCAATTCCTCTCTCTCAGAAGGATAGTCTCATGAGTATGTTTCCAACCAATCATTGATCGAGAAAAAGGTCGTATTGATTCCACCCACAGTTCATCATATCTTTTCCATACAGAGGGGATCTCATCCCAGTCAGGTTATCTTTTTTTCCTCTACTTCCCCAGGACCGAAGGGAGATCCTCTTTTTTGCATGAACCAGGAGGGTGATCCTCTAATTCCCATCGTCACAGTCCAAGCAAGTGATCCTCCTTCTCTCATTCCCAAAGTCTAGGAGGATGGTATTTCTGCTCACGTAACGTAAATGCATAGTGCTCTTATTCCTGTGGCACCCCCTCCATGTATTTTGGTCACTTCCTTTGATTGGAGTCGATTCACGGGATACCGTATTCCTTCTTATGTGCCCTTTGAGATCAATGTGCAGGCCTGCAATATGGTCGTACCAATCACAATTATAGATGAAGGTGCATCGGTTAGTATTCTTTCTTAAACTACCTGGAAAGCTGGTGGTACTCTGTTACTTAGAATCTATTTCCTTTTAACCGAGGAACCAGTCAACCATTAGGGATCCTTCCAAAGCTTCCTATTATTTTAGGAGGAAATATTGTCTATATAGACGTGATGGTCGTCCAAGTCCCCTTGGATTTTAACTTACTCCTAGGGCGCGACTATACTTATTTCATGGGAGTGCCTGTCTCTTCCCTCTTTCGTGTGATCTATTTTTAGCATGAAGGTCGGATCATGACCATTGATCAGCTTTCATTCATTGGTTCTGATGTGAAATCCCATCTACCATTATCCTTTCCTGGTTCTTACCTGTTGGTGGTGTCTTCCCCGCCACAGGTTAATTATGTGGCCACTTTTTCATTGCCCACATCGAGTGATAGTGTCATCATGTACCATGTACTGGGGGCATTAAATCACGATTTCCAAAATTTTGTTCTCTGCTTAGATGAGAACCTCTTGAAAGCCATGACTTATTATATGTATTGATCAGGTATTCATAGCATAATTCATTTTCTTATATCAAGCTCCTTAAAAAATGAAACAAGCTCTTCAGAGCAAAGTTCTTTTCTTGTGCCAAGCTCTTTAAAAAATAAAACAAGATGTCATGAGGATAGTTATTTTACTGTGTCAACCTCGTTTAAAAATGAAACAAGTTCCCTTTTCAATTTGATTCTTTGATCAGATCTCGTAAAATCCTAGTCAAGTCTTTACCTTGATCTCGTAATTGAACCTTCATTCCATCCACATGTCAGTAACTAATAATCTACTCTGGTGAATGCACTGAAGCTTGGGGGCATGTACCTCGAATTGAGTCACCATGTTGGGGGCATGAAAAAAATTTCAAGAAGAGTTTTCCATGTTTTCAAGCTTGTGTAAAAATGAAACCATTCTCATTTTACTTCTCATGATTGCCATTTTATCAACCTATTTTCTAGATGCGCCTTGATTTTCTCATTCCATCGTCACCATATTCTTGCCTGATCATATGCCTTCACTTGGTTGTTTTACCCATTCCTGAGGAACCACTGCAATGAGTGGTCTTATTAGCTAGCCTCCTAACCTTTACTTGTTCCGAGAAATTCCACCATAACTGGAACTAGTTGCTATCCTTTATACCACTCGTTCCTCCAGGAGGATTCAACTTTAAGCTATTTTTTTACTCTTAAAAAATGAAAATATTTCTGAGTTCTTTTCATTTTGAACTCGTTAAAGTGCACGAAACTTCATTTATCTAGTATACATTTACCCCTTTTTAGGGCTGGGATAAATTATTTACGAAAAATGGATACCTTAGTCAATCGCAGCTAAGAGGTTCTCTCAGACTTTATTTTCTACCTTTTCGAGTTTGAGGGACTATTTATGAAAAGGGCCATCTAGAGTTTTCTTTTCGCCTCTTTTCAAACTCTCTAAACATGAAAAGGCATCAAGTTCCACCTTTGTCGAACTCATTAAAATTTAACAAAATTTGACCCATCACCATGATGACATCGAGTTCCGCCTTCCTAGGGCTCGTAAAATGTACTAGGATGGATTTGTCCGAAGGAAAAACTTATATCAAAAGCATATGTTATCCCCTTCAATATTGTATTAAAAAATAATTGGGGTACTCGCCAGAAATGGTGGGGGAAAATGGAAGTATTTATCAGTTGCGTCGGCAATATTTCGCTCTTGAACATGACACATCCTCTGTGTCGTGTCATTTTTGGGACATCCTACATTCGTCACTTTGACACCATGGGTTTTGGAAATCGATTTTCCTCTCATTCAATTACCAATTTCATCAACATGACCTCTGATTCCATTTGATTCAAGTACTACCAAGCTCTGGATTTTTGTCGTCGATATGTTCAAGAGAAGTTCCTTCTACGTCTTATTCATTTCCTAGTTCTCTGTTCACTTTCATCATTATCTTATTTCCTTTGTCTCATGTCGATGATGTGGTACACATTATGGCCCTCCTTCGACACATCTCTTCCTGTCAACTTCAACTCATTATCCAAGAAGTATATCTAGAGATCCCTTTTCAATACCTTAGATCTTGCATACCCTAATGGAAGGTTGTTCGCGTCCGATGACAGGTTCACATCATTGGCCTTCGATCGGATGATTTCATGAGTGTTCGACATCAACTCCTTATTCGCATCTCGCAAATTGTACTGTTAGTACTTGAGGTCCATTTTCATTATCGGTGGTCTCCCTTGTGCCTGTTAACATTTTACATCATTGACTAGTAATCAAGAAATTTTCTTACATGTTCGACTTCAACTCACTCATTCAAATGCTTTAATTTTTACTTGGTCAAGTCGTGGTAGAGTGCAAGACACTAGTTTTTGTCTGATAAATTCCAAGTTGCGAGGTGATATATATTATTCATGATTGTACACATGAATCTTTTATCTGAATGGTTGCAACCATACCTGAGTCCATATTTGTGATCCTCTTTCTTGCTGGATGGTTGTGACCATACCATGGATCTTGTTTCACCATCTCTTTTACGGATGGTTGTGTCTATACCTCATGTCATGTGTTTATCTCAGAGATTTCAGTTATGTATATATGTGCTTGATTTCACAGGTTTTCCGACAACGGCGTCTTGGTACTAGCACATACTCGTAAATAATTTTACCCCTCACTCTCATTCGGCCTTCATGGTTTATGGGGCATCTGTTACACAACAAATTTTCATTGTCCCTGTACTCCCTTTTCCCAAATCCTGGAGGACCTTCAACAATGAACCCTATGTCTATTTTCCATCTTGAAAATGTGCCATTATATCCCTTCAAATATACTGAACAAACTCTCTATTAACCATTCCTGGAGTAGCCCCTTAAAAACATGTTAATTTGGAGTGACACACCCTTTGTTTGTCTCGCTTGCACCCATGCCTCATTTTTAGCCTGGATTAGTGTTGATTGGCATTGGAGATCATACCCATGCCTATCCACTTCTTGAAGGTTTTTAAAATGGAAACGAAGCTTCGTGGGCAGAGAGCTGGTTGTTTTTTCATGGGGATAGGGTCGATCTTCTCCCTTTGGGCTTCTTGTTCCTATAAAAGAGGAACCACCCAAGGAGATAAACCATTTCCCCACCTTAAGTGGATCCATTTTCCCTCTCCCCTCACTATAAAATGGACATCCTCCCATACCTCTACTAGTTAGAACAGATATAGAAGAACAACACAGAGAGAATTTTTGCTATAGGAATTGAAGGAGAGTTGAGACCTTTGGCCTTTTCATATCAAGTTGAAACGAGCGCTTTGGAGAATTTCCTAGATCTGGACCCGTTGAAGGAGAACTATGACATCAAGGTGCAGGTTGTAACTCCCCCTTATTATATTGATATGATACAATTGATTCTTTCTTTCCACTCTTGTCTATGATGCATGATTTGATTTCTATTATTCCTTGATCAACTAGATATATTTTTTATGCGAAATACATGTTGTGCTTTCACGTTTTGTGTTGTTTGATCTCTTGTGTAGGCAACTAAGCACTGACAATAGTGAAGATATGACTAAGAAGAGAAAAGGATCAAAGGGCTCGAGAGAGGGGCAGCATCATATTGAGGTAGGTCATCTATGTAGGATTTGTGTCCATTTTCAATCTAGGAAAGTAGGCATTAGAATGTTCCTTGTTGTTACTAGACCCATCCTAGGGCTAGAGGCATCGTCTCTGTCCGTAGAGAGAATTTTCCTTCATAACACTTAGATAGAGTGATTTTCTTCACAACACCTTGTTGAAATTTTCAACAAGAAACATTGAAATTGGAATCCATAAAATGGCACCCAAAAATGGCTACCATAAGAGGCTTTTGATTTAATTTTCACTTAATTAAATTGAAAGAAAATATGTAATTTCAACTCATGACAACTTTTATTAGTTAACTAAGTCAGGAAGACTTGGTTAGCTTAGTAAATTCGAGTTAGAGGTCTAAGAGGATGCATGCAAAGGGATTTTCTATTTTTAAGGGGTCCAGATATAGTTATTTATGAGTTATAACTAGTTAAATCAATTAATTGAGTTAAAATCAGTTTAACTAGTTTTAATTGATAGATGAGCTAGTGAGAGGTCCATTGAATTAAATTAGATTTAATTGAAAAGTAGTGATCAATAATTTAATTGATATTTCACTATAAATGGATATTGCATGTCAGTTCTACGAAAGGCCTAGTTGAGACAGAGGTTAAAGGGAAGATAACTATCAGTTGTACGATTAGAAAATTTTAAAGGTCATGCATGACGTCATCGGGAAGGCCTTGAAATATTGTGCAATAATTAATTGGTATTTTCCTAATTAATATGGGCTCAATTAGCTCAAGAATTTGTAAGAAATGTAGGCTAGGAAAAGACAAGCAAAAGGTTAAATACTTGATCGATTTTTCTTAGATTGCAAGCTAGTTCGAGCAGGATCAGAGTGAGATAGTCAATAGAGTGCAAGAATTTCTCTTGTTTGAGAAAGCATTGTATTGCTTTATGATCTTGATTTTTGGAGCGGGGTCCCCTGGGGGTGAATTTTGAGTAACTTTTTGTATGTATTTTTGGATATGTGCACTGTGCGGAAAGGTCAAGGGGCTTTGGGATGGGTCAAAGTCCCTCTTTTATGTAGATGGGTTGTAAAGGGTAAACTATGGGCCTCGAACCATGGTTTGAGACCATTTTATCTACACACTAGATGAATAAAATATAGATATATCGAGTCTAGTAAGAGATATATCGATTTTCCAATCATTAGCTTGTTAACTGGATCACTCCGACTAATAGGAGTGTTACAACTCTGCCCATACATAGCCTCAAATGGACTCATCGTCGATCACTCCTGATACTTGTTGTTGAAGGTGAACTCTACCTGTGGAGGATTCTCTTCCCACTTGCACTTTTGATGCATCACGTACATCATCACCATACCCTCTAGTATTATGCTAACCCTCTCAGTCTGTCCTTCTATCTGTAGATGATAAGTTGTGTTGAATGCCAACTCGATACCCAAACTTGCCAACAACTCCTTCCAAAATTTGGAAGTGAAATTTGCATCCCTATCAAACAAAATCTTCTTTGGAACACCATGCAATCTGACAATGTCTGTGATAAATACCCATGCTACATAACTAGATGAGTATGTATTATTTATCGGTCTGAAAAGTGCAACCTTTGTTAACATGTCCACAACAACCATAATGGAATCATGTTGCCTAGTTGTCTTAGGCAAACCTATGATGAAGTCCATGGAAATGACCTCCCATTTCCACGTCAGTTGTAGCAGTCCACCTAGATGTTTACACTCTTCCTTAACCATCTTACAATCCAAACATTTGGCTACAAACTCTACCACATCCTTCTTTATATTCTTCCAATAGTAGAATGTATTCACTACAATCAAAGTCTTATGGTATCTTGGGTGACCCGAATATGGTTTTGCATGAAAATCTTTCAATATCACCTTCTTGAGCTCACTATTGTCTGATACATATATGTTGTTTCTAAATCTAACCATTCTATCTATTGTGATATGGTAATCCAAGTCTTGTACACGTGTACATGTACATGTACCCATACCATATGTACATGTACTTGTGCCAACACCTATACTTGTACCTGCACCAACACTTGTACTTGTACCTGTACCAATACATATACCTATACATGTACCAACACCTATACATGTACATGTAGTCTGCTACAACCTGTGCGCAATCTCCATATACTTGTGATCTTGCTAACCTACCTACAAGATCTTATCCTGTAAATCTATCCCATAGACACTCATCATTGCTAATTGATTTACCTATACTCATCACTGCTAATTTGGCTGGTCAAACAAGTACCTCAACCCAATGTGATCACTCATCAATAAAAACCACCAGCCAAGAAGATAGTGCCTCCACATATTCAATGCATGTATGATCGATGTTAGCTCAAGATCATGTGTCAAGTAGTTTTTCTCATGTTCATTTAGCTTTCGTGACTCATAACATACCACATGTCCATCTTGCATAAGGAAACCACCAAGTCCTCTCTCGTAAGCATCTATACACACTACAAACTCCTTGTCCAGATCTACAATATTTAGAACTAGAGGATGTGTCAAAAACTGGTTGAGGTGCTCAAAACTAGCCTCACACTCCTCTATCCAATCGAAATTCTTACCTTTCCTATGCAATGATGTAATATAATAATAAATATTTGAGAAGTTCCTGATGAACATCCTGTATTAACCTATCAATCGCATATATGATCTCACCTCATCTAGATTCTTAGGAGCTACCCACTCCATGATGGCCCTTATCTTTTTTGTATCTAGTGAAATGCCTTCCTTGGAGACAACATTTCCCAAGTAGTGTACCTTAGTCTGGAAGAAACTTCATTTGTTGATATTAGCATACAACTGATGCTCTCTCAACAACCTCAACATCATTTCCAAATTCCCTGCATGCTCTTCCTCATTTTACGAATAAACCAATATGTCATCAATAAACACAATCACAAACTTATCCAAATAAGGACGTAACACACTATTCATTAAACACATAAATGTAGTTGGGGAATTAGTCAAATTGAATGGAACTACCACAAACTCATAATGCCCATACCAGGTCCTGAATGTGGTCTTGTAGATGTCCTGCTCTTTGATGCGTACCTAATGATATCCTAATCTCAAGTAGATCTTAGAGAAGATAGTTGCTCCATTCAGTTGATCAAACAAATCATCAATCCTTTGTAATGGGTACCTATTCTTGATGGTCACTTTGTTCAGCTGCATGTAGTCAATGCATAGTCTAATCGTGCCATATTTATTCTTCATGAACAACACTTGTGCACCCCATGGCAATACACTTGGCCTAATGTACCCTTTGTCTACCATTTCCTTCAACTGCAATTTCAACTCTACCAACTCTGGTGTGCTCATCCTGTAAGGTGGCTTTGATGTTGGAGCTTCCCCTGGAATAAACTCAATATAAAATTCTACCTCCCTACGCTGTGGAACCTCTAAAATCATTGTTGGAAACACATCCTCAAACTGCTGCAAAACTAGATACCTGTTCGACACTTTTTCATCCTTAACTTATTTACCTTTGACACTAGATATATGAACTACAAATAGAACGCATCCTTTCCTACAATTGTGCTTGGCCCGCATGGCTGTAACCATCCTAACTGATGTGGATTTCTTCTTCCCCTGCAAGACTCTTGGTTCCCCATTTTCATCCAAGCACTCAATATATTTTTCATAGCAGACTACCTTTGTCCTATGAAGATACAACCATACCCAATACCATATTGTAGGTACCCAACGGAAATATGTTACAATGTGTTGTTGTATGCATACCGTTTAACTCAAATCAAAAGGCTCTTACCTAATGGTGAACTCTTTTCTTCGTACATGTGGCCAACTGCACTAACCAAGATCCTGCATGCATTTCCTTACTCAAACCACACTTATGCACCAATTCGGGACTAACATAGCTATAATTAAATCCAAGATCAGACAAAATATAAATAAATTTATCACAAAGCTTATCATCCATCTCAATGATAGAAGCATGGTGATGTTCCTACTTTATTGTTGCATAGATGCGAGGAATACTATGTCGAACATCCCTAACAGTTTGTGCCTCCTATGCACTATATATCTTAGGCCTTCCTCCTTGATTCATTGGAAAATATCTCTTAAGATGCTCCTCACCACATGTCCAACACTCCAATTGTCCCATACCATACTTCCATGTTGTTGTTGTGATCTATGCTACTGTTGTGGTCTATGTCCCTGTCTAGTTGCATTAAACTTCTTTTGTGGTGCTACATTTTCTTTCACATTTGCATTCTAAGGCCTTGCTCTCTTAGGCTGCCATTTACCTTTACCTTGGTATTTCCCTTTCCATTGTTGTTGACACTCATTATTTCACATTTTCTGTTTATAAAAGTGCTTCAAATTCCCAATTACTTCCTCAAGTGACCGAGGCTCATCATACTCAATCTGATCTTTGAATGGTAATGGAAAACCATTGACAAATCGCTGAAATTTGTCCTTCTCATCCTCAAGATATGGTACATAGCTCAGGAGCTCCAAGAACTTTGTCTTATACTCCTCATCTCTCATTGATCCCATATTTAGGTCATAAAATTATTTGGACTTGTTGTTGTAGTACCTCTCTGACAAATATTTCTTCCTGAAAAGCCTCTTGAACTCATGCCAACTCAAGTAATTTGTCCTGATGTATCTGACCTACTTCACATCTTCCCACCAAATGTCTTCTTTACCTCTGAAACTGAAGATATCAATGTTGGCCTTCATGTTATCTTAGTACTCATGCAACTCAAAGAACCTCTTCATCCCAAGTATCCAAGCTTCATCCTCTTCTGGTTTATTCAAGTCCCCATCGAAATTAGGTGGATTTTCCTTCTTAAATTCATCCAGAATGTATCGCTTATCACTCCTCCTATAAGGATGATACCGATGACGATCATGATTTCTATTAGATCTAGAACTAGAATGGTACCTATATTCATAACCCCGCCTATCTGGAGTGTACAACAACCTGCCATATTTCACTATATATGTTCTATCTAACTTGTGTATACTAGGAGACCTACTACCATATGCCCCATTATTTCTTTCCTCATTTACATAACTGATCCTTAGTGGCCCTTGTTTCTGCAAATATGACAAGCTCTAAATAAGTATCGCATTCACCTCTGCTTGTTTTTCCTGTGCTTGTTTGAGATTTGCATTGTCTTCCTTAAAAATTATTATTTATTCATTTGGGTTTATCAAGGTGCCTACCAAATAAAAATAATGTCCGCCATGCTTCTCATATTACTCATAGGGGGAGTCATTTTAGTCTTCCATCTTTATATCCATGTTGATATTTCTCCTGCAAGTTATAGCATGTCAAATAAACCAAATTAAAAAAAATCAATGTACCTTAGTGTAATTTGGGGATGATAATTCTAACAAGATCAATAAATTAGTGTAATACATGTACAGATATAATCATGACAACATATAAACATGTAATGTATAACCATATAAACATATAAATGTCATTATAGTTGGAGTCCAGTCATCCATGCATGACCATACCAAATGCACACCAATGAAATCTTGACCACGCACAATCATAAACATGAATCATACATGAGCATAAGCAACATGTGACCCGGAATTATCGACCAATGCATACTCATCATATTACATTACACAAGAGAGAATACACAAAAACACACAAGCATGACCCAAATGTGGCCTATCATAACCAATCAATGCATATAAAAAATCTAACCATATGTAAACAAGAGTGAACACACAATACATAAACAAGGACAACACTCAATCAGTCATATATTCATAACATCATATTAGCGAAGACACCATCAACACTTCCATGGCGATCCCACTGCCACCATTTCCAACACAATGTGGACACAAAAACCACATACAATATAGGTATAAAAACACATAAGAAACAAGCATAACGCATGATCAACACACTACCCATACATTCCGAGAGATGAACCATGCTCTGATACCACTCTGTAACACCCTCTTCCCACACCTACCCAAGCAATCAGCCAACTAGGGTAAACATGTGATGAGAGGCAACTAATATGAGAATAAACCTCCTAAATGACCTCAAGGAAGTGGAACTGACAAAATCATGACAAACACACCCTACACTACATCGTTGACATCCCTGAGAGGTAACCCAACCTTCCAAGGCCTTGTTCTCTAAGGAGGAACTGATATTTAAACCCTTTGAGGCTTAACTACCAGAATGTAAGGGAAAGGGAGTGGTTATAGACCCTTAGCTGTGATATTTCTTTGTTATTGTAGCGGTTATGGCCCCAAAAGTCATTTTTGGGACTGCAGCTCCGGGATTTGTGCCACATTTTTAGCCCCTGAACCTAGGTCACCATCGATAAATTCTTGTAACTTCAAGAGGGGATAAATAACATTAAAAAAAATACATGGAAGAAACCACATCATCGAGAACTCATATGACCCCACCCAACCATTACAGGAATTTCATCAAACACATCACAAAAATTGCACCTACAGGTATAAACAACATAAATAAACATCGAGGTCTAATACTGATCTGAGAATCACTAAGAAGCATTTCTCCCTTACATCATAAGCTTCCATACAGTATTTCCACTCAACCATTATTTTTTGAGGAAAATCTACTTCAGCCAATCACCCCTATGCCATATTCCAGGCATGAATGTGGGACTCAAACTAAAAATCCCCAACTAGGGAATCCTGAGGCTAAACCACCTCAACCTCATCAATCATAAACCAAGCTTTACCATGATCTACACTTGATCACTAGGCTAACACAAGCATGGATATCACTAGATTCTCTCTGCCTAAACCATGAGGAATTCTCCTGTCCCCTAGTCTCTTAGGATTTACCACAACCCACAATATGAATCAAGGGTCACTAGGCCCTAAACCAAGACATACTCTGCGGGATTTACCAAAATCCAAAACTCGGGATTCCTAGACCTAAAATGGAGAGTAAACCACCACCTCTTAGGCTTTACTGCAACCCACAGTCTGAATCAAGGGTTACTGGTCACTAAACTAAGGAAACAAGAGAACTAATTCTATAATCATTCGGAGATCCACCTCACTTAGCTTCGAATCCATCTGGTAATCCAACTAAACCAAAACATGAGAACACCACAACACTATGGCTATCCAAAAATGGAGAAGCTAGGTTGAATACACTATCACACCTGAAAAAAACCATATCAAGACAACAAAGAACCACATCCAATACCATGCATGCCAAATCTAGCAAGTAAATCATACATGCAAATAAATACCTATAAAGAATCCTGTTGTAGTTGCTTGATTCCTGCTTCTCCTTGCTTTCTTCCTCCTTTTTCCTATTTTCTCGCCTTCCTTGCTCCAATGCCAAAATTCTCCAAAAACTAAGTGTCCAAGAGAGAGAGAGAGAGAGAGAGCTCCAAAAATGAACTGAAAAAAGGTACCAACTGATCCTTAAAGGCATTTTTATGGAAGAGGCCTCTATTTTCTTTATTTTCCATTAGTTTCCTTCAATTTCTCCTCACATGCAACTTGTGACCTTTCATCTCCATTTTCTCCTAATTTCCATTATTTTAATAAATAAATGTGCCAAAAATGCCATTTTTCCTTTCCAAAGCCTTAGCCATAGCCTTTGCAAATTTCCTTATCCATAATAAACCAAATTAACAACCCCTAGGATGTTTTTCCCAACATTCAGCTTGGAATAAGTGTCCCATCAACCATGGTTATTATTTTAACTTTTATTAAATGGAATTTCCACCAAGGTTTTTACAAAGTACCAATTTTGCATTTTTAATCTAAGTTAGAAAATGATATTTCTAAGTAGTAGCTTTGAGCACTATATTGATATATTTGTGTATATTCATTGTTTGGTTGTATTGTTGTCGCTTAATTTTTTTCATATGAGATAGAAAAAGAAGACACATATTGAGTGCTTGAAGAGGAGACAAATTGGCATGTAGAAGTAGCTAGTAGAAGAAAAACGTGGTGAGTAGATAGTAGAAAAAAAATCATTTTAGATGAAATAATATATTTGGAAATTTATAGGTGAGTATAAAGAAGAGAGTTACCAATCACATATCAAAAAAGATATTTGCAAATATATGGGTGAGCACAAAGAAGAGAGCTCTCAATCATAGAGAGACAATCTCCACATTGGTCACTCATGAAGAAGAGTGAAATCACTATGTGATAGATAGAAAACCCATAACATGCACACTATCATGCTAAGTTTCTCATAAAATTGCACAAGTATTGCTTACAAATCATCTATGCAAGTCGAGCTACATTTGTAGCTAATGAAAATTTTTACATCTAAAGAATAAGACAGAACAGCATCAAATAATATACAATAGCATTCGAAAAACCCACTAGTGTAAAAATTCATAGTTCTAATATCAATTAACAATGATTTGATAAAAAAAATCATCACTAGTTTCAATGATTTGATGGAGATTTTTTTGAATCAAATACATTGAAGCTACAAATATTATGAACTAAATGGAGAAGGAGCAACCTTTGTTGCATAAAAAATACTAGACTTGACATGTTGATGGAGCATTCTACAAGAAGCATTAAGAAAAGAATGAAACTCTATCATGTAAGGATAATCCATGTGTCATATAAAAAGAATAACACATGAAAATTACCTCTTAAGTCAAAGAACTTTCCCTCGTGAAATGGACATAATAAATATGTACAAAAATAAGAATGTGAGACAAAAATAAAATTTATGATAGAGGAGCCCAACACAACATCGAAAAAATATAACATTCATGATAAAGGATCCAAGCGCAACATTTTAAAATGATAGTAAACAAAGGAAAACTATTGTAAAACAGAAACTTGATATAACAGTTGTAACTTACCTATAAATAGAGAGAGATATCAATTATGTTGATTTTCAAAATATTCCAAAGATGCGAAAAGAATGGCCTTGTGACATAAAGAAAAGATCCCTAAGGGTATAAAACCCTAACCATAGAAGATGAAGCAATAAAATATTTTAGCTAGTCGGTATATCAACTTCTCGGGTTGCAACTTCTGTATACAATCTCCATTTTAGATGCAACATTACAACATTTGGCCAAAAAACATCATCTAGGGTTTCAAAATAGCCTTGGAAGTTTGGGACCAAAAAAACCATATAAAAAGTACTATGAAGATAGAGAATTGTTGAGTGAATAAGAGTTGGGTGGCCACCAATATCCACCTAGATCATGTTATTAAACTCCAAACATTTACAATAGATTCATTAGATGTTTATAGTCCATAGGAATTCCTCATAAAAAATTTAATTGTTACTCTAAATATACTACAAAAATATTTGAATACCTCGATAAAAATATGGTATTCCCAATGGAAAGCTTCATCATCATTTGAAATATATATTTTATAACATCTTCAATAAATACTTGAATGATAGGGAATTCATTTGACACATGGTTTGCAATGGTTTTGTCAAACACTTTATCATTGAATTTCATAAAAAAAATTGCAAGCATTTAAATTTTTTTTTTTTAATCATTCTCTACTTTCACCACTTAAAAAATTTATAACAAACATCTAAATTTTACAAATTGTGCACAAAATTAGACGAGAGTTGATAGCTTTAAATTTTCTATACCATCTCTCAAACTTGAAGAGATTAAGTGACACAACGCAAACTTTCATGAGTCTTATGATCATGCTAAAAAGAGAACACAACAAATAAACAAGTGTAATATGCAATGTTGTTGCTTATTTGCTTCTTATGCAAAAATTATTTGATAGCAGAATATTCCCATGATAATAATTATAAGGCAGTAAAATATATTTATTTTTTTTACTTGTACACATGCCAAAATTCCATTCAAGTGAAAGTGGTACAATTTAAGGTATGTTTAATCAAAGATGATTTAATTGGATGATTTTGGCACAATTTAACCTTTACTCAATAATTGTGTTAAAGCTTAATTCTATTTGGTATGAAATTACAGCAATACATTACAGTGGTAATATATTGTTAAGGTTGCATAATTTAATGGTCACCCATACATATTGTTAACAACCATAAACGTGGCATACCAAGATGTGAAGCTTGATGGCATTATAAAATTCTTTTGTTTAAAGGTTTATTAAATCTTTTAAACTTTATTGAAGGATTTTAATTTATTTTTAAAAACAAAATTTAATAAATATTTGTAAATTTTAAAATGATTTAAGAGAAACAATAAATTTTATAAAATTAATAAAAGAATTTTGTGATTTTTTTAAATAATTTATTATATTAATTTATAACTCTTTAATGTTTAATAAACATTATATGTTTTGTATTCATATTTTGGTGGATATGAATATAAACACCAGTGCTTGCACTCTTTGAAGAAATACCTAACAAGGGTGATATTTGTCCTTCTATGGCAGTTTTTCCAGCGAAGGAAAATTTCCATATTGGTCTCTCTTCCTCTTGAAATTGAGCAATGATTTCCCTAAAGGATGAATAAATCATCAAGACTATCTTGACTTCAAATTAAATAAACCACTAGGAAGCTCGTGGTGTGAATAAACTATTGATTTTTTTAAATTGTGCCACTAAAGAGCCTTCCCATGTTATGATAATATTTCTCTCTTGATTTAGAGATGTGATTCTATGTGAAACAAGGGACCCTTGTGATGAAATTTCCCTGAGTTAAAATTTATTGAGATTGAATAATGGTTTTCTTAAGGTTGAGGAATAGCACTAGGAAGAATGTGGTCTAAAGAACCTGCATATTTATCGTAGACTTCCACTGAGGAAAATTCCCATACAATAATGAAAATTATTCCCATGGACTAGAGATGTCATTATCTATGTCGTGTACCTTGGTTATACATACTTTTATTTATATTTAATACTAAAAGCACCATCCATTTGTTTCTTACTTATTGAAAATGGTAATAGTCAATTTGTGCTTATTGGGTTCAGAGTGACAATGGGAATTTTCGTAACCCAATACCTCACTCTATTTCTTAACCTAACTTTCCTAGGTGTTATGTATACATTTTATTTTTATGCTTACCTTATTATAAGCCTAATTAGATTTATTATTGGTTCACTCCACCCTAAGGTTCATAATATAAATCTATTGGGATTTGGTGCGATCTTGGTAATATTTAGCCATAGCTCATTGGTGATTCTAATACACAACCACTTAGTTTAATAATCCATAGCATATAGAACTAATATGAATCTAATATGTCACTTGCTTCCATTATAAACAAAACTTTAGTATTATGTACCAACCCTACCATCAATTTTACTTTGGCTCTTATGTTGCGCGCCAACTGCTTGTTCTCTTCACAACATTTTATGGGATTTTTTACCATTAGGAACTGCACAACGAACCATGTTTTTCCATGCCTCAAACATCACATTCTGATAACATGGCGTTAGGAAAACATGTCAGTTGTGTTCCTGGGTAAATGGTGCAAATGTTTCAAGGAAATCATATTGTTAAGGTTTTCTTGGTGAACCCTAACTATTTACCCTCCCTGGTTTACTGTCATTTGTGTGCCGACCTACTGTGTTTAGCGCTTGGTTACCTGTGAAGAATTCATTTTTCCAGGGCTTCTTGGAAAGTTACCATATCATCGTCGAGGAATCATGCTAGTTTTCTTTATCATGACATTACATTTGGCCTTCTGGAAATGATATCCATCCTGGGTTTCATGGTAAGGAGATAATGGAGGACACCTGGTGTTGTATCTCAACACTCTTGAGGTTACCCTCTACTCATGAACTTCTTAGATGTATCCTTGGTAAGATTGAGCTTTATTGTTTTTATATAAATATGATTACATTCGTTATGGATTTATTTTATTATACCTTCATTATGATTTAATGAAGGTGATAACTTATAACATTTATGTTTTCTTTGTGTGCAAGTGACATTGTTAATTTCCTCCAGGTAAACACCCTTTTCTCTTTTTATCATATTTTTTAATTCCCTTCTGATATAGAGGTGTTAATATCGACTTCTAGTTCTTCATTATTATATCGGATTTACAACTATCTGTTCGATAAATATGGGGTTATCCAGGTGATAAGGTTTTGACTTTGACTCTGGTTCCCAGACTCTAGCATTCATGACCAAAGGCAATGCTCGTAAGATTGGATTTTTCCCCCATTGTAAGTTCAAAAAAATTTCCAAAAATAATACATATCTATATATTATTTTGCGCCTTTCATCTACGTGGATACCTTCTTATCTTGGCGTAGTTGATTTCCAGAGGGTTTCAGTGAATATCAACTCTAAACTCAATTTTCTTGGTGTTCAGTCTATAAAAAGTTTACATTTTATTTTTCCTCTTTCAAGTATTGTTTTCATGCCTCTGTTAAACTCTACTGTGGAGTTTTCAATTCCATGATTTACTAATTTTGGGTTTTTTCTATTATATGTCTCTCCCATTCACAAAGTAAGCGTTCACAGTCCTTTTCCTACAAGTGACATAGTTTGGGCTCCCAGAATTATATTCTTACTAATACAGTTATCAAACATCCTTCCTATTTAAATGGTTTTTCTGTGTGATGTTTCACCCATAGGTATGGAGCCAAAATTTTCTATTGATTCATCTACCCTAGCTATTGTGAATGCATGGCTAATATTTCTTTCTCTATGCCACATCAATGTTGCAACCAAGTACCAGGTTGGTTTCTCCTCTCCATCCGGGTGATGGGTGTTTAGAGCATTGTTCAAATTAAAATGATACCTATTTGGGTGTTGATATTTTAATATGGTTGTCCTGATATCCATAGTTCTGTATTCCTACAGAGGTTATCATATGTATTTTTTCATCTGGGGAATAGACAGTGGACATTATCACATCTGGCTTAGTTATTCCTTATGGGACCTTACAATCTATTGTACTTGATAATTTTTGTGGGTGTTTCTCTGTGTGTGTGTATAACATGCTAGTCAATTAAGAATGTGTCACATTTTCTTATAATTATATACTGAAATGTGTATTACACAACACCTAACTATATATGTCAGTGACATTATTTAGTGTGAATATCATTCAGTTTTTCCTTTCGTTAATGTATGTATTAAGTTTAAGTTTAGTTAATTATTTTGTAGTCTATATCTAATTCCAGTACTTATTTTAACTCTTATTACACATTTACTGATTCTTTATCTCATCCCATTTGAATTAATGTTGTAGGAGTTCATTTAAATAAAAAGAATAATATAAATGTGGTTTGGCATGCATTTCCTGAAGTTTTGGATATATCCTCCTTCAAGTGGATTAAAAATAATTATGTCCTCTGAAATTATCACAAAATTTTTATATATTCACGTGATTCAAATATATTTTTTGTGGTAGTAAACTTCATATTTCTATATTATGATTATGACCCCTAATACTAATCATATTACCACAACATTTTTTGTATAATGGAGATGGCGTTTGATGTATAAAACTACTACCATAGCATTTGTATTATCGTATGCATATTTTTATTTTAAATTAGTAGCACTCTTCCATGACTTACTTATATTCTTCACATACTTTTCTAATGTTTCAATACCACCAGTCAATTTTTTACATAAAGGTAGATTAAATGTTTATTCTATGAATATAATAGTAATTGCATAATCCGTTCTGAGGTGCGCTTAATTACTACTTATAGCTTCTTCTCCCTTTCTCCTGAACAAATTTCAAATATTTTTATTTTAGTACCGGTGTCAGTCTCTCTAATATATGTGTTCCTTTCTTAATGTTTTCTATCAATATTGGGCTAAACATTAGTAATCCACCCTATGTCGACACAACTAGTTGTATTTTTACTTAATTTTTTTCGAAGATATTTCTCGGTGTCGCTTCTTCTTATCAATCCTAACATTTACTACTCTATTTTGAATGCAAAAATATTATGTGAACGTTCATGATTAATTAATTAATTATCTCAAGGAAATATACTATATCTAGTTTTAATTACGTTCATGGTTACCATTGTTTAACATTCCAACAAGTCAATAGTACTACTAGTTAAGGTCCCAGTGCTTTAGTGAGAGCATATCACTGGTCCCTATAATATACTGCTCACCTGCTATCTTATGTAGTACTTTTCTGATAACTTAAATTTTGCCATCATTTTTTTTTCTAACTCCAACTCGATCTATGCCACTATTCAACAATTACCTTTCTGCATGTAATAGTTATCTTTCTGAGTATATAGCCTATAACAAAAATTAACTCCTATATGTGCAGCGACATATCCATATAACATCTGTCAATTTCTCTGTAAATTTCAAAGAACCTATTGTTGACAAATTTCCATGCTATACAATATTAAAGTTCTATTTCATTCCATTTTTTTTATATCAAAGAATCATGCAACCATTACAAAAACACAATAATATCATCCTCAATTCTCATGTACTTTTCGAATCATACAATATTTTTTCTCAATTACCTACAGATTACTGATAATTCCTGCCTTCTAAAGGATCATCTTAAGATATAGAAATTCCCTATATTACACCATCTACATGTAATAATTTAAATAAAATAATAAAATAACAATAAATTCACTTGAAATCCTCAATGTAAGTACTTGGGAATTTCACACCTGTATCCACCCAACCTAGAATTTTTTCCTCCAGTTCACCCCCGAGCTGAGAAGTTCTTGACCCTGTATCCATACCCTCTGTTGATACCTTCAGCAGGTATTTAATACCTTTCTTTCATGACAAAGTTTCCTTTAGTGGTGTCCCACCCTTGTAGACCTTTTTATCCACTTTCCTAGGCTTTTGTGTAAAATCAGGCCTTTATCTCCCTCGGAGCTTTATGGTTTTCCAAGCTTAGCATCTTTCTCCAGCTAATAAATGTAATGGATATTTCTCTCCCATCCATTAAACTTATCTACAATTTAATATAGAATCCTTTTCATGAAATAATTATCCAATCTCATTTACTAAGGAGATTTTATTCATACTTTTTCTTTCTTTGGCAAGAATCTCATATCTAGGTGTCTCATTCCCAAGAACTTAAATTCCCTTTATTGATTTATTAATAAAATATTTACTTACATATTTACACTCATTCTTATATTTTCTACTATAATTCAGTCTAAACAAGACCAACATGATAACAATGGAGGGGTATTACATTCTTCGCCCCTTTAATTCACACCGTCATCGACGTGTATTCCCCAACTAGCTCCCTCATTTTCATTACTGGATACACTTTCTGCAATTTAATTCCTCTCTCTTAGTTAGCTGCTTCGGAAATCAAATGTTTCCAATGTATTTCAACCTAAACCGTACCTTTTTTAGATCTAAGATATAAAGGAATTATGTCAGAAATACCCCTTTGAGTGCTATGGGTTTAGTTTTCTCTGCAATTTAATGATGAATTCTCAATTTTTATTTCTTTGTATTTCTAATAGTAGAAGGGAAATGCCTCTTTTTCTAGTGCATTTGTACCCATGTTGAACACTTGCTTCCTGCAGTTCCCCTGCACTTGTTACACTATCGACATGCTTTGAAATAATGTTAGTAACATTAATTTATCATCACGACAACATCATAGGTTCCTTTCATTGATTTATTCACAACTACCTTTAGTGACATGGGTGTCATCTCTTATGAAATTCAAAATAGGAATTTTCCACTTTTCCTTTCCTACTGTTTCAATAAAATAAACAGTAATTACTGGACTATTTAGATCATTTTATTTTATATCGTGAATTAGATACCTTTGTATCCATTACCTGTATATTATTCATATTTCAATGTAAAATAACTTACTATTATCATTCAGTTGTGATTATTTTTTTACACATTTTCATACCCTTCCCTGCATTGATGAAGGTATGAGGACATTACCCACATAGACACTAAGGGAGTATCTTGATATAGGAGATTTTCAATGAACAATTATTTTCCCTGTATATAAGCATGGAACCTTTTACTTCTATATTTTTATATACATCAGCACACAATACGTTAGTATCATTGTGTTCATCTATTCCAAACATCTTCATTCTTATGTGTATATATTTTAAACATCACAAGAAAAAATCACATTTTTAGATTTTCTTCATTGGTTTGACTATACCATGTATCAAATTTTCTTAAAGTTTTTCCATCGGATTAGGCTTCTCCATTGATTTTCTATTTGCCTTCCTAGTTTACCCAGTGGCATTGTTATATTTTTCCACTTCACAAACATTTTTGGTTCATTAATCCACCAAAAAAAAAAATCCTCTAATGATTTAAATGTGGGTCCATTTATTCATTCTAGTATAAATTTTATTCTTCTAGTGCCTTCATATTTTTTTATTTCCTTGGGGTACAAATTTTGATGTTATACTATCTTGTTTTGTTTATATATATAACACATATTTAGTAGTATTTCACATATTTGTTTTTCCACGTTCCTCTAAAACCTCTTTTCGTCAACCCATTTTATTTGTTATGATTTATGTTCTACATGTACATCTAAAAAAAAAAAATCCATAATACTTTTTTAGATAGATTTGAATTCCAAACCTTTGTTTATATGGCTATTTTCTTCAAGAAAAACCCAAAAAAACTTCCCCTCTCTTCCTAACTATCCCAATACTTAGTATCTTTTCAAGACTACTTAAGAGTCCTCTTACTATATTTTACTGCACAAACCGAGAATGCATGCGGTTAACTAGACAATGACATTCATATATGTGTATGCTAGTGCATTTCTGATCAAATACCAATATATTTCAATTATTAGCTAAAATTCAGTGTAAATGAAACCTGCCTTGATACTCAATTATGTATCCCATTTTTTTTGTCAATTGCAAGCCTGCTTTTGGAGACATATCTACTTTTGTATTATATGTGAGAGAACATATGTTCCATGTTTTATACTTGTTTCAAAATATGGTGAAGATATAGTTTCCTACCCCGTATCTTCCTGTTACCTAATCTATGATCACCTGATATTCCCATAGATCGATATTTCGGGGACACCTTTGATTACTACCAATTTTAATAGATCTTTTAAGGAAAGTAGAATATAACTTCAAAGAAAATAGTTCCACACATTTATTTGTGTCTTTTCTCAGACCAACTTTGATGAAAATGTAATGGTAAAATCATAGATTGTATTTCCCATATGGAAATAATATTATATAACCTCTATAGGAAGACTTATTCAATCCACATTCTTTTTCTTGAATGTGGTATTATATTTCTACAACTCTTTAAAGTTGCCAAAACAATCTTGAATATCATTAGAAAAAAATTAATGATCACACCATCTCCAACTACTAATTACACACAAGGTCCCTAAAATCTACTTAAATCATACCTCCATCTTGTTCAAATTCATAATCAGTTCACCTACACACATATGATGTAAGTCCCTATGGCAGTTTAATAGACCCATCATATGATCAAAACTTATCTAGATCACATGTTACTTATAGTGTTCATTGTAGATATTTATGTTGTTTTGTATGGAGTACCATAAAACGTAAAATAGTATTGGTGATCATCGGAAACCTAATATCTAGGAATTATGGTAAACATATTTTTATTGTAGGAAATAATGTAAAAATTATCATGAACATAAATAATTCAATAAGTTTCCAATATCCCTAATGTAAATGATAACACGAGTCATAATACATTGTACCCATATGTATAACAGTGTCGGGTATCACCTACTTATATACTCAAGTTTCCATTTTTTTGATGTATTATAATGGAAGTATTAGAGAAATAATGCAACATTTCTAGCCGAAATTGTCCGTGATGCAATTGTATTACTTATAATTGGATGAAATACTATGGCATAAGTTGAATGCTCGATTTCCTTAGAAATTTTCATCCTATAGTTGAGAATAACATACAATGCTAGTGGGGTACAAAATTTTAAAAGCTTTTTGAGTTCATTCTAGATGGGACCTTTTTACTTAGTTATTCAGGTATTGTTTCCTTTTATTTATTGTTTTATGAGTTTATTACACATTTGGTATCTTTCCCTCCCCTTTTTATATAATACAATATCACCTTATTTTTCTGTTAGAAACTCTACCCTATACAATTCAAATTTTTGTATTAATAATAACTCACACATATAGTAGTATTTGGTAACCATCATAAAATATTGGCGATTGATAACCATTCTTCCCTTTATAGTTTGCACAACCCTTTTATTGAGTTTTAGTTGGGTCAACTTTAACAATATTTCCCGCTGTCAACTTTCTCTGCTTCTTATTCAACATTTCCTTTATTTATTGTTTAATTGTCCATAATATCACATTCCCAACTCCCATTCATTTCTACAATTTTCCTATAGCCCATTTATCGGTGCAATGGTATATTTTTTTGTGTGAAATATTTGTCTCAAAATATTTAGGAAGATCAAATTTTATTAACCATTGTGTGCACCACTTCTTGTAGTAATCTTTCATAAACCTAATCTATTAGGATTATATTGATTGTGTAGTCAAACAGAATTATTTATTCCTACAATAAATGATCCATTATTGTTGTTAATTTATGGAATACTAAATATATCATTCCTATTATATGTAATCCTACTCAATTTCTCCAGCCCATTCAAAACAAGAGTTAAACTTAGGCTCTGATACCATATGTCTTGTACCTTGACTATACAAAATATTTTTTTTTAACTACTAAAAACACCATCATTTATTTTCTTACTTATTAAATATGGTAATATTCAATTTGCGCTTATTGGGTTCAGAGTGACTATGGGAATTGATTTTTTTCTCCTTCGGAACCCATTACCTCACTCTACTGCTTAACCTAACTTTCCTAGTTGTTATGTATACATTTTATTTGCATTATTATAAGCCTCATTATATTTATTATTGTGTTACTGCACCATATGGTTCATATTATAAATCTATTGCACTTTGGAGTGAGCTTGTTAATATTTAGCCATTTGGTGACTCTAATGCACAATTACTTATCTTAATAATCCATAGACCATAGAACTAATATGGATCTATGTTAGCTCCCTATATCACTAGTATAGTCCCTTATTATTGTTAGTGTAACCCCCTTATTGTTATTATTGAACCCTTGTAACCCCCATTTTGTTATTATTGTGCCCTTAAATTATTATTGTTAGGTCGGCTAGGATTACATTGTGGACCACTAGGATTACATTATGGCCCCATGGACTCCTATATATAGAAAGGAGGTTTTGTAAATTGTATCATCCAAGAATTGTTCATTCATGTAATGTATTGGAGGTTGCCCCCTCGAAGTGGCTTATTTCTAAGGCATTGATATCTCTTTTCTTCTCTTTTTGGAGCTGGTTACACAACATTTGGTATGAGAGCTTTGGATTCTAGGGTTTCGCTGCTCCAAACAGGTCATCGTGGAATTTTCGCTATAACTTCTTTTCTACGAAGTTTCAGAAGCTGAAATTTTTAGGGTACGAAGCTGAAATCCTGAGGCATATTGTATAAAAATTTCAAAGCTTGGTTCGCAATATTTTCAGCGATATCATCTGTGGAAGTTAGGTATTTTTTCAAGCTCCTAAACAGGTCATCATGGAGTTTTCGCTATAAATGTTTTTCTACGAAGGTTCAGAATCTGAAATTCATATGGTGCGAAGCTGAAATCCTGAGGAAATTCATCAAAAAAATTCAGAGCTTGGTTCACAAGATTTTTGGAGATATGATCTGTGGAAGGTAGTGCTTTTTCAGGCTCTTGAATTTCATCTCAAAGAGGTGATCGTGGGAAAAGTTCAATAACTCTCTCTCTGGGGATCGGATTGGAGTGTCGTAAAAATTGTCGCAAGTACGGCATGTAGTTTCTTGGCTATCAATTTCAGAGACAAAGGACAAAACAGTGACACGTGGCAAGTCGTACAAGTTCTCTCTACTGAACCAGTCCAGAATTAGGTCATTGTGGGAGATTGGACACAACTTTGTCTTGGAGAATCCAAATCAGGTCAGACCTTTTGCATTTGAAAGAAGCTTCAAAGGGATACTACAAAGCTGAATTTTAGATATCTAATATTTTCAATTACAGAGATAATCCAATTTCAATATCAAGCTCCTCAAAAGAAAGAAAAAGGTGTGTATTTTTTTTCCGAATTGCATAAGTCTTGTTTGAAGAATCAATTTGAATTGATTCCAAGGGCATATCAGTATTGGGTTCTAAAATATGCCTCGTAAAAATAATTCAACACCCATTAAGCCTTCAGAAGGGTCTACTATGACTCATGAAGATGAAGAATTGCAACATGATCTATCAAAATTATAAGAGCAAGTGCAACAAATTTCACTCTCGCAAAGAGCAACAAAAAATGAAATGGAAGTTTTGAAGAAAGGCATGGAAGAGAAGATGGATGGCGTGGAAGCTAAGATGGATGGCATGGAAGCTGGAATGGAAGCTAAGATGGAAAACATGAAGAATGATCTAAAAACAGACGTCGAAGGTTTGACAAAGTTGATACAAGAAAGGTTTCCTAATGGTGAAAAGATAGTAGAAGAACCTCATGATGAGAACAAAATCAATGTTAATTGTGATTTGATAAACTCTAATGTTGGCGGGAAGAACCACCATATTCCAAAAATGGATATGAGGAAGTTTGATGGAAAGGATCCTGTAACATGGATACTACAGATGGAGCAATATTTTGATCTCCATAACGTGCAAAACACACAAAAGGTACGCATTGCAACTTTACATTTAGAACAAAATACATTTGTATGGTATCTATGGCTTTGTTCCTGTAAAAAATTGTCACTTGGTCAATTTTTACGGAGGAAATGATAGCACATTATGAGGATACAAAGAGCAACACCTTCTTTAGCCAATTGATAAATCTCAAACAAAAGGGTTTAGTGGGGCAGCACATTGAGGACTTCCAAAAATTGAATATAAGGGTAACCGATATTCCAGAGGAACACAGGATCGATCTCTTCATAGGAACTTTAAAGGATAACATCCAACATGAAGTTCGTGTTTTGGAACCGGATTCATTGGAGAAGGCATTCAGGTTGGCAAGAAAAGTTGAATGTAAAATAATGGCGACAAGGAAGCCTACCACTCAATTCTATAAAGAAGGAAGTGTTGCTACGTTTAGATTTCCACAACCTACAAGGTTGACACCACAACAATTGGAAGAAAAAAGAGCAAAAGGGCTTTGCTACAATTGTGATAGCAAATACACTAAAGGTCATAAGTGTGCTGAGAAGAAATTATTTTACATAGATTGTGAAGAGGAAGAAAAAAATGAACAAGAAGAGGATATACACCAGGAACCAACCCTAGAAGAGGAAGAAATGAATCCGACCATATCGTGTAATGCACTGGCAGGAATTACCACTCCTCAAACTCTCAAGATACAAGGACAAATCAAGAAGAAAAAGGTAATAGTGTTGATTGATTCAGGTATTGAAGGGAAGCCAGGAAGGATAATAAGCTCTAATGTCATGACAAAGCTTATAAAGAAATAACAACGAGGCGTAATTGCACAATTATGCTCACTAGAAGTTCCGACATCAAAATCATCTATTTCTGCATATCTCCAACAAGTCTTGGACAATCATTCCAAGGTGTTTGAAAATCCCAAAGGACTCCCACCTATTCGTGATCATGATCATGCTATTCATTTGATTCCAGGAAGTGTTCCTCCAAACATCAGGCCTTATAGATATCCCTACTTCCAAAAGAGCGAAATTGAACGTATGATTGCAGAAATGTTAGAGGCGGGTATAATTCAACCTAGTCAAAGTTCTTTCTCTGCTCCTGTAGTATTGGTACACAAGAAGGATGGATCATGGCGAATGTGTCCGGATTATAGGGAGCTCAATAAGCTCACCATTAAAGACAAATTTCCATTCCTGTGATTGATGAATTATTGGATGAATTACATGGAGCAATTTATTTTACCAAGTTGGATCTTCGTTCAGGATATCATCAAATTAGAATGAAGATCGAAGATATTCCAAAAAAAACATTTCGAACTCATGAGGGTCATTATGAATTTTTGGTCATGCCTTTTGGCCTTACCAATGCACCTTCTACATTTCAAGGGTTGATGAATTCCATTTTCAAACCCTTCCTTAGAAAATTTGTGCTAGTATTTTTTGATGATATACTAATCTACAAGAGGTCTTGGAAGGATCATGTTGAACATGTTGACAGGGTGCTCAAACTATTGCAGGAGAAACAATTATATGCAAAAAAATCCAAATGTTTCTTTGGAATACAAGAGGTGGAATATCTGGGTCATATTGTATCTCACGAGGGTGTTAAAGTAGACCCTAACAAAATTAAAGCCATTAAGGAATGGAAAGTCCCCAAAACCATAAAGAAGTTGCGAGGATTTCTCAGGTTAACAGGGTATTATCGCAAGTTTGTTAAGAATTATGGGAGAATAGCAGCACCTCTAACAACATTATTGAAGAAAGATGCATTTTCATGGACTCCTGAAGCAAATAAGGCCTTTGAACGTCTTAAGGAGGCAATGTGCCATGCATCGATCTTAGCTACGCCAGACTTCACAAAAACATTTATTGTGGAATGTGATGCCTCAGGAAATGGAATTGGTGCAGTTTTAATGCAGGAAGGAAGACCCATTGCTTTTGAAAGTCGTCCAATCAAAGGAAAGTATTTACAGAAACCTATTTATGAGAAGGAAATGTTAGCAATACCGCATGCACTAAAGAAATGGCGAACTTACCTAATGGGAAGACACTTCAAGGTAAAAACTGATCATGATAGTCTTAAACACTTTTTGGAACAACAACTATCTTCAGAAGAGCAGCAAAAATGGGTCACAAAGATGTTGGGTTATGACTTTGAAATAATCTACAAAAAAGGAAAGCTTAATGTTGCTGCAGATGCACTCTCAAGAAAGAATGAAGAGGTGGAAGCATTTCTTTGTGCCATTTCTATTATCCAACCAGATTGGATAACCGAAGCAAGAGATGAATGGAAGAAGGACAAACATGTATGGACACTCATTCAAAAGTTGCAGCAAGATCCTAGTACATCTGATACATTTAGTTGGAAAAATGATTCCTTATGGTACAAAGATCGCTTATATCTTTGTAAGAATTCCCAACTAAAACAAAAGATTCTTCTGGAATTGCACACTTCTCCTTTAGTAGGACACTCAGGATTTTTAAAAACTTACCACAGGGTGAAGAAAGAATTTTTTTGGGATGGCCTTAAATCTGATATTCAAAAGTTTGTGGCGGAATGTTTGGTTTTCCAGCAGAATAAAGTGGAAACAATTAAGATCCCGGGACTTCTACAACCTTTATCCATTCCAAGTCAACGTTGGGAGGAGATTTCAATGGATTTTATCACAGGTTTACCTAAGTCTGAAGGAAATAATGTCATCATGGTGGTAGTTGATAGACTTACCAAGTTGTTGTGACCAGCAACAACCCCCCTTTTATTTATTATTAGTAATAATACTAAATAAATGGGGACCCTTAGTTAAAAATCCAAAAAAATCAATTAGGATTTGTTTGCCTTTCAAATAAAACTTTCTATCATAAACTTATAGAAATCCCTTAGAAAGAATATTTAGAAACACTTAAGTTTATGATAGATTATAATAAAATTGCTCTTGAAACAAGATAGCGCATCCATAACAAAATAGTATATATAAAACGCATTGATCGCAGATCGCATAGCGCAGAAAACAGAAATGATTAATAAATATCTTTTACGCTCTTATCAATTCTGCACTTTTGCGATTCTGCGCTTTTGCGATTCTGCGCTTTTGCGACTTTGCGCTTTTGCGATTTTGCGCTATTGCGCAATTTCCACTTTTGCGGTATTTTTATGACTGCGATGACTTCATTTTGCGATATTACGACATTGCGATATTTCGATATTGCGCAGCAAATCACAGATCGCAATGTCGCAGATTCATGTGGGCGCGATATCCCAAGGCAATCTTCCCATGTGTCAAATCCGTTATGCGCTTTAATGATTATATTAAATGATTGGATTAATTATTAATGTGAAAAGAGATTGTGTTTAGATTGAAAGTCGTTTCACAATTTAAATATTATATTTCATCCGCTTTCACATTCAAAACAGTCTCATCACCTTTCTTATATCATTACTCTCATTTATTCGTAAAACGCAGGAACGAAGGAGCAGACCACTATACAAAGCTTCCGCTAAACAATATGGGTAAGAAGGAGAAGAGCTCAAGTTCTGAGAACAAAGAAATGGCTTCGCTATACGCAGACACCGCCTGTAACAAGGACGCCGGTATATCCACTTGGGAGAGAATGTATAAACTATTAGAATATGAAAACCCTGTGGTGATAAAAGTTGCAACTACAGCAGGTTCAAAGGATACGTCTGAAGCAACCCTTAGAGACTTGGCTTGCTCATTTCTACATAGAATAGCAGCAAGACCAAGGATTCTCCCATATACAGACATGGTGAGATGGGTGCTGGATAGCACAGATATTTCAGACAGACAATTCAGAACTCCATCGGAAGAGCTAATTGGATCATTCACCATAGAAGATCTGAGATTAATGTATAAGCTGCCAGAACCTCAGGCAACTTTCAACAGGCAATTTATGGAAGAGTTTGCAAAAGAACACTCAAATTTGGCAGAATGCACAAAGGAGTGGACCAAAAGAAGTGAACCATTGAAGAAGAACAAACAAGGTATGTACAACACGGGTTCACTTACCTCTCCTTATTGTTTTACTGCTGCCATGTTATGCAGGCTTTTTGGAAAGCCTGACATAAATATGATATTACCCGAATGGCTTCCTTTGTTGAATGCGGTTGTTAATTCTACAATTGTAGATTGGGCCAAAATCCTATCCGATAATCTCACCACTGCTATTTTTCATTACCGGTCTAAACGAAATGTTTCCCAGCGGGTTTATCCGCCTTTTTATTTATCTGCTTATGTCATGGACGCCATCTGCTATGTCTCTAAATTCCCTGTGATGGGCTGGAAATGGACTATCCACGATCCTTTGCCCATTCATGTGTACCATAAAGAACTATGGGAGTCTAATTTTGTCCCCCATTTTTACCAAATTTGTCATGGAATAATGCTGCCATTGTACAGAACATTGTATAATAAGGAGGCCCCGAGGTTATCCTCAGAAACAGAGGTTGATATTCTCCTCGTCGCAAGATGGTTTGGAGAAGAATTGTTCACCTATATTAGGGTTTTTGGAAGTTATGCTTCTCCCCATGTTTTACCCTTATATGTTTCAGATAGACTTGTAGCTCGGGAAATTTCTTATCAGACCTGTGGCCAGGGAGGTATAACAAAAGATTTAAAAGAAAAGAAAAAGGGCATTTGGCCACAATTTCCCATAAAATGTGGAACATTTTCACTGTTGGATATTGGTCATGCATTTCAAGAGATAGGCAACGTTACATGCCTACAGTTGTTTAAATTCTCAAGAAGGTTATTTGACCCAAATGATATTGTTAAGAATTTTACCAATGTAATCAAAGTAAGGGAATTTGTCGGGGAGCAGGATCTTTTTGATGATATGTTCCAAGCAAGAAATTCATTCAAAGAGGTTTTGAATTCAGCTAAAGCGCAACTATCTCCAGAGGATTTTCAGGAATTCAAGCTGTACAGAGAAAGGAGACTAATTCCTATTCCTTTGGATAATCTACGCTTAGAGCCCGCAAGGGAGCAAACTCCTAGTGTTAGTCTTAACGGCAGTTCAAGTACAGGTAAATCCAAATCAAAATCTGACAGAGATTCTAAACACTCCAATAAGTCTAAAGAAAAGGAAGATAAAATGGAAGAATCCATTAAAGATTCTGCACAATCTAAAGAGCTTACTCAACAAACAAATCCTCCTCCACCCAATGTACAGCAACAGCCAGTTACTATCGAGTTAGATAAAGAATGCGAAACCTTTAATCAATTGATTAATGTAGAAGGAAAAAATGTACAGACCCCTGTCCAAACAACCAAAGTTTTGAACACAGGAACAAGCAGCACAGCCGCAGTAACAGAACACATACCAATCACACCCTCCTCTGAAATTGTACTTAATGTAGAAGACATTCCTCCTATGGATGTATTTTATAGCCCAGAATACAAAGCAGTAGTAAAGAGACAAAGGGAAAAGAGAAAAATAGAAAGTGCAATTGCTACTGAACCAGAACAAGTAGATGTTTTGTGGAAAGATCCTGCCACAGAGCCTACTCATAATCTCACTAGGTTATCTCAAATAACAGGAGCTTATACTTCCGCAACAATTGATAAAGCAGTTGAGATACAACTTTTGTTGGATGAAAAAGAAGAACAGATAAAGGCTCTGCAATAGCAATTGCAACAGGTACAGGCCAATAAGGAAGCACAATTAAAACTTGAAGAGTTACAACAACAACTTCAAGAAATGCAAACAGGACATCAAAAAATTCTGGCTGATAAAGACAAACAAATACAGATTATCCAAGAACAACATAAGGATGATCCTAAGCTTCCAGAATTCATTTCAGAAACCATCTCTTTGAACAATCAACTACTGCAACAAGAGGAAGTTTTCTGCCAAAAAATATTGCAATGGAATTCTGTGTGCCAAGAAAGCGATAAAATCACAAATCATGTCGTAGATTTACGAAATGATTATGATTTGATTAATGAAAAGATCAATGATTATCTAGCATGGCAAAAGACAAAAGAAGGCAGAAAAGCTGGTGCACCCATCATTAACGAGAACCATAAAGAAATACTATTTAATAGTTGGGATGCACAAATCAGAAGGGCAGAAAGGGCAGCAGAGGAGGCATCTACAGCGGCAAACACTCTCACTGATTGTGTAAATGACAATTTACACAAAGCTAACTTGATTTCTGAAACTGTTCCAGGATATCTCCCACAGGCAAATCAACTGCATACAGAATGGAGGCAAAAGGCAGAAGAAAGAGAAAAATCCATCCAAGGGCTGACAAGATTGAATTGGGACTCATACTGGATGTACTTGGTAAAGCCACACAGTCAGCACAGTGCGCTCAATTGTATCATCAATGCTACAGAAAAGATTGCTCCTACGCTTGCCGACTCTGTCTTTTCAGGACAGTTGAATTCTGAAGTCGGTCAACCGCATCTTCTCAAAACTATGCTAGATGCCTGCAAGCTTAAAGATCAAGTTAATAGATAGATAGATTTAGTTTTAATTTCACTATATTTTAGCCTAGGAAAAGGATGGTCATTGAACCGAATCCTTAATTTTTGTAATAAACTATTTTTAGAGTTAGTTAAGTAGTATTTAAACCCCTCTCATGCATTTAGAGAGGGGTCTTGGATCTTAATATTTTTGGACTTGGAGATTGCATTTCTGTACTCCATTGTCTTATATATTTTTTGAAAAGGATCACATCTGGTGATTTTCATGCGGAACTATCTTTGAAGTGTTGCATTTCTGTACCTTGGAATTTGGTTTTGCATTAGAGTTATTGGATAGAGTATCAGATTTCATTTGAAAATCTTCAAGATGAACAAGGTATTTCTATCTGTTCACGGTTGATCTCTTTTGTTTTATGATATTCGTTTTAAAATTGCTATCATTTATATGTACATTGGTTTTCACAACACTTCCTTTTATATATCATTTCTGAGTATAATTGAAACGTTATTTTTCATAGTTACATGTAAATGGTATACAATGATGAATGCAATATGTTTATATAACTCTGTTTAATTTCTTAAACAGAGTTATCTTTATTTGTTTCTGCATATTTCAAATTAATTAATAATACATTTTCATGGTTATTGTTGAATTGGAACAATCTTAAGTTGTATTCACATATAGCTACCCGGGTTAGTGTTAGAATTTCTTTATCAGTATTTAGCTTAAATTAGATAGTTTTATTTCAGTTAGTTTAGCCCCATTTTCACCCATCCAATCCAATCCATTTAGTTACAAGGAAACTGGTCCTTTAAATCCAGTCGGAGCCACCACACCAAACGGAAAAGAGTTGTCTTAAGGTCCCGACCGGGTGGTTTTCCCCGATGTTTGAAGCAGAGATTTTCTAGGCTTCAACATTTTTGGCACTAGAAGGAGGGCCTGAGCTATGAATGGCAAGTAAATCTTTATCCACAAGCCATTCTGAGAGCAAAACACCCTCATTAAATTCTTCAATTTCTTCTGAAATTCAAAATCCTAGAGAAGAAATTGCAGAAAATATTCAGACACCCACTACCAAAATCTCAAAACATTCAGACAAACAACATCCTGAGTCTCCTGAATTTCAAGATCTAATTCATAGATTGAAAGGATTCTCATTATCTTTGGAAGAGTCTGAAATATCTGAAGGTAGTGTAAGCTCAAAATTTATTCCTTCAAAACCTCTTACTAGGTTGCAAAGTGAAAAACTTGGTATTCCTCCGAAAGAATTTCCTTTACCTAGTAAGGGAAAAACAAAAAGAATTCAATCAGAAACAGAAAGTGATACAAGTTCATCATCTCATATTCAATCACCTCTTTCCAAAAGCACAACTCAACAAAGTGCAGTTGTTTCATCATCATCTCTTCAATCATCATCTCCACAAACATCTTCTACTCAATCCTCATCAATTTCAAAATCATCTATTCCAACCACTTCTATTCAAATTTCACCAGTTTCTACTATTCCTCCAATAGTCCACCCAATAATGGCACAGAGACCATGGTCTACTCCAGGAGCAGTCAACATGGCTGCACCTTTACATGATTTACCAGACAATCCTGGAAAATGGCTTCCAAAGTTTAGCCCAGATCTTAACATTCAAGTTGAAGAACATATCAATAATTTTATGCTGGCTATTAATTTGAATGGAGTCATACATGAAGATGTTGTAGTTAGATTATTCCCATATACTCTTCAGGGAGTAGCAGGATCATGGTATTTTTCATTACCATCAGGATCTATAACGAGTTGGGACATCTTTGCAGAGCATTTTTTGACCAAATTTGGAGATGATCGATCAATTGCAACTTTACTCAATGATCTCTCAAATTTGAAAATAGAACCCAAGGAACCTATAAAAGAATTCAATGCTAGATTCAACAAACTCTTGAACAAAATTCATACAGATTCACAACCTAGTGAGCAAGTCAGAATCGAATGGTATATAACTGCCTTACCCTCAAACATAGCAATTTTCGTAGACAAAGCTGCAAAGCCTACATTGGCTGAGAATATGAAAGAAGCTATTGCAGTAGAAAAACGTATCACTTCTCTCGAAAAGAAAAATGCTATTGAAGAAAGGAAATCAAAGAAGGTCAGCTTCAGAGATGATTCAAAGAAAAAGACCAAAGATCCATATGACATGGAAGGATTACAGAAAGTTCTTAAAACCATGTCAAATGAAATGGTTGAAATTAAAAAACAAGTGGCTGAAACTTCTACCAAGAAACCATTCCGAAATTTCAGAAGAAACCAAGTTGAATCTAAACCTCCTAATGTAATCTCTAATGTAGAGTCAGAAGAAGAAGAAGAAGAAGAATATACATCTATAGTATCAGATCAAGAAGACGAAAATGAAGAAATAGCTGAATTAAATGGAATGTGGGATTTTATTCTCCCTAATTCTGATAGTGAAGAAGTTATCCCTGTAAGTACTAGGAGTAAATCTACAGCAGAACCAGTGCAAACAGTTCCGAAAAATAAAATTACAACTCCAAGTACCAAAGACAAACCCACTGTAAAGAAAACTTCTCCATTACCTACTCAAAATCAACCATCTTCTTCTAATCCTCTCACATCAACAGCGAAAACTTTAGTAGTGTCAGATCCTATGGAATACAATATTGTTGAAGACATGAAAAAGATTAAAGCCAACATTTCCTTACATGAACTTAGCAAACTGAAACACCAGCAAAAGTTGCTATTGAAAGAATTAAACGCTACACCAATTGCTCCTTTACCAAGCGGTGTAGTTGCAAAAGCAGCAAGAGGAACTGGTAAGCCACCAGATAAAGTAGATGCTACTGATACTATGCTCATTGGGGAAAATTCAAATTCTCAAACTCCTCATTTTCTTTTGACTTATGAGATGTACAATAAAAATCTGCACAATTGTTTGATTGATTCCGGAGCTTCCTCCAATATAATGCCTGCTTCTGTCTGTGCTAAATTGAATATTGAACCACAGAAATCAGCAGTTCATATCGTTCAGTTAGATCGCTCTAAAGTCCAAGTGGTAGGAGAAATCAATTTAGTTACTATCAGATTAGCCTCAGATCCTAGGATTGTCCAAAGAATTGATATTTTAATTGTTGATATTCCTGAATTCTATGGATTAATCTTCAACAAGGACTGGTCTGCGAAACTTAATGGTTATATCTCAACCGATTATTCACACATGTGGCTTCCCTACAAAGGGAAACCAAATCAAATCAAAATTGAACGAGAAAAACATATGATGCACACTGTCACTGAATTTGAACAACCTAATGAACCTGTAGCATTCAACAACAATATTCTTGGAGGTTATTCTGATGAATCATTTCTTGGAAATTTCAAAGCTCCTCAATCACCTTTTTCTGTAAATACTTTTGTTTCTCAGATAGAAAATTTTTCACAATCTGATACTTCCAGAATTGTAAATATTTCGGATGTAATTGTAGATAAGCCAATAGATAAGTCTTTATTTTGTTCATTATATTTTGATGGATCAAAATCTAGTGATGGAGCTGGAGCTGGATGCATCCTAATTGATCCAAATGGGGAGAAAACCATGTTTTCATGTAGATTAGAATTTGAGTGTACTAACAATACCACAGAATATGAAGCCTTGGTTCAAGGACTTTATAAAGCTATAGGGTTAGATGTTAAATACTTGAAAGTTTTTGGTAATTCCGAAATTGTCATTAAACAAGTTAGGAATACTATTCATTGCCTTTCAGGACATCTTAAACACTATCAAACCCTAGTACAAGACCTCACCACTCATTTTTTAGCATTCAATATTTCTCCTATTCCTAGGAATCAGAATACATCAGCTGACTTGTTAGCTAATGTTGTATCTAAACTCCTACCTGCTGAAGATTGCAATCCTGATAGGTTTTCTGTAGAATTGATTTTTCGTCCATCTGTCCCAGATAATGTTACAAATTGGAGAGTATTCTATCATGATCAAGATATTCTAAATTTCATGACTTCATAGAAATCATATGATGAGCAAATTATTGACGAAGATGATCATGATTTACAAATTGCTTCAAAAGGTAATGAAAACCCCATTCCAAAATCTGTTGTTAAATTAGAAGATTTATATGACATTAGAGACAGATTTAAGAAAGTTGTTAATTCAAAACTTCAAAGCTCAACTTTGAAGTTTGAATTAGTAAATCTTGGTTCTGATTCTAAACCTCAAAACGTTAACTTAGGACTCAATTTAACACCAGAAGAAAGGAATGCATTCATTAAACTGTTGAACAAGTATAAAAACATTTTTGCTTGGAATTACGATGATCTAAAAACGTATGATACTTCGGTTATTCAACACACGATTCCAATGCTTCCTGATATTAAACCTGTTCAACAGAAGTTGAGAAAGATCCATCCAAATCTCGAAAGTCAAATTAAATCAGAACTTAATAAACTTTTGAAAGCCAAAATCATTTTTCCAGTCAGGCACTCTAATTGGGTTTCCAATATGGTACCTGTAAGGAAGAAGAATGGTGATATAATAATCTGTATTGATTTCAGAAATTTAAACAAGGTATGTTTAAAAGACAATTTCCCATTGCCAACCATGGAACAGATACTTCAAAAGGTAGCTGGTTCTGAACTTATGTCTTTTCTCGATGGATTTTCGGGCTATAATCAAGTTTTAGTTCACCCAGATGACAGATTGAAAACAACTTTCAGAACAAAATGGGGAACTTATGCTTATCAGAAAATGCCTTTTGGTCTAATAAATGCAGGAGAAACTTTTCAAAGATCCATGGACATAGCATTTAAAGGTCTGATCAATAAATCAGTTGTTGTTTATCTTGATGACATAACATTATTTTCAAAAAAGAGAGCCAATCATCTACATGATTTAAAACAAATATTTGAAAGATGTATAAATTTTGGTATCTCCTTAAATCCCAAGAAATCTTTCTTTGCTTTAGATGAAGGAAAACTCTTAGGATTTGTTGTGTCAAAAGATGGTATATATATTGATCCAGATAGATTGAAAGAAATTTCTGATATTTCTTTACCACATAACAAAAAATCCATGCAATCTTTTCTTGGACAGATAAATTTTGTTAAAAGATTTATTCCTGATTTTTCTTTAATTGTTTTACCTATACAAAATATGATCAAGAAGAATTCAATATTCAAATAGACGCATAAAGAAAAAGAAGCTTTTGATTCAATCAAACGAGCAATCATTAACGCACCAGCATTGAATACCCCGGATTTTTCTAAAGATTTTATTTTGTATACTCTGGCCACTGAAACATCCTATGCAGCCGTTTTAACACAATTCAATGATCAAGAAATCGAAGCACCTATTTCTTTCTTTAGCTCGAATCTGCAAGGAGCTGACTTAATTATTCCGATGTTGAAAAACAAGCCTTTGTTGTGTTTAAATCAATCAAACATTTCAAACCTTTTCTCTTGAAAACACATACAAAAATCATTGTCCCATTCTCTGCAGTGAGGCAATTATTAATTCAAAAATAAGTAGGAGAAAAGAGAGCCAACTGGGTAACAGCCTTGCAAGAATATGATATTGATATTAAACCAGCTAAGATTGTTAGAGGACAAGGTTTTTGCAGATTATTGGCAGGAGCTCATAACATACCATAAAATCAAGATCCAAATCAAGATATTCAAGTAAGTCAGATAAGTGTTACAAATTCCGGATCTCAGTATGCTGATCTTATCTATTACTTGAAAAATGGGTATGCTCCTTCTAATCTCAGCTATAAGAGTAAACGCGCTTTAAGGTTAAAGGCTATTAAATACCAGATCATTGATAATGTGTTATTTAGAAAAAATTATGATTCAATTTTATTAAGATGTTTAGAAAAGACTGAAGCTGAAAAGGTTTTGCAGGAATTGCATGATGGACCAGCAGGAGGTCATTTTGGAGGTGATACCACAGCTCACAAAATAATTCGTGCTGGTTATTACTGGCCTACCTTTTTTAAAGATACGCATGATTACGTAAGGAAGTGCCAAATTTGTCAAACTGCAAGTGGAAGACAAAGGAAACCAGCTTTTCCTTTGCAACCAGTAACTATTGAGCAACCATTCGAACAATGGGGGCTTGACATTATTGGTGAGATAGTACCTCATTCTTCCAAACAACACAAGTACATCCTTACTGCAACTGATTACTTTACAAAATGGGTAGAGGCAATCCCGTTGAAGGTAGCCAATTATGATGCAATTATTGATTTCATAGATCAATTCATCATAACCAGGTTTGGTGTACCTCAAGCTCTTGTTTTTGATAATGCATCTTACTTCTCTGGAAATAGTTTAATTGAATTTGCAGTCAAAAGAGGTTTTAAATTAAAATATTCAACAAATTATTATCCACAAGGTAATGGTTTGGCTGAATCCACTAATAAAAACCTTATCAAAATCATTAAAAGGACCGTTGATCAAAATCAAAAGAGTTGGCACAAATCTTTAATCTTTGCGTTATGGGCTGATCGTATCACTGAAAAAGCTTCAATAGGGACTTCACCTTTCAATCTGGTTTATGGAAAAGAAGCTGTGATACCATCAAATTTAACTCTTCCATCATTAGTCCTAGTGCAGTTTATTGAAGAAAATCCTTCATCATCCATTCAATTGAGATATGATCAAATCCTTAAACTAGAAGAAGATAGGGATAAAGCAAAAATTACTCATGAAAAACATCAACAGCTTGTAAAATCTTCTTTTGATGCAAGTTCTACCGGCTCAAAAAATTTGTCAATTGGCGATCTCGTTTTGAAATGGGATAAAGCACACGAAGAAAAAGGTAAACATACCAAATTTCAGAAAATGTGGCTTGGACCATTTCAGATCGTTGAGAAGATAAGCTCAAATACATTCATTCTCCAAGATTTAACAGGTAAGAGAGAGTCTCTTCCTATAAATGGGCTTATCTTGAAGAAATTCTTTTCATAAGGAGGTAACCCCTTCTTAAACTGTATATATTTCTTTCTGCAAAGTTTTTGATTGTTTTTGTTTTTACAAAAAAAGATTGTTTGTGAGTCTCTGATTGACTATTTACTATTTGAGAAAATTTCTTCGGAAAAATATTATAAATATTTATTTTGTGTAAATAAATTTTTTTAAAAATAATGATCACAGTTTTTGAATAGTTTAAAATAAGATGTTAAACTTTGAAAAGATCATTTCAATCATTTACATGATCTTTTGAAAACTTGAAGAAAATGTAAAGCATTATAAAGTTTATTAAGCAGAGAAAGGTTATCTATCAAAGTATAGATTTTTTTTCAAAGTTTTGGAATTCAAAAAACTCTAAAAAGTGTCATCCATTGATTCTTAAGAATAAAACTATTTCACCCCATCCATTTAAGTTGTGATTTTTTAGAATGTAATTCTAAGAAATTATACGAAAATTTTAAGAGATAAGAGGTCTCATTACGAGCCGACTTACCATGTTCATAAGGAGTAATAAAAACTGACATTACCAATACTGCATACCAAAACAGGGTAATGGCTTGTAAATATAAGACAAGGGGTCTCATCACGAGCCAGCTTGTTCAGTTTAATTATAACTAGTGAATGGCATTGTTATTAACTGGCTGCCAAACCAGAACAATGGCTCTTAAGAATAAAAATAAATAAAAGACAAAAACATGAGATAATAGGTATTATGAATTTATCTTTTAAAAAGTCATAATTTTAGTTGGATGGGACAATGAATGGTTAATGGTTTAAAGGTAACCCTGTCGAGACTATGAATGTTTGCTGGCAGCAGAGGCAATACCTATGGCAATAGAGTATATTATAAAATCAAAGCTTGGAGAAATCCATTTACTTCATTATTAACACCAATCAAAGCTTGATATAACTCAAAATGTTTTTATTTCTTAAGGAATTAGACAGAAATTATGAAATGATTTTTATTTTTCTTTTTCATAGCAGCATTTTATTTAAATTATCCTAAGATAGTTTTCATTATCTTTAAAAACCTTTACTTACTAAAGATAGAATGTTCATTTTATTTTTTCAGAGATAACTGTTTCTTTCAGTGAATCGCCAATTGTTGTGACCAGCAACAACCCCCCTTTTTATTTATTATTAGTAATAATACTAAATAAATGGGGACCCTTAGTTAAAAATCCAAAAAAATCAATTAGGATTTGTTTGCCTTTCAAATAAAACTTTCTATCATAAACTTATAGAAATCCCTTAGAAATAATATTTAGAAACACTTAAGTTTATGATAGATTATAATAAAATTGCTCTTGAAAAAAGATAGCGCATCCATAACAAAATAGTATATATAAAATGCATTGATCGCAGATCGCATAGCGCAAAAAACAAAAATGATTAATAAATATCTTTTGCGCTCTTATCAATTCTACGCTTTTGCGATTCTGCGCTTTTGCGATTGTGCGCTTTTGTGACTCTGCGCTTTTGCGATTTTGCGCTATTGCGCAATTTCCACTTTTGCGCTATTTTTATGACTGCGATGACTTCATTTTGCGATATTGCGACATTGCGATATTGCGATATTGTGCAGCAAATCGCAGATCGCAATGTCGCGGATTCATGTAGGCGCGCTATCCCAAGGCAATCTTCCCATATGTCAAATCCGTTATGCGCTTTAATGATTATATTAAATGATTGGATTGATTATTAATGTGAAAAGAGATTGTGTTTAGATTGAAAGTCGTTTCACAATTTAAATATTATATTTCATTCGCTTTCACATTCAAAACAGTATCATCACCTTTCTTATATCATTACTCTCATTTATTCGTAAAACGCAGGCACGAAGGAGCAGACCACTATACAAAGCTTCCGCTAAACACTATGGGTAAGAAGGAGAAGAGCTCAAGTTCTGAGAACAAAGAAATGGCTTCGCTATACGCAGACACCGCCTGTAACAAGGACGTCGGTATATCCACTTGGTAGGGAATGTATAAACTGTTAGAAGATGAAAACCCCGTGGTGATAAAAGTTGCAGCTACAGCAGGTTCAAAGGATACGTCTGAAGCAACCCTTACAGACTTGGCTTGCTCATTTCTACATAGAATAGCAGCAAGGCCAAGGATTCTCCCATATACAGACATGGTGAGATGGGTGCTGGATAGCACAGATATTTCGGACAGACAGTTCAGAACTCCATCTGAAGAGCTAATTGGGTCATTCACCATAGAAGATATGAGATTAATGTATAAGCTGCCAGAACCTCAGGCAACTTTCAACAAGCAATTTATGGAAGAGTTTGCCAAAGAACACTCAAATTTGGCAGAATGCATAAAGGAGTGGACCAAAAGAAGTGAACCATTGAAGAAGAACAAACAAGGTATGTACAGCACAGGTTCACTTACCTCTCCTTATTTTTTTACTGCTGCCATGTTATGCAGGCTTTTTGGAAAGCCTGACATAAATATGATCTTACCCGAATGGCTTCCTTTGTTGAATGCGGCTGTTAATTCTACAATTGTAGATTGGGCCAAAATCCTATCTGATAATATCACCACTGCTATTTTTCATTACCGGTCTAAACGAAATGTTTCCCAGCGGGTTTATCCGCCTTTTTATTTATCTGCTTATGTCATGGACGCCATCTGCTATGTCTCTAAATTCCCTGTAATGGGCTAGAAATGGACTATCCACGATCCTTTGCCCATTCATGTGTACCATAAAGAACTATGAGAGTCTAAGTTTGTCCCCCATTTTTACCAAATTTGTCATGGAATAATGCTGCCATTGTACAGAACATTGTATAATAAGGATGCCCCGAGGTTATCCTCAGAAACAGAGGTTGATATTCTCCCCGTCGCAAGATGGTTTGGAGAAGAATTGTTCACCTATATTAGGTTTTTTGGAAGTTATGCTTCTCCCCATGTTTTACCCTTATATGTTCCAGATAGACTTGTAGCTCGGGAAATTGCTTATCAGACCTGTGGCCAGGGAGGTATAACAAAAGATTTAAAAGACAAGAAAAAGGGCATTTGGCCACAATTTCCCATAAAATGTGAAACATTTTCACTGTTGGATATTGGTCATGCATTTCAAGAGATAGGCAACGTTACATGCCTACAGCTGTTCAAATTCTCAAGAAGGTTATTTGACCCAAATGATATTGTTAAGAATTTTACCAATGCAATCAAAGTAAGGGAATTTGTCAGGGAGCAGGATCTTTTTGATGATATGTTCCAAGCAAGAAATTCATTCAAAGAGGTTTTGAATTCAGCTAAAGCTCATCTATCTCCAGAGGATTTTCAGGAATTCAAGTTGTACAGAGAAAGGAGACTAATTCCTATTCCTTTGGATAGTCTACGCTTAGAGCCCGCAAGGGAGCAAACTCCTAGTGTTAGTCTTAACGGCAGTTCAAGTACAGGTAAATCCAAATCAAAATCTGACAGAGATTCTGAACACTCCAATAAGTCTAAAGAAAAGGAAGATAAAATGGAAGAATCCATTAAAGATTCTGCACAATCTAAAGAGCTTACTCAACATCAAATTTTGACTTCTCAACAAACAAATCCTCCTCCACCCAATGTACAGCAACAGCCAGTCACCATTGAGTTAGATAAAGAATGGGAAACCTTTAATCAATTGATTAATGTAGAAGGATAGAATGTACAGACCCCTGTCCAGACAACCAAAGTTTTGAACACAGGAACAAGCAGCACAGCCGCAGTAACAGAGCACATACCAATCACACCCTCCTCTGAAATTGTACTTAATGTAGAAGACATTCCTCCTCTAGATGTATTTTATAGCCCAAAATACAAAGCAGTAGTAAAGAAACAAAGGAAAAGGAGAAAAATAGAAAGTGCAATTGCTACTGAACCAGAACAAGTAGATGTTTTGTGGAAAGATCCTGCCACAGAGCCTACTCATAATCTCACTAAGTTATCTCAAATAATAGGAGCTTATGCTTCTGAAACAATTGATAAAGCAATTGAGATACAACTTTTGTTGGATGAAAAAGAAGAACAGATAAAGGCTCTGCAATAGCAATTGCAACAGGTACAGGCCAATAAGGAAGCACAATTAAAACTTGAAGAGTTACAACAACAACTTCAAGAAATGCAAACAGGACATCAAAAAAGTCTGGCTAATAAAGACAAACAAATACATATTATCCAAGAACAGCATAAGGATGATCCTAAGCTTCCATAATTCATTTCAGAAACCATCTCTTTGAACAATCAACTACTACAACAAGAGGAATTTTTCTGCCAAAAAATATTGCAATGGAATTCTTTGTGCCAAGAAAGCGATAAAATCACAAATCATGTCGTAGATTTACGAAATGATTATGATTTGATTAATGAAAAGATCAATGATTATCTAGCATGGAAAAAGACAGAAGAAGGCAGAAAATCTGGTGCAACCATCATTAACGAGAACCATAAAGAACACCGTTTAATAATCGGGATGCACAAATCGAAGCGCGGTAAAAGTAAATAGAGGCATCTACAAGAAAAACACTCTCACTCCATTTGTAAATAACAATGGCACAAAGCTACTAAATTTCAAACCTGCTCCAGGATATCTCCCACTGTGCAAATCAACTCCAAAACAAATGGAGGCAAAGGCAACAAGAAAGCATAAAAATCCATCCAAGGGCCGACAAGATTAATTGGGACTCATAATCGGAAGCATTTCGGTAAAGCCACAAAATGAGAAAGTCAATTGTATCATCAATGCTGTACAGAGAAGATTGCTCCCACGCTTGCCGACTCCGTCTTTTCGTGACGCTTGAATTCTCAAGCCTGGCCAACCGCATCTTCTCAAAACTATGTTGGATGCCTGCAAGCTTAAAGATCAAGTTTTTTTTTTTCTGAATAATGCTACTTCTATATTGATACAAAATAGTGTTACATAGAGGCCGAAGCCTCGAGAATTCCAGCCCATTGATGCAGCATTCTCGCTTTGCAAACTGGACAATGATCATCACAAAAATTTGGAAGAGGACTCTGAAAACTTTGTAGAACAGTAAGACTGTCTGTCCCTAATAAGTGTTTGACATCTATGACAGACCTTTGAACAGACCTGAAAAGTAAGACCCCTGTAGAGTAGGCCATAGTAGCCAGATTTTTACAATTCCATATCATAATTTAAACAAAAATGACTGTATTGACCTGTGACAAAAATCTAGACCTGGACATATAGCAGAGTGGACATATAGCAGATTGTAGTTCCCACGCAGGGGAGACCATCCATAAACCAAAAGGAAACCCATGAGAGAAGTAGCAGAAATAAACATGAACAAAGTGCTGAAGAAAGACACCTTCGGGTCGACGAAAGCCAAAATGCAGAAGCGCAGTCCTGGAACCACATTACTGTTCAGTGGGAGGATCTTCCTCTACAATGAGACATCCGAAATTGTAGGGGTCCTCATCAGCAGGAGGTGGAGCACCATGGCGCGCTTGATCCCCATCAGGTGGAGCCGAAGGATTTGCCTCAATGTCCAAGTTTGCAGCTTTGTCCGGAGAAGAGACATTCTGCTGAGTGTCCGCCTGAAGATTGCGATGCTCTGCCCCCACAATGGGCTCCTGAGAAGCCACCGAGGCGGCGCGAAACTAGTTCGAAGTAGCCTGATCAGAGGGGGCAGCCCAGATATCAATGGTGACAGTAGCCAAGAGGGAAGTATTGTTGACGCTGCAGGGGAAATGGAAGCGAGCATGGTGGGAGTGAGCCCGAGAGGACAGGCGGAAATGCCCAGCAGGACTGAACCTATTCCGGCCTCTGCCACGGCCTCTGCGCGGAGCAGGAATGCGCATAGGACCAAATTCTGAAGAATACGATGAGGAATCGGAATTGGAAGTTGAGGACCTGTTTATGGCGCACCCAACTACACCCGCTCGCTTGCAACGCATCCTTGGGTGTAAGCGAGGCATGGAATGAGCGATATGGACTTGCTGATGACAGGAATCGATGGAGGACGAGCACAGAAGGTTGCAGGAGGTGATGTTCGTGAAGTGGAAGCCTGGCAGAATGTCGATACAACAATTGATAGCGCAGCGAACCCCTGTGCTGGTGCGTGAGCTGCGCTCAGTTGCAGCAGGGGAACAACAAGCTCTGAGGGGCTAGACATACAAAAAATTTCCCGAATCCTCCATCGTTAATGTTGAAATGCTCTGGTATTGGGGATAGAGCTCCCCTGGTTCCACATTTAATTGCCGGACAGTGTCATTAAAATTCCTATGCATGCGAGGGTGGGTGGCGGTGGTGGTGAGCCACGTGCCGACCCATGTGCCCCCCTGCACACCATTAATCTCCCATTCCACCCGCATCCGGGAAGCTTAAATATCAAGTTAATAGATAGATAGATTTAGTTTTAATTTCACTATATTTTAGCCTAGGAAAAGGACGGTCATTGAACCGAATCCTTAATTTCTGTAATAAACTATTTTTAGAGTTAGTTAAGTAGTATTTAAACCCCTCTCATGCATTTAGAGAGGGGTCCTGGATCTTAATATTTTTGGACTTGGAGATTGCATTTCTGTACTCCATTGTCTTATATATTTTTGGAAAATGATCACATCTGGTGATTTTCATGCGGAACTATCTTTGAAGTGTTGCATTTCTGTACCTTGGAATTTGGTTTTGCATTAGAGTTATTGGATAGAGTATCAGATTTCATTTGAAAATCTTCAAGATGAACAAGGTATTTCTATCTGTTCACGGTTGATCTCTTTTGTTTTATGATATTCGTTTTAAAATTGCTATCATTTATATGTATATTGGTTTTCACAACGCTTCCTTTTATATATCATTTCTGAGTATAATTGAAACTTTATTTTTCATAGTTACATGTAAATGGTATACAATGATGAATGCAATATGTTTATATAACTCTGTTTAATTTCTTAAACAGAGTTATCTTTATTTGTTTCTGTATATTTCAATTTAATTAATAATACATTTTCATGGTTATTGTTGAATTGGAACAATCTTAAGTTGTATTCACATATAGCTACCCGGGTTAGTGTTAGAATTTCTTTATCAGTATTTAGCTTAAATTAGATAGTTTTATTTCAGTTAGTTTAGCCCCATTTTCACCCATCCAATCCAATCCATTTAGTTACAAGGAAACTGGTCCTTTAAATCCAGTCGGAGCCACCACACCAAACGGAAAAGGAGCTGTCTTAAGGTCCCGACCGGGTGGTTTTCCCCGATGTTTGAAGCAGAGATTTTCTAGGCTTCAACACAAGTATGCACACTTTTGTGCATTATCTCATCCATTTAAAGCAAGTACAGTTGCTACTACATTTATGGATAGAATTCAAAAGCTACATAGAAGCCCAAGGGTTATTGTGAGCGACAGAGATCCCATTTTTACTGGAAATTTTTGGACGGAGTTATTTTCTTGTTTGGGTACTCAATTAGCTCATAGCTCATCTTATCATCCTCAATCTGATGGTCAAACTGAGATAGTAAATAAATGTTTGCAAGGATATCTTCGTTGTTTTGTATCCGATAAACAAACACAATGGGTCAAGTGGTTACCTCTCGCTGAATGGTGGTATAACACTTCCTTCCATACTGCAGCAAAAATGACCCCATTTATGGCACTTTATGGATATCATCCACCATCCATCACATCATATTTAAGAGAAAAATCGAAGGTTCAAGCAGTGGAAGATCACATCGAGCATCAACAAGAAGTTCTCCAACTCTTAAAGGATAACCTGAATTTGGCACAAAATCGAATGAAACAACAGGCAGATCAACATCGTAGCGAGAGAAGTTTTGATGTAGGAGATTGGGTATTTTTACTGCTACAACCATACAAACAAATGTCCCTCAAGCAAGCTAAGAAGGATAATAAATTATCACCAAAGTACTATGGTCCTTACAAGGTGTTGCAAAATATTGGTACTATGGCATACAAATTGGAGCTTCTCGCTTCTTCGCGAGTACATCCAGTTTTCCATGTTTCATGCTTAAAGAAGGTTATAGGTGAAAATCTTCCAGTTCAAACAATATTGCCAGAACTTGATGAGGAAGGAAAAATAATATTGGAACTTGAAGTGGTCATGGAAACAAGAACTCGACAGCTACAGAATCGATCAATTTCAGAGTATCTCATCAAGTGGAAGAACTTACCCACTGAAGATTCTACATGGGAGGATGAGAATTTTATACAGAAGCACCCAGAGCTACTCAAGCCTTGAGGACAACACTTTTTTGAAGGAGAGAGGCATGTTAGGTCCCTATATTACTAGTATAGTCCCTTATTGTTGTTAGTGTAACCCCGTTATTGTTATTATTGTACCCTTGTAACCCCCATTTTGTTATTATTGTGCCCTTAAATTATTATTGTTAGGTCGGCTAGGATTACATTGTGGACCACTAGGATTACATTATGGCCCCATGGACTCCTATATATAGAAAGGAGGTTTTGTAAATTGTATCATCCAAGAATTGTTCATTCATGTAATGTATTGGAGGTTGCCCCCTCGAAGTGGCTTATTTCTAAGGCGTTGATATCTCTTTTCTTCTCTTTTTGGAGCTGGTTACACAACAATCTAATTTTTCATTCACTTCCATTATAAGTAAAGGTTTAGTATTATGTATGAACCCTACCATTGATTTTACTTTGTCTCTTATGTTGCGCACCAGCTTCTCTCTTTTTTCATGACATTTTATGGGAGTCTGTACCCTTGGGCACTGCAAAACGAACCATGTTTTTCCACACCTCAATCATCACATAATGATCACATGGTGTTAATAAAGCCTATCAGTTTTTTTCCTATGTAAGCGGTGTAGATCCTTTAAGGTGGTCCAATGATTATGGCTTGCTTGGTGAACCCTAATTGCTTACCCTCCTTGGTTTCTTGTCATTTGTGCATCCACCTAATCTTTTCAACCCTTGGTTACCTATGAAGAATTTCTTTTTCCATGACTTATTGGAAAGCTACCATATTGCTATGGAGTAATCATACTGATTTTATTTATCATTCCATTACATTGGCCTTCCAAAAATGATGTCCATCCTGGGTATGATGGTAAGGAGATATCAGAGGACACCTAGTGTTGTATCTCGATGCTCTTGAGGTTAACCTCTACTCATGAACTTCTTGGATGTATCCTCTAGTAAGATAGAGGGTTTTTTGTATTTATTTATTTATTTATAAATATTATTACATCCATTTTGTGTTTATTTTCACTTACTTGCATTAGGCTTTATTGAAGGTGATAAGTTCTAAAATTTACATTCTTGTTATGTGTAGGCGACATTGTTACTTTCCTCCTGGTAAACACCATTTTCTATTTTTATCATATTGGCTAATGTCCTTATAATGTAGAGTTGTGAAGAAAAACTTCTAGTTCTTCATTATTATATGGGATTTATATCTATCTGCTCAAGAAATACGGGTTTTTTCAAGTGATAAGATTTTTACTTCGATTCTAGTTCCCAAAATCTAGCATTCGTGACCAAAGGAATTTCTGGTAAGATTGGATTATGTCCCCCCCCCCCCCATAAATTCGAAATTTCTACCCAAAATACTATATATCTATATATTATTTTGTGTTTTTCATCTACCTAGTTCCTGATGATATTGGCATAGTTGATTTCTAGAGGGTCTTGGTGAATATCGGCTCTCAACTTGATTTTCTTGGTGTTCAATCTATAAAAAGGTTACGTATGATTTGTATCTTTTAGGTATCTTATTCATTCTTCTATCTACTATGGAGTGTCTAATTCCATGATTTACTAATTTTTGTTTTTGTCTCAGATATGTCTCTCCTAGTCACGAAGGAAGCGCTCACAGCCCTTTTCCTATAGGTGGCATAATTTGGGTTTCTAGAGTTATATTCTTACTAATATGGTTACCAAATATCCTTCCTATTTAAATATTTTTTATGTGTGATGTGTCACCCACAGGTATGGAAGCCAATAATCTATTGATACATCTACCCCAACTATTATGAATACATAACTAATATTCCTTGTTCTACGTCAAGTTGAAGCTTCCGCCAAGTACTAGGTCGATTTCTCCTCTCCATACAAGTGATGGGTGTTTAGAGCATTTTTCATATCAAAATGATACATTTTTGGGTGTTAATATTTTAAGATGGTTGTTGTGATTTTTGTGTCTTTGTGTCCCTACAGAGGTTGTAATATCCATTTTTTCTTCTGGTGAATAGACACTGGACATTATCATTGTTGGCTTAGTTAGTCCTCATGGGACCTTACGAAATATATTGTACTTGATAAGTTTTTTGGTTGTTTATGTGTGTGTGTGTGTGTGTGTGTGTGTGTGATGAACCCTTATTCCCTTCTAATAATTTATGGTGATCTTTTCCAGACCCCAAATTGTGTACATAATTTGTTTTTATCTTTGTTCATTATATATATATATATATATATATATATATATCTATTATCTTCCTTTTATTTATTTTTTTCCTTCTTCTTTAAAAACAAGCGTGCTAATCAATTAAGAATTTGTCACATACACTTAGAATTATATACCAAAATGTGTATTACACAACACCTAACAGTATTTTTTAGTGAGATTAATTAGTGTGAATATCAATTCTGTTTTTCCTCTAGTTAACATTTGTATCAATAGTAAGTTTAGTTAATGATTTCATAGTTTATATATAATTCCAGAACTGATTTTAACTCTTATTGCACATTTAGTGCTTCCTGATCTCATCCAATTTGAATTAACATTGTAGGTTCTCATTTAAATACATAGAATAATATGAATGTGGTTTGGCATGAATTTCCTTAAGTTCTTGATATAGTCTACTTTAGGTGGATTAAAAAGAGTCTTTTCCTTTGAAATTATAACAATATTTTTATATTTTCACGTGATTCAAATCTACCTTTTGTGGCAGTAAACTTTAGATTTCTATACTATGATTATGACCCCTGATATTAATCGTATCACCATGCCATTTTTGTATAATGGAGATGGTCTTTAGTATATCTAACCACTACCATTGTATCCATATTTTCATATGTTTATCTTTATTTTAACTTAGTAGCACTCTGCTATGACTTACTTATATTATTCACATACTTTTCCAATGCTTCAATACCACCAATTGACCTTTTACGTAAAGGTATATTAAATTCTTATTTTGTGAATATAATAGTAATTGCATAATTCATTCGGATGTGTGCTTAATTACTAATTACGGCTTCGTCTCCCTTTCTCCTGACAACTTTCAAATAATTTCCTTTTAGTACCGATGCCAATATCTCTAATATATGTGTTTCTTTCTTAATGTTTTCTATTCATATTGGGATAAGCATTACTAATCCACCCTCCATGGTGTTATCACCCCAATAATTCCCAAAATTTATGAGATTTTTTATTCTGTGTTTAAAGAATATTAGAGGTAACCACAAACCTACTTTTAAGCCTTAGGATCTAGCCTTCCTAATGCTCAAAGAGGGCTCTCTCTATATGATTTATCTTTGTTGATTGTATTTGATTTTAGGCTAGTTATGTAGGGAAAATTGGTTTTGGGTTTTGATTTGATTTGGTGGTGAAATCACTTAACTAGATGGATAGCTATAGGTCTGTATCCCATTGGGAAAATGGAGTCAATGTGTCAAGAAGTCAGATCAAGATCAAGTTCTAAAGGGAAATGTTTATAGGGCAAGATAGCAGAGTCACTTCAAATCTTCAAAGTTGATGGTGAAAATGGTTTTGATCAGGATAAAAGAGAAATTAAGGGTTCTTAAATATGGATTATGAGTGAAAAGGCAAAGTTCAATCGAAACCAGGGAGAAATTAAGGGTTCCCTAATCTAGATATCAGTGGAAAACATATAAATGATATTATGTCAAAACATAGTGCTATTAACATATTCTGAAATAACAATTCCCGATTTATCATTTAGATTGAGAACACATTCAAGTATTGATGGACAACATAAGAAATTGACAAAGTAAAAAGTGAAAATACTTCACTGCAGTGGCCCAACACATGAATCCTGTAATATGATGCTTTATTTCCTTATTCCAGTCTGCTGAATTGAAATTGGTAACAAAAACCCTTAGGTTTAGAATAGTACAACTACAGAAATGTTCAGCAATTTGTCCACACTCAATACTTCCAAATGAGAAGTATTTGTACAAATATTCATACAAAATATCCTAGAATAAACTTAGGAATTTTTCATGGAAAGGAAATATCTTCATGCAAAAAGATATTGATAGCTTCCTAACTAATGCTAGCTGTCCCTTTTTTATTGAAATAAAATGGTTTGTTGTCTTGATTTTTTCACTGCTTTATCTCTTTTATGTTAAACGAATACTGCAGTTGGAAAATGAGGTGCCTTTCACGCTGGAAGATTCATTTTTGCTTTGATTTTTACTTTAACCTTTCAACTGATACACTTTATCCTGATACTCTTTCACTGCAAAATTGTAAATGCTGATGTAAAAATAGCAAAGTCTCTTTTTTATGTTCACTTCTTTATGCTTACTGCAATTTGATTTTACAACAAGTCAGTCAATTTTTCCCAGAATTTTTCCTCTGGCAGTTTTATTTCCATCATCTTTTTGAAGTTTTCATCAGATTCAGTATACTTTGAGAATGTTGGTTTGTTCACAAATAAGTGTTTTACTTCATGCTGTAAGGGTGAAAATGTGAAGTTGGAAAACACTTTTTTCCCTTTTTTGACGTTGAAAGTTGTAATTTTCTATGATTTTCAACTTCAACTCCACTAAACTCATATTTTTATTGCAAATTATGCTTTGACATAAAAACAATAATTGTAGAGAATTGTCTTACCTCCATACCCATATTTTTTTTCTAAAAAAATATTGACATATAGAGGGGTAAATTTCTTGTTTAATAACTGCATATACTTGAAATTTTCAGGCAAACATAAATAGTCACTTTATTATCCTTTACTTTTTTTAGGGAAGGTTATTCATTTTTTGGAAAAAAACCATAGCATCATAATCTGCATATATTGCACTAGTGCAGTGACTATTTTTCGGTAATTTTCGGATTAAATCACTATTTTTTATTATTTTTTGAAATGGACGAAGACAAAAAAAGAGTGATGTTTCAGTACATTTTATCATCCTTTGATTTTCTTTTCAATGTGATCGTCAATAAGAAAAATGAGAGTACCCTTTTGAAGTAGACAGGGAGAGAAAGTGCAGTATGATTTTTTTGAATTTTTTGGTGTCCTCATTTGAAATTTATTGAATTTTCATTCAGTGCAATTTTTCGAACAATGAAATTCCACAGTGACACAGTTTAGTAAAAAATTAATAAAAAATTGAATTTTTTAATGAAACTCCACAAATCTCATATCATCAGAAACTAGATTCAAAGATGAATCTAATGGTACTTTGTCCGACATATAACATTATGTTTTTGTAGGTGTTCTGCCCCTCAGAAGTTGCAGGTTCCTGAAAACTGCAGAATTTTCTGTGTTTTTCGTTGACCAGAAACTCTCGGCCGAGATAATGTCTCGGACGAGAAATTTATAAAACTCTCGACCAAGAGTTTAACCCGCCTAAAGTTACATTTAAACGCACGGCCAAACTCTCGGTCGAAAGTTTAAAAAACTCTCGGACGAGAGTTTGCGCCCGAAAGTTTACCCGATGAAACTCTCGGCCAAGAGTTTAGAAAACTCTCGTATGAGAATTTATAAAACTCTCGTATGAGAGTTTTAAAAACTCTCGTATGAGAGTTTTAAAAACTCTCGTATGAGAGTTTTAAAAACTCTCATCCTAGAGTTTTTTCAACTCTCATCCGAGAGTTTTATTCCTATAATAAAACACAACAATTATTAAGTTTTTAGAATTGGTACTTTATATAATTTAAATAGTACTTTATTAAAATTAAAAAATGATAAAAAAAAATAATAAAATTATAATTTTATTTTAAATTATTTTATTATTATTAATGATAAAAAATACATGAAGATTTAATTAAATAAAATTTGTTACAATATTTTGTAATATCAATGTTATATAAAAAACTAAAAATATTTTTATATAAAACTAATTTATATATTAATATAAATAAAATAAAATTCTAAAACATAAATCAAAATAAAAACAACTATATATAATTTATATAATATTTTTTTTGAAATTAATGAATAAATTTAAATTTAAAAAACAATTGACTAAATGCAATGAGGTGATAAAGGAGACAATGCATAGCACCTTAATATTGTTATAAATTCTTTGAAATCTCGAGAAATTTTTGAAGTGAGATGAGCTTCTTGGAATGGGTCACTTTATCTTCCACTTTAGTTTCACACGATTAACTTGAAAGGAAGTCTATTTTCCTAGGTATGGATGTAAGGGAATGAACAATATTATTTGAACATTGAGTGAGATGCCCTTCTTGGAATGGGTCCTCCTATATTCCACTTTAGTTTCACAAGATTAAATTGAAATAAATTTTATTTTCCTAGGTATGGATGTAAGGGGATAAAGAATATTATCCGAAAAGGAAATGAATGTTAAGTGTGAAATTCCAAGCAAAAGTGTATGGGATTGGAGAATTATGTTATTGCATAAAACTAACCCTTGACCCTTTAACCCTTGACCCATAACCCTTGACACCTTAAACCCTAATTCCTAACCCCTAAACCTTTATCCCCTAAACCTTAAACCTCTGAACCCTTAATCCCTAACCCATTTACCCCCACTAAACCTCTAAATACCTAACTCATTTAACCCTTAAGCCCTTAACCCCTACCCCTAACACGTTAACCCCTAACCCATTTAAACACCTAAACCCCAAAACCCCTAACTCCTAACCCCTAAAATACTTAACTTCTAAATCAATCCTAACCCATTTAACCCCCTAAACCTCTAAACCCCTAACCCGTTAAACCCTAATTCCCAACCCATAACCCTTGACCCCTTAAACCCTATTTCCTAACCCCTAAACCCTTAAGCCCTAACCCCTTAAACCCTAATTCCCAACCCCTAACCAATTCAACACCCTAAACCCCTAAAAACCTAACCCATTTAAGTGTTTATTCCATTTAACCCCCAAAACCCTAACCCCTAACCCCTAAAATCCTTCACTGCTAAATCCCCTAAACCTCTAAACCTATAACCCATTTAACCCCCTGAACCCTAAACCTCTAAACCCTTAAACCCTAATTCCCAACCCCTAACCAATTCAACACCCTAAACCCCTAAAAACCTAACCCATTTAACCCCATTAACCCCTAACTTCTAACCCCTAAAATCCTTAACTGCTAAATCCCCTAACCCCCTAAAACTCTAAACCAACCCTAACCCATTTAACACCCTAAACCCTAAACCTATAACCCCTTAAACCCTAATTCCCAACCCATAACCCATTCAACCCTTAAACACCTAAACCTCTAACCCATTAACCCTTGACCCCTTAAACACTAATTCCTAACCCTTAACCCATTTAACCCCCTAAACCCTAAACCTCTAAACCCTTAACCCCTAACCCATTTACCCCCACTAAACCTCTAAACCCCTAACCCATTTAACCCCCAAACGCTAAACCTCTAAACCCTTAACCCCTACCCCTAACTCGTTAACCCCTAACCCATTTAAGCCCTTAAACCCCAAAACCCCTAACCCCTTAAACCCTAATTCCCAACCCATAACCCTTGACCCCTTAAACCCTAATTCCTAACTCCTAAACCCTTAAGCCCTTATTCCCAACCCCTAACCAATTCAACACCGTAAACCCCTAAAAACCTAACCCATTTAAGTGTGGATTCCATTTAACCCCCAAAACCCTAACCCCTAACCCCTAAAATCCTTCACTGCTAAATCCCCTAAACCTCTAAAACTGTAACCCATTTAACCCCCTAAACCCTAAACCTCTAAACCCTTAACCGCTAACCCCTAAAACCCTAATTCCCAACCCCTAACCAATTAGACACCCTAAAACCCTAAAAACCTAACCCATTTAACCCCATTAACGACTAACTTCTAACCCCTAAAATCCTTAACTGCTAAGTCCCCTAACCCCCTAAACCTCTAAACCAACCCTAACCCATTTAACCCCTAAACCCAAAACTCATAACCCTAAACCCCACTCCCAAATCCCATAACCCATTCAACCCTTAAACAACTAAACCTTCAACCCCTTAACCCGACCCTTAAACCCTAATTCCTGCAACTGTGCCAACCCATTTTAACCCCTAAAAACCTAACCCATTTAAGTGTGGATTCCATTTAACCCCAAAAACCCTAACCCCTAACCCCTAAAATCCTTCGTTGCTAAATCATGTAACCCTCTAAACCTCTAAACCTATACCCCATTTAACCCCCTAAACCCTAAAATTCTAAACCCTTAACCCCTAACCCCTTAAACCATAATTCCCAACCCATAACCCTTGACCCCTTAAACCCTAATTCCTAACCCCTAAACCCTTAACCCCCAAACCATTTACCCCTACTAAACCTCTAAACCCTTAACACATTTAACCCATAAACCCTAAACCTCTAAAACCTTAACCCCTACCCCTAACCCATTAACCCTTAACCCATTTAAGCCCCTAAACCCCAAAACCCCTAACCCCTTAAACCCTAATTCCCAACCCATAACCCTTGACCCCTTAAACCCTAATTCCTAACCCCTCAACCCTTAAACCCCAATCCCTTAAACCCTAATTCCCAACCCCTAACCAATTCAACACCCTAAACCCCTAAAAACCTAACGCATTTAATTGTGGATTCAATTTAACCCCCAAAACCCTAACCCCTAACCCCTAAAATCCTTCACTGCTAAATCCCCTAAACCCCTAAACCTCTAAACCTGTAACCCATTTAACCCCCTAAACCCTAAACCTCTAAACCCTTAACCCCTAACCCCTAAAACCCTAATTCTAAACCCTTAACCAATTCAACACCCTAAACCCCTAAAAACTTAACCCATTTAACTCCATTAACCCCTAACTTCTAACCTCTAAAATCCTTAACTGCTAAATCCCATAACCCCCTAAACCTATAACCCCTTAAACCCTAATTCCCAACCCATAGCCCATTCAACCCCTTAACCCTTGACCCCTTAAACCCTAATTCCTAACCCCTAACCCATTTAACGCCCTAAACGTTAAACCTCTAAACCCTTAACCCCTACCCCTAACCCGTTAACCCCTAACTTCTAACCCCTAAAATCCTTAACTGCTAAATCCCGTAACCCCCTAAACCTATAAACCAACCCTAACCAATTTAACCCCCTAAACCCTAAACCTATAACCCCTTAAACCCTAATTCCCAACCCATAGCCCATTCAACCCCTTAAACACCTAAACCTCTAACCCCTTAACCCTTGACTCCTTAAACCCTAATTCCTAACCCCTAACCCATTTAACCTCCTAAACCCTAAACCTCTAAACCCTTAACCCCTAACCCATTTACCCCCACTAAACCTCTAAACCCCTAACCCATTTAACCCCTAAACCCTAAACCTCTGAACCCTTAACCCCTACCCCTAACCCATTAACCCCTAACCCATTTAAGCCCCTAAACCCCAAAACCCCTAACCAATTCAACACCCTAAACCCCTAAAAACCTAACCCATTTAAGTGTGAATTCCATTTAATCCCCAAAACCCTAACCCCCAACCCCTAAAATCCTTCACTGCTAAATCCCCTAACCCCCTAAACCTCTAAACCTATAACCCATATAACCCCCTAAACCCTAAACCTCTAAACCCTTAACCCCTAACCCCTTAAACACTAATTCCCAACCCATAACCCTTGACCCCTTAAACCCTAATTCCTAACCCCTAAACCCTTAACCCCCTAAACCCTAAACCTCTAAACCCTTAACCCCTAACCCATTTACCCCCACTAAACCTCTAAACCCCTAACCCATTTAACCCTTAAACCCTAAACCTCTAAACCCTTAACCCCTACCCCTAAGACATTTAAGCCCCTAATTCCCAACCCCTAACCAATTCAACACCGTAAACCCCTAAAAACCTAACCCATTTAAGTGTGGATTCCATTTAACCCCCAAAACCCTAACCCCTAACCCCTAAAATCCTTCACTGTTAAATCCCCTAACCCCCTAAACCTCTAAATCTGTAACCCATTTAACCCCATAAACCCTAAACCTCTAAACCCTTAACCCCTAACCCCTAAAACCCTAATTCTCAACCCCTAACCAATTAGACACCCTAAACCCCTAAAAACCTAACCCATTTAACCCCATTAACCACTAACTTCTTACCCCTACAATCCTGAACTGCTAAATCCCCTAACCCCCTAAACCTCTAAACCAACCCGAACCCATTTAACCCCCTAAACCCAAAACCTATAACCCCTTAAACCCTAATTCCCAACCCATAACCCATTCAACCCCTTAAACACCTAAAACTCTAACCCCTTAACCCTTGACCCCTTAAACCCTAATTCCTAACCGGGCTAACCCATTTAACCCCCTAAATAAAACCCATTTAAGTGTGGATTCCATTTAACCCCCAAAACCCTAAC